>OX123184.2:58375366-59575366 GCA_944739405.2 Euclidia mi | reverse complement strand
AAGATAGTATTTGCATACATACATAGTCTAACGCCTATATCCCCGAAGAGGTAGGCAGAGGTATATTGCTACACCCACTTTTCGCCAGCTTTATTTTAGTCCCACGTAATAGGGGGCGAGCTTATTGCCGTACCGGGCGCATTACCAGACCCCGAGCTGCTACCGAGAATTTCCTAACGGAAAAACCCAATAACACTTTGCCCGACCCGGGAATCGAACCCGAGACCTCCCAATCCCACGCGCACATTTATGCCGCGAGACCAACGAGGCAGTCTATCAGATAGTATTTGCAAGGTAAAAATAACGTTAGTCTCCTGATAAGATACCTTGTACTCCAGACTCAAGGGTCATGTGTTATGTCAGTTACTAAATTAATTAAAGGGCACTTAAAATTTCTAGCTGTATGTTGTCGTAGCCAGTTATAATGGAGAATAAGATAACACGAATTCACCATGACATTATAAACAACTTAACACTACGTACGCAGTCGTATTCCCTCTCTTTTACACACACGTGTCATCACACACGTCCAAGGTCCTACAGATGCACGCATGCATGCACAAATACACACACGCATCGACTACTACTGCAATTACTCGATTTCAATATTTCCCTGACAATATAGTGATTTTTATTCTCTTAAATAATTTACAATTGTTGTTGCGACTTCAGTGACACACTCGGATCAGCAGAATGGCGGTGCATGGTAGTAAAATAGGTATATTTGTTCATATTCAAGTATGATTGACCCAACAACAGGACATACGAAAACTTACAATGGCCACATCTGGTGTAACCTTTGCAAAAACTTATTTCACCTTTTTGATCTATAACTGCTACGTTTTAGGTATAAAACAAAACCGTTTTGACACTACTAACACTAAAATGTCAATACGGTATTGCCGGCATTCAGTGAAATTACATTTCCTTAAATGGTTAAGAATTCGTAATGAGGCCGCAGCTCTGCCGCAATGAACAAATCTCTTGACCATTTTCCATATTACAATTAACAAAGAATTTGTAACGAACTACATGCCAATTTACAGCGAACTACAGTTATACCTCTGGCTAATTAGCTCCCGTGGCTCCACAATTGTTTCAGTGTTATCTCGCTGGGCTGAAGTTGGGTAGACACAACCCACTGTAATGTGCTTAAGTGAACGATGTTGCCCCAGCGAATTCACCCAGCTCTACCCACAATTTGATGTTTCGTAATGTGTTTTATTAATACTTTTGTGCAGTAATTTGTTGCTAATCATTTTCGCTGCCCCAAGTTTTAATGTATTGCTTTTGGATACGTGTTTTGTTCAAAACATTCGGTGTTTTTTAATAAATGTGATTTTAATGTGTGTTCAGAAAACATGATTGATTTAATTATTTTGTTTATTATGCATATTGATTCGATTGACACTAACAGCGCTTTCAAATTAGATAGTTTGATGCTTGTGCACTAATGGGGGAGACTAAAGTCGGAGTACAACCGCGCGGTAACCGGACAATAGCCATCTTTTGTTAGCATAGAGAAGCACATTCCTAGACTGATCTACTGCGGGACTGTTGTTATGAGATCTTATTTCGAATATATTGTATAAAAATATACAAGAACTTTTTTTATTATATTTAAATGCGCTGCTCAAAGAGTTTTAGGTCCCTATTACATTTATTTTTGCGAGTTACGTTTAGTATTAGAAGTACGTCTAGAAATTGACTGGTTAAACTCCTGTTTCAACGACGACAAAAGTTATACACCACGTACTTTATCATAACTCAATTGCCTCTACTTAATACGTTATTATACCATATTTGATACAATAAAGTTGCTTTCTCCAAAATAATGGTTTTGTTTTACTAATAAACATCGCTTTCGTTTTACTAATAAACATCGTTTTTCGTATCCGATGTAAAAGTACACAGTTTCAGTGACCCCAATAAACTTAATATTTAACAACTAAATCGTTATAGTACCTAGTGGCGTGTCTCAGCCTTAACTCTAAATTATAATTGACAGAAGAGAAAAAACAAACTGAAAGTTATATAGAAGCAAATCCCGAATTCAAGGGGTAATAATTCAATTGAGCTGGTGTTAATAATTTAACATACAACATATTAATGAAGCCGTATTGTATACATATTGATTTCGATGTTGAAATATTATTACGGTGATATGTGTATCTTTTTTTTTTTTTTTTTTGTTTTACGAGGTGGAAAATCGCTTCGGATCTCCGACTCTTGGGTGAAATAAGAGCCGGAGTATGTGGCGTTTCCACTAAAAACCACCTCGACTTCCGCCATGTACCCGTGTGTCGGAGGGTGGGGCATCACCAAAGCACTCGTCGCCACCCTCCGACGGGTATTGGCCCGCCAGATGCTCAGGCGGGCCCCGAACAAAACCCCCTTGGCGACGGATTAAGGTGTTGGACTCCGCCGCCAAAACGCCCAGCGGCCGCAGAGGATAGGGAGGACGGCAACGCAACACCGCATCTCCTCTTCCTCTGCGGCCCCACCGCGACGCATCGAATGGTGCGCCCCCATTTGGTCGCGGGAGATAGGGCGCGCGGCAACGCAACACCGACACGCCTCTCCTCCCGCGACCGCACCCGATTGCGAGGGACAGACAGAACTGTCCCCCGCACCCGCACCGTTGGACGCATCCTGCGCAGGCCCCTCCAAGCCCACGCGGAGCGTCCCCTCCTGGATCCCTCTTAGCTTCACCGCGGGTGACCAATCCACGGTTACTGAGTTCCCCCCACCACGACAAGGTGGAGATCCCACGGGGGGGGTGATATGTGTATCTGTGAAGTATTGAAAATTCGAGTGAAAATAAATATAGCAGTATTAGGTACAAAAAGAACCTACTATTAAGAAATAATATTTATTTAATTTGCAAATAGATTGTTGAGGATAACTTCATTTCATTGTTAGAAATGTATATTAACTAAAGGCATGTAAACAATACAAAAAAAAATATAATGTGAACCTATCACCTTATTTTATCAAAACCAATCTAAGGGGCGTTCGTTAGACCGGTTTTGATAAAATAAGGTGATAATCCAAATTGTACGACAAGGGTAAACGATATTTTTAACCAGATATAAAAATAATATTTTCACCACAGCAGCTCAAACATGCCGCTTTTGCTGCGAGACAACAGTGAACAAAACGCGATTTTGATTCGAGCGTGAGGCAAAGTAGCTTTTTAATTTTTCAATCTTCAGTGCCACGAATTGACATTGTTCAGCCACAAATTTGAAACATTCGAATTTTACTGTGCTCTGTCTCTTTCACATGCATATAAAAAGTGAATGAAAAAACAAACCCATTCGAATTCGAAATTCGATTTTGGAATTCGACCTCAAAGAAAACACCTACGGCAACGCAAAAAAAAAGATATTTGTAATAAAGAAATTACTTTTTTTATATTATGTTATTGTTTATATGTTTAATTTATTATTGGATTTTAATAAAAATAAGTCTAATTAATAGTATAAAATTAGTATTTAACCAATACATTTTTATTTAGAATTACAACAATTATATATTTGAAAAATAAACATCAGGGACGCGGTATTAAAACGCGATTTAAAAAAGAAGCGGGAATAAAAATTTCGCTGATGCTGATACATTAGGTATAGCGTAACGTGTTAAATTATATTAATATATAAAATAATCTAAAAAGATGAGTGAAACTAGCGATGATGACTGTACTTTAACACCAGAAGAGTTAAATCAACAAGTGATTATGCAGAATTCAATCTATTCCTGTTCATTTCTTTGTCTCCTAAGACGTAATATGTGTTCTCACTGCTGTGGTGAAAAGTTATGTGTGCTACACGAGAGCAAAGTTTTTTGTATCTCGTGCTGTGAGTCCCTCACCACGCTCAGGATTCTAACTTTGATTCACTCACGCTCGTGAATCAATCATAGAATCCTTCGCTTGCTCGGGACTCAAAATCAGCACTCGAAACAAAAAACAACTTTGCACTCTTGTAGCACAAATAACTATTATCACTTTATTATCGAGCAACGCACTCTAAATGAATCGGGCACAAAATTTTTATATAACGCATGTGCACGTTATGTACATATCCAGCCCATTTTAACCACATGTGAAGGTAAATATTAATATAATAAAGTCAATAATTTTGGATATGTTAATCAATGCTTACACCTTTTTGCATTATGTCAGTAATATTTAAAGTGACAGGCATAGCAGGATGTCAGCCTTGTAGGTAGGTACTAAAGATACCGCGTTTTCTTGATACTTAATTTATTGTGTTTTTCTTTTTGGTTTTTAAAGGAGTTTGTTCTGCGATATTATTAATTTACACAATAAAATTGTGTTTATCACTCAAAAATAATAAAATAAATCAATACAAAATTTCATCATCATCAGCCTTTAACAGTCCATTGCTGGACTAGGCCTCTCCTTTGAAAGGAGGAGTTGGCCTACTATACCACGCTGGCCAAACGGGTTGGTGTAGGGTTTGTATCAAGTTTTCCTTCTCTTACAGTGCTGTTCTCTGCATAATATGTTCCCTCTGTCGGCTCTTATGACACCCATGGGATGATAGGGGGTGGTGACATTCCGTATTTTTAATCCGTCACCTTTTAGCTAAGAAAAATTGTGGCTGTTGACTTTAAGTGTTGCCAGTTTTTTATCATTTTTATTATTTGTTTCTTTTTCACGCGTTATTTTCTTACATATGGTGTTAAAAAGTACACGGCCCTTTGGCAGGCGTACACGGAGACATAGGTCCAACTAGGATGGGGCACCAACTGAGAAGCCTCCATAACTGCACTATGAGGTACAGCCTCGGATTAGCCGCAGCAGGTGTAGGACTATTGCTACTTGTATGGAAACTAATTACTCTGGGCTATTGTGATGGGTGTTCAATGGATAAGTGGATATGGAAACTATGGATGAAAATCGGCGTCTGCCCTAAGTACTCTTATAGTACGTCGAAAAGGGGCAGACGGTGACTCGCCAACTCACTAGATGGGCCCACTCTAAATAGCCACCATGGTAAACGAATTCTGCCATAAAGGCAGCCAGAGGGCAACACCGGTGTGAGTGGCTAGGGGTGTAGAGCGGTGCGGCACCGGTTTCGCCATCGCGGGTCGTGACCCGGAGCGGGTTTCCCCGTAATTACGCCCTTGAAAATGACACTTCCACCCCCGAGTTGATAGCTCTTGCGACTTCCCTCTGGCCGGCCAACTAAGGCAAGCCAGAGGCAAGTTGAGAGTCCTGTGGGCGCTCTTGGAAGTCCACTCCGACCAGCCAACAATGGCAAGCCGGAGACGAGGCCCTGACCGACTCTCTGAAGCATTCGGGACCGCAGTGTCGCCACACACCTTCAGATTGCCACAAAGCTGCCCTGCGGTTTGTGAGCTTTCTTTTCATCTTGTAATATTTTTTTTTGTTCATACCACAAGATGAAGGTGATGTTTGAAAGCCGTTACTCTGCCCTCTGAGTCTTATTATTATTATAGCGTATGCAACTACTGATCGGTCGGGCTAAAAGTGATACTGGGTTTTTCCGAATTCTCAGTAGCAGCAAGAAGTCTGACGATGTGCCCGGTAACGGCAATAGGCTTGCCCCCTATTACGTTTGACCTAAAAATTCATGGTGAAATGTGGCTGTCATATATGATGGTGACGGCTATTCTTGTATATACCCATACCAATCAATCAATCAGCCTATCGCAGTCCACTGCTAGACATAGGCCTCTCTCAACACGCACCACAGTACACGGTCCTCAGCCTTCCTCATCTAGTCTGTTCCAGCCACCTTTTTCAGGTCGTCGGTCCACCTAGCCGGGGGCCGCCCTACCTTACGCTTGCCGAGGCGTGGTTTCCACTCTAGGATACGCTTGCTCCATCGGCCATCAGTCCTTTATTCATACCCATAATTCCTATCATAATATTTCCTTAATATGAAATATGATAAAAATATTTTGTCCCCTGACTGCAATTAGTATTCATACGAATGGGTTTGACGAACATGAACAGAACTATCATATGTAACTA
Organism: Euclidia mi; assembly: GCA_944739405.2. Lineage (NCBI taxonomy): Eukaryota > Metazoa > Arthropoda > Insecta > Lepidoptera > Erebidae > Euclidia > Euclidia mi. The sequence continues at coordinate 59,569,338 of OX123184.2, read as the reverse complement.
TGCTTCATTGAGCATAACATAGCTGATGATGGAATAGCTTTATAGGCCATTGCCTATAAAGCTATTCCATCATCAGCTATCAAGGTCTGTCGGTCATTTAGTGTAATATTAATTCATGTTAATATACACATGGATAGGCTGAGTGCAATCACGGGGCAATCATCAACACGTATCTATTAAGACACGTTGGTGCTACAAGCCACTGATGTGTAATTCAAATGATCAGCCCACGAGTGATTATTCCATACGAATCGTCCGCCCCACACAGGACAATTAATTTAATTATTCAAAACGAACTATACATACCTACATATATACTGAAGTGAACCGCAAGGGAAGCAGGTAAATATTGGTTGACGTGTATTAAGACTGAATGAACGATTCTATAAAATGTGATGCAGATAAAGTATTCTGTATCGACATATTTAAATGCTTCATCTCATTCTCTTCGTTGTGTGAAAATCAATATTAAAGGACAATGGCAGATCTCCATACATCAAAAAGTCTGAATTTAAAATAAAACGTACAATAATAAAAAATATATCAAAAATATCGGCGTAAGGAACAGTCTATAAATGATTCTATTTTCACTCGAGAAACCTGGAAAAAGAAGATATCAGTGTTTTAAATTTTAGTTAAGAATGAATGATGTAGATACGTTTGAATTATCAAATGACGTATGACAGATTAACATCAAAACGCAGAAGTATTCTCTAGCATCAAACTATCACAGCCAAAGACAAAAGCAGAGCTGCACATTTTAAATCGATTTTATGTCAAATCGATTCAACATTAAAACGATGCTGTGACTTTTTTATTTGATTTAAAAGTTGTCTTGCTTCAAAAATATTAGCTTATTGATACAATGTTGATTAAATATTAAATGCACTGCATTTTAATAATTATATTTTAAACCAAACCAACCCTATAAAGGTCGATCGTATCGATTACTTATTTAATAATCGATACGGATCAATGTCAAACGTCTGTTCCTGTCACACCATTGTGTATGGCAACAATCAAATAATAAAGTAGGTACCTAGTTCGTAATCAATTGGAATGCTTTTTATCATCATAAAATTCTCCGGCTTTAACGATACAAAGTGAAAATATTAAAAATCGTAGAAAGAAATAACAATTGGTTTTGTTCATATGAAGTTTAAGTTAAGATCGCCACAACAAACCCAGACCAAATTCTGCCATTGTCCTTTGTATGATCTTTGATCATTATTGCCATAGCGTTATCCCAATTGCATCCTAGACTTTCGCCTTGGAGTCGGGTTCCTCATACCAGTATAACCAGAATATGAGCTTTCCGACAGATCTACAGGCGTCTGATCTTCGCAATCCAATTATAGAGATAGAGACATTTCATGGCTTAGAACAGTGTCAGTATATTTAACGGCACCGACTCCCCATAATAGATAACTGACTGAGATCTTTATGACATCCGAGACCGACGGCTTAACGTGCTTTCCAGGGCACGGTGCAAGCGATAATTACCAATTTAGTGATGTTCAAGAGGAAGTAAATAAGAATTCATTACAACATCATAAAATGTCCCTTATCATGCAGTTGTTAATATTGAAATACTATGTCACAAACAAAAGAATACACTGTATACCGCAGACTTAAAAAGAAAAATAAATAATTTATTATATTAAGAAAGAGTCTCGTTACAAAGAAACAATCAAGTTGGTGCTGAAAAGACAGCTTTTCCTTGCAAAGGGTTTACTCACAATGCCAAGCTTTCATGACGCACTTCCGTTTGACCTTTCAACATTGTACCTATAGTACAACCGGTTTTAAGTTCGGCGTGCACTCTAACTATTTTGTTGAAAGTTGTCTAAAACGATATTTAAGCATTCTCGTTATCTGTCGGGACAGTTAAATAACAACAATCCTTGAAGGAATGTCAAGTCATCTTTAAAAACAACTAAAGAAACACAAAACTAAATGACATTTCTTTGTGCATTAAAGTCAAAGTCGAAGTCAAAATCATTTATTCATTTAGGCCACAAAGTGACGCTTATGAGCGTCAAATTTAAGTTAATTAATAGATTCTACATTGAAATTTACTGCCACGTTCGTTCTTTCTCATGGTTCTACGCCCTTGCTTTGCGAACGTGGCAGTAAATGTAAATGTAGAAGCTAAAAGTAATTATTTTAAAATTTATTATTTTGAAGTTCATAAGCGTCACATTGTGACCCAAATGAATAAAGGATTTTGACTTTGACTTTGATAACCGCCTACTTGTATAACAATTCTGCATAATTGACCATGATTTGTGATGCTATCTGGTTTATGTAAAACATATGCATATTTATGTTAACTATTATATTAATAATATAATAGTTAACATAAAGTTTCTATGTATAATATGTATGTATTTACAAAAAAAGTATATATGTAGTTTATCCATTATCTAGTACCCATAGTACAAGCTCTGCTTAGTGTGGGACTAGATGGTGTTGTGTGAATGTGGTAAAATATAAAAAATATTAATAATAATATTTTGGGACACAATTTGTGGCCAGAAGCATTTCAATAAACAAGCTTGAAATGTTCGTACTTTTGTTCCAAAAACAATTTCTGTTTAGTTTTACCTTAGTTAGCAACTTTATTCTTAAGTAATCTGATTATATTCAAATGATCTGTGAAAGAGTATCTTGGGTGGAAAGCATAGGTATGTTTAAGTTAAAATGCCTTAAATGATCATGGAATTCAAGGGATCAACAGCTGTCCGTGTCTAAACCGTCAGTTTAGGAACTTATCCGACGAAAACTTTAATAGTTTAAGCGCTTATATAAGATTAATAGCTCAAAGCTTTACCTGCCTCGAATAGAGGCGGTCGGTTTGAAGTACCGAATAATGTTTAAATTAGTAATGAAGCGTTGTGTCAAGACGCAAATACCTCCAAATTTTACAATGTTAAGTTGAATGTACCGTCCCCGAGCGACTTATATTTACTTAATTACATTATCATTTATTCCATTTGTCAGAACTTGTTTATGTCGTCTCGCCGTCTTAAGTATGCCCAATGTTTCTGAAAATAATTTTGAAGTCATTACATAAAACAGCACGGTTTACGTTGACATTATTTGGAAATGCATCGTTTTATGGAGCCGCTTGCTCGGTAAACTGTGACATAAACAAAATCATAAAATTCATCTATGTGTGATAATTCGTGTAGGTTACATGTTGTAGGTTGTACCATACCAAGTAAGCATAGACATGAGTGATTAATAATTTCAAATGAACTCGTTGACTACACATGATTAATCTTTTATCGTTTTATCTCATATGGCTCATAAGTCGTATTCTTCATTGATTCAAATACATCCACTTTCATAACATTGACAGAAGTACTTGATAGATTCGTTGAAATATATTGTAAAGATATTCAAAAATATATATCAAAGTAAGTACGTCTAAAATATGTGTCCCGTTTGTAAGTACCTATTTAATATCCCAGTAAAAGCTCGGATATCAAACCGTTATAAATCTGGCTAGAATTTATATCATTGTTATTTCTACATTAGTTTTTAGGTTACGTCACAATAAGATCGATTTTAGACTTATTCACATATGTATCTAACAAGATATAACCATATATATTGTATCATTAACTATGTATAGGCTCAACATATTGTAAATGAACATAAATTGATTGTATGTTTTAAATTTATAATGTTGCCAATTTATATAGACAAATTGGTTTGACGTTTGACACTGTCAAACGGGTAAATAGAATATAAAAAGTGAATAGGTTCTGTTCAATGTTCAGTTTCGCTCCGGCAACGGCTAGCTAAGGTACGATATAATTCTGACTATTATATTATTGTTTTTCACAATTCTATATTGCTTTTGTGGTGTTATTTAAAGTATTGTCAATAGAAATAATGCAGAAGCAATGTAATATAGTGTAGCTATTGTATAATTGATATTGTGGGTGGTCTTGTCACTTGTGGTTGTGAGATGTTATAAGTTTAGAACTTGGGATATCATATAATAGAATCGATTCATATGCTGTGAAATAAGCTATATCAATTATATGTACTTGTGGTGAATATTACAGTGGTAAATATTGAATATATCCATAGTAAATATACCTAGAATAATAATAAAAGATATACCTGTGGTCAATATTACTAAATGAATTATATTGTTGCTAATCCATTGTATTAATGTTATATTTGATATATTGAACTACCCACAACCTTGCTACCCAATATTATAAATATGATATAGTTTGTACTGCTTTTATGAACAATGACTATGACTATTAAAAGAATGGCCAAGAGTGGCGGTAACTGTAAATGTATCTTTATCTATGATATATTCTTGTGACAAACTGAATAAATGAAAGTAAGAATTGATAGTTGTCTCTTTTATTCTTCAAACCATTGACAAATATAACTGAAATACTACATATAGGCCATATAACTTGTATCTATACATATATGTATAATAACCCTTCTATTACACTCATGAGCTCCCCAATGTGCATGAATCTAGGCGCACTGTGACGAACGAATTGAGTTGATGCATTATTAACAGATGTGTATTTTGTATTACGTAATCACTCAACGTATATGCGGCACCGCAACTGCACTAACAATCTGCATGGTGGCCCGTTCAATCCACTGGGATCCCATATTAACCTGCTGGCTAAATCACGTCAATCGCTTACCCGCTTGCCTTTTCTCGGAATAAATTTGTGATGAAATACTGATTTAAAATGTTACGTAAGCAAACAATGTACTGATAATGGTTTTCATGACAAACATTTATGAACATTGTATGAATGTTAGGCTGAACAAAATATGCCCTATGAATATTGTCATAACTCTTTTGGATATTGTTGGTGTTAAAATTCGTCGAAAAGTTTAGAATTAGTGATGAGTGTCTCGGTTTACAATAGGAGACGAGTTTACTGCCGTAATATATATACTGTTTCAAACTTTACGGCAAACATCGATTAATTATTATATTAATCTCAATCGGATACTAATCACGTAATTGACATGAAGTTTATTTATCTTCCAGTGATATATTATGGTTTGTTAAAAAAGTTGTAGTTATTGTTTATCTTGTGAAACATAGTTGAGTGAGTGCACACGCTAATGAGCCATATAAAATTTACCTACATATGATTACTATTGAAGTATAAGTAGAATATGAGCGGTCATATTCCTTTTAATATTAGAAACAAATACAAGAGTATACATGGATAACACAATATTGAGTTTTGTCTTTCTCCCTTTTTATACCCAGAACATAATAAAAAACAACAGAGGAAATGATTTTGACCAAAATTTACATAAACGTTAATTGAAACATAACAAAACCCTATTGAAACCTTCTACATCTGCTACTAGCTACAGGTCTCTTTTTCTGCAACATCCACCCTTTCTTGCCTCAGTAAAAAGGCAGGATGAATAATATCTGAGGCCCTGAAGCTCTATCTCACCAGTAAAAACGCAAGAGTAGGAATACTGCTACTACTTCTGATAGATGGTCGTCATAATCTGGTCGAAATGGCTTACTTATTCTTTACCCAGCGTACCTATGTCAACAAAGAATGTCTGTGATGGGAATTGCCGTGAGGCAATTTAAAGGATATCAAGTGAGATAATATCTGAATCATTTAGCATACACCATTGACGTCATATATTTAACGTACTTTCCATAATCAGGTTAGACAAAATAAACAACTGTAAATACAGTTCCCACAAAGTTCTAAGAAATGCTTTCCATACTGCACTGTACATTCGCTTCTAGCACCGGTATTGATTAATTAACTATGACTCTATTGGAGTGGAAAGTGTACTAGTTCTCAAACTTTACAGGATCTGCATTAAGTCGCTAAAATTGTCCTGAATGAACTTATATTAATATAATTTGCATGTCTACACTTTTGTATTGCTAATAGATTAAGAAAATATGTTTGTGCCTAAAACTTATTTCTCAATTTTTTGTTCAAGTTTGATCGCTGCAAGCGTGACAAGATAAAATAAGATAAGATAAGATAACGTTTATTCGTCAAAAACATGTGTGTTTACAAAAATGGATGGTATTTAACAGTTTTAAAAGTATCTGCATTTTCTGCCGGAACCGGCGTACAAATTACATGCTTAATTTAATAAATTCTTATACAATGTCAAAAATAATTTGTCAAAATATTCAGGATGATTCAAAATATATATAAACTATGTAATAACATAGAAAACAGTTGTTATGCAATGAAATAAAATATTCATGTCATTTACACAAGATTAGCATCATTCAAAAATTTACATATATTATAGTAAGCCTTTTCTAATAGCATCTTTTTAATCTTAGATTTAAATATACCTGTATTGTAGTCCTTGTAATGATTGGGAACTTTATTTAAACTTTCGGCACCATACAGAAAATACTATTTCCCATTAGAGCAGTTCTAGCCTTATGCATGCAAAGTCTACTATTATCATGTATGTTGCTTGTAACTACATTAGATAGACGTGGAAACAATGTTGGGTTCGATTTGACAAACATGCATACTTCCAAAATATACAAACATGTAAAGACATGTAAACATGTGACGCTTTTGTATCTATCAGGCGAATTCTAGTGAAGCGCTCGAATCCAAATGCTGTTAGGCCTGAGGGTACGGTGGCCATGGTTCTATGAACCCGTACGCTAAAATATCCCCAGCTTGACGAGCCCATTCTTTCACTGATATATTTAATAGATTAACCAGATTGGAGACATCCTAAAAAAAGGTCAGAAGTACCCTAAACAGAAGGGATGCATGAGAATCTTGATGGAAATGAATGAAGCAAGAGAGGTATGTCAGGATCGTTGCAAATGGCGTTCCGTAGTCTCTGCTTACCCCTCCGGGAAACAGGCGTGAGTCTATGTATGTATGTACGTATGTATTTAATAGAAAATAGTTCGCATGCAAACGTACAAGGGACACTTCGATCACGACTACTTATGGACTAAAAATAAATCCTGTGTCGCGGGCGACTGGACAAATATTATTTTTGTTTTAATTATATGGACGAGTCAAGGTACCTAGCGCGTGAATTTGTCCCTAAATAAGATTTATTTCTATACTAGAGGACGCCAGCAGCTACCTGCATTTTTTTTTTATTTACCCGTTTTGGCCGATCCCGTGGGCATTTCGGGAAATCCCTTCTTAGTACCCCTACGGTCCTTAAGGAACATACATGCCAAAGGAGAATGACCAAATTTGTATGGAAGATGGGCTAAGTTTGCTTCTCGATGATTTGACCCGTAAAATATAGTAAATATACTCCTAATTAAATTAGGAAAAAAATAATACGATATTCGGCGGCAGTTCTTAGCTATCGGACATTAAAGATTTCAAATATTTTGAGGTTAAGTATTGTGATAGTTACATGATTTAATCATATAATTAGTAGTAAATTAGTTAATTATCGCCCTTGCTTCGAAGAGTAGTTACGTTAACCCGTCGGTCCCAGTTGTCATGAAGATCTTTCACCATCGCACGTCGTTACTGGGAGTCAGTACCCTCCAATAAACTGACACTTACTGGTCTAAACCATACAATATCGCTTTTCCTTTGGGTTATGGCGGTCAGACTATGAAAAAGTTAATATTCTGTCATATCTGGTTAGACTAGTAAGCGGACCCAGGGCTCCTAGGTGTTGAAGTCTTGGATGCAACCGACATAACTCTAGGACAGTGATGATATGATTTAAACATATTACCGGAATTTATTAGAAGCCTCTATGTATATTATACAATATAGAAAATAGTTGTAAAAAGAAGTGGAGCTACGAAACAAACGCTTGTACATTATATTAGTTTGCGGTTTTTTCAGTCTGATATATTTCTTACTGGGAATTCTCAAAACCATGTGGTACCTACAATTAATGAGAATTTCAGTGAGGCTAGCTCGCAAAAGCTCATGCCATTGGACCTTATTACAAAGTTGGAATTAAAACAACACGGTTTTATGCTTAATAACTAAATGAAACACAGTTTTTATGTTATTCTTCATTTTATTTGTTATTATACCTAAATCTTCTTAAAATAAATCACCTCAAAATGAAGCAGGAGCTTGTATATCGTATACCATAATGTGGTGCGGGTATGACCTCAGAAGTTACAATAGCTTCAATTAATGTGTAGCATTCTAAACATAAGACTCCGTTCAATTCCTGAAACAAACAATGAAAGTAGTTTGAATATTCGGTGAGGAGAGCACGAGAGAATTTTAGGAATTGAGAAGAGAAGTAAACAACACTTACACAGACTGGTGCTATCCATGATATCAAAATATTGAGCTCCGAATCAGATAGCTTGTCCAAAGAACGGACGTGTTGCTGCCGAGGTACCGCAAAGGAAGAGTTAACATAACTGCAATCCTCACCACCCACGGCTAGTTTTTCAAGTCCAGACGACATACTAATGTTACCAATAAAGACTGTCTCATACTTTAGTCAATCCACGAGTCTTGATAACACGAAATACACTTGTTTGGTCCACAAAGAATTGTTCAAGTCAATATAAATGACAGTAAATTACTAATTTTCCAATAAAGAGATATGAGCATAGGTGAAAAAGCAATTTGACTGTTTTCATGTCAAAATAACTGACGTAAGACCAGAGAGGTTGGACTAGTAATAAAGTTATATTTCTTTGCGTAAGACATTACAGATGCCAGTATAATAAAAATATGTTCCCATATTTTCGATAAGCACAAAACATTATTTCGTGGGTAATATGTTGCAAAAAGGATAAACATATTAAATTTAGAAAATATTTCACCACAATACATTTTTCAAAATATCATAAGATTTTGGTGTTATTTTGCATATTAGAACTTTTTTATGTTACCCTGTTTTCACTATGAATGTATTTTTTCCCCATTAAAAGGGGTTTGCAAGAAACTGTAAACATTTGCCTAAATATGCTAAATGAGTTTTGAATATGAAATGGCGATGTCACGACCGGAACAACGCAGATACTTTTAATTTTGAACTAAAAATCCCCGTTTTGCTTTAAATTAAAATTAATATATATAAAATTATAAAATAAAAGAAGATTTTCTAGATATGAATGGTTTGGAAGCAAACGTGCCACAAAATAGCCCAGTTTTGGTCATTCTCCTTTCAGCTTCCTGCGCCCAATAGTTTCGGTTGTAGCGTGTCTGTCAGTCAGTCAGTAACGCAAGGATTTTATATATTAAGACAAATCTTGTATCAAATAAAACAATATAACAATTATAAGAAAACAATAAACAAATATAACAATTTATGGATCATAATATGTTTTTGATCGTGCTAACCCGATTGTTGCAATTTACGTCGTGTTAAACAGCAAGAAGGCCGCTTAAACCACTACGGCATCCTTGCAGTCATTAATAGGCGTGTTTGTAAAGATTACCTGTTCATACATGTAAAACCATTATACTGGCAGTTAAAAAGAGTGGCCAAGAGTTTTATTGCCCGTTCTTTCTCGTGGTTCTACCTATTGCATTGCGAACGTGGCAGTAAATGTAGAATCATCTAGTAATTAACTTAAATATTTGACGTTTATAAGCGTCACTTTGTGGCCTAAATGAATAAATGATTTTGACTTTTGACATGTTAAAAAATATGAAAATATAAAAAGAAAATGCAGCAAGACAATATCCGATAAAAATATATATCCAAAGAGATAATTTAAAATTAACGTATTAACATTCATATCGCTATAACAATAATCTATATATTAAAAGAATTTGTGTTTTATAATACGAGTCGGCCAGCCCGTTCTACGCAACCGATTCGCATGATATTTTTTTTAAATAAAAGCTCTCGCTGCATAGGTTTGTCATCAAGCATTAGAAATTACCTAACTTGCACATTCATCAAGTTATATGCAAAAATAGGTTTCTCCCATACATTTTTTACGTTTTCGTAGCCGTAGTCAATCACTTTCTGCTTCTATATATCTGGTTCTCATTAAGGTAGGCGTTTTGTTATAGGCTTAAAACACGCGCTGAAAAGAGCTCTTTCATTTGATGGTATGCTCATTTAAATTCGGTAAGTTTGAAGGAAGATAGGTGTGGACATTGAACTTATTTTTCAATATTTTCCTATAAATTTCTTAAGATTCCATTGCTTTCTCTCTACATGAACGGTTCTTAATTCAAAAATATTTTTATGACATCTAATAAGTTCCTTGCGGTAACTGCCAGGAAAAAAACGTTATGCCTCCTTGCCTTGCTTTCATACGGGTGTGAGTGTGGTGATGTGTAAAATTATACCCGATGTTGGTCAAATGATCACAATAGTGAATTATCGCTGATGGCAGGTAATATTCCCCGAATGTTACCAGTTAACCCTTAATGTTGGGTGAACTGATCTCTGATGTTGAGGAATTTTCCTTATGTTTTATGTTAGGAAAATTTTTGTGTTTTTAAATTACGGACTTTCTTCGGGCATCTTAATTTTTTTTTATGTGGAACATATTACAGCGGTTCATAGTACTATTGTCATATAATTATATTATTTCAAGTGGTAGTTATGGTAGAAATTGTAGCTTTGGTAAAAATGGTAGTTTTGAGAGAAAAGGTAGGTACTTTTGACAGCACCGGCGGTTTTGGTAGAAATGGTAGTTTAAAAATTGGTAGATATGATAGTGTTAGTACGAATAGTAGTTTTGGTACAAATAGTAGTTTTGGTAGAAATGGTATTTTGCCATATATTGTAGTTTTGGTAGCAATGTTACTTACGATTGCTACCAAATCTACCATTCCTACCAAAAGTACAATTTTGACCAAAACTATAAACGTCATTATTACATTTCTAAATTATGATGGATTAATCACACCCATACACAAAACAAAATAAATCGTGCTTCTCACAGAAATATTTAGCTGGATAACAGAAATCTATATTTTTAATTTGATAATAAAATATTGACAGATAAAGAAAAAAGTGAAGTTAGCGTAAGTTAGTTACTTAAGTTGCTGACTAAATAACGTATTTTTTGTGAGTAGTTGTGTTTTCAATTATAATGATGGTTCTAGGAAGGAAATTGAAAGATGCTCAGAGAAAGTTTGAACAAAGAATCTTGGTCAATGACGGCCCTGTTGGAGATTTGGTACCGGATGGTCCTCCTACTGCTAAAAAATACGGGTGGAAACGGGTTCAGATTTGATTAATTCTACCATCAACAATTTTCAAGTGATTTCCATTCTTGGTGACGGTAATTGCTTATTCCGCACAATTTCTTATTGTTTATATGGAAGTGAGAATAAACATTATGAAATTCGTTTGGCCACTGTTAATAACATTGTCAATAAGCGGATGTATAAAGTAACTTCATTGTTGGGCATGAAGCATATGGCCAGACCATTACAAATGCAACAGATTACAAACGTGTGATGGGTGCCAATGGACAGTACGCAGGGCATGCTGAACTTTAGAGTGTAAGTGAGCTATATCCCGAGTGTCAATTCAGAGTTCACCTGTAAAACAGTAATACGATTACTGACTATGGTACTGGCGAAATTGTTCATAACTTGCTATTTTCTGGGCACCTGCACCGGCAATGGAAAGAATGGTAGGGCAGCACAGTCATATTGAAGAACTTTCTTTCGTCAATGACGCTGAACATCAAAACTTATTGTCATATATTTCTTCACCTTCTGGTATGAGTTCTGTTGTTGTTGCTCCTTGACTTGAAAGGGCTAAACTCAAAGCCACTTTGACAGGACGTCGTGAAGCAAATATTAATGCAAAAAGACAGCAAGATTACAAATTATGTAGTAATAAGTTTAAAGTTGCTCTAAGGTGTGCAGTATAGGCTACAATTATATATATATATATATATATATATATAAAATTAAATGGACTTCAAAAAGTATTTCTTTTTGAAGTCGATTTATTTTTTTAAAAATAATAAAAAAAAAACTTAAAAACTCAGCTATTTGATACGGTAGATACGTATCAAATAGCTGGCACCGACCTCAAAGTATTATTTCATAGTTTTTAAGTTCATTTCTTTTTGAAGTCGATTTAATTTTTTACATTGTTTTTTATTTCCTCATTGTTAGTTATAATTATAGACTGGAATACCTAAATATAACATACTTTAGAAGTTTTCCTTAGACTATTAGTTTGCATCAATATGAAACACCGTCACACTTACACGAATTAGACCATAATATCTTGAAAACCACCGAACCGAATTTGATGAAACTTGCTCTGTTCCCTAAGTTGGAGTAAATGTTAGTCAATACAAGAAACAGTCTAATTCCGATTAGTAGTTTTGCAGAGATTGTTTATAATATTAAAATATGCTGTGGAGCAGCACGGGTCCTCTAGTTTAAAATAAATGTGTAATTACATTCATCACATCCATGTATCAAAATTAATTTGAATTGTCTTTGGGATATAAACACGTCATTATGACCTCGTAACATACATTTATTTTATCTAGGAAAGCGTGAATTTTTAAACCTGAGTGCCTGCATGGTTCAGTGTATAGCGTATGCGCCCATCGGGAGGTCCCAGGTTCGATTCCTGGTTCCAAAAAGAGTTACTGAGTTTTCCGAATTCTCAATAGCAGCACGGTTTCTGGCAATGTGCCCGGTAACGGCAATAGGCTCGCCTCCTATTACATGGGACCTTAAATTCAAAAGGCGAAATGTGTGTGTAATGTTACACCTCGGCTTACCCCTTCGGGGGTTCAGGTGTGAAGATATAAAAAAATGTATATACAATTCTATTCTTACAAATACTGTCAGAAAATGCGATTGTAAAGCAATTCCACTAAGCTACAAAAACCGTTACATCTAAATTTAAACAGTACATTGCCGATCTGTATGGTTCCCACTCATTAATCTGGTCAGTGTACCCAACAAATCTTTTCTTTGTAACTTAAGATCAATCTATGTCTACTTTACTATGAATAATACATCTCATGTTACTCGGAATGTCCATATATTTGTTCAGGCATCATAAATAAGCGGCAATTAGGATATTGATGGAACTGCCTACGCTGCAGTTTGTCTTAATACAGTGTTATTTGGAATAGTGTATAGAATTATTTGAGTCGTTTATTTGTTTGTCATAAAAACGTATCGGATTGTGAAAAAAGACTTTACCATGAAACTAGCTTTAGATATTTTAATCACAAATTAGAAAAAGATAGCTAAACTGGTTTATGACGATACTAGCAAGTATCTCTATTCTTATTGCGACTGGTCCGAACGAATTAGTCTTTGGCAAATAAGTCTTGAAACTTGCGTATTGCATTTCATTAGCGTGGTAACTATGTTCAAAAATGTGTTTAATTTATCAATTAGGTATCTGAACTTTGGTTGTCAGGTTAGTGAGTCCATAGTTGCTACGCGGTTCGGTCTGACGGCCCGTCCTCGGCCTGCAGGGGCGGCGGCAGCGGCAAGCGTTTTTTATGTACATGGCATGATTTGCTACGCCGCGGCGACCGATGTCGCCTCAGAGTAAACGCGCCATGTAGTACATCGAAATCGCTCGCCACTGCCGCCGCCGCTGTAGGCCATGGCCGGGCCATCATGCTAAGTTCAGACAATGCAGCTTCGCAGCAGTTTAGTAACAAACACTGACAAAAGTTCTTTAGCTCGACAATGTGCAGTGTGTGTTAAACTACTTTGTAAAGAATTTGGCAATGAGTATAAATGACTGAAAGTGCAAACTCCCACACTCGCAATTCTAGTTTTCATGATGCACATTCCGCCACAATAATATTTAAGAATGGACTAGAATGGGGCATTAATCCTATGTCGCGGTGAACTTTACAAACATTCAACACACTCAAAGCCGGAACAACAAATAATATATCACCCAAAGTGTCATCACCTGTGGGGATCGAACCCACAGCACTCGGCGCAGTTTTAAACGGCGGCGAGCTTACCACCACCACAGTCAAATAATCCATACAGTCGTTGGACGAAAGCGTCTAGACGGGTCAATCGTGCGGGGGCCAAGAGGTGAGACGCGGGAAGAGCGGTACCTAGTTACGTATATCGCCTTAGTTCGTATATATTATTTTGAAATGTATGTACCTACCTATAACCACTTAAAATAATGTGCACATTCCTACTAATCTACTAACTTTTTACAATATCTCATGTCTGGCCAAATCACAGAATAAAGTAGCAATTATTGTACGTAAACAACACGGCAGACGTAAGAAAATATGCGTTGTAAGGTAATATTCGATTCTGGTGTGATTTTAATTTTATTCAATAAGTACCTAGTCCCTTCGCATTAGGTAAGTACCTATCACATATTATTATGTATCTTGGTAACGGCGCATCCTAGCTCAAAAATAACCATATTTTTGGCCCCCTTTTATAAACCCCACACATGTTCTCCGTAATCTCATAGCCCAGTCACCCATCCATAAAATGACCGTGATGTCTATTTCTTTACCTTTACGTAGTTTGCACGACAAAAATCAGCAAAATTCTTCATATCGATAACATAGGCTCTGCAAGCTGATCCCAAGGTTACCCATCCATTAAACCACCGCTATGTCAATCGCTTTATTTTAACTTGGTTTGTACGAAAAATGCTTTATATTCTTAACCGCCTCCCACGACACCTGCGGGATTAAATAGGTGCTGACTGACACTTTGTATGCAAATCTGTCACCGCACGAAAAATGCAACGGGTTTTAATAATAATTATTTATCGTTAATTATTGTAATATAATAAACTAGCTGTTTCCCACGGTTTCACCCGCGTCCTGAGGGAACTTCTTCGCGTACCCGGTTAATTTTTAGCCGAAGTTACTCCTTGGTACATCAGGGTCCCGTCAAAATAGATCCAGCCGTTCCAGAGATTAGCGAGAACAAACAGACAGACAGACAAAAATTTAAAAAATGAAATTTCTGTGTATGTTCCGTGTATACATCCATATGCATTTAGTAAAATGCGGTTATTTTAATATTACAAACAGACACTCCAATTTTATTTATATGTATAGATAAGTGATTTACACTATATTATTCATGTAGCGTAGCAATTGTAATATTTTTTTAAAATAAATAGACGGTTTTTGAATAAGTAGGTATTGTTTACATGTGGCAGCCCTAGCCAGTAGGTTAGAGCTGCCACATGTAAACCAGTGTAGCAGTGTAACCAGTGCAGCCAGAAAAAGCCGACAACGTCTAGACAAGGGTAAGTATACCCTTGTCTAGACGTTGTCGGTTTTTTCTACGACATCAAAGGCGTCAAACTACTGTATGTCTTTATACAGTGCCACCACTACGCCATTCGTGCACTCGTGCAGTCATACTGCAGGCTGCGTTTGTAGGCAGGCATGCAATGCTCCATATAATTCATATTTTATTACATACTGTAATGTTCACATAACAGTAAAACAATCTTATGCTCATCTACATCTTTCAATAAGTCGAAAAGAAAAATCGAAATCCATACAAAAAATGTTTAATTACTTTAATATAATTACTGACGGTTGGACTTATTACATGTAGCCAACTTCATAGTGGTAATATGTGAACTCAAGGTAGACAAGACAATATCACTTATTAATCAACGTACATAATTACAGGTCCTTTATTTCTCCACTTCATAAAATAATATAAGCATTCCCGAATTAATTAAGTAATTATATGAGCATCGGTAGTTATTTTCTCCGTATTATCTCTGCTAAATATGAAAATATACGCTTTGTGTGGAATAATAACATTAAAGGTAAAGGAATTTCGCTTTGAGTTCTATTTCTGCTTGTGTATGTCAGTATGGATGGTGTATTTTATACAGTAGTACAAGTGATCCCTATAGTCGATGTATTGAATATTGCACATTCGATGGCCCACAAGAGACAAAAGCCAGTGTGATCTATAAGAGGGAGGTTTTGAAGTTGAGTGTCCTTTTTTATTCGAACCGCATTTCTGGTATGGTTACTTTTTGCAGGTTGACACCTGACTGCAAATAAAAGACAATGGGCGGTCGGCGGCCATCAATGAATTTAATGTCAAATAAAAGTACTAGTAATTAGGTACATCTTTTACTATCGGCGTTACACTGTATTCCATTTAGGTAAAGAAATATTTGAATGTCAATATAACCTAATTGCATAGCATCATCATCATCTTCTTGCCCTGGTGCCAATATATTTGGGGTCTGCGCAGTACGTCGCTTCCATTCTTTTCTGTCGCCAGTCATCTGGTCATTTACCCCTTTCTCTTTCATATCCATCCTCACACAGTCCATCCATCAATTCCTTGGCCTCCATCTCCCTTTCCACCCCTCTACCTTCATATTCATCACTTGCTTACCTAAATACATATCATCTCTTCGCATAATATGTCCATACCAAGCCAAACGACTTCCTTTCACTTTCTCGTCTATAGGCGCCACTTTCAGACGACCTCTCACGTATTCATTCCAAAGCTTATCCTTTCTCGTAACTCCACACATCCATCGCAACATTCTCATCTCTGCCACATGTAATCGTTTTTCATCCATCTTCTTAGTAGCCCAACACTCAGCTCCATACAATACGTTCTAATTGGTGGGTAGTTGAGTAAAGACCTATTTTTGAACAGCTGATATAATTATTTTAAATAAAATAGTTATACTATAATATAAGTAAATTTAATGCATAATAAATACAGCTGAAGTTAAATACCTGCCAGACAAGCGTTATCTCCACAAAAATCACAATAGTTAATACCACAAACACATACAACAGTTTTGCAGCACCAGCATGGAATCATCTATTCACAATATCCAGCAATATTTCGAAGAGCGGATGGCTAAGTTCGAAGCAGATCTTCTCAAAAAGAATTCCACTGGTACGGGCGGCTTAGCAGAAGAATTTGGGAATTTCAAAGACTTCATAATGCAAACGATGAAGTCTTTTTCTCAACAATTGGCATCCATCGCTCGCCAAGTGGACGGTATGGAGACACGCAGCCGTCGCAAAATGATTCTCCTGCATGGTGTTGAGGAGGTTAAGAATGAGGATACAGCTCAGGTTGTTGTCCAAGTAGTGAAGCAGCGGCTGAAGCTGGATACTTTCTCTACGGCGGAAATCAAGCGATGTCATAGAATGGGCCGTCTTCAGTCAAGTAAGGCTAGGCCCATCCTCATCAAGTTGCAGAGCACTTCGGTACGAGACAGCATATGGTTCGCCAAAACGAAGTTGAAGGGATCCGGTCTAACGCTGTCCGAGTTTTTGACCCGAACGCGACACATGGCGTTCATGGCAGCGCGGGAGAAGTTTGGCGTGACCAAGTATTGGACCAGGGAAGGCTCTGTATTCGTCCTCGGCGCTGATGGTCAACGGCATCGGGTGTTGTGCCTAGGTGACCTCAACCAAATCAAGGGCGCAGATCCAGAGAAGCCTGCAGGGAAGGTTACTGCTGCGAAGACCAAGCGGACTGCAGCATCGAAGAAATAGGTTTATTTTTGTTTTGTTTACTTGACCGGGTGAATTTACATTTCACAGTTTTACTACCTTCTTCTTATTTATTTTATTAACCCGCACAATAATTTTCATTTTTCACTTTGACATCTCTCATGTCAGTAATGTCATTGTCACCTGTACTTCTGTTTCAACTCCCTATCTGAATCTCAGGTTTTTTATCCTTCAGCTTCTGTCAAATATCTATTAGAAATTCACCTGGTCTAAATCAAATTTTCTCTTGTTTTTCGGTTCTGTAAAGCTATGTGGTGTTATATACTTATACAATAGTCTTTTTGTAACACGCAACTGGCGGGTGGACATATGTTTTTACATAGCTTTAATATATATTTTTTATTTAAGCATAACTTACATATTATTAGTATATTATATTCATATTTTTATTTATATATAGATAATATATATTTATATTAAAAATATTATGCAAGATACAAGTAGTGACGATGACAGCTTTTTAACTGCTAGTAGTAGTCTCAATGACAGTTTCACTAGTCTGCCCTCACTTGCAGAGATTCTTCAGTCTCAGTTCTCTGACGTCGCGGGGAACTTTAATGTAGTCCATATAAATGCCCAAAGTATTCCAGCTCATTTCCCTGATATGCTGACAACCTTTGACTGTAAGAACATACATGCTATTCTCGTTTCAGAGTCATGGCTCAAACCATGTCTGCCATCAACTTCATATTCTCTTCCAGGGTTCCGCCTAATTAGAAATGATCGCGCGGCCGGTGGTGGCGGCGGTGTCGCTATATACCTACGAGCTCAAATTCCTTTCCGTATAGTAAGCATCTCACCGCAACCACCACCCTCGAATGCCGGCGAGCATCTTTTCTTAGAAGTGGAACTGAATCATTCTAAAGTTCTTCTAGGGGTCTATTATTCTCCTTCGTTACGTATAAATTTTTTCCCTTCTTTCGAACATCTCCTAGAAACTTTAGTACCTTCTTACAGTCACGCAATTATAATGGGTGATTTTAACACCTGCCTTATAAAACAGGATAATCGTGCCACGACCTTCGAGCGTATTTTACATTCGAACAATCTATCTATTCTTCCTCTCAATGCTGCACACCATTTTCCAAACTCTGTACCTTCTCTCCTTGACCTAATTTTCGTTTCTTCCCCTACTTTTGTATCCAAACATGGTCAGTGTTCTGCAGATGCTTTCTCCTACCATGATTTAATCTATCTTTCGTATAAAATAAGCCCACCAAAGGTAAAACCTAAAATTATCATGCAACGCAACTTCGGTGGGATGGATCGTTTGAAGCTTTGCGAGGATGCCCGTAGCATTGATTGGTCTCCTCTGTACTCATCAGACTGTGTAGATGACAAAGTTAAAATTTTGACAGATAAGTTAACTCACCTGTACGACGAGCATGCACCAATCCGTGCCATTAAATTAAAGCACCTACCCGCACCTTGGCTTACGGACGAAATTAAAATTCTTATGAAAAAGAAAGCGGCTGCCAAGGCGAAGTATAAATGTCGTCCAACCCCTGGAAATTTGGAAAAATACACAAGTGCCAGAAATCTCTGCAATAAGGTGTGTAGGAAAGCACAGCGCCATCACATTCACAACTCTGTTGAAAACGGAGACCCAGTTAAAATCTGGAAATTTCTTAGAACACTGGGAGTTGGTAAGTCTCGCAATGACACAATCTCCAAAGATATAAATATAGATTCGCTTAACGCACATTTCACTGCTTCACCCAACTTTGATGGGAAAAGAAAATCAATCACGTTACAAGATCTTTCACGTATCCCAACTCCCAGATACTCACCTTTTGTGTTCGAGCAATTTTCCTGTTGTGGTGTTAAAAAGAGCATCATTTCAATCTCATCCAATGCTGTTGGTAATGACTGCATCAGTCGAAATATGATCCTACCCATCCTAGATGAAATCCTCCCTGTCCTTTGTCATATCCTAAATTACTCAGTTACCAGCGGCGTCTTTCCATCAGCGTGGAAAGATGCACAAATAGTTCCAATACCTAAAAAATCCAAACCCTGTTCCATTAATGACTTCCGTCCTATATCCATACTTCCATTTCTTTCTAAAGTCCTTGAGCGTCTTGTGCATACGCAACTCTGTACTTTCCTTTCCAAGAATGCTCTCCTGAATCCTTTCCAATCCGGTTTTCGTCCTGGTCATAGTACTACCACAGCATTGGTTCATATCACTGATGAGATAAGGCTGGGCATGGATGGTGGAAAACTCACGCTGTTGTCCTTGCTTGATTTTAGCAACGCATTTAACACTGTGGATTTCCACATCCTGCTTGCCATACTCCGCTCTATTAACATATCTCCAACGGTAATTGACTGGTTTCATAGTTATCTGTCTGGACGCCGACAGAGTATACGTGTCGATGAGTCGTACTCCTCGTGGTGTAATACAACTGTCGGGGTACCGCAGGGTGGCGTGCTATCTCCGTTACTTTTCGCAATTTTCATAAATTCTATCTCCAAATAGTTACTTTCATTTTACCACCTTTATGCAGATGATTTGCAGATATATTCACAAGCACCACTAGAGTCAATTTCAGCGGCATTTTCTAATATTAACATAGATTTGGCGCGTATCTGTGCATGGAGTAAAAATTATGGCCTCAAGGTGAATCCGACAAAAACACAGGTCATTCTAATTGGCAGTTCTAGGATGATTTCCAAGATAAATTGGCCACAGCTGCCGCAGATTGAGTTCGATGGTAACATCTTACCAATCTCAGATAACGTGACAAACCTCGGTATTTATCTGGACAAAACTTTTTCATGGGGAAGTCAATTACAGGAGACCAGCCGTAAATTGTTTGTTTCAGCTGGGTCATTGCGTAGGCTGAGGAACTTTCTTCCCACCAACACCAAGATTGCGCTTGCACAATCCTTGCTTCTCCCAATACTCGATTATGCCGATGTCAGCTATCTTGATCTTAATGAGGACCAGCTTGATAAACTTGAGCGTCTCCAAAACTTCTGTATTAGATTCATTTTTGGTTTACGCAAATATGATCATGTATCTGAATTTCGATCCAGGCTCAAGTGGCTCCCAATTCGACTTCGCCGGAATACTCATATTCTTATGTTACTGTACAACGTGTTGTTTAATCCTAATACCCCCACGTATCTCAAATAACGTTTTAAGTTCCTTCATGACACACATTTAAAGACCTTGAGGTCGTCGGTGGATCTGAGACTGCAGATGCCAACACATTCCACAAACTTCTACGATAAATCCTTCGCTGTTCAAGCTGTCCGTTTGTGGAATGCGCTGCCGGTCGAAATTAGGCAAGCTAAATCATTGAACATTTTCAAAAATGCACTAAAGAAATACTATTTGTCATTGTAAACTAATTTTGTCACTGTATTTTGTGTTCATATTACTATATGTATGTATATACATTATATTTATGTATATGTATTATATTTATGTATAATATTATATATATGTTTATATATGTATGTATCATATTATGGATTTATTTATTTATAATATATTTAGCACCTATCATATCTATTGTATATATGCCTGCGTATGTATGTACAAAAAATAAAAACAATTTATAGTACCTAATCAGATACTTATTGTGACTACACATCAAAGCTTTTTGTCTTTTCAGTCTGTCCATCCTAAGGTTGCCTGGAAGAGATCGCACTTTGCGATAAGGCCGCCCTTGTGCATTTGATATGTATGTAGTACACTTGTCATTAACACCGAATTTGTATTAACATCTGCACAATAAAGAATTATCTATCTATCTATCTAATACGACAGGCCTTATAACTGTCTTATGTATGTATCTCTTGAATTTCAAAGGCATTTTAGGATCGCATATTGTGCCCGAGACCTGTCGCCATTTCATCCATCCTGAGTTGATCCTTTGCCGAACATCGCGGTCAATTTCGCCGTCGTGTTGCAGGAGTGAACCGAGGTAGCGAAAGTCGGAGCATACTAGTAGGGGTATACCGCCGAGTGTAACCGGGCTTGGACTAGAGAGGCCGCCAAAGTCACAGAACATGTATTCAGTTTTGGTTCTGCTTATCTTAAGGCCTACGTTCTCCAGTCTCTGCCAGCACTCCTCTAGCTTGCTCTGCACCTCCTGTCCACTTTCTGCTACCAGGACGATGTCATCGGCAAACAGCATGCACCAGGGTGCCTCTTCCTGTATGTCCGATGATATGGCATCCATAATCAACAAGAAGAGGTAAGGACTAAGAGCCGACCCTTGGTGCAAGCCTACAGCCACATCGAATCTGGCTGTGATTCCAGCTGCGGACCGGCGGGGGTACTGCAGTCACTGGAAGGATATAGGGTAGTGACTACAGTAGCTCGGAGAGCCGGGAGCGCGTACCCGAAACCCTGTCTAATGGTCGGACAGACCAATAGACAAAAGCACCTCCCAAGAATTGCATAGCATCATCAATGTATAATGAACTATATAACAAGGTAGCTCGGAGTTATTAGGCTGAGCACAAGTGTACTAAGAGCAACAAATAAGGCGTCTTAGCGAATATATAGAAGAGGAAGACGTTTGGTTGTTACGCGTTCGAATACAGTCAAGGCACGTAAGATCTAGGAATATCATCATCCTAGCGTTATCCTGGTTGCATCCGAGACTTACGCCTTGAAGCTCGACGTCCGCTTACTAGTCCAACCAGACATCACAGAATATCAGCTTTTCCACAGAAGGTAACCCAAAAGGATAGCGATATTCCATGGCTTAGACCAGTATAAATAAACTGTTATTTCAGGGGACTCGCCGAACAATTTTCAAAGATCTTCATTAAAGCCGGGACAGACGCTATAACGTGCTCTCCGAGGCACAGGGCAAGCGATAATTAACTGTTTAATACGCTAGGTAAGTAAGATCTAGGACTTATTATTCATATATTTATTATTATTGATTGAGTTGTAGGCGCACACTCGGATGCTGCGCACATATTATGTTCGTAGAATGGTATATATACAGGCTGATTTTTAATTGGTTTTGGAGCGAAAGCCATCTTATTACATATCGTTAATAGAACCTAACCAGCTTATAATATTTGAAATATAAGCTAAAAAAATCTTGATAAATTAATTAATTTAATAGTACTAGAACACGAAGTATCACTGCCGCACACTGGCGAACTACGAGCGATCGTGTCACACACACACTGGCAGTTATTACCGCCCTCCCACTCCCCGCCATGCGCGCGCGCCACCCTCCGCTGCAGGGCGCCAGCAGGGGGCGGGGGTGGGGCGGCGGCGCGGCGGGGTGCGCCCCGTGCGGCGCGGGCGCAAGTTGACCTTCAGTCTTAAAAAATTAGGTCAATGGGACAGTCGTTTAACACGCTCCCGTCACTCTGTGTCCCTGTTACGTAATTAAACTACAATCGTGGATCCTTACAATACTGATGTGTTCGCTAGTGGATTGATAGGCCGCAACCTGACCTGACTCCATAGGGTTTTATTAGTGGATCAAGGTTATAAGATTTGTGTACAAAGAAGAAACGGAGTCGCGAGAACGCGAGAAACATGTGTGTGCAAATGTGTAAATTGATTGTGATGTAAGCAGAATACTGTAAAGGTAAGTGATTTGCTTTACTCATTGTTGTGAATACCATCGTTGATAACATGTTTTAAACACGCCAGAAATAAGTAAATACTTAAATTCGGCTTTTACTAGTTATTGAAAATGATTATGTACCGACGATTATTACGTAAATAACAATAAGTTCTACTTTTCGTCCATTAGTTTATTATGATTGCGTGAACCCACAGCTTATTTCTGTTGACTTACGAAGGAATAGGTAGGTACAGCTATTTAGTTACATGTGTTTATTATTTTAATTATTAGGTATGTGCTTAAAATTAATGAAGTTGTCATCGTAATTAATTTGTGTTTTGTAAGTACGTAAATTAGGTATCACTATCCATCCGTACTTCTTATGCTGGGGCCTGCCTCACTACCGGCTAACGTCAATTTCTGCTAGCGCGATAACTATTGCGATATTTTTTTAAAGTAGGTGACTAAAACGTCAACGTGAATGCCCATCATTGGCGATAAAAACGCCAAACGCTAATGTTAATGCCGTTGTCAAATTATCGCGTTAAATCGTGGCTACACCTAAGGTTAACGTACATTATCGCAATAATTAATGGCATTTCTCGTTAGTATAGCCCCAGTAGAAGTGCTTTGCTGACTGATACGTGTTTTATGGGTAGGTAGTTACCTACTGTTACACGCGCTGTACGGTACCTAAAACAGCTGTTGACCTCGCCGCGCGACGTTAACAGCTGTTTTTAGGTACCTACAGCGCGCCGACGAGTCGATCGACGATCGAGTCGCGCATTACTACGTATTTTCTAGAGTTATGGACGTTTATAACTTTTTTATTTTACGTGGTAGGTAAATTTTGATTTTGAATATGAATAGCAGACATTTTTTCCAACGTGAGGTTTTTTTTTCCTAAACCAATAAAAAATCAGCGTGTATATGGCTGGGCAAGAAATCAACCCGAAGAGATACGATTACCAACGGCAGAATTAAGTGGGATTTTAGAGCATGAATTGGAGGAATTAGGCTACACATGCCTTAAAATCATACTCAATTCCTTTTTTTTAAATCATTAAGTCCCATACCTTTACCTACATACAATAATAATGCATTATAATAGTTTATTATATATTGATAATATGTAAGTTATCTATAACCAAATAAAGGTTTTATGTTGATAATCCATAGTAAGGTAACTGTGCTTACTAACGATACAATATTATATTAGTGATTATAATATGTGAATATGTGATTATGTGATTTATTATTTTATTTTTTATTGTAAAACTTCTTGCACAATATAACAAAATAATGTACAAAGGCGGACTTAATGCCTGTGGCATTCTTTGCCAGTCAACCTTTGGGTGGTGCAGAGACAATTCAAGGTAGGTGCATAAGAGAGCCGTAATGTGAAAGCAAAACCACTTATAGCTATTACTAAGCATAAAATGAATAATAACTGAAAATATTATAAATACCTAAATATCACAATATATATTAATATATATAACATAATACATCGACCTATCCGTAGGATAGAGTTCCATTTGACCATATACCAAAATCGCGTTTAATAGCTAAATGGGATAAGGAATACAAACTGAACAAAAATGTGATTTTAGAATTTTCGTATCTTATTTACTTTCGGAGATATAGAAACGAATAACGTTTCATCTGATATTTTTTCCGCGCAACAACGCACGACGTATACATGGGATGGGGGGACGGGGAGTACGGATGGTGCGAGCAACGCGATCGATCATCAGTTCGGCCAATGTTCATTGGAAGAAGAAGAGAATTGGGATGTTTTCGTGTTCTATGCTTAATTTGATATTTTAAAAAATCTATTTGTTCAGTATTTTATATAAAAGGGATACTTTTAATGAAATCAGGATCACGCAAAATACTAAATATGATTCAAGTAGATGCAGAAGAGTTCGGCGTTTTCAAACTTACATACCGCGTTTGCAAATCAAGATATCAATTCTGGTAAATGACGATGTTTTACAAGTATTACTTCACTATATACAACTTTATGTTCCTAAATTAACACAAATTATTGTATTTATTACTTCATAGTTAACAGCGTTCATCGACACTCAGTTCATAGTTAACAGTGATCGATGATTATTTAGAATGTTTTTCGATGGAGTTGTTCAGAAACGCAACTCTGGCGCAAAAAGACGCTTACCGTAATTAATATTCACAGAGTAATTGATTTTTATGCAATATTGAGCAACAAAAAATAGAGTCCTTATGGAATATTAAGACGTTTTTTACTAACATTATTGAAGTTTTAAGCGTCTGAGGTTAAAAAAGGACGGTTTTCGCCGGAGTCTGTCATACAATTTGTGGGTTCAATGGTAGGATGGGACGTTGTTACTCAAAACGTTGAATCAATTAGGACGTTGTTCAATTAAAACAATCTCTAATTATAAAGATTTTTTATTAAAAATTAGTAAAATTTATTGCAAAATTTATTGTTTCAAGGAACGCTTAAAAATAGTTTGTTAAAAATATTTGTGCAAATGAATTTCTATATTTTAGTTACGAATGAAGGATAAACTGGCTTGAATCGTCTTTGCATCCTGGTATGAAAGAACCAGTTGTGAATTTGATATATGGGAAGAAACTCTATACAAACATGACGGGACAAAGAAAAGAAAGGAATCTGTAATAGCTCAAAACCGAATATCATGTCTGTTTAGTCTACCGAAGGTGTCTACAGTAATCAACCTAGTTCATTTTCTTTGGAAATCCATGAAATTTTGCAAATTCATCGTTAATACAGCTCAAGTAGTTAGAAGTGTAACCACAGGTCTACCCCAGTTAGTTTCAGTACTAAATCCCATGCTGTTTCCTACTAATAAATAATTATAAAAATACTCTATCACATGCACACAACATGATCTAGTTCCAAAATAAGCAGAATTTGTATTATGGTTACTAAACTTAGTTTACTCTTTTTTGTAAATACATACATGTTCATTCGACATGTTATAGTATATTATGCTTTGATGATTGAAAACTAAGTCATACTTTTTAGTAGTCTGCCATTTACTACAAGCTCGCAGCGACAGGCACTGCGAGAAAATTGAAGTATGCCAAACTATGTTCATTAACACTCTTGCTGTTTTAACTCCCTCTGAGTTACATATATTATTATGTTGTTGATAGACTGCATGGAAGAGATATGTATGCATGGATGAGACAGGATAAAAGTGTAATTTTAAAGGAAGGACAGGCGGAGCCGGTTTGATAGGCACAATATCGTTATAGATGATGAAAAGTGTGTTTCAAAAAAATATAAAGACCTCTTGGATTTGTGCTACTCACAAGTTATTTAGTTAGATTAAGTACAGAAATGTGTCGTTATATTGATCTTAACTTTACCAGGGTTGCAGCCACCACTTTTTGTCTTAGAACCCAGGCACTGTTTAGTAGTCTAATAAGATTTGACAGGATAGCCTAGTTAAGTACTGATATGAGTATGAGTACTCGAATTTAAATTTTGTTAATGTTTAGATGTATTTTACTATTATTTAGTAAATATTGTGGCCCCATGTCTAGGTAAAAACGATGTAAGATTGTTGTTATTCTTTAT
This sequence comes from Euclidia mi, assembly GCA_944739405.2. NCBI lineage: Eukaryota > Metazoa > Arthropoda > Insecta > Lepidoptera > Erebidae > Euclidia > Euclidia mi. The sequence goes on along the minus strand of OX123184.2, from coordinate 59,542,724 downwards.
ACGGGTTGTAAAAAGACCGTTCATGAAAATTTAAATCCCATTTCATCATTACGAACATTCTTTACTTCGGCACTACACCTGAGAAATTACTGCTTCAGGAGATATTAAGGCTCAATGTTACCGTATTTCTTTTTAATTAGGAACAGAATCTATGTATTTTACGCACCAATTTGTTCTATATAATATATGTCCTATGCACCCTTGGAAAGGTAAGTATCTTGAGAATTGCACGCTTGTACTTTACATAGCGGCTTATAAAAAGTGTCTACTAATAAAATTCGTTTCCGAGGTATTGTTTTGCTCTGTATGACTGTAGCAAGATATGTAGAACGAGTAGACTTCGGCTTGGTGATGACTCTTTTACACCGTGTATAATATTATAAAGAATATTATTGGGTTAAGATCGCAGGAAGCGGTGGAATTCAGGCCGCTCATGAATGGAGTTGTTTGGAGAGCCTTTGGAAAGGCCATGTCCAGCAGTGGATGTCTTTAGGTTAAGGTGATGATAAAGATGTTTTAAGTCATAATTTTATTTTATATTAAGTAGGTCCTTATAAAATAAGTTTGTGACTGCTCGTGTAAGCCCGAGCCCCAGTATAGATAGGTACGTAGCTGGAATTTTGTGATACAATTAGTCATTTATTGGCTATTAATTGTTCTATACAGGGTGTCACAAGACCCATCACCAAGCCGAAGTCTACTCGTTTTGGACATCATGCCAAGTCATACTAAGCAAAAATAAAACCTGGTAAACGACTTTTTTTTAATTATTTACTTTTTTCAAGTTGCTATAAAAAATGCGCGCGTGCAATTTTCGAAATACTTACTAATCCATGGGTGCATAGGACATCTATAGAACCGGTTGGCGGGGTAAATGCATCGATTTTGTACCTAATTACAAAAATTGCATAATAACTTTGAGCCTCAAGATCTCCTGAACCAGTAATTTCCCAGGTATGATGCCGAAGCAAAACATGTTCGTAATTATTGGTACAATATGGGGTTTCAGTTTTCGTTAAGGGTCTTTTTACACCCTGTAGATGCGTACAAATTGATGACTTTTAAATAAGTATATACGATTATACGTAAAGTTAAATAAATATAAGTACATACATACACAGTTTATTTATTTTTAAATAAGTAAAAATTTAAGCCAGGTCTAACCTATTTGTAGCCTGTCCGGCTGCAATATAGGCGACTTGGGGTACGCGCGCCCGGCTTCCTTAGCCATCAATACTGCACTCCTTACTTCGCCCGCGGTTTTGTTGCCCTACTCCCCCCTATCCCTCCTATCACTGGTGGAAGAGACCAGTGTTCTAATAGGTAACACCTGTTAGAAGCTGGTTTCGAACGGGTAGGTACCACCACTCTGTCTATTTTGGTCGTGAAGCAGACTTGCGTTCCGGTTGAAGGGCAGAGTAGCCGTTGTGGAGTCTGCGTGGAGCTTGAGGCCAGCTTGGCTAAAGTCGTGGTGGGTTTATTGGGCGTGGGGGTCTGACGTGCATTTCAGGGAGACCTGGTGGTAATGGTTACGCCGGCCACCTGCCGGTCAGTAGGGGACCCGAACCCGAGGCCATCCTCCTCGGGAGGCTGTTCCGCCAACCGGCGAAAATCTCGTTCTGCAGCCATCGTGCCGGGGTAGGAGGCCGGAGTGGATCCCGTTGGCTGCAGACGAGGGGGTATCGGGGGCCCTTCCGTGCTGCATGTCAGCTTCCCACACAACTCGCGGATCCACCCCGCACACGGCTATACACTTTCTTTGGGCACCACTTAGACTTCACCACACTCATTTCCCCTATCCCTCGCTCTCTCTCAGTAATTATGGCGCGTAAGAAAAATAAGAGCAGAAGTTTTACCACGGCGGACTCCATATCCACAATAAAAATGGATTTCTGTAATGTCAGGGGTCTACACAGCAACCTAGACGCCGTCCATCACCACCTTGAGACGGCGCGATCTGCCCTGCTCTTTTTAACGGAGACGCAAAAAGGCGCCCCGGACGATATATCGTACTTGAAATACCCCGGTTACGAATTGGAGCATTCCTTCCACCGTAAAGCCGGGGTGTGCGTTTTCATCCGGGGCGATTTTTGCTACCGCCACCTTCCAGGCCTCTAGCATCGAGATCTGTCAATTGTGTGGCTACGAGTAGATCATGGTGGCCAATCCCGAATCTACGCAGGCCTTTACAGGTATCATACCAGTGAGTTGGGGCCAACTCAATTAATTGAGAGCGTCCAAGAGGGGACTGATAAAATATTGGAACAATTCCCTTTCGCGGAGGTGGTGGTCCTTGGTGATTTTAACGCTCATCACAAGGAGTGGTTGGGATCCCGGACCACTGACCTCCCGGGTCAGGCCCTGTACAATATGGCGTCGGCCTATGGCTTCTCACAACTGGTGAAACAGCCCATCCGTATCCCAGACGTTGTGAGCCATGTACCCTCCTTGTTGGATCTACTGCTGACTACGCACCCATGCGGTTACAGAGTGGTGGTCGATGCACCTCTCGGGTCATCAGATCACAGCCTTGTCCACACCACAGCCCCGTTGCGAAACCAGATCGCTCCAATGCGACTGGCTCCCGCAGAGTCTGGCAATATAAGTCAGCAGATTGTGATGGACAGCGGGAATTCTTCGCGTCCTTCTCATGGAAGCGGCACTGTTTCTCCTCTGACGACCCCGACTCTTGTGCTGACTGCGTCACAGAAGTGGTACTCCTGGGGATGGAATTATTCATCCCAAACGTCCGCATACCTGTTGGCGGGCGCAGCCACCCGTGGTATAATAAAACCTGTAGGGAGGCTGCGCAACGAAAGCGGTCAGAATATATGGCCTGGAACGAGGCCAGGAAGAGTCGAAGTCCTTGGGTCGAGGAGAAGAAACGGTTATTCAACGCCGCTTCTAGATCCAGCAAGAAGGCTATTGCTGAGGCCAAGGCAGAACACGTTGCCAGAATTGGAGAGCGGCTTGGAAGATATCCCTCAGGGAGTCGTGCTTTCTGGTCGCTCGCCGAAGCTGCGCAAGGCAACTTCTGCCAGATCAGTCTCCCGCCACTGCGTAAATTTGATGACAGTCTGGCCCATAGCGCAAAAGACAAGGCTGACGTTTTGGTCCAACTATTTGCCTCGAACGCGACTTTGGATGACAAGGGAGCCACACCACCGTCCATCCCCTGGTGTGGGAGCTCCCTGCCTGAAATCCGCATTACGCAACGTGCGATCAGGCGGTAGCTCAAACTTCTGGACATCCACAAGTCGAGTGGGCCTGACGGCTTCCCAGCAGTGGTGCTGAAGACATGCGCCCCTGAGTTGACCCGCGTATTAACGCGCTTATCTCGTCTTTCCTATAATGCTAACAGGGTTCCATCTTCGTGGAAGATAGCCTATGTTCACTCTATTCCTAAAAAGGGTGACAGATCGGACCCGTCAAACTACAGGCCAAAGCGGTAACGTCCTTACTCTCCAAGGTAATGGAGCGAGTCATCAACAACAAACTCCTCCAGTACCTAGAGGATCGCTAGCTGATCAGCGAACGCCAGTACGGTTTCCGGCATGGTCGTTCGGCTGGCGTTCTTTTAGTGTACCTTACACACCGCTGGGCAGAAGCCTTGGAGAGTGGGGCCGAAGCTCTAGCCGTTAGCCTTGACATTGCCAAGGCGTTTGACCGGGTCTGGCACAGGGCACTTCTATCGAAGTTACCATCTTATGGAATCCCCGAGGGACTCTGCAAATGGATTGCCAGCTTTCTGGCTGATCGGAGCATTAAAGTCGTCGCAGACGGCAGCTGCTCCGAAATGAAGTCGATCAACGCTGGCGTCCCACAAGGCTCGGTGCTCTCCCCAACGCTGTTCATCTTGCATATTAATGACTTGTTGTCAATTGAGAACATGCATTGCTATGCAGATGACAGCACGGGTGATGCGCGGTACACCAGCCACCAGAATGTCCCTCGGAGCCAGGTACAGGAAAGACGATTGCAACTTGTGTCTGAAGTCGAGGACTCTCTAGGGCGCGCCTCCAAATGGGGTGAAAAGAACCTTGTTCAATTTAACCCCACTAAGACACAAGTATGCGCGTTCACTTCGAAGAAGAACCCTTTCGTTTCAGCGCTTCGGTTTCAAGGAGTACTCCTGCATATTGCCGAGAATATTGGGATCCTCGGCGTCGAAATATCGAACAAAGTCCAATTTGGGAGTAATTTGTAGGATAAAGCCAAATTGACAAGCAAGAAGCTGGGAGTGCTGAACCGGGCTAAGCGGTACTTCACACCAAGCCAATGGCTTATGTTTTATAAAGCACAAGTCCGGCCACATGTGGATTACTGCTCACATCTCTGGGCCGGAGCGCCAAAATATCAGCTTGATCCACTTGACTCCCTACAGAGACGAGCTGTTCGAATCGTCGATGATCCCGGTCTCACGGCTAGACTAGAGTCGCTGGACCAGCGGAGAGACTTTGGTTCTCTCTGCGTATTTTACCGACACTTTCACGGCGAGTGCTCCGAAGAATTGTTTAATTTGGTGCCAGGGTCATCCTTTTACCAACGTGCCACTCGCTGACGCAATAGAGTTCACCCGTACTACCTGGAAGCGTTCTCATCTAGTACGGTGCGCTTCCAGCGATCTTTTCTACCACGTACGTGTAGGCTCTGGAATCAACTACCTGCTGCGGTGTTTCCCGAGCACTATGACTTGTCCTTCTTCAAACGAGGTTTAAAGAGAGCATTACTTTCACGGTAGGCAGCAACTTCGCTGTGTATACCCTGACATTAGCGAAGTCCATGAGCAGCGGTTACCGTTTACCATCAGATGGGCCGTTCGCTCGTCTGCCACTAACAGCAATAAAAAAAAAAGTTAATATAATTACTCCGACTATTACACATCGTGTCTAATTAGTAAAATTATAATAACTCACTCATGCATGCAAGAAGTCTAATCTTTGCCACCTAATGTTATGTCATGAAATATGTATTATTATTATTTTATTATTATCCGTATTCACAAAGGACTCTTAAGGAATGATAAATTTCAACAAAAATCAACCTTTGTTAACATAGAACGTCTTTTATATCGAACGTTTTCACAAAACAACGCACAATGTTTACCACGGACTCTCGTTCTTCCGCCATATAACGTCCTAGGTTGATATGTAACCCACTATTTCGTACAATAAAAGGACTAGAAATATTATACACTATAGAGCATTTAATAACGCTGGGCTGTTATAGTAACATACCAAAAAATCCTAATTTTAAGTCTCTCGTTATAAGAGTTATAAAGAGTTACACAAGTCACGAACTTCTACAGCCTCTACTGAAAATTGCGATCCATGCAGATTGGACTTTGTTCTGCGGATGGGTCGACATTAACACACCTAATAAGAAATAGCATCAATATACTACTTACGCCATCTATGCACGGACCCATTAATAACTTGTCAACGTAGTTTAACGGTGGATCATAACGTTATTGATGTAAGCATTTATCTATTTCAACAAGTTCCTGTGTTCTGAACTAGGTGGCTCTGATCAAACGACGTCATAAAATGAAAAGTTGCTGTTAAGATTCTCCAAAGGTTAATGACCTCCGTAGGATCAAGCACTATTTGTGAATCTATCTCAGGTTGCATTCGATAGCTACGTCCTACTTGGAATAGTTATTCGGGACTTCTTGAGCGTAGATACACTTTAGGCGTCTTCCTCCCTTTTCGTCCTACTTGGTCTAAGGGTGTAAAGTCGATTATTATAATATATATTGAACACATTGGTACATTAAACGTTGTACAAGTCTACCTGCCGTCTTTTCTTGCTGATTCCCTGCATCCCGGACGAACCCCAGCTACAATATTATTATAATATATAAAAAATTATACATATGTGTATATATACTAATAATAACAATAAAAATATATAAAAATGTATATACATATAGATATACATAAATATATAGTATAGTAATTACGATTATACAAATACACTATGAAGATTCTACCAACTGTTCATTATACTGCCGACGGACTCTGGCCTTGAAAAGTTCACGAGAAGAAGACATCCTGATTTCAAGAGGGAGTGCATTCCAGAGAAGGATTGATTATTATATTGCATTGGATATAAGCCAGAATACTAAGTAAAACGATAAGAAGATTTAAAACAAAAATGTCTTTTATTCGTTTTAGAAGTACACACCCTGTGATAAAACTTCTCCACAGTAATTGTAGGACTAAAGCACACCAATTAATAACAAAATCAATCTTGGCCGCGGACCGCCCACGCTACAAAGTTGCCCATTGTCCTTTCACAGAAAACTTCAAGATATTACTCAGACATAATTTCGTGATGCAGTTCTCCTATATTCTGTTGAAGGTTGGGTTAAATATTTACACACAACTATGTCTAGTAAATTATGTTAGTAGTGGTACCTACCCGTATCGAAAAAAAATTTGCTAAATAGATAATATGGTTCAGAATGTTTAAAAAAACATGAAAACAAACACTTCAGTGCGGGATTAGATTAAATATTTAAAATAATAAGCCTATTTAAACAAATACAGTAGGCGCTTGGTAATCCGGCGCTCGCCAATCCTGCACGCTCAGTCATCCGGCACTCAGCGACTCGGGTAACCCGCTTGAAAATCCGGAATTTTATACAGCCGAATGCCGGATTACAGAGTGTTCTAGTCTTTTATTTTGGAAACCCATTTATGATAATATGTAGTATTTATTTTACATTTTAGGTATTAAGCTTTTATTTCCCATGCTCGATAATCGATAATAAATTTGCGATAATCCGATATCGGTGAAAAAAATGCCTGCCGGATTACCAAGCACCTACCGTAGTAGTGCTTGCCGCTTTTATCACGACTTGCTCTATAACAGCCTGACGCGACCGACAGGGAGCCTAGTTTTTTTTAGCTTGTTAGTGCAATTAATACAGGATAAGTCTGTTTTTACTACACTTTTCTGCGCAAAAATATAGTAAAACTGTTCTGTAAATTGTGTTGCAAACATCCATATTATAACCTTATGTAACTTACTTGCTTAAATATACATAAATATAATAATATAGATTATTTCAATATAGTAATTTAATTTACCATAAACTTCGCCTGCATGGGGTCAATTATCAGGACAAAATGGATTTAGAAGTTATGTTACTACAAAGTTTCAACAAAATCCGTTAAGTAGTTTAGGCGTGAAATAGTAACAAACATCATACAACCACACATTCATTCATCGTAACAAACATTTGCATTAAAAAAAAAGTAAGATTATAACAAAGACCCTTACAACCTTTTTACGATAGAAGAAGACTTCCCAAGTACAGGTATGATGCAAAGCAGCTAGAACCAGAACATTTACATTAATGGACAATATGAAAAGCTCAGTATTCGTCTGTGTTTGATAATTCAGATTTAAGCTTAACTGACAATTCTGAAACTAGACAAAACAAGGTCTGTAACAAAACGGATGGACAGTATCGGGCATCACGGCGAACTTACATCAAATGTGTATAGGTACAAAGGCGAATATAGGGGAACTCCATTAAAATGCAAAGGTCCATCAAAATTAGTAAAGCCGTGAGATTGCTTTGATCTCAACAAAAGACCTTTCGGACTGGTCGGCTTCTTTAATATTCGCCGGACGCCAAACAGATTATACACTTTTGTTCGCCAGCTTTAGCATTTTTAATGAGACATTTCCAAAGAAAATTTCCAATGTTCAATTTAAGCTTGTTCTTTAAGGGTATTAAAACTTAATAGGTGGGTGTTCTTATCAATTTGTTAGCATCAGTGCTGAAGAAAATTTCTTTACAAAATATTTACTTTATGTACATAACAATATTTTTAAACAAATTGATGTTTTCTGTTCTTGACAAAAACGATTGTGTAAAGTATATACTAACTTTTATAGTTGAACAATGAGACTCCAATTATATAAATTGATTGTTCAATTTCATAACTGTGTTTGATTTAGTCATCATTTTTTATAATATTGTGCTCTCTTTATGTTATAGTAGGCTAATGAGTAGAAAGTAAGCGGTTATCGCCGCCAATGGACACCACCAGAGGAGTCAAAAATGCGGTGCCAACCTGGATGGTAAAAAGCATAGAAGGAGGGGTGGGCTGAGGGTGAAAAGGGGATGGATCCTTTGACACTACCACGTCGATTTATCTGTAAGAAGGTAGTGCTTACTCATTCGAGCCGTCCCATTGCTGAAATCAGCAAGTGTCTTCTACCTTCTAAGTTCTTCCCCCGTCAAACCAACCCATTTATGCTGAAATGGGCAAGGGTCCACTACCTTTTCATTATATTTAGATGATACATATCCGCTTGCTTGCCCGTGTTATATGGCATATAACAAAATTCAAACACTAAATTGCCCGTGTTATATAGCATATAACATCGCATCTCAGTCTACTTTGCCCGTGTCATACTGTATATGACATGGCTCCCGCGGTCGAAAGAGTGAAATATACTCGTCTCTGTCGCTCTAGGGCTTAGTTTGTATTATGTATCTCGTTTCTACGTTAAATTTCCCGTCATACTAATCCCAGTCGAGTTTCGACTCCATAGAGAAATTAAAAAAAAAAAACGTTCGTTGTCAATGTTGTCATTGAGTGTTGAGTCGGTGCGGCATGTGCGGAATGTGTGAGTGTATTTGTGCTGTATTTCTGTTAAATTTAGTTTTATTCTTTAAGATCTATTGTGTTTATCAAGGTATGTAAATAACTAACACGTATATATAATAATTCCAGCATGAAACATAAGATTTGACTTTTTTCGAGATCTTAAGTAGATTTTGGCGTGCAACAGTGATTTTACTGAGAGCATGGGAACTGTTTCAGAAATGTTCATATTACTCAGAAGTGGTGAATGCTATCCGTATGATTTCTTTTTGTTTTAAAAGAATATGAGACTACTTATTTAGTGTTTATTTATTTGTATGTTTAAAACTGTTATTTGTGCATTATATGGCCTTATCAAATTTAACATAAATTACGCCATGCGGCGCCAGATAATGGTTTGGAATCAGAGGCCTGTCATTCATAAATATGTATAAACAAGTGTACTTTTTTATTTATATCTTATTATCTAATATATAAGTAACGTAATTAAATATTAAAAACGATATGTCACCGCTTTAAGTTTTGAGGTATGAACTTATAAATACAAAGCGAGCTCTAAAACGCGCTATCTCAATTTCAAACGAGCATCACTCGACACCAGAGTCGTAATCTAAATAAACAAAGATAACATTGTATAGTTAGTTTCATAACAAACATAAATAATATAACACTTGACAACCTTTCAAAACTAATTGAGTCACAAGGACCGATTGTGTGGAACCCGACCCGCGCGCCGAGGCGATAAAAACGCGCGGGCATTTGATCGTTATCGCTTTCAAGTGGCCGGGCAGAGGGGCCGGCGTGGGTTGCGGCGCGGAGCAAGCAAGCGGTTATACCACTTTTACCACTTTTTAATTTATATATTTAAATAAAATATTGCTGGTTATTCAATAAAGAATGTGCTGTTCTGGCGGTATGCCGAATGGTTTTATCGATAACATGAACAAAATATTGTTGGTGAGGCGAAATTCACAAACAGTTGTCTCGAACTTGCGTGTTATTTGTATTCAATGCCTTAGTATTGTATTATCTTCATTAGGAACAGTCCCGGTATATGTCAATGGGATTGGCTTTGAAGCTTGAGTTATTTGAAAATATGTGCTTATTTAGAATTCTTTTACATCGTATAAAAGTGTTAATCGACTATATGGAAAAAAGCCTCGTAACAAAAGGGAGTGCTGTACAGGAGCATACTATGAGTTTATATTATTATTTATACAATGTAAACAAGCTAGTCCACCGCCACCAATTATTTGAATCTAAATAGTTTCATCGCCTTATATAACCACAATAATTAATAGATTGCCGTTTTTTATTTGTGATGCAATTATCCCCGCCATTGCCTGGCAGATTGATGTTCGCAGAATATTATCAGTACACAGATAGTTCCTGATCGCGGTCGAACAAATCACTTTCACCGTCAATTGGCCGCTAAGACCACGCCATACTCGACCGAGGGGATAATGCTTCTACCACTACAAGGAAATTCAAGTGTACAAGCATTTAAACAATTACTTAATGGCTCTAAATTGTCGTGAAGCTAAGCACTCCACTTCCACTTAGTGCAGGTAGAGCATTCACCCATCAGACACGTGACACACCGTTAAATATAAGCTTCAAGCCTTCATCCGGTTTCTGTATGAAATTAGAATTTCCCACCGGATTTTGCAAGTTGGCACAGCGTGAAATCGTTTCTGGCTAGCAGCAAGCGTCAAGCTGACGCAGAAATACTGCCCTTGGACAACCGTCATAAGTTCCGAATATTCTACGGTTAAATGTTACGAAGTCATTTCACAAGTAGTTACGGCGTTCTGCTGCTTGCGTTAACAACGTGTGGACATATTGTACTTCTTACGTGAACGTTTCACATCTGTCATCGCTGCAAATGAATTAGTAATATCGATAAAGATAGATATGAACAAGGAATTAACAATACCATCAATTCAATAGTAAACTGGTTAGATAACAATAATCTAAAAATCAATCTTGAAAAAACGAAAATTATGTTCCTTAGTCAACGTTAAGAAGCACCAAATATTAATATTCAACACAAAGTAACTGTTTAAAAAAAGTTAGACACAGCAAAACTTTTAGGTGTGACTTAGATAAACGTCTGAACTGGAAAGCACACACGGAAGAATTAAATAAAAAAGTATGTTCTTGTGCTTATGCCCTCTATAAACTTAAACCTATTCTGAGTACGAATGCGATCATAACTGCCTACCATGAAATTGTCGGCTCTTTATTGAGGTTTGGGTTTATATTTTGGGGAAACTCCACCAATAAGGAAGTTATTTTTAAGTCACAAAAATGGTGCATTAGGGCAATGTCTGGTCTGAATAGAACTGATAGTTGCAAACAGTATTTTATTAAATATAACGTCTTAAGTCTGCCTTCATTATTTATTTATGAAATAGCGAATTTTGTAAGGACCAATCCACACTTATTTAAGAAATTATCAGACGTCTCCATTCGCAATAGACGAGATAATAATAGATTATGCGTACCGAGATCAACCACGGCTTTGATGCAGAAAGGTACTTTTTGGTTAGCACCAACCATTTATAATAAAATCCCAAAGCCTATCAAACAAATGCCTACTGCTCTGTTTAAAAGACATTTCAAAAATATCTCATTGCTAAATGCTACTACAGCATAACTGAATTTTTAAATGAGCGTAATTAATTACATGGATTTCTTAATTTCTACGACATTTTTTCGCAGTTATGAACGATATTTTCTAATTTATATTTAGGATTAAGTAAATTTTTATTTTTTTTGTTGTGTAGAGTCAAATACAAATTTTTGTTTTTTTTTCTGGACCAAAAAACATGTTTGTTATTGTACGCCATTAATGGCAAAACATGCAGATCTACCTGTTATTCTTAAGACCTTGCACATATTGTTTGATGTATACTCATGTTTTACAATAAATATATTCCATTATATTCTATACGTAGATATAAGGTTGGGTCTTCCTTTGATACTGTAACATGTAAAGCTATGCGTATACGTATAGACCATGTGCAAAGAGCGTCATAGCTGTCAGGCGTGCTGTTAGTTTAGTACAGTTAAGCTTCTCCTGATCTGAGTCTCGGGGAGATGGGTGCCCGATTTATGAAGTCTGTTTTCAGCCGAGCTTCAAAGCAAACATTAATCCTTTAGCCGAGATGCATGCAATATAATTGCATAGGTTAGTAACTACATGAACATGTATATGCTTGAGTGTCCATTGTGTATAACCACACGGTGTAGATATTACATAGGTACTGCAATTTGCAGTTTCCTTAAGTTTATATCGTACAAGATTGGCCGATTAGTAGAACACGTACAAAAGATAGCACCAACAACGGGAATCGAAATATAATACATTGTAATTTTCAGTCGTATTGTCTCTAGGTATGTCGTTGGTTGACTCAGGGCAAATAACCCTTTTTTAAACGTAACACACGTCAACGTACTCCAATCCGACTGCATTCCACAGGATTAATAAGTAGATATTAACTTTGCAAACCCCTTATTCAAGTTTTTAAACGATCATTAACAATTGCTTTCAATAAAATAAGATCTGGATTTACAAAAAAGAGAATTTTCTCTAGCTTAGGAATTTGTTCAATACACAATCATATTTAATTTTCATACTGAGTCCAACGTTATGCGACTCCTCTTTATTATTAATCATTTCGCTACACCGTACCTTAAGTACGCAGTAACTTTCGGATTACGGGAACTCAAAGCTGTATTGGAACCAATTATACTTCTCAGAACGACATTATGTGCCGTAGTAGTATGAAACTTGTAAAAAATCGATTAATAATAAGCAACTTTTTCTAGACTTGATTCGTTGTTCCTATGGTATTTTGCGCCTTGTTTTGAAGACAGTTACGATATTCTGAGGTCTTGGGATCCTTACAAAGATCAGATAAAATATTGTTTGGTGTCCGAAGTCTGAAATACTCATGGATTTGTGAGATATCCCCACAACCATATAGTCCCTACACCGTAGTTACGAAACTTATAGGTAGTATTGTTATGATAAAATAAAATATTACCAGTTTAAAAAAAAAGAGAAAATGGTTTCAGATGGAAACAGAAAAGTACTAAGTTACGTCGTTTTTCAGTGAGAAAGTAGCACTGTTTCAGTCGAGCCGGCCCACTCACGATGTTACCATCGTAGATAATATTATTTAATTCGATAAATAGATAAATTATATGTCTTAAATTTTTCTCTTCCAATTATAGTTTAATAAATACAATAAGCAACACAATAACAACATGGTTGACGAAAACAAAATCACATAAATAAAAAAACAATTATTTCGTTTGTATTTTAACCAGGCATGCCACAATTTATGTCTACATTATCACACCAAAAAACTTTTACTACCGTAGAACTTACTTTATACATGACAATATTAATAAAAAAACAAAAAATAAATGTTACTGAGCACCGATTTCGTTAACAACCAAATTACAACATTTCTGAGAACTGTTTCATATACACGCTAATTTTTAATTGGTTTTGAAGCGAAAGCCATCTTATTACTTATCGTTAAGAGAACCTAACCAGCTAATAAAATTTGAAATCTAAACTATAAAAATCGTAACAAAAATATTAAATTATTGGTACGAGAGTTCGTAGTTATGAAAGAAATCGCGCGCGCCGATGTATGTTCGATCGTGCCACACACATACCTACACAGATAGATATTAAACACACGACACACACAGATAAACATTGCACTGTAGGTACAGACCCCGCCCCCAGCGTACGCGCATAGCAACGCGGGGCGACAGGGGTAGGGGCGGGGGTCGGCTGCAATTTGCCGCTCGTCACTTCGACAGTCTCGCGCAGGGCCGTGAAAGCTCCCTACATGGGTAAATTTCATATAAATCAGCACCATCTACCAATGATTGTAAGAACTAAAGAAAAAGCCACAACTGAACGGTAATTTTGCCAACTTTATTAAGATCTCCGTGGTGCAGTGGATAGCGTGTTGAGCTCATATGTGAGAAGTCCGTGGATCGAATCCACGCTTAGTGAACTACATTTTATGATTTTTATATTTTTTTACTTTTAAATTGCATATTTTACATAACAGTTGTCATTTACTTATTTATTAACACCAAAATTAAACATTTATTTTATTCTGAAAATGAATCCACTACTAACGCCATCTATACGATCGAATAAAAATACAATTGATTTGTACGCCATCTAGAGTCGAGGTCAGTCGAGGATGCCTATTGAACTTCAATTTCGAACTGAGAGTTGCGCATCTATACCAGTATAAGTGTATAATCTATGGTCTCGCGAAATTAGGTCAACGGGACGCTCGTACGTCACGTTCGACCCCGTCATTGTACCCGTGTTACGTCGCGCGCGCTTCGTAATGGATCGGCATTATGAATATTCCAATATTGAGTTCGCGTCTGTGGTGCGAATGTATTACATGTCTGGTGAAAATATGGAAGAGGCGAGGCGCATGTATTCGTTACCAGACCACCTGGAATCGTTGCGCATGCGAGGTATTCACTCACCCTAAGTGCCATCACCATCACCAAACACAATCCTGGCTGTAGTGCAACGCCTCATAAACATCGGTCAGTTTAGCAGTGTATTCAGTGCAGTTTGAACAAGAAATTTGGCATCGTAATTAATTAGTGTTTTTCTAATTAGCTATCATTAACAAAAGACAATGTGTGAAAGGTGTAAATTGATTGTGATGTACGAGTACCTAGGCAGCAAACAGCAATGGTAATTGGTTTATTCATTATTGAATACCTACTGTGATTACATTCTTATAAATACCATAGAAATACGCAAGTAGTAAACTTTTCCATTGTTAAAATTTTTGTCTAGTTATTCAAAAGATAATGTAGGTACCTATGTCTAATAACGTAACGAATAATTCTTAGTTTATCGTTTTTCTTCTACTAGTTCATCATGATTTCGTAAACCCACAGCTTGTTTCGACGAAATTCTAAGTCCGAGTAATGTTCCAAGAAATTATTGAATAGGTATAGCTATTTAGTTACATACGTTTATTATTTTAATTATTTATTACTGCACTTCATGGTTGGCGTAGTGGTTTAAGCGATGTTTGACACAACACTTTGTGTGATTCATAAATTGTTGTTTCGACTGCTGTGTCCGTTACGTATCATTATCAGTCGGCAGTTCGGCACTAACAACCTACAACCGCTGTAGGTAAACAACAGCAACAGCTGACGGTTGCGCCCGGCGCACGCGGCGAGGTCCAACAATTTATGAATCACACAAAGTGTTGTGTCAAACATCGCTTAAACCACTACGCCAACCATGAAGTGCAGTAATAAATAATTAAAATAATAAACGTATGTAACTAAATAGCTATACCTATTCAATAATTTCTTGGAACATTACTCGGACTTAGAATTTCGTCGAAACAAGCTGTGGGTTTACGAAATCATGATGAACTAGTAGAAGAAAAACGATAAACTAAGAATTATTCGTTACGTTATTAGACATAGGTACCTACATTATCTTTTGAATAACTAGACAAAGATTTTAACAATGGAAAAGTTTAGTACTTGCGTATTTCTATGGTATTTATAAGAATGTAATCACAGTAGGTATTCAATAATGAATAAACCAATTACCTTTGCTGTTTGCTGCCTAGGTACTCGTACATCACAATCAATTTACACCTTTCACACATTGTCTTTTGTTAATGATAGCTAATTAGAAAAACACTAATTAATTACGATGCCAAATTTCTTGTTCAAACTGCACTGAATACACTGCTAAACTGACCGATGTTTATGAGGCGTTGCACTACAGCCAGGATTGTGTTTGGTGATGGTGATGGCACTTAGGGTGAGTGAATACCTCGCATGCGCAACGATTCCAGGTGGTCTGGTAACGAATACATGCGCCTCGCCTCTTCCATATTTTCACCAGACATGTAATACATTCGCACCATAGACGCGAACTCAATATTGGAATATTCATAATGCCGATCCATTACGAAGGGCGCGCGACGTAACACGGGGACAATGACGGGGTCGAACGTGACGTACGAGCGTCCCGTTGACCTAATTTCGCGAGACCATAGATTATACACTTATACTGGTATAGATGCGCAACTCTCAGTTCGAAATTGAAGTTCAATAGGCATCCTTGACTGACCTCGACTCTAGATGGCGTACAAATCAATTGTATTTTTATTCGATCGTATAGATGGCGTTAGTAGTGGATTCATTTTCAGAATAAAATAAATGTTTAATTTTGGTGTTAATAAATAAGTAAATGACAACTGTTATGTAAAATATGCAATTTAAAAGTAAAAGAATATAAAAATCACAAAATGTAGTTCACTAAGCGTGGATTCGATCCACGGACTTCTCACATATGAGCCCAACACGCTATCCACTGCACCACGGAGATCTTAATAAAGTTGGCGAAATTACCGTTCAGTTGTGGCTTTTTCTTTAGTTCTTACAATCATTGGTAGATGGTGCTGATTTATATGAAATTTACCCATGTAGGGAGCTTTCACGGCCCTGCGCGAGACTGTCGAAGTGACGAGCGGCAAATTGCAGCCGACCCTCGCCCCTACCCCTGTCGCCCCGCGTTGCTATGCGCATACGCCGGGGGCGGGGTCTGTACCTACAGTGCAATGTTTATCTGTGTGTGTCGTGTGTTTAATATCTATCTGTGTAGGTATGTGTGTGGCACGATCGAACATACATCGGCGCGCGCGATTTCTTTCATAACTACGAACTCTCGTACCAATAATTTAATATTTTTGTTACGATTTTTATAGCTTAGATTTCAAATTTTATTAGCTGGTTAGGTTCTCTTAACGATAAGTAATAAGATGGCTTTCGCTCCAAAACCAATTAAAAATCAGCGTGTATATGAAACAGTTCTCAGAAATGTTGTAATTTGGTTGTTAACGAAATCGGTGCTCATTAACATTTATGTTTTGTTTTTTTATTAATATTGTCATGTATAAAGTAAGTTCTACTGCACTTCATGGTTGGCGTAGTGGTTTAAGCGATGTTTGACACAACACTTTGTGTGATTCATAAATTGTTGTTTCGACTGCTGTGTCCGTTACGTATCATTATCAGTCGGCAGTTCGGCACTAACAACCTACAACCGCTGTAGGTAAACAACAGCAACAGCTGACGGTTGCGCCCGGCGCACGCGGCGAGGTCATGACCGCGCGGCGCGCGAACACTACCTACTCATAAACAACCGTGTGTACTACGTATTTCCAGCAGTTACTGACTTTTATAACCTTTTTGTTTTAGGTGCTAGGTGAATTTTGATTTTGAATATGAATAGAGGATTTTATTTCGGACATGAGGTTTTTTTTTCCTAAACCAATAAAAAATCAGCGTGTATAGTGATAAAACTCTCAGCCTTACATATATAGATATAGCCTATATCTTTACATCTATTACTTAAGGTTCTTACAGCATAATAGTTTTAATTTACTCAGGTATGTAGCAAGCATTTAAATCTGTAGTGAATAAAAACAGAAAATACAAAGTGATTTTGTAAGTGGAAACGAAATCTTTCAACGTTGTAATGTGTACATCGCGTGACTCCACCGGCGTTGTGGAGGTGTACCCGAAAAACGGGTAATGGAACTTATAGACAACGGCACTGACGATCCCTAAATGCATTGTGAGTTGAGAAATTGTGTTGACGGTGATGACTTTTATCCTTATCATTTATTTTTAGTTGGTTAATGACGTGTTTTGGAGCTTTAAGAAGAAGTGTAAAGGAATAGGAGAAATAATTTACATGTTGAATTGACATTTAATTTGTTAAATTTGTTAACATTATAATTAAGAGCAATTTTCTTGTCCCTACAACATTATTTAATATGATTATCACAGGCAATAAAAGTCTATGGGTCAATTGTCAAGCTACAACAAAGAGAAATAAAATTATACAAACGTGTCTATTTAGAGAATACCTAATCACTACAACGTCTTTGGCTTTAACACAATTAACAAATATAATTCACTGTGGCAAATAGATGAAAGGAAATTACAATAAAAAGCCCACATACATTTCATTTGGCAATAGGAAGTAAAGCCATACGTTGCTGTAAAGACCCCAAGGCAGCTTGGCCTAAATTGCTTTCAGGTCGATTCAAAAAACAATGAAATGACGTATTCCATAAAAGAGAAAAATAGATACTGGGACATAAAGGATAAATTCTCAGGTGCGTTCGAAACAGAAATGAGACAAATTTAGTTCAAAGTAAAGTTTCAGTTTAGAAACTACAAACTGCAACGTCTATGCGAGAATCAGAGTATATAATGAGTCGCTATACCAGACTTTTACGCTCTTGTACAACTATAATTCCAATGGCAAAGACGGAATAACTTCTAGAATAATTTGATGTTTCTTGATTACTTTTATAGATACCTAAAGATAATTTGTGGAGATAACGGTTTAGTTCCACCTGTCTTCAAGTAGAGCAATTTAGAATTCTGTACTTTTTTGATGCGACACTTACTTTGTTGTACTCAGGATAATCAATATCATATAACAAGCGGTGCACCTAAGTTGGCGTGTATGACCTTTTGGATTATATATTTTCAGTGTTCAATAATCACCATATTTTTTGCCGAAAGACGTTTACTTTTAAGCATAGGAATATCCCAAGGCATGGGCTGATCTTGTACCGTTCGTCTCCATCGTAGAATCATCACAGCAGAGGTCTTCGCCAGGCGAACTGGCGATCTTGTTCTCATAAAATACTTCATCCTCAGATCATACTTTATTCTATACTACATTCACACTAAGTGCGTTTTTTTTATAGACTCACGCCTATATCCTCGAAGGGGTGGGCAGATGTGTTATATTACACCCACATTTCGCCATGAGTTTTAGGTCCCACGTAATAGGGGGCGAGCATATTGCCGTTACCGGGCACATAACCAGACTCCGTGCTGCTACTGAGAATTCGGAAAAAGTCAGTAACACTTTTGCCCGACCCGGGAATCGAACCCAGGACTTCCGATCAGCAGTCGCATACGCTAACCACTGGACCACGGAGGTAGTCAAGTGCGTTATAGATGTACCTAATGCACAACCAACATAATTAATATGTATTTTATCATTACATATTCCAATATTCATTAGGTACATACAAATAAATGTAAACACAGAAATTCAGATTGTAAAACACGAATGTAACGAATTTTTATTTCATATTAAATATAAATTGCAGTTTTATATTTCTGGAGTCATTAAAAACGTACAAGTGAGCCAATTTGTGAGATTTCTGTTAACTATGATGCGGTTTCATATTTTTAATTAAATTTAGTTACGATCTGCATTGAATAATTTTAAATTACTGTTTTATTTTTGTTTCAGTTTGCGAGATGAACATATGAGAATATTAACCTATCCAAACCCTTGTTTGATTAAATTAATATTTATTGTTCACGTTTATTATAATGATCGAGTGTGTAAGTTAAAAATATTTGTGATAAATAACTTTTCATGTAACTGCTATAAGCATTTCCCGGTATTTAATTTTAGATAATAACTAGCTGACCCGGCAAACGTTTTGCAAAATTTTTTTGTTTTTTTTTTTAAATAGATGTTGGCCGATTCTCATAGATACCGGATAAGCACAAAAAATTGCATCAAAATCGGTCAAGCCGTTTCGGAGGAGTATGGGAACGAAAACTGTGACATGAGAATTTTATATATTAGATCTGTAAATTAAGTAAGTCATCTTAGTTTGTGTTATGAGCTGCACGTCTAACAAAAATATAATCACGATGGCTGACCATTTACTTTAACAACTTAATAACCGTAAGACATGTGACAAATAGCAACGTTAATAACATTAGGGTAGCAGACTTTACTCTCGGCAGGTGCGCGCGGCATAAAATACCCGTTGACAAATCTATGCTTATTACTGCGCTGTCGAATTTGTAAATAATGTGATCTCGTATCGGAGTTTCAATAAGCGGAATATTAGGTCATATGAAAATAATATTCAGGGTTTAATATCATCTACATATAGTATAAAATGAAGTCCCCTTGTTACGGACGTCGTCGATTTTGATAAGTAATTATTATTACAAATAATGTAAATAAACATGAATATATAAGTAGACTTAGGTAGATATAAGGATGATTCAATAAAAACGATTTGAAAGTAGGGAAATGTTTATTGTTGTTCGATTAAGGCTGTTTTATTATCCCATTGTAACTAAGAAACACTAGTAGTGTAGAAGTTCTTTCTTTTGATAAGGTCTGTATTGCATCAGTTTGGTTTTATTGAAGTTCAGTCCTAAGTTGTGGTCAGTCATCCATTTATTTATTTTGGAAAATGTTAAATTTAAAGTAGAATTTAAGTTATTTATTTTCGTGGGTAGTTGTAGCATTAACACCTAAAATTTTTAGCTCCACTTATAAAATTTAAAATAAATAGTTCAAGTTTATATTTTTAATTGATTTTTATGAAAATACTTCAATGATAACAAGCAGTACCTGCCAGTAAAGTGTTTTCTCTATCCTACATACATATCACTTACTTCACTGCACTATGACACAACCACTGCAAGAGTCTATCAACAGATTAAAGGAAATGTTTTTTAAGGGAATGGCTGATTTCGAAGCTGAGTTGCCCAGATCCCAAGGTACTCCATCCATGCCCGGCTTGGCCTCCGAATACACCTCCTTCAAGGCTTGTAATGGATGCAGTGAAAGGTTTCCAACAGCAAATAGAGCTCCTTTCTCATACGCTGGATTCCATGGAGATGAGGACTCAAAGAAAAATGTTGCTGCTGCATGGTGTGACAGAGGATGGCAAAGAGGATACACCCAAAGTAGTAGTAAATTTTATAAAGGAGCATCTCAAATCGGACATTACTACAGCTGATATTCGACGCTGTCACAGAATGGGTCGCACATCAAGTAGCAAGGCCAGGACCATCGCTGTGAAATTCAACAACTCCTTGGTACGGGACAGTGTATGGTTCAGTAAAACCAAATTCAAGGGCACTGGTATTACGGTCTCGGAATTCTTAACCAAACAGCGACACGAAGCTTTCATGGCCGCTCGTCACAAGTTTGGACTAACTCAATGCTGGACTAGGGAGGGCATTATCTATGTTCTTGCGCCTGATGGTACCCGTCATCGAGTGGTCAACCTCACGGAGCTGCACAAAATTGAGCAAAAGGACGTGGAGTAGCAGCCCACACCAGCGAAGCCAGCTGCAAAATCCAAACGGACTATAGCCCAAAAGAAGTAACTTTGTTTGTTTTGGTCGATGTCTGGTCCGGGTAGTAAGTAATAAGTATCTATCTTTATACTCTTTCTTGCTTTGTACCCACTTTTTGCTCCACACTTTACTAATATATTTCCTTTTTCTCTCTATCGTAATAAATTTATAATTAAATAAGTATTTACTGAGGGTGTCTGACACATTATTTTGTTTCTCTTTAGCTATCTGTCAGCCGTCAGCTGTCATATCCGTCATCTGTCATCTAATGTCTGTCAAACTGTAACGTGTATGGGTACAGGGCTTTTTAGACTGCTTACATATACTTCCTTTTATTCTTATTTTCTTTATCTTTGTTTCTTATTTCCATCTATATAATTGTTTTTCATACTAGCTTTTATTAATAAACTCTTGCAATGTTCTTGTTACTTCCCGGACCAATTCGAATTCAGATGTTTTTTTGGTTTTTGTTGTATAAATATTTTATATATCCACATAATATGTATGTCATGAACGTCGTCGTTTTCTATTCTTGGCACTACTGGCAGGTGGTGTATTATTGGTAGTTTGAATTAATATTCAGTTTTTAGTAGTAGTAGTAGTATATATAAAATAGGTATTTTATTTGTTTATCTTCTGATTGTATATATTTATATTTTAGATAATATTATTATATTAATTAAGTATATTTGCAGCCATTGATATTGATAGCATTAGTAATGATAAAAGCTTCTACTCAATATGTAGTATAGATAACAGCTTCACCAGTATACCGTCACTTGCCGACAGTCTTCATTCACAATTTTTCTGTTGTACCTAAAAAATTCAATGCCGTTCATATCAATGCCAAAAGTCATGGCTTAAGCCCTGTCTGCCTTCTTCATTTATGCAGATGATCTCCAAATCTCCAATCTCCATCCTTTTCTGACTATCGTCCTATCTCCATCTTACCATTCCTCTCCAAAGTCCTAGAACGTCTCGTCCACAGTCAAATCAACTCGTTCCTATCTAAAAATAATGTCCTTAATCCTTTCCAATCCGGTTTCCGTTCGGGTCATAGTACCGCTATAACCCTTGTCAATATTACGGATGACATAAGGGCTGGTATGGAAGGCGGACAGCTCACAATCCTAGCTCTGCTAGATTTTAGCAACGCCTTCAATACAGTGGATCATGACGTTCTACTTAGCCGTCTTTGCTCTCTTAACATATCATCCTCCTACGTGATTGATTGGTTTCGTAGTTACCTGTGTGGCCGCCGACAACGTATACGCATTGAAAATTTATAAATTCTATATCTAACAATCTTCGCTTTTCCTATCACCTTTATGCAGATGATCTCCAAATCTATACGCAGTCACCATTCGCACAGTTATCAGATTCTATAGATACCATCAACAATGATCTTGCACAGATTAGCAGTTGGAGTAAATCCTATGGACTTAAAGTGAATCCCTCGAAAACCCAGGTTATTGTTGTTGGTAGTTCGAGAATGATAGCGAAAATTGACTGGTCACAACTTCCTGACATTACTTTTAATGGCACAGTAATTCCTTTACAGGATAAAGTAAAGAATCTGAAGAATCAATAAGTGAGTCGTAAGGTGTTTGCATCGGCAGGTTCACTAAGAAGACTTAGGAATTTTCTTCCTACTACCACCAAAATTGCACTTGCAAACTCTCTTCTATTACTCATTATTGATTAGGCAGATGTCAGCTATCCAGATCTTGCCGAAAACCAGCTTGAAAAACTTGAGCGCCTTCAAAATCTCTGTATACGATTCATATTTGGATTACGCAAATACGATCATATCTCACAATTTCGAACACAACTCAAGTGGTTACCAATACGATATCGCCGGAATGCTCATATTCTTTCTTTGCTGTACAATGTACTGTTTAACCCTTCAACTCCCTCCTATCTTAAAGGACGATTCGAATTCCTTCATGATATGCACCACCACCGTTATTTGAGGTCATCAGAAAATTTGAAACTGAAGATGCCAGTACATTCAACAGCTTTTTATGATAAATCTTTTTCTGTCACTGCTGTTCGGCTATGGAATGCATTACCGTTTCACATAAGGCAGGCTCAGACGGTAACAAGGTTCAAATCTCTAGTCAAGGATCACTATCTATCATTATAACATTCCTTATATAAAATTATAAGTATGTATTAAAAATTATTTATGTATATATATAAAAGTTTACATTATTTTTACATGGCAGTATTATGGATATGTCGTCTGCAAACAGAACTGTATGAGCATCAATTACTTTTGGTAGGTCATTGATATAAATTAAAAATAAAACACATCCCAATACGCTGCCCTGTGGTATAGACATGGTGATGTTAGCTTTTCGCGATCTGATATAAGTAATTTGGCCAGCCTGTGAGAGGTGCTCTATCTCAAAATATTGAATACGATTTTTTAAATAGGAAGTAAACCAGTCATACGCTATTCCTCTCACACCCATAGAATATAATTTATCTAATAATATTTTGTATTATACTCGGTCGTATGCTTTACTCATATCAAATAGCACTCTAATAGCATATTCTTTTTTATTTATTATATTTAATGCCTCTTTAATGTGCTTTTAGACCGCTAGTGTTGTTGATTTATGTTTTCTGAATCGGTTTTGACACTCGCTGAATATTTTAAAGTTTTCGCAGTAATTGTATAAGCGTTTCGATACTACAGTCTCAAATATTTTTGAAGATGTGGACAATAGTGCTATTGATCGATAGTTCCCAACATCAGACTTATCACCTTTTTTAAAGATTTATTATACATATATTATAATATATATTTATTATACACCTTTGGTTTTATAATGGGTATTTTTAGTAGGTCGAGTAGTGTTCCCTCTTCTAGAGATAGGTTGATTAGAGCAGTTAAAGGTATTATTAATTCATCTGAGCATGCCTTTACGAGCACTGGTGGAATTTCATCATGACCATGGCTATGTTTACTCTTTAGATCTTTAATTATATGTTTTATTTCGTTCGGATCAAGTGGTCTAAATTAGATACTATTTTCGCTAGAAATTACAGCTGTACTACTTGAAGGGCTTCCACTACCTTTTTGGGTATATCTTCTCAATTTTGTTGATATTTTGTTTGTACGCTCGTACGATTTGACGATCTCTGAACAAACATTTTGAATGCCTTTAGATCTACATAGATCAAACATTACTGAAAAGTTATCTCAAAGAAAGGCCTGTGATGAATTTGTGCGATGCTCTTGGACTTGCATACGCCAAAGCAGTAAGATTTCGTAATACTGGCAGCGCTATGAACGTTTGGCGCAAATGGACCGACTCATTGTTCAAATGTTCACCACATAGGTAGCTATGGAGGAATATTGGCTTAAACACAGACAGTGATATGGCTCGTAAACTTTAGTACAGCTAAAAAGGAGCGTTCCGATCATCTACCTCATTAATGTGATAAGATGATACTTTATCAGGCTATGCTATAATTTGCATAGCTGACAGCTTTCTATACTGCTAGTGCCAGCGAATCAACTCATAAAAATGCCTCCTATGAGGTGCAAAATGTAGACAGAGTTCGCCCTGTACTGTGAGAGAAGCCAAAAAAGAAAGACCTCAAGTAAAAACACACTCCTATCAGTCCTAACTCTCATCAAGTTAAATACGACTCACTGTAAATTAAATGTGAAGCCACTTTTTATACTTTTCACGAAAAACAAAAGAAATAATCTTTTGTTTTTCGTTCCTTGTTTATGCTTGTATTTAGTGGACATCTTCCGTTTTAGTTACACTATAATAATATACCTACTTATTATATACGGAATGAAGGTAAAAGATGATTATTGACTTATCGTCCTGTAGCCGCTGTTTTTACTTGGTGGGAAAATGGAGCATTCAGTATGATGCTTATTAGATCATAATTAGCTCCGTGGCAAATTGTAGTAGCAAACTCTGGCTAATTTCGCTATATTGTATTCTAAGACAGTTTAACTTTCCTCGAAAGTTCATGTCTGTCAGAACTTAGTGCACAGAACCTGACTACACAGGTATTTAATGGGAACGGACCAGTCAACTTTAGTTAGCTACAATTATTTCGTTGCATCTCATAGCTAATAGTTTATTAATAACGATTTTTGTATTTGATATTCTTGTTTTAGAGAGCCGTTTCAGTTTTTTCGGGTTACTGACTTGCACTACATTCTGTAATAGTTCGTCATGAACAGTTTCCTAATTAAACTTTTATAAATATGTAGTAACGAATCCCTCAGGCTTAATCGAATAGAATCAGTTATCATATCTCAACATTGCAGCTTAAACTGCAATATCAGCATCAAAGAGTTCTTAATAAACATTATTTCCTTCAACCAATAAATCTTTTCTTCAGCATGCTTAATCTTCCTCCAATTAGTTCTCAATTTTCATGTTTTAACTGTTTAAGCGTTAAATAAATCACATCGGGATCGGTTAGGACTTGAGGTTAGGACTTGACTTGATTAACTGGAGCGTCCCGGGAGCCGCAGTTACAGATGGACAGACAAACCAATTAGACCGTGTAATTAGTCTAACCAGTCCATATGATGCCATCGTTACGTGTGAATGAGAAAAAAACTGCCAGCGCAGCGTCCAAAATAACATAACAAAACAACTTGTCAGGGTACTCTCGTAAAGGTTTTATTTTAGACGAACGCTCAAGCCTTTAAGGTAAGGACTGCTGGCGTGGAAACATCGACGGACGTAAAGACTAGACACAGATATATAAATAGCTAACAGTTTAAGTCTGTTCTTGTAGCTTAATTTATTTTATATTTATATAATATAGACAACAGCCAGCAAGATTCTTCACTTGATATAATTTTACATATTATAATTCAACTTATACATCTTACTTCACAAATCAATTGAAAAATAAGCAATTTCAATTACTTAAGGTGAAACTTCCTAAAATGCGGAACAAAAACCATATTTAATTGACTCTTACAGCGTTGGTTGGAAATGATAGCCTCTATGTTTACTTTATTTACCTATATTTTGGCCGTTACAAGAATGGTAATTAATAATTAAATTAAACTGATGCCTCCATTGCGTATGTGACTATGAGTCAAGACAAAGTTGAAATTGTTTCATGTGTCAAGAAAAAGCAATAGAGGCTTGCCAAAACACCGAAAAGTCGAAAGAGCATATCTGGGTCGATCATATGGACGACTCACTCAAACTCGAACTCAAACTCAAACTCTCAAACTCAAATGTTTATTTTCATAAAAATGTTTAAATTTTTTGGACACGTCAGAAGGTCATACAAATAAAAATAAAAAAGTAACTTTAAATGTATATTAACATAATTGAGCATTGAAAAAAAATGCCTGTTCAGAAAGTAGAGCCTCGTGAGAAGAATCGGGCAAGAAACTCCGGGCCACTCTTTTCTTCGTCTTGATTCTATACAATTTAAAAACTTAGTAACTAGCTGGTGTGTCTCTAATGTTGTTGTCAATTAATAAGTTTTTTATAATAATATAAAAGTACTAAACTAGCATAATATAGACACAATAACTCACACTCACATGAAACTTAACACTAATCAAACATAAGTAGCATGTGGGACCGAGCAAATTAATCCCAAGCATTTTTGTCTTCAATATAATCTAACACCGAATAGTACCCTTTTTGACAAAGTTTACGTTTTATAACCTTTTGAATTTATTAAAACTTAGATTTTGTATCTTGCTTGGCACTTTATTGTAAAAGTGCACACATTGGCCTGGTATTCAAATTGTGGATATCACTTGTATTTGAGTATGAGGCCTTGTTTTGGACAACGGACGACGACGACCAGTTACTCGTCCCGAGTACTTGTGGAGTGATATGGTGGAGTTGGAACTACATGAACTTGACTGACCAGAAATCTTGGAAGGCCGAGCCTCATGGAAATACCTTGTTTCAGAAGCCAAGACTCCCTTTTAGTCACTGAGCTAAAGCTAGAAGTGAGAAAAGGAAGTAAGTGAGTGCCAATAGCCCCACTCTAAATATGTCTGCCAAACGCAAGGAGATTCACGTCAGATGAGTTACAACGAAATGCTTATTGCAGACCACCATCATGCTTCACTTCAACCTAGAAAGAGCAGTCGAGGAGATATTCTCGTAATAGACGCATTTGCGCTTCTATTATTTCTCCTCGACTGCCCTTTCTATCCATCGATGATTGACGATTGCTTCTTTTTAAAGGTTCAGACGGAATGTCTCACTTAAATCAAACATTGTGTACATGAACATAAATGTTTTTCTTGGTCTGGGGGTTTCTATGTATAATACCTACAGTACAAACTCTACTTAGTTTAAGACTAGATGGTGATGTATCTATTTGGTAGAACAAACGAGAGAGCACAATCGTAGGAAACAGTTAGTCTAATTCATAATATCGCAAAAGTCGTAACTATAATAGATCCCGCTTTTATTTTACATAAAATGTCATTGTTACGCAAGAGAACCACTTGACTGCATTCTAACTTTAAGCTTAACAGTCAACAATTATGAAAAAACTTGTATTAACTCGGAGACAAAATAGTCATGTTCAACTGAAGTGCCTGCGAAATCGCTGATATTCACTCTATTTTCTGTTATCTACAATTCAGATTTTATAATTCGAAAGAATTTTCTGCTGACAGATGATTGATTGAATATAGGCCACGTTTTCTCGTCACATTTTCTTAAAATACTTCTCACTTAGAAGGCTTGATTCGAAGCATTACTCAACCATTCAAAGGCTGTTTTAACGGAGAAGTGTACCTGTCAAGAAGAACAAGTCTCGCTTTTGTATTGTAAACATAACAGCCTTTAGAAAATTGGTGGTTCCATTCTGACCAACATGATACCCACTGCAATACGTTGTTTTGCTTTTTAAATATTTTACAGTAAATAAAATTATTACTGCTATAAAAACGAGGTTCAAAACATTAACGTCTACGTGCGAAAAACGTCAACATAAACTCTTCAATTAAATGTGGTTGCCTCCGCATGTTTACATTTCATTTCAAACAATTTAAATCAAGCAAGCAGAAGGATACTCATAATTCTTACATCAACAATAAATAAATTAATTTTGAGAGCCATTCCTGTAGTGAGGGTGGCTGTAAGCGCAACGAAGATGTTCTGCGAATAGGGCCAACTAATTTGGACGACACGCTTTAAAACGGCGAATAATAAAAGTTAATGGGACCGCTCTCTTCATGATTCCTGGCGAAGGCGAGTGCTCATTTCCCTGGCCCTCGTTTTCGATGTGTTAATTAGCATTTTGGCACTAAAATACGTATAATTTGGAAATGTTACAGGTAAACTTGAGATTTGTTACGAGTATATAATATTACGTTTTGACACACATTTCCTTCGAAGCTAATTATACCTTTAAAATTAAAATGGACAATGTTTTCAGTATGTATATCCAACCTTTTCATATCTCTAGTCGTTGGTTAGGTACAATCTGATACTGTGCGATTTTAATTTGCCTATTAGGCATAGTTCCAGTGCCCGGACCTTAGTTGTAAATTCCTTAAAAGGTATCCAACGGGCTTACTAAGCTTTAACACGTCATCAATCGTCATCACGTATCGTGCCACAGACAAGGGATACGTCGTAATAACAAATGACAGCTCGTGTAAATTTTATAAAGATGACAATGTTTGTGCTATTGCGAAACGTGTTGGTCGCTCATATTACATAAATATGCGTTATAAAGGTGAGATAGCCGGTGTGGTTTCTACATAAAAAAATTAGTTAAACGTTTGGCATGAAAAGTTAGCTCACCAAAACTTTGATTACATTAAGAATTACAGACAAGTTTATTTTGTGAAATCGAAACACGAAATTGAGGATTGCGTTGAGGATTTTCTTAATAGGGCTGAAAATATAACCTGAAATAAGGTGATAGTGTTTAGAAGTGATAACGGAGTGGAATTCACAAACAAAGATGTCAAGAAAATATTCTCTGAAAAGGGCATAACACACCAGACTACCGTTCCATACACTCCCGAGCAAAATGGGAAAGCAGAGAGGGAAAACAGGACGTTAGTAGAAGCTGCAAGAACCATGTTATATGCATGAAACCTACCCAAGAAGCTATGGGCAGAAGCTGTGAATACAGCGGCTTTTATTTTGAACAGAACTGGAAATAGTTAAGAAAATGGAAGTACTCCATATGAAATATAGTGTAACTAGGAATATGACATTCATAACACACATACCTTTGGAGAACAAGTGATTACTCACATCACCAAGGAAAAACGAAAGAAATGGGACAAGAAGGGCGAAAAAGGAATGTTAGTCAGATACAGTGACTACACAAAGGTCATAGGATATATTTTCCTCAGAAAAAAAATATAGAGATCAGAAGAGATGTTATATTTCTCGAAGATAGATAGGAAAGAAAGGAATCTACTGTAGATATGGAAATAAAGGATAATGAATCAATAACAGACATGGAAAAGGAAGAAAGCAGAAGTAGAGAAAGTGTCAGAAGTGACACTTACCCCTGATGAAGATACGACCTATGAAAATATATCTGGTAGTGACTATGAACAGTACTTTCACTGATCGAGCTCCCCTGAAATGACATTTACTGTTGTAAAACGCCACCACCCGGCGACGAGAAGAGCAAGCGTGTCAGAAAACAGACGTATTTCTACACTTGTAACAGTACTCAAACTACAGAAACTGAACCTGTGACATACAAGGAGGCAATGACAGGGAGCTGCAAACTTTAAGAGGTAACAATACTTGGTCATTTTGTAAACCACCGGTAGGTATAAAGGTAATAAGTAGTAAATGGGTTTTTAAATTAAAAGGGTTGAAAAAAATTTGCAATATAAAGCTAGATTAGTCGCTAGAGGGTTTGAACAAGATGATATTTTTGATTTAAATGAGATTTATACTCCAGTAGCAAAGTTATCCACTTTTAGACTTTTTGTAATTATAGCTGCTAAATTAAACTTACCAATATTTCAACTGGATGTAACAAGAGACTTTTGATATGAGGAATTAAAGGAAGATGTATATAAGTTTGCCAGAAGGTGCTTATGTAGGGTCTAACAATATTGTAAAGTTAAACAAATCATTATTTTTTTTCGAGGGTAGGCGCTCAAAACTGTCAGACGTGTCTTAACAGCAAAAATTTAAATTTAATTTTCAAATTAGTATTTTAATAAAATTTTCTCTTATTTAAGTACATAAATAACTATTAACTACCAGTACTTACTGCGCTACACTCTAATGTAACATAAACAACACAAATAAATACCACCTGCCAGCAAATCACACAATCACTTCCATCAAGAACATATTCACTCATAATGTCTCAGCTTGAAATCATCCAATCAACACAGAAGAGCTTAGAAGAATGCTTTGCACGTAGAATGGCTGATCTGGAGAGTCAAATCCAGTCTGCAGGTCCAGCAAAGGATACAGTGGCAAAGGTGGCGGAGGAGTTCCGAACTTTTCGTGAACTTATGTTCAGCATGCTTGGTCTCCTTCGAAAGCAAATCGAGGAATGCTCATCGATGCTCGATGCAATGGAGACAAGACATCGGCAGAAAGATCTTCTTTTCTTGGGAGTTGCTGAGGTGGACCGAGAAAACTGCAATGCCTTGATCATGGACATCCTCAGGACAAAGCTGTCAATCAAGGATGTTGGTGAGCACAGCTTATCGAACTGTCACAGGCTCGGAGCACCCAGTAAAGACCACCACAGGCCCATCTTAGTGCGGTTTGCAAGTGTTGGCCTCAGGACTGCAGTGTGGAGGGCGAAGATAGCGCTGAAGGGCTCCAAGATCTCAGTGAAGGAGTTCCTCACTAGAGCCAGGCAGTCGATGTTCACCAAGGCCCGACAACATTTTGGCTTGCGCTCTTGCTGGACGCAGGACGGTACTGTCATCGTCAAGGCCCCGGATGGATCGCGCTGCAAGGTAACTTCTTCTCATGAGTTGCAGCAACTGTTGGCAAAACATCCGAAGGCGGCAGGAGATGCTACTGCAGACAAAACTGGCGCTGGCAATGCTAAGACGGTACGTAAGATCTAACCCATTGTGAGTTAAATTACAGTGCTATTTCGTGGTACAATTTTATCCTTGTCTTCCTTTAGTTATTTGTTTTATGTCAATCACCCAATATTGCCGAATTTCTCTTTAATTACATTGTTTATATTGTATTACCCACATCATTCGCACAGATTCGCAACTTTTAAGTTTTATTTAGTTTGATATTGACATGTTGACTTTGACAACTGTCAGTTGTCATCCGTCAGAGGTGCGTTCGGAAATCAGTATAAATTTATTGTAATATGTTCCTTTTATTTGTACCCATTTATTATTTTAGTTGTTTTTCTTTTCCCTTTTATTGTTATCCTCTACATTGTGTGACAGTTGGCGGGTGGTGTAGAGTACATATTGGTATAAATTTTATTACAGTGCATAATAATATTTTAAGTCTTCTGTCTAGTTTAGTTTAAGTATATATCATTTATTTTATATAAGTATTTTATAGTATAATTTATTTATGTCTTTAACTGAAGATTGTTCTTTTTACTCTGCCAATAATTCCACTCAATTATCTGACAATGAAAGCTTTTGCTCATTAGATGACCTAACACTGGGTGACATTTTACGTCAGAATTTTAATGCGTGTCCAAGCTGTTTATTTAACGTATGTCATGTAAATGCGCAAAGTTTACCTAGCCACTTTAGTGACCTGGTTGAGGTATCTACTGGTACTAATGTTCACGCCATCCTAATTTCCGAGAGCTGGCTCAAACCTCATCTTCTCTCTACAAGCTACCCTCTCTCAGGTTTTGTCCTCATTAGGAATGACCGAATTGACAAGAGAGGGGGTGGTGTAGCGATATATCTGCGGAGTAACCTTCCATACAAAATCATCTCTTCATCCCCTTGTCAATATTCTGGTTCAGCGGAATTTCTTTTCATTGAGGTTTGGGTCAGGGGAACTAAATTGTTTCTTGGGGTTGTTTACTGTCCACCTTCCATAAATTACTTCACCGACTTAGAATTGGTTCTAGAATCCTTGGGGTCTGAGTATTCACATTACATCATCATGGGCGATTTCAACACTGACCTCCTATCCCATCATTCTTCCCGTTCACTACACCTTCTCCGTATCCTCGAGTCTGCCAATCTAAATGTCTTACCTCTTCTAGCCACTCACCACAACCCCAATGGGGAAGACACCTGGTTAGACATAATCATTACCTCTATTCCTTCCCTTGCTTCCTCTCACGGCCAATATCCTGCCCCGGGCTTCTCTCATCATGACCTCATTTACCTTTCCTATGTCCTTAAACCTCCTAAACCTGCACCCAAAGTATTGCATAGGCGTTGTTTTGCTCGCATGGACATGGACAGGCTACGGCTAGATGCTTCGGAGGTAGTCTGGACGAATGTGGTTGAAGCTAGCACAGTCGACGATAAGGTCCAACTATTTAATGAGGCAGTTATCAAGTTATATGACGCTCATGCTCCCATTAAGAAAATTAAACCAAGGCGACCTCCGGCACCTAGGATGACAGAAGGGGTTCGTATGGCAATGAGACGCAGAGATCGAGCGTTTCGGAAATACCGAAAGGATCGCTGTGATTTAAACTGGACTTCTTTCAAAACTGCCAGGAATCTATGCAATCAGATGATACGCAACGCTAAGCGCCGACACTTCCTTGACAATCTAGATTCTTCTTCGTCCGCTAGTATTTGGAGAGTTTTAGGCAGTCTTGGCATTGGGAAACATCGGTTGGTAGATGAATTTCCTATAACGATTGAGTTGGACGATATAAATCGTCATTTTACTGCCTCCAACCAGATGGACAACACGATGAAGTGTCAAACTCTTTCTTATATTTCTGGATTATTGCGTCCCGATATTAACCCTTTTAAGTTTTCTCCAGTTACGTCGGATGAAATCAAAAAGATTGTCCTATCAATTAAATCCAAAGCGATGGGCTATGATAACGTGAGCCGTTTTATGGTCACCACTATCCTAGATTCTCTCCTTATTCACCTTACCCACATCCTTAACTTCTCTCTTGAATCCGGACAGTTTCCATCAGTGTGGCGAAAAGGCTTGATCCGTCGTTTGCCAAAAATCTCCAATCCTTCTCTCCCCTCTCATTTCAGACCTATTTCCTATGATTTCATCCGACGTGCTGGAATGGTTTTCTTCTTATCTTCGAGGACGACAGCAGTCAGTTCGCGTAAATGAACGCTCATCAACTTGGCGTGATATCGACTCTGGCGTTCCTCAAGGCGGTATTATTTCTCCTATTCTCTTCTCATTATTTATAAACCTCCTAACCTACAATCTTCTCAGTTCGTATCATCTGTATGCCGACGATCTTCAAATCTCCCTGGCAAGAGTAGACAATCTCAGCACTGCTGTCAGCGAGGTGAACCGAGATCTTGACACGATTCGGGACTGGTCTGACAGATTTGGCCTGTCAGTGAATCCCGATAAATGCCAAGCTATATTAATTGGAAGCCCACGTATTATGTGCAAAGTGGATGAAAAGGCCCTTCCCCCATTATATTTAATGGATCTGTCGTACCTTTCAGTCCCAGTGTAAAGGATCTCGGCCTTCATCTTGATGCTGCTCTTGACTGGCGTGCACAGATTGCGAGTGTCAGTAAAAAGGTCACCGGAACACTGCGATGTCTCTATCGCCTTAAGAATTTCTTGCCAACTAAAATAAAAACAATGCTTGTGCAAACTTTGATTTTTCCTATTGTCGACTATGGTGATGTATGTTATCTCGACCTGAATGCAGATCTACTCAACAAGCTTGACCGACTTCTCAATAATTGCGTTCGGTTCATTTTCAATCTCCGTAAATACGACCACGTTTCCGCTCACCACTCTAAATTACGATGGCTGCCTATCCGTGCACGTCGTAATCTACGTACGCTCACTACACTATATTCTATTTTAACATCTCCGAATGCCCCGTCTTATCTATCCTCTCCATTTCAATATCTCTACAGCAGCCATGATAAAAATCTCCGCTCTACCAATAATCTTCTTCTTCTCTGTCCTTCTCATACCTCTACTCTCGTTCACTCGTCTTTCTACATCCAGGCTATTCTTATGTGGAATGCACTCCCTCTCGAAATTAGGATGTCCTCTTCTCGTGATCTTTTTAAAGCTAGCTTACGACGGCAGTTATTCGAACAATCGGCAGAATAATCTTCCTAGTATATTTATGTGTATGTATATCATATGTATATAAGTAGGAATATATATGTATTTATATATTGTAGGTATGTACTATATTTATTTTATAAGTTCAAATTATATATATGTATATTTATACGTAATATTTTATGTATCTTGATTAGTAGTTTACATGCAGTTTTAGCACCCACCTTGATTCGTCTCTGCACCACCCATAGGTTGGCTGGTAGAGAATGCCTTGGGCATTAAGTCCGCCTTTGTACAAATTATATTGTTTTGTGCAAGAAGTCAAATAAATAAAAAATAAAAAATATATGGGCTAAAGGTATCTCCAAAATGTTGGAATACTAAGTTCAACTCTGTAATTACTAAAGTAGGTTTTGAAGATCCAAATGTGACCCATGTTTATATATAAAGTGTGACGGTAAAGATAAAACTTTTGTATTGTTGTATGTCGATGACGTTTTAATTTTTGGAAATAATATTAAAGACATTTCACATTTTAAATCTGTATTAAATAAGGAGTTTGAAATAAAGGACTTAGGGCAGATCTCAAACTTTTTAGGTATAAGTGTAAATCAAAATTTGGAAACTGGCATAATTGAGTTAAGTCAAAGAAATTATTTAGAGAAAATTCCTTAGAAAATTTGATATGTATAATTGTAAGCCAATGTGTACCTCCATGGCCTCCAATTTTAATACAAAAATATTTGAAAGTGACAATGTATCAAATAAAAGCACTGAAAGTTATGTAAACAAATAATAGGCAGTTTGATGTTTGCTATGGCAAGCACTAGGCCCGATCTGTGTTTTGAAGTGTCTATATTGAGCAGATATATCAGAAATGTGCAAACAATACTTTATTAACTGCATTGAAAAGGATACTCAGATACGTTAAACACACTTTGGATTTTAAATTGACTTATCATTGTAATAACCTATTGTTAGAAGGATATTGTGATGCTGATTGGGGAAGAAACATTATAGACAGAAAATCTACATCTGGATATATGTTTATGTTCTCAAATTGTTTAGAAATGTGGACTTCAAAGAAGAAAAAATAAAGAAAGCATGTGTTAGTCTGTCCTCGACTGAGGCAGAATATGTTGCAATGAGCATGGCTGCAAGCTAGACTTGTTGGTTCATAAATTTATTAAAGGATTTTGGTTATAGTAATGTGTGTCCAGTAAGCATCTATTGTGATAATCAGTCAGCCATACCAACTGCTGGGACAGAATATCTTTTGCGTTTAAAACATGTAGATATAAGATACCATTTTGTCAAAAATTTAATACATGATGATCAACCAGCTAATATTTTTACAAAACCATTAAAAAGAGAATTGTTTGAAAAATGTTTGACAAATGTAGATTAGGATAGTACACAATATTTTTTTTTAACTGTTTATTTCGGATAATAAGAATCCATATGATGTTAGTACAATTTTTCTTAACCTAATGTTAGTACTTAATGTTATAATGTGGCACTGCACTGGATACAACACAATACCTAGTTATGTAACTGTATCCAGTGCTTTAACATTGGGAAGTCCCATCTATCACATAACGCGCTCAGAATGCTGTGGGAGCTGACACGCATTCTGTGTAATATTGATGCGCTACGCTTGCGGATGATGGCATGAAAACCATCAACCGACGCCTCCGCAAACATCTGTGAAGCACTACAGAAGCGTGGCAGCCCCATGAGCATTCTGAATGCGTTATTATACTGGACACGCAATGAACTGTATGCCCGCCGCGTATATTTGATCCACAGATTGCAGGTGTAAAAATTTTGGCAGTAAGCCCTAAAAAGAGAAAGTTTTCCAAATCTGCGGATCAACATATTGCTTCGTACAGCCAAAACTCTGCGTTCTCTCTCTATATCTACGTTATCATTAAGGTCATCTGTGACCCAGTGACCCAAGTATTTAACCTGTGTCACTCGTCTTAGTGGAGTGTTCGCAACTGTTACTTGTGGCACTTTAGAGTAACATTTGGTGCCCGCCTTGAACACTAACAGCTCACTCTTTTTGGCATTCTACCTGAGTCCCTGAGCCTCCGCATAACCCTCACATAACTGAAGAAGTTGTCTCAGTGCTCGGATCGAGGGGCTCAGCAATACCATGTCATCAGCGTAGCTAATATTATTGATGCAGACGCCATCAATATGACAACCAACCCTGGTATTGCCGAGCTCCACAATCAGCCGATTTATGTACACATTGAACAGACGAGGTGAAGTAATACCCCCCTGCCTCATCCCGCAGCTCAACCTGTACACATCCGACAACTCCCCAGCCCACCTAACATAATTCATTTGATTTTTGTACCAATACTTAAGAACAGAAATGACCTCTTCGCCTACGTCACTTTCTTGGTGTAGCTTACTCCACAGTGTAAGACACCAGGTCGAACGCTTTCGATAAATCAAGAAAGCACGCATAGACCGGCGTCTTCCTATCAGCATAGTACTGAACTGTCTGTTTTAAGCACAGTATGGCGATCTCTGTGGAAAGCCCGGGTCGAAAACCGAACTGGGCATCGTGTAGACTTATACGACTTGCCATATGCGCGTCCAACAGACAGTCCAGCACTTTAGCTGTAACCGTAGCTAAAGAAATTGGCCTATAGTTGGCGGGATCTGCAGTATCTCCCGTCCTGTTCTTAATTATTGGCACAACTATATAGTTTTCATAAGATCGTCTGGTAAGAATGAGTGACTCATACAAAGAGAGTAGAACATACTCAACACCCTCGGCAGATGTACACTAGCGTATCGCAGGTGTTCAACGCTAAGGTGATCATGTCCCGGAGACTTACCTCTCACCATGCCCTTGATTACATTTTTAACTTCTTTGGCAGAGAATTTTACTGTCTGTTCCGAAGACATGGTCATGGACTTAGCGCCCAACACCGACGACATCACTGGCGCCGTAGACACCAGTGGCGAATCAACTTTAAAATGACTAACAAACATATTAGCTATTGCTGTGGGATCACACTCACCTGCCACGCTCACTGGGAGACTAGGTCTGGGGTTCAGTTTATTTGTGGATTTCCAAAAATTCCCAAAATGTTTTGATTTGTGGTGTTCAGCTAAAATGTCTAATCTTATTTTAGTTTGATTGTTTCGACACCACTTTAACTTAGATTTAAATAATCTACGCGTTTCACGCATTCTTTCATAAATATATCTCACAGTCGGGTTATTATGAAGATGCCACATTTGAAACGCAAGCCGAGCCGCACAGTGAGCGCTTTTAACATGTTTATTTCAGCCTATCAGGGGTTTGTATTTTATATTCTTTACACATCTTGCACTACATTCCGCAGCCCTCGACAGGCATTGAATAATTTTATTATACAGAGTGCTTATTACAACACGATGGTTCGGATCATCACATATCTTATCAGCACAACTAATTAATTCTAAAGGAAAATCTATTTCTTGTAGATAAGAATGACATAATTCCCCATACAATTTTATTTGTTTGGAGTCTCTATCCCCCCATATAATTTTATTTTGCATATGTTGGTGTACTACAATGCTAGGTTTAATTAGTTGGAAGTTACATGTTATTTGAAGGGGCATATGGTCAGAACAATAACTGTCATACAATACCTCCGCATTTACTACCGTCTGCCGCGCAGCCTCAGTCACCACGCAATGGTCGAGCTAGCGCTTGCAGCCGTACACATCACTAACAAACGTATAACTATTAGATGGCAACAGTTCAACATCTGCACAGGTCCACTTTTGCTCCGTGAAAATATTGTGCAGTTCATCATAAAAAAAGCTCATTTAGATGCTCATTAAAATCTCCTAAGATAAAAACAGATTGTATGTTGCTATTTTCTATTATTGCATTAATTTCACCTAAAGTGTCAGTAAATTCGATTAAATTTTCATTACAGTCAGTGGGCATATATACGGAAAAGATGAGTAATTCGCGTTCTACTAATTTCACTTTAAATGACGCTAGCCGTACACTATTACACTGCACAATCGTCACCGATGAAAACTAACTCTTCCTCCATAGCAGCGCAACACCGCCATAGGGTCTTCCTTTCAAAAGACGCGCCGCGGTATCCATAGCAGAAGTTCCAGTATAAGCGAAGTCATCATTAATGTTACCCAAAATCGGTAATTCATCGGGCGTTAACCAATGTTCTTGTAAAGCTATAATATGAGCTGATACACACAGACGCCTAATACATCCAACTGCCGTTTTTACATTCATACAATTAAAACTGGTTATTTTTAAAAATCTATCCATTATTATTGTAAGTATTTTGCGTCTGCCCAGAGGCTTTATTATTCTTCTTAAAATATATAAACCGGCGGTATGATATACCGTCAGGCCAAAACTCATCACTAAGAAATAAATCCTCACTGGTTCTAGGAACCAATATTTTATAACTATTGTATTCTTTGGCTTTTTTCATGTTAATTTTTTCAACAGTAACTTGTAGATTAGACTTATTCTTAATGTACATAATTATATCTTCTTCGGAAACCCCTTTGTCGACATTATAGATACAAATGGGTAATTTTATATCTGCCGCTTTAAACTTTTCTTCCGAGTTCAAAATTGCCTTCCCTTTATTGCCTTTAAATCGCTTATTTCTCTGAACTAATGTCCAGCCATCGTTCGATTTTGGTGGTTGTTCAACAGCAGTATTAGCACTTGACAAAATCGCACTCTGCTTCCCAATGTGCGCGACACTCGAAGCGTCCGTGTGTACCCTGTCAGCCGGCCGCTCGAGCGCTACCTGTTTACCACGCGTCATCGCGCTGCTCGTTGCCACGGCGTAAGTTTCTGTACAACTACCGCACAAACTTTTTTCTTGTCCACCCTCTGTCCGCGGGGATAATAATAACGGTATCTCAGGACACATGTAATATCTGAGGTAATGGACTTAATCGACTGTGGACTATTTAATACACAACCACCTCTTTTATTGTTGACGAGGAATTATTTGTGTTGATATAAGTGGATTTATCCAGCACACTTTTTACCGATTCCAATTGATCTATAGTTGCGTATTGCTCTTTTACTCGCTTGATTTCATTACGCATCCAGAGCATTTCTTTGAGAAGAGTGCTCACATCAACATGATCCCAAAGTACCGGAGGAAGTTTTTTTGGGGTCCCTTGCGACAAAGATCGGTAATATCTCGGGTTCGGCTTGTTTTATAAGACTTATAATATCGTCTATGTCCCGGCTCTTCCTCCCATCTCCTCTCCTGTTTACCATACGTTCCGTACCGAGTCAAACAACATAATCTTTGCATTACGTATGTCTTCTTCGGTGTAAGCGCTGACGCATATGCGACTAAAACTTTCTTTTTTTTCATAATCATAATCTTAATCATTTATTGCTGAACATAGGTACATAATTTTATACTGTTACGAGCTGGGGTTCGACGATAAATTATAACTCACTATGCCACTTAAACTGAAATTTATTTATACACAAACACTATACACACTTATTTACACAACTAGTAAAAACACACTTATTTCACACTTCATTCTCAACACTAATAAAAACACCACTAAACACTTCCGAATTACTCCCCTTCGCTTCTTGTTTATCGCTTCGATATTCAATTGTTACTGTCCTGACTCGCGCGTCTGCCTGGTATTTATACCGGCCGGAACACATAACTAGACTTTTCGAGACGACTCACGAAATTTCTGGAAACCTGTATCGTGTTTCTAGACTTGCGTAATTGTTCTATTTACACCAACGCCATCTATTAGAGGATAGATGAAACAGCCTTAAACAACCGATACATCTAATCTCATGTAGTTCTCCCATTCATTGCGTTATTTTCAATTCGTAACACGGCCTCCCTCTTAAACGTGTTAGTCTCGAACATCGTTGGACCCATAGTAACGAGCCAACCGGTCCACATGAACTATCTTCGGTGCACCTCGCGACCCCTTCTGGATTCGATAGGTGACGTCGTTCATCCTGGTAACTATGTCCCATCTGGCTTGTAACTTAGGCGATTTTCCTTTACTTCGTACTGGGTTATGAAGCCACACCAATGATCCCTCATCGAAGCCTTTGTTGTTAGCCTTCCGGTCGTAGCGAGTCTTCATCTTCTCAGACATCTGTTGTCCAGATTCCCTGATGTGCTCGTATACGTCGTTCATCCTGTTGCGTAGCTCGGTTGCGCAATCCGTTATATTGCGTGGAGATTCTGGTGGAATACCGGTGATAAGGTCTGCAGGTAAACGGAGTTCTCTACCGAAATTGGCAAAAGCTGGTGTTACTCCTGTAGTTTCGTGGACCGCACTGCGATATGACAGGAGAAATGGTTGGATGTGCTTGTCCCAATCTCTTTGTTTGCTCTCCACAATCATCGCCAGGTACCTTTCCAGTGATTGGTTAAACCGTTTAACCATGCCATCTGATTGCGGATGATAAGCCTTGGTCCTGGTTTTATGTGCACTCATTACGCGACAAGTCTCCTTGAACACCGCAGATTCGAAGTTCCGGCCTTGATCGCTGTGGATTTCCAAGGGCACCCCGAACCGACAAAAGACTTCATGCACCAGCTTATCGGCCACTGTGGTAGTTTCTTGATTTGGGATTGCAAACACTTCAGGCCACTTCGTGAAGTAATCCATCACAACCAAGAAGTATTTGTTTCCGTCCTGGCTCTCAGGAAACGGCCCAGCGACATCCAACGCTATGCGCTCCCATAGAGCTCCTACATTGAACACCTTTAATGCATCTCTGCTACGAGTGTGTGGCCCCTTCACAGCCGCACAACTTGTGCATTTACGGCACCAATCCTCGACGTCATCCCGACAGTGGAGCCAATAAAACCGCTCTCGGATCTTAGTAAGCGTCTTCTTAACTCCCATGTGACCTCCCGAAGCACCATTGTGATAGAGCTGCAAGACTTCCGGCACCTTAGCTTTAGGCACTACCATTTGCAAATGGCACTGGTTACCGCGAGCGTTTTCCCATTTGCGGCACAGAACTCCATCCTGGACAACCAAGCTTTCCCACTGTGCCTAATAACTCTTGGTGATGGGGCTCATTGCTGCGATATCACTCCATTTGGGCCTAGGAGCGTCTGATTTCTTCCATTCGAGAATCGGCTGTATGTCCTTGTCGTCTTGCTGAGCACTCTGCAAAGCTTCTTTCCATTCGTTGCTCAGATCTGTCTTCAACATCCTCACTAATGCTGCCTGCTTTGCTTCCTGTCGGGTACAGTGCTTGCACTGGTCGGGACACGGCCTACGCGATAGGGCATCTGCGTTACCATGGGACTTACCGCTGCGATGTTGTATTACAAAATCAAACTCTTGCAGTAGTTCAATCCATCTGGCTACTTGTCTTTCTGGGTCCTTAAATTGAAGTAGCCATTTCAGCGCTGTGTTCGGTTCGCAGGTGGAATTTACGCCCCAAAAAATATTTGTTGAAATGCTGCAATGTCTTTACTACAGCCAAGAGTTCCCGCCTGGTGACGCAGTAGTTTCTTTCGGGTTTGGATAAGGCCTTGCTGAAGTACGCTATAACAACTCTGTGACAGCACGCCGCCAATTCCAGTGTTACTGGCATCTGTGTCAACTATGAATTCATGCTCATTTTCAGGGTAGCCTAGGATAGGTGCAGTGCACAGATGTTCCTTGAGCTTCTGGAATGCAACGTCACAGCTCTCATTCCAACAGAACTGTACTCTGTCTTCGGTGAGCTTATGAAGAGGTCGAGCAATGTCAGCAAAGTTCTTCACAAACCGTCGGTAATAGGAGCATAATCCGAGAAATGCTCTGACCTGCGTTTTGTTCTCTGGAACTGGCCATTCCTTCACGGCAATGATCTTATCCGGGTCAGTTTGAATACCGTACTCCGAGACCACATGTCCTAGAAAGTTCACTTGCCGTCTGAATAACGCGCATTTCTTCGGACTCAGCTTCAAATTAGCTCCTCGTATCTTTGACAGCACATGCTCCAAGTTTCGAAGGTGATCCTGGAAGGTGCGCCCCACGATGTCATCCTGGTAGACCAGGCAAGCGTCTCCAATCAGTCCCATAAGCACTCGCTCCATCAGTCTCTCAAAAGTAGCCGGAGCGTTGCACAATCCAAAGGGCATGACGTTAACTTGCCACCATCCTTTACCTGTGGAGAATGCCGTCTTCTCTTTATCTCGAGGATCTATTTCCACCTGCCAGTAGCCACTTTTTAGGTCTAAGGTAGAAAACCACTTCATCCCCGTCAGCGTATCCAGTGTGTCATCGATCCTTGGCAGCGGGTAGCTGTCCTTCTTCGTGATGTCATTCAATCGGCGGTAGTCTACACAGAAGCGCATGCTGCCATCCTTCTTAACTAACACCACCGGAGAGCACCACGGGCTGGACGAAGGCTCGATTACGCCTTCTTTCACCATACCGTCGATCATAGCTTCCACTTCACGTTCCTGTGCCACTGGCACTCGTCTTGGTCGCTGGCGAATCGGTGCTTCACTTCCCGTGTTTATTTTGTGCTGGACTAGTGCTGTCTTCCCTATGTCGGCATCACTGGTCGAGAAAATATCCGCGAACCGGTTCAACATCTTCTGAGCCTTGGTCTTCTCTTCCTCCGACAGGGTACTTTCACAGTCCTCTAAAAGAGTAGACACGTTGAATCGTGCACCCTGAACCTTGGCGCTGGTAGGTTGCTCTTGACATATACGCATCCAAGCCGCTCCTTCATAGGTGCCCAATTCCGTCCCTTTCTTGAGCGACACTTCCTTGTCACTTGCATTCAGTGCGCGTACTGATGAAACTTTAGTACCCCTTACCAAGGTTCGTGCAATCTTCCAGGAGGCCTCTTTCTCTAGGCCTTCGATTAGTACGCAGCGGTTCCCTCAACCAGAATTCCCTGGTAAACAAACTGGTACAACAGTTTCCGACCGCGGGTGAAGAATGACATTCTGCAGGCAGTACACTTTTCCTGAAGTTGCACCTTCCATGAAGACTTCTTCCAAGCCACACTTCAACACTCCCTGGTTAACATCGATCTCGCAGTGATACTTCCGCATGAAGTCTAGGCCCAGGATGCAGTCGTCCACTTTATCGGCTACGATGACTTTGTGACGGTAAACTTTGTTG
The DNA here is from genome assembly GCA_944739405.2 of Euclidia mi. Lineage (NCBI taxonomy): Eukaryota > Metazoa > Arthropoda > Insecta > Lepidoptera > Erebidae > Euclidia > Euclidia mi. Next base: position 59,499,520 of record OX123184.2, on the reverse strand, counting down.
CCTAGCTTCAGATCCACCTCCATTTCACCTCGGACGGTTATGTGATGACCGGTAGCTGTTCTCAGATTCACACTTTCATTGTTCCTGAAGCAGCCCCGGAGAACCCGTCTTGCCAGATGGAAACCGATGACTGTCCGAGAAGCACCCCTGTCCAATGTCAACTTGCATGGTGTTCTGTTAATTTCGCCTTCGATGATCAGGCTGTTCCCGTCACATGATTGCGAGATCGAGATACTTGGGGCTCTTCCAGCCAGCACCCGCCCCGCAGTCCTGGCTTCTACTCGTTTCCCTGCTCTCGCTGCCTGGCAGGCACATCAGGCGACCCCTTTGGTGGAGACAGGGTGTCACCAGGCTGCCTACGCTTTGGGCAGCTCAAGCGGATATGGCCTCTTTCTCCGCAGTTGTAGCACCGAGGTGACGACACAACTTCCCTGATGCGGTGACCTCGATCGTCGCGTCGCACTGCTTCCACCTCCAGAGCGTGGGCTAAAGCGTCCTTGAGGTCCTTGAAGTGCCCAAGCCTCACTGCTGCTCTTACCTCCAGGTCCCGAATCCCATCCGTAAACGCCTGTACGGGGTTCCCGTCAATAAGCGCAGGCGACGACTGGTATGCCTTCCTGACCAGCTTTTCCACCTCTAGAGCCCACTGCTGCAGAGTTTCTTCGGTGCGTTGTGTCCTGTCCTTCAGCTGAGCACGATAAACGTGTTCAAGGTGCGCATCACCGTATCTCGCCTCCAGCGCCTCCAGGAGCTTTTCGTAGGTGACGTCTTGCCCAAGTGCCTCCAACACTGTCAAGGCCCGGTCGCGAAGGCCCAAGGTTAGGGCGGTTAAGGCCTGTTCTTTGGTCCACCCATTCGATCGCATCACAGCCTCGAACTGGATCTTGTATGCAGACCATGATGACGAGCCATCAAACGGTGGAACCTTAAATCCACGAGGTGAGGGCGCTACAGCCGCTGGTGTTACTTCGAGCCCACGCAATTTCTTCACCACTTCAGCAAACACACGTCTCGTGGTGGTCATGTACACGCTTCTCTATAGAGGCGACGCGAGTCTCAAGCTTGTTGTGCACGAGCATCTCTACGTCGCTGATACGGGCCTCGTGCTGCTGAAGTTCCTCCTTGACCGCCTTCAAGTCCTTCCCCACTGCGGCGCTGAGGTTTTTCATGAGCACCAGCTGTTCCTCTTGACGGCGGTCCTGCTCCTCTTGACGGCGGGCCTGCTCCTCCTTGTCACGCTGTCGCTGTTCTTCTATGCGGCGCGCGTGTTCCTGCATGAACGCCATCAGAGCCGCGATGTCGGGCACCGCCATAGAGTGTGCGCTTGCCGGCTCCACTGCAGCCGCGGAGTCGCCTGATCCACCACACGATGGAGAAGAAACGTCTCCGAAGCGTCTCTGGTCCAGGTCTTGCTGGCGCTGGTTCCTGGTACGCACTCCGTCAGTTTCTTCCTTCGGCATAACCGGCATAATTTATCCCTTTTTTCTGACACCAATTTGTTACGAGCTGGGGTTCGACGATAAATTATAACTCACTATGCCACTTAAACTGAACTTTATTTATACACAAACACTATACACACTTATTTACACAACTAGTAAAAACACACTTATTTCACACTTAATTCTCAACACTAATAAAAACACCACTAAACACTTACGAATTACTTCCCTTCGCTTCTTGTTTATCGCTTCGATATTCAATTGTTACTGTCCTGACTCGCGCGTCTGCCTGGTATTTATACCGGCCGGAACACATAACTAGACTTTTCGAGACGACTCATGAAATTTCTAGAAACGTGTATCGTGTTTCTAGACTTGCGTAATTGTTCTATTTACACCAACGCCATCTATTAGAGGATAGATGAAACAGCCTTAAATAACCGATACATCTAATCTCATGTAGTTCTCCCATTCACTGATAGATGGCGTTATTTTCAATTCGTAACAATACATTGCAAGATGTTGAGTGAATCCGCAGTTCACTTTGTTCTACCACTATAGGCATGCAAAGTTTTTAATAAAATTCAATCATTTCATCAATAACAATCATAAATTATTTTTACATAGAATAAATAAAAATAGAATATAAATATAAAAAAAGAAAAATATGAGAAAAAGAAATGTCATTATTAATATTATTATCATTTAAATATTCGTTAATTGAGTAGTATGTCTTATTTACTAATATGTCATTTACTTGTTTTTTAAATATTTTTATATTGTCGCTTTCTAAAACACATGATGGTAGTCTATTATATATTTTGGGTGCCATACCTAAAAAGTTCCTATTATAAACCGATTTTTATGTGGTCTGAACCGTATCTTATTTCTATGACGTACGCTACGAAGCGTGTCAAATAAATTAAAATTGTTTTTTATAAATAAGACTACTTCTAATATATATAGGCAAGGCACTGTCAATATACTTAGACTCTTAAAATATGGTTTACAGCTGTCAGTGTTTTTTATGCCGCATAAAGCTCTTAAACATCTTTTTTGAGACCTAAAGATAATGTTCACATTTGTGGAGTTACCCCAAAATATCAAGCCGTAACGTAAAGTAGATGTGACATAGGCGTGATATGCTGTAATTAATGTTGTATGATTAACTTTTTGTGATAGTTTATGTAGAGCATAAATGAATATTGACTTAGACGTTTACATACACTATCAGTATGACTTTTCCAAGAGAAGTCTCTATTGAGTTCAAACCCTAAAAATTTTGTAGACGTAGTTTCTAAAATTATTTTGTTGTCGTATCGTATGTCAAGTTTTCCATGGTTAGTTTTTTGTTCAAATGTCATGATTTCGGTTTTGTCAAGATTAATTTTTAAATTATTGGATTTCATCCAGTCTATTAATAGTCCTAGGCAGTTATTTATTTCTCTTTCGAACTGTTATAACCCGAGATAGTTCCTTAATAACGCTAGATCAGCATTTCACGTATTCTAGTACATTTCCATTCTATTGTTTCTACTTGGTCAGCATTTTCATTTACTTGTATGATTTATTTCTTATTGAAAGTGAGTTAGATTCTGTCCGTCGCGAAAAGCGGTTCGCTCCCGGAACTCGGAAATCGGTACCAGTAGAACTGTATCTGTAAAGTGTTGCCTTGAACAATAAATATCAGTGCAGTTTAAAAATTAGTTTTTTTTTTTAAAAGACAAACAGGGACGGCCTCCTAACAATTTTGGTGTCAGAAGTGGGATCTCGTAAATGGTGTCCGTTGATACCTAGAGATCCGAATCCCAGAGCCCCCAGTTTGCGTGATCGACGGTAAGACAGAACCCAAGGTTGTGCCCGCGTCACACTTCAAGGTCGACGGTAAGACTCTGTGTAGCAGCCAGAGCCCGCACCATACTGGTCACCGTAAAACCAAGATTGGTCGACGGTCAGCCTCCACCGCAACGTGAGAGCCCGCACCATCCGGGTAGCAGCAGATCTAACTCACCAACATCATCATAACGAGTAGAGGACTCGTTATCTCCGAAACGCTTCCACCTCGCCCAGCATCACCAGCACGTGGACGCCGGCGCCGCCCTCACCTGTCGTCGAGCACGCGGTCGCCCTGCCGCGCTATCCGAGCGTGTCAGATCCTGTTCCCACGAGTGATGGTTTGTGCAGTGATCGTGTTTATGTGAGTCTTTTAAATTACTTACCATATTTTCACCGTATCTACTATTTTTCGTCAACGTGTCCATTTCCACTGTTTCTACAATTTTCGTGAACTATAATTTTCTATTCCGCATCATATTTTTGTGTGTCGTTACTGTATACTTACCATATTTTTGTGTGTCTATTTTATAGCTATATTTTCTAGCTCTATACAATTGTCCAATGTCACTTAAAACAGAATCTAAGGCAAAACCTGAAATGGCTGAAAAAATAACACTTTCAGTACTTACCAAATTCATTAAACCTTATAATGGGGACCGGGACTCTCTCCCCGCGTTCCTCACAAACTGTGATAACGCGATGTCGTTATGTACAGCAGATCAACAAAATGTGCTCTGCAAATATATAGTATCGCAACTTGAAGGTAAAGCCCAAGTGGCTTGTAGTCTAAAATCGTTTTCCACATGGGACGAGATAAAGGCATTTTTAAGATCTACATTCGGCGAGAAAAAGCACGCGACTCATTTATTAGTGGATTTGCAAAATTGCAAACAAATTAGTAGTGAAGATGTCACGAAATACTCTTTGCGTATCGAGCAAATTTTATCCCGAATATTATCCGACATTCACTATAGCTGTAAAGATGAAAAGGAACTACCAGGCAGAATAGCTGCTATGGAAGATTTAGCCTTAAATACATTTATGTTAGGGTTAAATAACTCTATAAGCAATGTTGTTAGGTGCAGAAACCCCTCCACCTTGAACGAGGCGGTTCAGCACGCAATCGAAGAGGAAAAACTATTTAATTTATCTAATTCTAAATCTAATCCTAAATTCCAGCGTATTTGCAGCACGTGCAATAAACCTGGGCATAATGCTTCAGAGTGCTATAGGAATAAAAAACCTTCTAGTTCAAATCGTAATAACTATCAAAAATCTTTCCATATTCCTTCTAATAACTATCCTAATAATAACTATTCTAATACTAACTATCCTAATAATATACGGTGTAGTTACTGTAAAAATATAGGTCACACGATAGACCAATGTCGCAAACGCCAGTACAATATGCAACGCCGTGAGAACGCAAACCAGGCGCAACATGATCAACCGCCGCGCGATAACAACGGTCGCGCAGTTAAATTCTGCGAAACCGACGAGTCCGGGTTCGATTCCCGCGACGAAAATTTAAACTAAATAAGATTTCGGTGTCGTGTCTCCCGAAATCGACTAGCGTAAAGGACACGAAACCCTTTTATCCTAAATCTTTTACTAAACCTACATCTCAGTTAAATCAACTGAGTCCTACTAAATCGTTTACTAAATCTACATCTCAGTCGAAGCAACTGAGTCATACTAAATCTACATCTCAGTCGAAGCAACTGAGTCATACTAAATCTACATCTCAGTTAAATCAACTGAGTCCTACTAAATCTACATCTCAGTTAAACCAACTGAGTCATACTAAATCTTTTACCAAATCTACACCTCAGTCGAATCAACTGAGTCCTACTAAGCCTACATCTCAGGTAAACCTGAGTCGTTCTAAATCTTATAACTATACTAACTCTAAGATTACATCTCGAGACGACATCTCGAGTCATCAAAATACTACATCTTATTCTAATTCAATAATGCTAAATCCTACTAATACTTACCAAAATAATACTTACCAAAATGATGCTAACCTGAAAAATAAACTAGGCATCCCAATCCCTAACTCTAATTCTATACCTAATAAACCTTGTGATGTTATTAAATCTACTCCAATTTATGAAACTAGCATAAAAATCAAGAAAATATCTTTGCCATATGTTTATTTAGTTTCTAGTTATTCTAAAGAGCCTTTAAAGATGCTTATCGACACGGGTGCCGCTATCAGCCTCATGAAACAGGCAGTACTATGCAAATTACCCGAATTGTCTCGCGAAGTCGTGAAATTAAAAGGAATTAATAGTGTAGAAAGTTGTTCTCAAACATTGGGCACATTTCAAATGGATTTTACTATATCTAATGATCAATTCAGTTACAAATTTCATATGATCAATGAGCAAGTCAGTCTCGAGTATGACGGCTTACTCGGTAGCGATTTTCTTGGTTATTTTAAAACTAACATTAACTACGATTCTAAATCATTAAATATTTGTGGTCATATCTTACCTATAAACTACATTCAACCAACTTACATTATTCCCGCGCGATCCGAAGCAGTAATTGAATGCGCCATATCTAATTACAATCCTGAACTTTATTCTCATAACGAAGCCCTCGTTCTAGATCATACCGTATGTAGTGGTGTTTATGTCGCAAATTGCATTGTCTCAATCAAGTCGAATAAAAGAATTAATATTACGGTTTTAAACACGACTGACTCTGACGTTGAGATCAAAGATTATTACGCAGAGTTGACACCACTCGAACAAAACAATCTGAACTCTGAATCATGCCTAAACACTTATTCTATTTCTACTTCCAAATCTGATCGTGTTCAAAAGGTTTTAGACCTTATTCGTTGCTCTCATTTAAATTTGGAGGAGCAAAAAGTTTTATTGGAATGTTGTTCTGAATACACTGATATTTTTCACTTGGAAGGCGAGCCCTTATCTTTTACTAATGCCGTTGAGCATTCAATTAATTCTGGTGATACGCCGCCTATCCACGTTAAATCATATCGCTTCCCCGAATGCCACAAGGAGGAGGTCGATTCTCAAATCAGAAAAATGTTAGACCAAAATATTATTCGCCCTTCTATTTCACCATGGAGTGCCCCTGTATGGGTGGTCCCCAAAAAAATGGACGCGTCTGGCAAAAAGAAATGGAGAATCGTAATCGATTACCGCCGTCTTAATGATGCGACGGTCTCCGAAAGTTATCCACTGCCTCTGATCACTGATATCTTAGACCAATTGGGTCATTCCAAATATTTTAGTACTTTAGACCTATCTAGCGGTTTTCATCAAATTAAAATGAGTTCCAAGGACGCGCCGAAAACCGGATTCACCGTTAACACTAATTCTAGCACTTCCGGGCATTACGAATTCACCAGGATGCCATTTGGCTTGAAAAATGCTCCCACAACATTCCAAAGGCTTATGAATACGGCTCTTTCAGGACTTCAAGGTCTCCACGCTTACGTTTACTTGGATGACTGTATTATTTACTCGCAAAACTTGCTTGACCATATTAAAAAGCTTAAACTAGTTTTTGACAGAATGCGAAAATTTAATCTTAAATTACAGCCAGATAAGTGCGAGTTTTTCAAATCAAATCAAATCAAATCAAAATTCTTTATTTGCATGAATGTGGTACACAGGTGTTAAATACAAAATTCAGTCCAGCACATTTGCCATCTAATTTCATGGCATACAAATATTCAACTTAATAGCTAGTTATAAAATACCATTAAATACTATAATACCATTAATTAAATATTATTATACCATTTTAATATACATTATCGCATTAATAACCAAAAAATACACAGCAAATAGTCATCAGATTAAACTTAATTTATAATTTAAATATTCGGTGACAGAATAAAAGCCTTTTTCAACAAGCCATTTAAATAGCTGCCTTTTGAATTTATTAATAGGCAAATCTCGGGTACCTTGGGGCAAGTGATTGAAAATGCGCACTGCCATTGAGTAACTATTGCGACTACATATTTCAGTTCGAATTGGTGGGAGAACAAGATTATTTGGATATCGGGTATTAAAATTACAAATATTTTTCTTAAAACTAAACAAATCATTATTACTTTTGACAAAAATACAAATCTCACAAATATAAATACACGGCAAAGTCAGTAATGAAAGCTCACGGAACAGAGGCTTACAGGTCACCCAAGGAGCTACATTGCAAATAGCTCTCAAACATTGCTTTTGAGCTATAAACGCTCTATTTATATTCACGGAGTTGCCCCAGAGCACTATGCCGTATCTAAGAGAAGATACTACAAATGCATGATAAGCATTAAGAGCTGTACGTTTGTTTGAAATTTTAGTGAGCCTCCATAAAGCATAAACAAACCTATTAATTTTGTTGCAAATGTTATCTATGTGTGTTTTCCAATCACATTTATCATTCATTGTAATACCAAGAAAAGAGATTTCGTTAGTTTCTGGTAATATTTGGCCATTGTAAATCAAGTTTAAGTCAAGTTTCTTAGCACCTCTGCTATGAAACTGAACATATTTAGTTTTGTTAATATTTACACTTAAGTTGTTACTACTTAACCAAGTTATAATTTTAGACACAGTTTCATTTATCACATTATTATACGCAAATTTAGAATTTTCTGGTATCAGGATAGATATATCATCTGCATAAAGTATCGATTGGTATTCTGTTATTGAGGGTAAATCGTTTATATATAGAAGAAAGAGTAGCGGACCGACGATGGTTCCCTGGGGCACACCTACTCTATTATATCTACGCTTTGAGCTGAAGGTAATTTCTTCATGATTTAAATTAAAGTTTGTAATTTCAACAAATTGTGTCCTATCAGAAAGATAGCTTTTTAGCCAGTCTTGTGCTGGGCCACGTATTCCATAGCGATCACATTTCTGGAGTAATAAATCATGTCTCACGTAATCAAAAGCCCTACTCATATCGAAGAAGATTGCCGTTATACGTCTTTTTGCATTGACACTTTTGACTATGTCATTTATGAGCTTAAAAGTTGCTAGTGTAGTTGATTTTCCCTTCAAGAATCCATGTTGTTCTGAACATAATATGTCAAATTTATTAAGAAACGATATTAATCTGCTATACATAATCTTTTCAAATACTTTTGCCAAAGTGGGAATTAAAGCAATTGGGCGATAATTGCTCAAGACACTTTTATCGCCTTTTTTGTGTAGTGGTTTAATAACCGTAATTTTTAGTTTATCTGGAAATTTACCTTGAATGAAAGATAGGTTTATGATGTGAGTCAGAACCGGGGCAATAAGCTTAGAACATAATTTCAGTATCTTCGTAGGAAATTGACAGCAGGTGTATCTTTGAGCTGACCAATTGCCTTGCACACCTCTTTTGTCGCGAGTTTGTCTTTTACGTCGCGAGGTTGCTTATCTTGGCCACATTATCACCGACAACGGTGTATCGCCGAACCCTGATAAGGTCAAGGCCGTGAGTGAATTTCCAACCCCTACTAATGTCAAACAAATCAAATCTTTTCTAGGCCTTGTAGGCTATTATAGGCGATTTATTGAAAACTTTTCAAAGTTAACCAAGCCTCTCACATCCTTGTTGAAAAAGGACGTCTCTTTCAATTGGACTGTTGAACAAGAAACAGCTTTCCAAATCTTAAAAAATAAACTTACCACGGCTCCTTTATTACAGTACCCCGATTTTACTGCTCCGTTTATAATTACAACGGATGCCTCAAACTACGCCGTAGGCGCTGTGTTGTCCCAAGGCGATATAGGCAAGGATAAACCTATAGCCTACGCCTCTAGAACGCTTAACAAAGCCGAAGGTAATTATTCGACAACGGAGAAAGAACTCCTTGCCATTATTTTTGCAGTGAAAACCTTCCGCCCTTATATATTTGGGCGCAAATTTAAGATCGTTACAGATCACCGACCTTTAGTTTGGCTTTTTAGTAATAAAGATCCAGGCAGTCGACTCATCCGATGGCGCTTAAAGCTTGAGGAGTACGACTACGAAATTGTATACAAGCAAGGTCGTCTTAATTCAAACGCAGATGCGTTATCTCGACATCCAGTAAATGTCATTGACTCAAATCGTCTTAATAATTCTACCTATGAGAAATATTTTAAGAACCAATTTACAAATAAGTTACCTACTTCTAATACTATTATCGAAGAGTGTAGTCAGGCTCTACATTTATCTAAAATAAAATCAATCGCTTGTCCAGTCTCTTTAGACTTTGATTACTCTATGCCACACTGCGAAGAAATACTATCGCAGCTCGAGAATTCTGCTGAATTGCTTAATACGGAACGCGAGCCGTTCACTGTCCATAAGGTTATTAATAAACACAAGACATATTATTTTCTATATTCCAAAGTACATCATTATGAAGAAACAAAATACAAAGATATTTACAATTTATTAATTAAATTAAGAGACATGCTCTTATTAGATAACATAACTGATCTTGCTATATCTGATTTTACAGATCCTTTTTCTAAAATTGTATATACTAAATTATATAATATGATATCTTACGTTTTTCATAACACAAATATTAAAGTACATATCTATAAAAATCAAATAATTTACCCAACTCCTGCCGAGGTCCCTACAATTTTGAAGGAAAATCATGACTCTACTATTGCTGGTCATCCAGGTGCGCGCCGCATGTACAATCGAATCAAGGCCGCATATTACTGGAAAGGCATGCGTGCCGATATTGAACGGTATGTCAAACAGTGTAAGTTGTGCCAAATAAATAAGCCATTAAGGCATTCAAATAAAGCTCCTATGGAGATAACTTCTACATCTACTAAACCATTTGAACGTTTAGCTCTAGACATCGTTGGTCCATTACCCGATGCTGGTTTCCAAAATTTTAAGTACATCTTAACTCTACAAGATGACTTAACTAAATTTTCTAGTGCTTATCCTATGGTTACCGCTACAAGTGAAGAGATAGCTCGAAATCTCGTACACTTTATGTCATTGTTTGGGTTTCCTAAAACTATTTTAACCGACCTTGGTACATGCTTTACTTCAGATCTATTTAAACAACTTACCGAAATCCTTAAGATAAAATCTCTTTTTACTACTCCTTACCATCCGCAAACGAATGGTGCATTAGAAAGGTCACATGCTACTCTTAAGGAGTACTTAAAGTCCTTCGTTAATGACAATCAAAATGATTGGCATTGTTACCTATTTACTGCTATATTAGCCTATAATACTACCCCTCACTGTACAACTGAATTTACCCCTTACGAACTTTTATATGGTTACAAACCTACTATTCCTAACTCTTTATATGATACTTCTAACAGTTCTACCTATAATGAATACATTCGCGCACTGAAATATCGAATGCGACTTAGCCGAGAGAAAGCTATACAAAATATTATAAATAGTAAAGAACGGTCAAAGCAATACTATGATTCTAAATCACGCGATGTTACTTATAAAACCGGCGATATGGTGTATCTTAAACATCATCACAGGCTAAGAAAAGCACTGTCCCCTGTTTGGAAAGGCCCTTACAAGATAATTAAAGTACATAATAAACATAACGTAACGTTACAGGTGGGCCGCAAGCATATCAAATACCATACAAATGAAATCAAACCCGCTGTATCTTGAACTATCTTATTTTCAGAGCCTTGTGCTACGGCTGCCACGCCGAATCGAAGATAACTCCGATAACTCATAGTCCCGGCATCTACTTCGAACCTGTTACTAATATTCGTTTCTATAACGACTACTGGAATGTCGTAACTCATGTTGATATTGTATCATTAGAACCCTATTTAACTAATATTGAATCATTATTACGTAAAACTCCAAATATTTGTAGTAAGATACAATCACAAGATATTATGCAATGTAAGGATTATTCTAGCCCTATTAAAATACTAATTCAGTCTAACCTTCTTAAAGTACAATCGTTATCTCATTTAACTATAAATCAAACACCAACCAAGGTCAAGAGGTCCTTAGAATTCGGTGGTGAAATTTTAAAATTCTTTTTCGGTACATTAGATGCTGACGACGCCAGAAAATACGACGCCGCCATCGAATCTTGCCAAAAGAGTGAGTCCGAACTATATCGGCTTATGAAAGATAATATACATATTGTTAAGTCGAAAATAAATAATTTTAATTCTACCATATATAAACTAAATCAAAACGAGATTAAGTTAAACTCTCAAATAGATGTTATGAATGAAATCTTATCTCAAGTTACTAAGACGGATAACTTGTTATACAATATTTCGCGTGTAAATAGTTTATTAAATATAATAGAAAGCTCTTTGCTTACTATTTCTAATCTTTTAGATACTACTTTAAACTCTATTTTATTTTCTAAGGTAAACATTCTACACCCTAGTATTATAAGTCCTATTAACCTTTACGATGAACTACGCAAACAAAGTGGTCATATTAATAAGAGGCTAGATTTCCCAGTACAATTAAATATTAATAATATTCACTCTATTATAGATGTTTCGCAATTAAGCTCTTATTACTATAATAATAAAATCGTTTTTGTGTTGCGAATTCCACTAATAAGTGACGACAAGTTCGTTATCTATAAGAATATACCTTTACCGACACCCCATAACGGATCTAATATCAAAACATTCGCGCTCATTCAACCTTCCAATGCCTACACTGCTTTAAGTGACGATAGAATGCACTATACTATGTTTGATAACCTAGATAAGTGTAAGGTAATTAGTAACCAATATTCTATTTGTGAAATGCAAACAATATATTCTTGTATACTAAATCCTAATTGTGAATCTAGATTACTAACGGAAGTGACCTTGTCACTACCCACTGAGTGTAACACTAAATTATTATTTGGCGATATTGATATTTGGCAAAAGTTGCGAAATAATGAATGGATTTTTGTCCAATCCAATATTATTAAATTAACTATAAAATGTGATGAAGATATTGTCGATTATTCTATTGTTGGCACTGGTTCTGTAAAGTTAACCGAAAATTGTGTTGGTTACTCTAAAACTATTCAGTTAACTCCTACTAGTGTTAAATCCTTTCAAATTAAGTCACCTTTAGATATTCCTTTTGATATTACATTAGATGATTGTTGTGACAGAAGAAAAGTTAATAAAACCTTGCCATATTTGTCTCCTATATCTCTAAGTAAAATTAATTTAGATTCGTTAAAATACGCATCTCATCAGATGGATGATTTGGAAAATGAAATCAATAATTTGTCAAACCAATCTCATTTTATTAAATACGGAACCTATTATTCCACTTTTACTTATATTTTAATTGTGTCTATATTTCTGTTTCTATTTTATAAGCTATATAATTGTTTCAAAAATCGTAATCACGGTTCCGGATGCTGTATACAAATTTTTAACCAATGTCATAATAAGAAGTCAGTTAAACATAAATCAAAAGTTTCCAATTCCATAGAGATGTCCGATATCTCTACGTCGTCAGAAGATGATAAGAAATCAGTTAAATCTTTACCAGCTTTACAGCATCATAACTCTTATGACGCTATTCGTAAAGTTGATTTTTTCAATTCAAGCAAACGAAACTTAAACTTTTAAGTTACGTTAAACTGTCTTCTATCTTACTATGCTATAAGTATGTAAGTCGTTAATATTACATAGATTTACAATGTTGTTTATCTTAAATAATAATAAGATAAAGTATCTGATAAGCTGAAATTGTCTTATATAATTTTGGGTATGAATTTAATATACTCCATATTGTACTATGTTTGATTTCTATGTTTTAAATTTATATTTTACTATAATTTCAATGTAAGCCGATTTCCAAGCTTCCAATCGATTTCCATATTTTCTATTTTCTTTAATTTCGCTTCATCTTAAAATTGATAAAGCTTCATCTTAAGGGGGGAGATGTTATAACCCGAGATAGTTCCTTAATAACGCTAGATCAGCATTTCACGTATTCTAGTACATTTCCATTCTATTGTTTCTACTTGGTCAGCATTTTCATTTACTTGTATGATTTATTTCTTATTGAAAGTGAGTTAGATTCTGTCCGTCGCGAAAAGCGGTTCGCTCCCGGAACTCGGAAATCGGTACCAGTAGAACTGTATCTGTAAAGTGTTGCCTTGAACAATAAATATCAGTGCAGTTTAAAAATAAGTTTTTTTTTTTAAAAGACAAACAGGGACGGCCTCCTAACAGAACGTCATGATATCATTATTACCACAAAAAAAATACAGTGCTGTCATCCGCAAATAATACCATTTGATGATTTGTTACTATAGGCATGTCATTGATATAAACAAGGAACAGCAAAGGTCCTAATATGCTCCCTTGCGGTACGCCGTAATTAGTAGACCTTTGAGAAGATACATAACTTTGCTCTGTTTTTGAATGAACACAAAGTTTAGTTATTTTCGTAGTTTGTTTCCTGCCTGACAAGTATGATTTAAGAAGGTTGAGCGCATTACCTCTAATCCTATACCTTTCCAATTTATTTAAAAGTATTGAGCGATCCACGAAATCAAAAGCTTTACTCATGTCCATGAATAAAGCTGCTACAGGACATCGTCTATCAACATTTGAAATAACTTTTTCATATAACTTAAAAATAGCCATGTTGATGTTCTTGTTCTTTCTAAAGCCATACTGTTCCTCGGTAAAAATATTCTTTTGATTAAAAAATGAGTTTAGTGAATTATAAATTACTTTCTCTATTATTTTAGAAAATATAGAAAGCAAGGCAATTGGTCGATAGTTACCAGGTTCCTGTTTGGTGCCTTTTTTATGTAGAGGCTTTATAACAGAAAGTTTAAGCCGTTCCGGAAATACACCTGACTCTATGCTCAGATTAATAATGTAACTCAGCACTGGTGCAATGCTAACTGCTACTGTTTTAATTATACCAGTTGTAATGTCATCAAAACCAGAACTACTGGGATTATTTAATGAGTGTATGATTTTAATAATGTCATCAGGAATTGTCGGAATTATGAATAGAGAGTCACGATTAAAGTCAAATTTTAAATTATTATTAATGTTATTAATGCTATTTGATTCAATTTCGTCAATAAAAAAATCATTAAATATTTGAGCGATTACATTTGGATTAGTAGTAACTTTAATGTCTTTTATAATTGACTCTATTCCTTCTACCGGTTTATTCCTTTTGCATTCATTTATTATTTGCCATGTAGCTTTATTCTTATTTGTAGCATTATTTATAAAGTTGTTATTGTGAGATTTCTGAGTTAGTCGGATTATTGTTTTTTTTTTTCAAATCTTTATTGCTCAACATAGTATAGAGGTACATAACAAGTTGTTAGGTGAATGAGTAGTTAAACTATGTTTACCAACGTAGGCATGCAACGTTAAATACAAATTGATTTTAGGCTTCAAAATAAACAGATAAGATTCCATACAGTCAGAATATGTTATTATTATATTATTATTTTTTAATATATGAAGTATGTCAAATTTAATAATTATGTCAAGTAATACATCAAAACACAGACTACGAACTAAAATAAAATTAAACATTAATATCATGTCAAGTACATATTGTTCATAATTATATAATCAGTGAAAAAAAGGATCAAGTAATTAATTGTATATTTTTGTCGTCTAGATATTCTTTAACACTATAGTAAGTTTTACGTACCAATATCTTCTTCAGTTCATATTTAAACACATTGACATGCTCTATTCTATGTAGTTCAGTCGGTAGATTATTATAAATCCTGGTAGTCATACAAAGTACACTATTATTTAATAAGGATGTCTTACTAGGCATAATTCTTATTTTATATTGGTGACGATTTCCTCTTTGCTTTTCAAATAGGTTCATATTTTTTCTTACAAATAAAGCTGTCTCTAGTATGTATATACATGGCAAGGTTAGTAGATTTAATGTTCTAAAATGTGTTTTGCAACTGTCTGTCACTTTAAATCTTAATATTGACCGTACACATTGTTTCTGCGCTCTAATTGCAGCCACCCAATCTGTAGAGTTACCCCAGAATATGATACCATAGCGTAGTGTTGAGTCCACACATGCATAATAAGCAGTCACGACTGTAGAAATGCTAACATTTTTTGTTAATGTATATAGAGCATATGAACATTTACTTAACTTTGAGCAGACGTACTGTATGTGGGATTTCCAGTTTAAATTACAGTCTACATACAGAGCCAAAAATTTTGCAATCTCGACTTCTTTTTTCTTTGTGCCTGAGAATTCTAATTCAATATTATTAGGTAATCTTCTGACTCGATTTCTAAATACCATTATATTTGTTTTTTCTAAATTTAAAACAAGATTATTAGTTTGAAGCCAGCAAACTAGATCAGTTAATGTATCAGTAATTGTTCTCGTTATTAGATTGTGATTTTGGTTAGAGAAAATTACAGTACTATCATCGGCGAAAAGAAACATTGGCGAGGTTGTGACTTTAGGGAAATCGTTGATGTATATAAGAAATAATAAGGGCCCTAGTACACTTCCCTGGTGCACGCCATATTTAACTTCCCTATATTCTGAAGTATATGTTATTTCTTTATATTTAGGTTTGTATACCATTGCTGATTTTTTTACTTGACATAAATCTGTTACACTGGTTGCTTGCTTCCTATTGCTCAGGTAGGAATTTATAAAAACTAGAATATTACCTCTAATGCCGTTCGCGTATAGTTTATTACTTAATATATTATAATCCACACAGTCAAATGCTTTGCTCAGGTCCATGAATAGCGCGCATGTGGCTATTTTTTTTGTCTAGGTTTATTAATATTTCGCATAAAAAATTGTATATAGCTTGGTTTATAGTCATATTTTTCCTAAATCCTGAGTGTGCATTTGTTATAATGTTATATTATTCCAAATATTGATAAAGATTTTCGTGTATTACTTTTTCCAAAACTGTAGAAAGAGAACAGGTATGAGTGCTATAGGCCTGTAGAATGTCATGTTCATACAGTCTTGCTTCTTAAAGAGTGGTTTTACAATAGTTCTTTTTAGTTTTGAAGGAAATACAGCGTGTATTATACATAGATTATAAATATGACTGAGTACTGGCGATATTATGTGACCTACATACTTTATTACTTTAGTCGATATTTCATCATAACCGGTACTTGTGGTATTTTTAAGTGATTGTATTATTCTGTAGATGTCAGTTGGCGTTGTTGGATTAATGAAAATGAAATTATAGTTATTACATGCAAAATTACTGTTAAATGTCAATTTATTACTTAATGTCAATTTATTGTTTAATTATAATTTATTATTGGATGTCAAATTTTGTATTTGGTCTATAAAAAAATTATTAAAATGTTGGGCTATTTTCATAGATTCATTAATTATATTCCCTTGCACATTTAGTCCAGTTATATAATTTTTGGGCATTCTGGCTCTAGTTTTATTTATAATGTTCCAACTCACTTTTGATTTATTACTGCTATTATGAATATAGTAATCATTTTAGACTTTCTTAGTTAGAGTAATTATTTTATTCAATTTTGAGGCGTATTTTTTATAGTTAGCTCTATCGCCCTCAGATTTAGTTTTCCTATATGTCCACAGTAAAGATCGCTTACGTTTTGAGCATATCTTAATGCCTTTACTGATCCATTTTTGTTTTTTATTGAAAGATATCAGATGTTGTTCTACAGGAAAACATAATTTGTACAGTAAGCTAAAAAGGTGATGGAAATTTGTGAAGGCTGTTTCCGAGTTGTTATCATTATAAGTATCATGATAGCTCAATGAACTAAGATACATTTTAAATTTATTTAAATTTTCTTTACTATAGTTACTCCTTTCAATAGTCCAATGATCTATGCTACATATAGTCTTTATTGATATACAGAAGTAGAGCCAAATTGTTTGAATTATATGGTATGAAACAACATAGATTTGACACACCTTTTCTAAATTATGTAAAAAACTACTCAAAAATTTTTAAACAAGTTTGTGTTATGGCAAAATCTAAATTTATTAGTAGCATAATTAAGCATTCAACAAATGTAATTAAAGAAACTTGGAGAATTATAAATAATGAAATAGGAAGAGCACGACCACGGGAAAACCAATTTGAACTAAAAGAAAACAATTTATTAGTCACCAATCAAACTTTAGTAGCGCATATGTTCAATAGTTTCTTTGCGAGCATACCTTTAACAACTACTAGCTCTTTACAATCATCATCTTTAGACGCTGGAAATTTTTTGCTTAGCAGTGTACCTGAATGCAAGAGCGTGTTTAGATTCGAGCACGTTACCCCGCGAGATATATTGATCGCATATAATTCAATTAATATTAAAAATACCGGCGACTTATGGGGCATTTCAATTAAAATTTTAGGTACTATAGTTGAGACTGTTGCGCTTTACCTCTCTATAATTTTTTACCAATGTTTTGACTTAGGCGTATTTCCGGATTTGATGAAATTAAGTAAAATCATACCTTTATTCAAATCTGGCAGTAAAAATGACGTAAATAATTTCAGGCCCATCTCTATCTTACCGGCATTTAGTAAAATATTTGAAAAGATTTTATTAAAGCAGCTACTCAGACACTTTAATTTAAATAGCCTGCTTCATAAAGATCAATACGGATTTACTAAAGGTAGATCCACTACTGATGCGGATGTTGCTCTCATAAAACACGTTTATAATGCTTGGGAGTCATCTAAAAATGCTATCGGAGTATTCTGTGACCTCTCAAAAGCATTTGATTGCGTTCATCACGACACACTATTGCGTAAGCTCCGCCACTACGGCGTAGAGGAAACCGCACTTTGTGTTGTCAAGTCGTACCTGCGGCAAAGATTTCAGTGCGTCGATGTAAATGGGACTACATCTTCTAAATTACCTATACAGTTAAGCGTTCCACAAGGCTCTATTTTAGGTCCTTTTCTATTCCTTGTATATATTAATGACTTACCTTTTTATTTAAAAAATATCTGTGATGTCGTACTTTTTGCAGATGATACGTCACTTATTTTTAAAGTAGATAGGAATAGGAATCAATTTGATGATGTAAATAATGCACTTATACAGGTTAAACAATGGTTTACAGCAAACAACCTAGTGCTTAATTCTAAAAAGACTAAATGCGTTAAATTTGCTTTACCTAACGTTAGACAACTGGGACCTAATATAAGGCTAGATAGGGAGGAACTTGACACAGTTGACTCGAAAGTGTTTCTAGGCATTACACTAGATAATAAGTTACAATGGGGTGCACATATAGCATGTCTTGCAGGTAAGCTCAGCTCTGCTGCGTATGCTGTCAAAAAAGTTAGACAACTTACTGATGTTGACACAGCTCGTCTAGTTTATTTTAGCTATTTTCATAGTGTCATGTCCTACGGTATTTTGTTATGGGGCAAAGCTGCGGATATTCAGAATATCTTCGTTCTACAGAAACGAGCGGTACGAGCAATATACATGTTAGGTGCAAAAGATACTCTTAGGAAACGCTTTAAGTCTATAGGGATTCTTACAGTAGCCTCGCAATTTTTATTTGCTAATATATTGTATATTAGGCAAAATATAGGTTTATTTACTACAAAAAGTGATGTACATAACATAAATACTCGAAACAGGCATAAGTTATATGCCCCTTATCATCGTTTACATAAAGTTAATAATTCTTTTGTAGGGCTAGGTATTCGTATATACAATAAAATACCAATTAGTCTTTTAGAATTGCCATTTAGTACGTTCAAAAGTAAAATAAAAGACTGCCTTATTAGGAAAGGTTATTATACCATTAATGATTATTTCAGTGATAAGGATAGATGGTCACTTACACTAGCCAACTCTTGATTTTTAAAATTTATATAGATTTCAGTTTTTTTTTATATAATATCGCTAGTTCTATTAATTTAATATTCATGCATTATTAGGTCATTCAACTTACTACATTTACATTTTCATTGTTGTTCCACAAATTTTATTAAAATTTGCTACAGTGTTAGATGAAGGTAACTCGTTATCATGGGCTGGATACTAACTTTTTTGTAATTTTCGTGTATTCATATACCGTCACTTTCTGTAACATACTTTTCCACCATAGTTCTGAACATGATCGCGAGTTGCCTACATTATAAAGCGTAAGTGGATGCTCCTGTTCCACAAGATTCACATTTGAAGACTACTACAGCACTTAATTTAGTAACTACATATTTGTTTAAGTATTATGTATGTTCTTATTTACTATTTACAAGTAATTAATAAAAATGTGAAACAGTTGCAGCTCCTTACAAAAACAAAATATGTACCATAACACTGGCGATTAAAAAGAGTGGCCACGAGTTTTATTGCCCGTTCTTTCTCGTGGTTCTACCTATTGCCTTGCGAATGAGCAGTAAATGTAAATGTAGAAGCATTATTAATTTACTTTAAAAATTTGACGTTCATAAGCGTCACGTTGTGACCTAGATGAATAAATGATTTTTGACTTTGATTTTGACTTTGACATTGGACAAGCTATTAACTGCGCTGTATGATCAGAGATAGCCAACTCACATATTTCAGTTTTACACCCACGTATATTATTATGAATTATGTGATCAATACACGTTTGACTAGATAGACGCGTAGGAGAATTAATAGCTAGTTTAAGATTATGTTCCAAAAGTAAATATTTGTATGACATACAATATTTATTCTTTTTTAAAGTGTCAATGTTAAAATCCCCACATATTATTACTTTTTTAGATGTATGACAAAATTTACGCAATAATCTATTGAACATGGAGAAAAACGTGTTTATACTATCTTGCTTATTGCTAGGCGGTCGATAAATACATATAATTATAATGTTATAGTTGTCGAGTTCTATTGCACTACACTCCATTATATTGGGTGGTTCATATTTTTTAATTTCCTCTATATCTTTAAATGATAGGTTACGGCTCACAAGTATACAAGATCCACCGTGTCTAGTTTTTCTAGTGCAAACCGAGGCAAGAGTGTGCGATGGCATATTCATTAAGTATGTATCTTCTTTTATCATGTTGTGCTCGGTTATACAGACTACATCGATGTCGATATTTTTATCTCTAAACTCATTTAAGTTTACGGAAAGTAAATCTAACTTATTCAATAAACCGTTAATGTTTTGATGTAAAATGTTTATGTATTTATGAGCGAAAACAATTGTTTAAATTTATATTTGACACATCATGTTTGAGTTGATTTTTCCAATAACAAGACTTTATTTGAAACGGGTACCCCGCCAATATGTGATATCTGAGTTTGATAATTAATATGTAAGATTTCCCTATGTAAAATTTAACTTATGTGTCGAGATATATATCTACGATGGGGTAACTGTACATAAAAACCCATATCAACATATAGTACATGGCTGAATTTAGAACATAATAATTTAAGTTCGTAATTTAACATTTTCTCACTTAAGTACTTATTATAAGGTATTTCACAAAACATAACATTTGTATTACTTGTAGAGCATAGAAAATGACTAATACATATTTTATATATACATGTTGATCTATCGTTTGTACCCGCTAACACAATTAGGTAATCGTTTTTTGTTAAAAGTTTTATAGCAGATTATTCGCAAATTAGGACATCTTGCAAAGTTGCACCTGGCTTCCAGTAGCTGGTGACTTGAAATCGCTGACCAATCAAATGCTGAAGGGTTTTTTGCATATTTCGTCCCTGATCATCCGCAATCAATATTACCTTATGTATTTGTTTGTCATTGACTTGATTATATGTTGATCGAGTAGTGTCAACTTGTTCGTGTATTGTGTTGTTCATCAAGTTATTGTTTCCGCCATCGGTCTGGGTGATTGAATCAATGTTAATACCGTCTTTTTTAGCATTATGTTGCTTGTGTTGTTTTCTCTGAACGCATGATACGGTATTTTCTACTGCATCCGTAAGTGGTATTTGACTATTGTGTAAATCAGGAGTTTTTTGGCTAATCTTACTCAACTTTGAGCCAATGGATGCACGCATGATGAGATTATCAACAGAATCTTTAGTTTGTAACTTCGGTGAACATGTTATATTGTTATTTGCTAAAAGTAGACGTTGTTTATGTCGAGGAGAGTATAATTTTTTAGGCGTGGCATATAGTGTAGTTGTGCTAGGGTTGTCCTGAATTGCCACCGACTTTAAAAATTGTTTTTAGTCTGTTTGAATAAGTTTTAAATATTTTTTTATTTTCATGACCAGGGTTTTTTTCGGAATTGCCATAACATTTAACGTTTACGTTTACAGCATAATTTTATACCCTTGCTAACCCATTTTGCCTTTTTACATGCCTGTACTTTGATTTTATTATTTGGAAAACATAAGTCATAATATAGTTTGAAGCTGTCATGGAATTCATTAAATGCGTCATTGGGGTCATTACAGGAATAAATATCATTAAATGTCAAATTTTGTAAGCATTCCTTGAATTTTTCAATATTTTCATTACAATACTTACGTCTAAATATAAACCAGTATGGGAGTATACAGGTCTTTTTTACAGTACATTTAAGCAGTTGAGCAGTATGATCTGACATTGCAAGCTCTGCAATTTCACATTTGCTGCCCCTAACATTGTGAATTATGCTATCGATACAGGTAACGCTACAAAGTCGTGTTGGTGCCCGTACACCCATAGTTAAATTATAGCTATGTAATAGATTTTCAAAGCATAGGCTGCTGTTGGTTTTCTTTAAGTTGTCTATATTGAAATCCCCGCATAAAACAACTTTTTTTTATTCTTTAGACATAATTCGTTTAAAATAAGATCTAAACCATTTAAGATCTAAACTATCTTCATCCATGATGTCTAGTCTATCACAAACGAATGCAAGTAGCTCGTTTATAACAATGTTGCACTTTGAACATTTTAACAATTGCGATGTCGCGGCCATCATTATACGCACAATACGATACTAATATGTCTCGAATAAATCGTCGCACGTCCATCGGTAATGAGTGCGCGCGCATGACTGTAATATTGGTAAATATGTGAAAATAAATTTAATAATGTATGTATGCTGGTATTCTCTCGTTTTCCATAAATTCATTTGCACTAATATTGTTTGCCATAATCATCCTCGATCATAATATTTACTTGCACTATTATCATTTATACTAAAAACGTTTGCCATAACAACTCAACAGTGATAAGTTTTATTTGCCATAAAATCACTTTCTATTACAACATATATCATAATAATTAGTTTTCATAAGTAACACATCTCATAATCGACTCTTGACATAATCAAAATTTGATATTATTATGAAAATAATACATAATATTGTTAGGTCGAAATTAATTATCGTTAATACCCCGACTCAGAGCAATCCGACTCGGATAGGTTAGGTTAGGGTTCTCTTTTGACCCTTAACAAAAAAATTAGAGCCCTGCAAAGCAGGGCTCCGTCAAGTTAGTCCACATTCTTTACACTAGTTTAATAAACTGAAGTTGAATTAATTATCGTTAACACCCCGACTCAGTGCAATCCGACTCGGATAGGTTAGGTTAGGTTAGAGTTCTCTTTTGACCCTTACCCCAAAATAGGAGCCCTGCGAAGCAGGGCTCCGTCAACTTAGTCCACATTCTTCACACTAGTTTAATAAACTGAAGTTAAATTAAAATTATCGTTAACACCCCGACTCAGTGCAATCCGACTCGGATAGGTTGGGTTAGGTTAGGGTTCTCTTTTGATCCTTACCCCAAAATAGGAGCCCTGCGAAGCAGGGCTCCGTCAACTTAGTCCACATTCTTCACACTAGTTTCTTTTTTCTTCTTAGATTATTGAAAACGAAAATTATAGCAAATACATTTATGGATTTAAATTATTATGACACTTGATTAATTATGACCAATGGAATTAGTGAAAGTCATTTTATGTCATTTCACGATTATGACAACTGAAGCGTTATTTCTAATGAAATTATGGCAAATACCAGTATGGCATATGAAATTATGGCATTTTAAATTATGGCAAACATTAGTAAACCATGTATGCTATTATATTTGTAGGTCATGTTGTTACATTGAGAGGAGGTATTGAGGTGTGCAATAAAAAAAGCATAGTTAATTGACAACACTCTTAGTTTATCATGTTTCTTTTGTTGATGGCAACTCTGCAAATAAGTTTTACTGCATGGTCGTCGCTCGCTATTGTATTTCCTTGTGTAAAAAGCCTATAAGTGTACTGTGCTGGCTGATCGAATAAAACATCTTCTCAAAGTAAAACATCTTTTAATAATCACATAAGAACTCTATCCTCCCATGGCCAGGTCTCTCCTGGACCAAAATAAGTTTCCCAGACCAAACCTCAATCCGCCTCTTTGTAACGTCGTAGCATAAGTTAACTGCGTAGTGTTTCCACAGATGTGTAAGACCATTTATATTCTGTGTTATATTACAGTATGGTATTAAGGTTTTTTTTGTGATAGCTGAAAGTTCCGTATGCGATGGCAAATTTTTTATATCAGAAGATAACTGCTAGCAGACCATTTCGTCATTTTATGTGTTCTACAAAAGTAGACGTGGTGGATAGGAAGACCGCGGTATAAACTATGACCTGTGACTATGACCGAGGACTGCCTCTTGCGCCGGCCTCGGTACTAAAAATTGTTGAGCTCTTCCAAACTCTAAACCCTATTAAGCACAAAATTATTCATGTCGTCAAAAGGTGTAAACTGCACGTAAGCACCAATATTTTTTTTAAAAATATACATAATATTAAATATGCACACTACAAACTTAGCCTAATATATTTGATTTAACATGAATAGGTATAAACAGGTACATACGTAATAAGATTTGATTTCTACACTCAACACAAAATATACTAAAAAAACTAAAATAGTTTTACTATCAATAGGCAATAAGTATATGTTTTGATAGTTTTATATAGAACACAACGCGGAGTAAGTCAGTTGAGTGTAGCTTAACGCCACAGTATCAGTAATCTGATAATAATTTGGTTATAATTTACGTTTAATTACATCTCTAACTACAAAATAATATGAAATGCTCGCGTGAGCACTAGTCATTCACACTTTTAGAAGTAGCCAGCCACCCAATTATTTTCAGCTCCCCTGATTTCATGATTTTCTACCACACGTAAGTACGGGTGCCGGTGGTTATTTTTATTTCACTTTAATAGAATACTACAACACCGCTACTACGATACTATGTAGATTATTTACACATAAATCATAATAGCGGTGTAGCTGACACGATCCAAACAGAGGGCTATCATTATATTATTTTTGCTGACCGTATTATATTAATATTATATTTTATTTAAGTTCATAATTCATTGAATCCCATAATGAAGTGTAGTTTCTTAGTTTAATATGCACTTTGATGAACTTAAAGAACAGTTCTTGCCTTTAGCAGAATCAATATTAGTAGGATTGCGTTCTTAGTTTTGATTTGAATTAGGGTATGTAACAGAAACATTAAATTTAAACATTATGATAGTTATAAAAGTGTTTGATAAGAACAAGATACATTGGGTTGTAGGTCTAAGAATCATCGCTGTTTCAAAATTCTGCTGAATGAGGGTTGGAAAAAACAAAACTTTTTTTATTATATTTTGCCACCCTAATTTCGCCATGTTATATTATAAGTCCCATGTAATAGGGAGCGAGCTTATTGCCGTTACTGGGCACATTACCAGATTCCGTGCTGCTACAGAGAATTCGAAAAAATCTTGTTAAAGCTTTTCCCGACCCGGGAATCCAACCCGGGACCTTCCGGGTTCATGCATGCAAAACATGTTCTCAAGTGACAGCCAGCTCTCAGTCTATTTAATTAACGACCATGACATCATGTGGATGGTCTCGTATAACGCGAATGAAAAAGGTAGTTATTGATCAATCAACTACCTTTTTCATATTTATTTATATGATATTTTCCGTATTGAATCTGAACAAATGTCAATATTTGATAGTTCCATTTGGTAGTACCATTTGAATTGAAACGTCATCCGATTTGCATATTTAAATGTATATAAAACATGTGGGTATGTTTATACGACTAATGAAACACTTGAAAACATAAGTGAAAACGAATACGCTCTGGGTGTATTCTTACAACTGTTTAGTTTGTTCAATATATACCAGCCGCTGATACGTGCCGCGAATCCTGCCTACTGGATTCTGCACTCGCAGCCAAAGAACAGTAAATTAGAGAATTACAGTAATCTCAAATAATACCAACCCTCAAAATTTATACCGAACCATTTCTGGTGGGTCACCAGAATTGGTAAAAGCATTATATTAATTTTATTGCCCCATTAATATAACTTTGCTATATGACATATATTTCTATAAATTAGGTGGGTCTAGAATAAGTTACGTTTTGAAGATATTTCACCAATTAAATAAGGACCTTAAATAAACTACTTTAGTTTACTTTTAGCTATCAGAAAATTATAAACCTATATTTCGACTATTATGACATTCATGTGATTTATGAACTATTAAATTCATAGAAGTAAATTATTATGAAATTATAATATAGTACCTACGAGTTGCCACTTTTACATTTTTCACCATACTGATTACAAAAGTATTCCAAATATAATACATAAATAAGTTCAATTAACAAATTGTGAAATTAATACATTTCACCGAATTAATTGAATAGATAATTGTTTTTACCAGATGTTATGGACATGCCGCGACAAACCTTTCAATGTACCTATGGCAATTTCTGCTACTATCATGTAAAAACAGGTATATTTTCACTACATAAAACACAATTGTGTTATTGTTCAGGTATGAAAGAATCCAAGTATCAATAAAATTACAAGAAAGATTGAAACCGAATAGAAAGTCAAAGTCAAGTCAAAATCCTTTATTCATATTTAAATCACAAAGTGACATTTATGAACGTGAAATTTAAAAAATTATTACTTAAAGCTTCTGCATTTACATTTAATGCCACGTTCGCAAAGCAAGGGCGTAGAACCATGAGAAAGAATGGGCAATAAAACTCACGGTCACACTTTTTCATCGCTAGGTTTTGCATAATATATAGCAATTTCAATTTTGTAAGGTGCTGCAACTGTTGCACCTTTTATGTCACTTGTATCTATTTACACTACATAATACTCAAGCATAATTTAGTTCAATTTTGATGTTCATTTAATTAGACTCCAAAATAGACATGGTGAAACAGGAGCATCCACTTACATTAAGTACCTAATAATGCAGGCAATCCGCGCAAATGTTCAGAACCATGATGGAAATGATGCAGTTAAATAGTAAAATTTTTATACCAGCCTGTAAGACCGACATCGACCAGTCATCGCAAGTAGCACCCGTTCACGAGTATGACGTATGGGCCAGCCATCATCCATCTCTGATATCAGAGGGACAGGGATGAAACGACACACGACACCACCACAAGAAATGATATTTTAGTGAGCATGACGACAGCGGTATACGAACCAGGAGGTAATTAACAATCTGTTGGTGTACTGACCATGAACGCGAAAAAGGGATTAAAAATATCATTTAAGATTTGCTTATGGCCAGTGAGAAAAACTTTTTCTAGCTCTCTGGTTCCTGCTATTAGAAGCTGGATCACTAGATCACAGTTAGATCTCTGACATTTATCTTTTCGATGGCTCGACATGGTTTATGATGCGATGACTGTTCTGTATTGCTTGTAAGCCATATGTGTTAGATCGTGCCGCTGTAGATATAACGATTTTATACGTCTTCACTGCAGTTACTATTGTTTAACAGTTATTGTACGGATATCATTCTATGCCGTGCTGTATTTTAGATTTATAAAAACGAAAAGCTTTTTATTGAACATACACAATATTGTAATGTACCAATTCATTCGAATGCACACAAAGTGTTAAATACTACATATCTCTCAAAACAAATAAAGCTGAACGACTTTTATCTCGTGTCAATGAAGCCCTTGTTCTAAGGTTATACCCGAGGTTGACATTGACTATTGTTTATACGTCCGCCTATTAACTTATAATTAATAACTTTTACTACACAGAATTGTAGTAAAATTTATTGCTTAGTATTTAATTTTGTATTGTACTAGCTATGCCTATGCTAAGTTGGCAGAAGCCTGTGTATTAACACAGATTTAAAACGTATCTGCAAATGGACCAAGAGATATGGACTTATAGTTAACCCTGATAAAACTCAATTAATTATTATCGGCAGCCCTAAAATGGTTTAAAAAATTAAGTGGGTTGATCTACCGCGAATCAGATTTGATGGAAAAGATCTTCCTTTTCCCAAAATTGTAAAGAATCTGGGCATTAATATTGACGAAACCAAGTCCTGGAGACCACAACTAAAAGAAATGAGTCGTAAATTATTCGAATCGGCAGGCTCGTTGCGTAGGCTACGCAACTTTCTTCCAACTGCCACTGAAGTTGCACTTGCTCAATCTTTGCTTCTGCCCATGACTGACTATGCTGACGTCAACTATCTTGATCTCACTGAAGAGCAGCTAGATAAACTTAAGCGTCTCCAAAACTTTTGCATACGATTTATATTTTGACTGCGCAAATATGATTACGTTTCAGATTTTCGCAGTTAACTCAAGTGGCTTCCAATTCGTCTTCGTAGGAATACTCACATTCTAACATTATTGTACAATCTTCTATTTAATCCTTGGTGGGGAATATTATTGGGATAAAAAGAAAACTCAACTGGACGTGGTGCGGTGTTAAGTAGCGAATATTTAATGGGTGAATGATATGCAAATTTTATAAAAAGAGACAGGTACTTATATCTAATGAGTATTGCGTTTGTGTGGACGGTTTGCAACGCATTGCTATGGCTGATTGAGTAGGCGCTTAAACATGCCCCCGGGCGTTGAAGGCTCCGCTTTCAACAAAAACCTCAATCAGCTGATGCAGGCAACGGGCAGATCCTGTTAAAGGCTCTTCTGATGACTCCAGTTGATGATCGGATGTCAGCCACACGTACTATCCCATCCGATCCAGGGTGAACTGCAACTACTCTGCCTAGTCTCCACTTCAAAGGAGGAAGATTATCCTCTTTCACCACAACCAAGGAATCCAACTCTAAACTATCTTGACAGGAGCGCCATTTGGTCCTCTGCTGAAGTTCAGCAACATACTCTTTACTCCATCGAACCCAGAAATGCTGTCGGAGTTGTTCGATTCGATGGTAGCGAGACAGCTGGCCAAGAGAATGATCCTGGAGGTTTGGTTGTGGTAATGAAGTCAATGGTCGACCAATGAGAAAATGTCCTGGCGTTAGCGGTGTATCATCTGCAGGATCTGAAGATAAGGGTGTCAGTGGACGGGAATTTAGAATTGCTTCGATCTGCGTTAATGTGGTGTAAAGTTCCTCGAAGGTCAGATTACAATTTCCCAACACTCTCCGTAGATGATATTTGGTTGACTTTACACCCGCCTCCCAGAGTCCGCCAAAGTGAGGACTATATGCAGGTATAAAATGAAAGTTAATTCCATCATTGGCCAAATTTTCGCTTAAAGAAATAGAATGAGATTTTAAAAAATGTCTGAGATCGTTATACGCGCCCACAAATGAGGTACCATTGTCGGAATAAATATTGACAGGCTTTCCTCGCCGCGAAATAAACCTATACAAAGCCAGTAAATAATTATTGCTAGTTAAATCACCTACTAACTCCAAGTGAACTGCCTTGGTGGTGAAGCAAATAAATATAGCTATATAAACCTTTACTAGCCTGCATCCGCGTCCTTGGCGACTAGCACACATGACGGGGCCCGCGTAATCAACGCCTGTGCTTTCAAAAGGGTAACCTGGTTGAAGTCGCTGCCGTGGTAAGTTTCCCATTATAGGAGTGATGACTTGTCCTGTAAGTCTACGGCAACGAACACATTTATGAAAGCAAGCTTTCGCCAAGTTACGACCACCAATAGGCCAATATGACTCCCTAATCGAGGCTAACAATAACTGGGGCCCTGCGTGCATCAATCTCTTATGTTCGTAATTAAAGAATAATTTAGTGAATTCATGAGTGGACTGTAAAAGAATAGGGTGCTTTTTATTATAAATAAAATCGGAATTATTAAGACGTCCTCCTACGCGCATTATGTTATTCTCATCTAAATAAACGTTAAATTTTAGAAGTACGTTCTTTTTTGGTAAGCTACTTTTATTAATCAATAATTTATGCTCAGGAAATGATTCACTTTGACTTTGATAAATCAATATATTTAATGCGTCTTGTAATTCACTCTCTGAAAGATATTTATCTTTAATTGAAACTTTCCTACATAATTTAATAAATCTAAGCGCGTAAGCCATTGAACGTATCAGCCGTAAGTAGTTAGAGAACCGCTTAAAATTGATAACTAAGCTATCATTGCTATTGTTCTTAACAACAGTGCTTAATGAAACATCGGATCGGGTTTCAGGCAAAGCGTCTAGTCCTAAATGTTCATACTGAGAAGGCCAACTGCACATATTTAACTTTAAAAAGTCGGGGCCCGACCACCAGAGATCTGAATTTTGCAGAGTTTTAATATCGATACCACGCGATATTAAATCTGCTGGATTCTTATCGGTTGGGACGTGTCTCCACGTACAATTTCCCGCCTTATCTAAAACTTCAGCAACGCGGTTGCGTACAAAAGGCTGAAGCTTAGAAGGCAACATGTGTAACCATCCCAACACGATAGTCGAGTCTGTCCAGCAATAGACGCGACTGATATGTGCTCGAAGTGAAGTGTGCACTTTCTCGTATAACCGCGCTCCCACTACTGCACCACACAACTCCAACCTTGGGATAGTTGTGGGCTTGAGTGGTGCTACGCGACCCTTTGCCATTAATAGACGAACCATGTACTCACCGTCACCTTTCACGCTTCGAATATAAGCGCACGCACCGTAAGCGCGTTCAGAAGCATCTGTAAATATATGGACTTCTAGCTCCTTGTAAGAATCAGAGACAACAATACGCAGAATCCTGTAATCATTTAATAAAGGAAGTGACTCGATAATAGTTTTCCAACGTTTTTTAATTTCTGAACTCAGTGGTTCATCCCACGACAACTTGTCTAACCACATTTGTTGTAACAACATTTTCATAACAATTACACAAGGAGATAAAAGCCCCAATGGATCGAAGATCCGTCCAATCACTGAAAGTAAATTACGGTTGTTACTAACATCAGAAGTTATGTCCATATTTATTGAGAAACCAAGCATATCAGAGCTCGTATACCAATTAAGACCAAGCAACTTATCGGGCTCATTAGATCCCATATTCAAATTAAGAGGTGAGGAGTCAAACGATTCAGTGACCAATAGAGGTTCGTTTGATTTCCACTTTCTTAATGACATCCCAGCCGATGACAGTGCTTTTGTGACTTCTGCGCGAATGAATTTCAAGTCATCTGGTTCCATACTGCCAGTACACAGATCATCAACAAAAAAGTCATGCTGGATGATTTCAGAAATCTTAGCATTACTACACTCGAGGCCTATTTGTTTAAGACAACGCGTTGCTAAAAATGGCGCGCTAGCAGTACCATACGTGACTGTATTTAATTCATATATTTGAACATTTTCGTCAGGATTCAGACCGCGCCAAAGTATTCTTTGCAAGTGCCTATCAGATGGGTGGACCATAATTTGCCTATACATCTTTTCGACGTCAGCGGCCAATATATACTTGTGCTGTCTAAACCGCAAAAGTATAGACAGCAAATCGTCCTGAACTGTCGGCCCAACCATCTGTAAATCGTTTAAAGAAACGCCAGAGGAAGTAGGACAACTCGCATTAAATACAACACGAAGCTTAGTCGTGCTACTACATTCACGTAGCACCCCGTGATGTGGTATATAATATTCATTTTTACATAAATTAGGCGTATTAACTTTAGTCATATGACCTAACAACTCGTATTCTGACATAAATTCATAGTACATCTTACTAAAATCTGGTTTAGCCTTTAACCTAACGTTCTAAAGAGTGCAAACAATGTGTTGCCTTTTTCAAAGAATCTCCTAGAACAGAAGGATTTTCTTTAAAAGGTATACGGACACAAAAACGTCCATCACTCAATCGTGTCGTGGTTTTAACAAAGTGATCCTCGCACAGCTTTTCCTCAGGTAAATAATGAGAACCCTTCATACTTATCTCTTCTAACTGCCAAAATTTCGTTAAGTCAGATCTAACTTTGTCCCACTGATCATCATGACGGGCAGCGATTTTAGTAAGATTACACCTTACATTGTTTGAAAGTAAAACAAAATAATCATGTGAAATAGGACCGGCGACTATCCAGCCTAGTCTGGTTTCATATAGAATTGGTTTACCGGTACCTAGGTTTATTCTCTGCGATCCTAACAAGTCCCAAAAGAGGTCAGCGCCAATCAATATATCTATATCACTGGGCTTGTAAAAAGTAGGATTAGCTAAACATATATTAGAAGGTATATTAAAATCGGAAATATCAATTTCACGATTAGGTACAGTACTTGTAATGAATGGCAAAACGAAACAATGAAGTTTACATGAAAAACTATCATCTAACGACGTCATGATTGCATGACACATTTTGCCTACGTGCGAAGACACGTTATTGATACCAAGTACCGACCTATCTACCTGACTTGTCTGTAAATTTAATGATTCACACAACCTTTCCGTCATAAAACAAGATGTGCTACCGCTGTCTAACACTACACGAACTATGTGCGCGCGATTATTATAATCATTCAATTTGACTAAAGCGGTTGACAACAACACATCACATTGTTTACGTTCGCCCCGCCGAGAATAATCAACGCTTGTCGATAAAGAGACATTATTTGCATCGGAGGTGGCGATCGGTAATGACGGCTGAGACAACTTATTATTATGATTGCTATTAAGTGTATTCTCATTACTGCTATTTATGACATTTTGACTTTCTGATATATGTATCAACGTATTGTGCCTTCGCTTACATAATTTGCAACCTGGCTTTTTGCAATGATTCGCAAAATGACCAAACTTAAAACAATTAAAACAAACCTTGTAAGTTGGCAATAACTTAAGACGTGCGTCATTACTTAACGCTAGGAACTGCGAGCAATTACTTAAATTATGGTCACCCTTACACTTAGGGCATGCCTTACGAGTGAGCTCAGTATCAGAAGTGTGAAGAGCTTGTGTTGTCACCATAGATTTTATTTTAGGACGCGAACTAATGACAGACTGAGATTGAGTACGTGACAGTTCTAAAGTTTCTAGTAAATCAGCGCGGGCGCGCAGGAACTGAATGAAGTTATCAAATGTTATTGTGCTGTCCTTGTCTAATCTACCTTTGAACTCTTCCCACTCGCGATAAGTCTTCTGATCGAGCTTACGAGTAACAATATGAATTAAAAGAGTGCACCAGTACTTCACGGGCTCGCCTAATGATTCGAGTGCACGCAAGTTTTTATTTAGCTGGTCAATTATACCCTTTAAATTATTGGAAGACTCTTTGACAATAGGATCTAAATTAAATAACGCTGATACATGATTCTGTATCAATAATCTTTTATTGTCGAAGCGGTCACATAACAAATTCCATGCGACAGTGTAGTTACTGGCTGAAAAATCAATCGATTTAATTACCACAGCAGCAGACCCCTCCAAAGACGCCCGCAAATAGTGAAACTTATTCACGTCGTCAATATCATCGTTAGAATGAATGAGGCTATTAAAAATGTCATGAAATTCTATCCAATTGCAGTAAGAACCACTAAACTTAGGCAATTGAATAGTAGGCAATTTAACTGGCTTATGTGTATTACTACGTGGAGTTTTATCACTACTAACTGATTTACAATCTTTGTTAAAACTAGTCAATAATGTCTGTGCCCGAGACAGCGCTTTATAATACAAAGATTCGAACTCGGAACGTTCGGCAAACTGTATCTTAACATCGTCGGCGATGCATTCCAAACGCAACTGTACCTCATCGTAGTGCTCGTATAACGACTCCAGTTTCCCAATGCGCAGCTGCAGTTCGGTGACATCGCAACTGCTAGTTGTTTTATCATTCAGCTGATCGAGATAATTAACAAATGTTGTTAAACGGCCTTTAAAACTACCTCGTTTCTTTATTAAATCTTTTTCTTCAGACATTCTGGGAGAGGAGTGTCGTCAACCTGGAATTGATACAAATCAAATTTGTAATAACTAAATTGACTTATTTACCACTAAAGCAATACACTTTATACCTAACTATAACAATACTACTAGTTGAGCAATTTATAAGTTGAATACAAAGTATAAGATCAAACTTTTATAGACAGATGTTCTAGAAAAAACACATTCAGGTAGATAATGACTCACAAAGATCGTAGGTAAATGAATATAATATAAAACAATTAACTTAACCGCAATACGATCACTAACTTATATTAATAATTTGCAGTTAGATCTTATAAAATAATATCTAACACTCATATGTGTCTTATGTAAAAGTACCGGCGTAAGAATTACAAAGTGAATAACTATTATTGTAATATCAATTAAAATAAAATAATGAAGCGCTTATTACGGCTTACTATACTGTACAAACAATATAATTTTACTTAATTGTGGCTAACTATTACAATAGAAAAAATAACTAGATATCCACATACAGTCGGTACCAATTACTGAACACAATAAATAGGTAATATAATTATTTACTAACCTTATAAATCCTTAAATAACTTATATACTACCTTTATGAATGTTGGGTAACGATATTATTATGGAATATTACTTACACACCACTAAATTCCAAAGTTTTTCCACGTCCACACCACCGTCAAAATGACCTTCTTCAAGGTTGTCGGCGAGTTGGTAATTCTTCGGATTTTATATATTCCACGATAAAAACAGCATATATTCTTCAAATTTAATATCCGGAACGATTAAGGACCATCATGGTGGGGAATATTATTGGGATAAATAGAAAACTCAACTGGACGTGGTGCGGTGTTAAGTAGCGAATATTTAATGGGTGAATGATATGCAAATTTTATAAAAAGAGACAGGTACTTATATCTAATGAGTATTGCGTTTGTGTGGACGGTTTGCAACGCATTGCTATGGCTGATTGAGTAGGCGCTTAAACAATCCTAGTACTCCCTCCTATCTTAAAGAACTTTTTGTGTTCGTTCATAACACATAAATGTAAAATCCTTGAGGTCGTCCGAGGATCTAACACTGAAGATGCCAAAGCATTCCACAAATTACTTTTCGAAATCGTTCACTGCTCAAGCTGTGCGTCTGTGGAATGCTTTACCCCTGAAGATTCGAAAAGCAAAATCGTTAAATATTTTCAAAATTTTGATCAAAAAGCACTATCTGATTTAATTTAATGATTTTCTTGTTACATTAGCCTTATTTACTGCATCTGTATGGTCTGTTTTGACTGTCTCTTATATTTTTATAATGTATGTAAGTATATTTTATATTTGTATTTTATTTATGTTCGTATATGTATCGAATTATAATTTATATATGTATACAGTATCTAAGATTTTCGTATTATTTTTAGCAACTACACCACCGCTCCACATTTTTGCTTATATCATTCCTGTCCACCTCAAGGTTGCCTGGAAGAGATCGCCCAGGCGATAAGGCTGCCGATTGTAAATTATCGTAGTTTTAAGTCTCTTTACAAAATATGTACTCTACAATGCTATGTTGGTATGCAATAAAGCGTATATCTATCTATCTATCTATCTATGCCCTGCAATGTCACCTGACGATCCTTTTCGCTTAAAAAATGATTTGCCCCGTTGTCTGTGGTGTTGCCTATAGGCAATATCAGTGTCTAGATGACGTGTTTCTAACTTCAGGGGTATAAGCTAGGCAATGACATGGCAAGCATGACATGACATGTATATTTCTATATAAATATTATATTAGTCCAACTGTTTCGCTTGTCGGTTTGATAGTTTAAAAAAATAACAATATGACGAATATTTATTAAAAAAATAATAGAGCAGAAAATTTTGTATGATGCTTTAGTTACAAAATAAACTTGTGCTGTGCAAATATACTGACATTTTCTCAAATTTACCATTCATAATATACCAATATATAGGGGCGATAGCCCAGTAGTGGTGTACGTAACGGACTGCCGAGACGATGGTCTCGGGTTCGATCCCCAGTTACCCCGGGCACACACCTCTAACTTTTTGAAGTTATGTGTATATTAAAAAAACAAATTATCGTTCGCTTAACAATGTGTTCGGTAGATCGCAATAGGCTCGCCCCCTATTACATTGGGACCGAAACATAACTGGCGAAGTATGGGTGTATAATACACCTCTGCCTACTTCTTCGTGGATAAAAAAGCGTGAAGTTATGTTATGTTATGTAATATACCAATTCGATCAAACACAACCAACCAACAAACAGTTTGATCGGTTTATAAGTAGACATTATAAAAGACTACCAACCAAAATATCGTTGCTAAATTCTATAAAATACTAATATTCTTTGGGTAAATATTACGAAACTTACATTTAACAAAAGGCACTTATCACATACATTATACTTAATTACAAAATTTAATTATTTTTACTGTAATACTTTGCTATGTAACATGCGACGTTTATTTTATTGAATAAAGTATTTTTTTTGTTTCTCTATCACGGGTATTATTCTAATTTCTTAGGGTATTGTACCCGGCCATTTGGCAGGCGTACTCGGAGACATAGGTCCAACGCGCAGAGGCCCTTTGAGAGTTTTAATCTAGAATGTGTTGCAACACCTACTGAGGAGCCTCCACAACAACACTATTAAGTGCAGTCACGGATTAGCCGCAGCAGGCGCAAGACTACTGCTACTTATATGGAAACAAATTAATCTGGGCTATTGTGATGAGTGTTAAATGGACTGCTTGAAATGGAAACTATGGATGAAAACCGGCGTATGCCCTAAGTACTCTTATAGTACGTCAAAAAGGGGCAGACTTTGACTCGCCAACTTACTAGATGGGCCCTCTCTAAATAGACACCAAGGTAAACAAAGTCTGCCATAAAGGCAGCCAGAGGACAACACCGGTGCGAGTGGCTAGGGGTGTCGATCGCGGGCCTCGAGACCCGGAGCGGGTTTCCCCGTAGTTACGCCCTTGAGAATGACACTTCCACCCCCGAGCTAGTAGCACTTGCGGCTTCTCTCTGGCCGGCCGACCAAGGCAAGCCAGAGTTAAGAGTCCTGCGGGCACTCTCGGACATCCACCCCAACCAGCCAATAAAGGCAAGCCAGAGGCCCTGACCGACTCTCTGAAGCATTCGGGACCGCAGTGTCGCCCACACACATTCAGCTCGCCACAAAGCCGCCCTGCGGTTTGTAAGCTTTCTATTCATCCTGTAATACATATTTTGTTTATATTGCAAGATGAAGGTGATGTTTTAAAGCTTTTACTCTGGCCTCCGAGATTGCGTTAGTCTCATGAGGAGATAACGGCTGCCCCAGAGGAGTTATTACTATTTAAATACACCTTAGACGTATTATAATTCGCTAACTGTGAGTCACCCTCACTGAAGTTCTACGCAGACTTACAAATCTTATTAACACTTGTTATTTATTTATTTATAGACTCACGCCAGTATCCCCGAAGGAGTAGGCAGAGGTGTAAATATTACACCCACATTTTGCCATGAATTTTTAGGTCCCACGAAATAGGGGGCGAGCCTATTGCCGTTACCGGGCACATCACCTGACTCCGTGCTGCTATTGAGAATTCGGAAAAACTCAGTAACACAATTCCCCGACCCGAGAATCGAACCCGGGACCTCCGATCACTTAACACTTGTGTTTATACTAAATCGCATGCATTTTATTATGGTTAACTCCTGTGAGAAACAGATAGCAGCGGTTCTTACATTTTTATGAAATAAAAGCGTATAGCTGTTTAATAGCTATTTGATGGCAATGTAAGGACAACTTAAATATAATTCTCGGGATGCCGTCATTGTTGTAAATGTAGAAAGAGAAGCAAGTTCTCTCCTCATTACTTTTATTCATCTCCTATAAAATATATGGACGAATGAGAGAGTGGGCTTGGCACTCTCACTCACCGAACGAAACAAAGTCATGGCTTAGCATACCTACTAATAATTCAGTATTTTACTAACTTATAACATTCGTGTTATAGTTATCATGCTTTCATAAATGTTGCTATCTCTCAGAATTGGTACCTATTATTATAATATCGAAAAATGATTTAATATTATGTTTATTATTTTTCCATTTAGACTTAATTCGTTGCTAGAAAAGCAAAACGTGTCTTAGTATTGGCAATTTAACACAGAGTTAGAAATATCGGAGCAACCTAGGTGATCGGGAGCGGTCATATACCTAAATATCGATAATGCGATTGGGGCACTAACTGTTGCTACATCTTTAATAAAGTGAGAGAAGATTGAATACAGCACGATCTTTTCTCGCCAGTCCTAAAATATTCGTCCCGGTAATACTCAAAGTTACTAATCACATGCAAATTCATAAAATGCCTGGAGTTTTAAATCTATTATAAAATACCAAGATTTAAAGAGGGATTCTAGTGAAGTTTATAAAATGTGTATACATTCACTTTCTTCTTTCACTTTCGTCAAAACAATTTCACAGACATGGGTGACACAACGCGAATCAAAATCAGCAATTCATCATCATTAGCCCTTTATACAGTCCTACTGCTGGGCACGGGCCTCTTCTCACTATGAGAAGGGTAAGGCCATAGTCCACCCCGCTGGCCTAGTGCGGGTTGGCAGACTTCACATGTCTTTCGAGAACATTATGGAGAACTCACAGACATGCAGGTTTCCTCACGATGTTTTCCTTCACTGTTTTGCTAGCGATAATTAACAATTTAATACGCACATAACTCCGAAAAGTCATTGGTGCGTGCCGTGGATTCGAACCCGGATCCTCTGCGTAGCAGTCTATCGGTCTCCACCGTCCAATCGGCAATTAGTCAATACAATATATTATGATAAACTAGTTTTCTCGTTGACTACGACCGCATAATTATGGGATTACCAGTTCGTTAGAAAGTTACCTTAAATATTTTGACAAGCGTTAATAGAAAAAATTTTCTTAATTGACTTTTTAGATATAAATGTACAATCAGTACACAGTTATATTATTGCCGTAGATTTCATTCACCCTTACTTTCAGCGGCTAACTATACACGCGACATGAATGTGACCTTATCCTGCCCTTCACTCACCTTTGAAGCGCAGTTGGTCATTTGCCTAACAATGTTCACTGAATTCTAAGAATGATAGATAATGATATGTAGCCTCTTTGCTGCGGAATATCGCACCCTATAACCGAATACCATGAAAACAGTTTGAATAAATAAAAATTGGGCAAGTGCGAGTCGGACTCGCGCACGAGGGGTTCCGTACCTTCATCGATACAAGAAAATCACGTTCGTTGTATGTATAAGCTTAAATACTTTTTAAGTTTCTATGTGTTTATTAATATCGAGTAACAAATTGCTTAAAAATTACGTTTGATGTATATATTTATGTATATATTTATTATTTACTATTTTTTTATTTAATTACTTATTTTAAAAGGTTATACAACTACTTATTCTGTGAAAATTTAAAGCGTCTACAAGTTAGTAATTTTGAGTAAAAAATACGAAAAATACACGTTTTTTAATCGATTTTAAACTTTCGCGATTTGTATACATCATACAAAATAAATTAGCGGGTCTTAATCGCGTACAACTAACTTATATAAGGTATAAATACCTATTTGGTTCCGACGTTTCGCTCATCTTGCACCGAGCGTGGTCGCGGAGAGACTGATGAGAGCTCAGCGCCGTCTTGTGGAAGTGCGGGTTTCGGCACCTACCCTCACTTGGTCTTTATTTAAGTTCGCAATGTCGGTACTCCGACACACTACACTAATGACGTCTACACACTGTTGAGATTTATCACTGCGGCGGTGTCTACACTTGCTGATGACTGGATTCCAAGTAGCCGATAATCTATATCCATCCTCCCGGTTGAAATTGTTATGTTTCTTGATTTCTACCGCTTCACGTACTATCCTGGAGTAATAGTGACGATCGGTGGATAAGACTTGTGGTTGATGCAGTTCTATCCAGTGGTTTGGTCCAGACTCCAACAAATGCTCAGCTATCGCCGACTTATTAATCTGTCGGCTTAAAAAACCGACAGATTAATAAGTCGATTAAGACCCGCTAATTTATTTTGTATGATGTACACGTTTTTTGTATGGGACCCCTTACCTACTTAATATTTTTTATTTTTTTATTTTTAGTATTTGTTGTTATAGCGGCAACCGAAATACATAATTTGTAAAAATTTCAGCTTTCTAGCCAAACCCGGTTTATGAGATATAGCCTGGTAACAGACAGACGGACAGACAGACAGCGGAGGCTTAGTAATAGGGTCCCGTTTTTTACCTTTTAGGTACGGAACCCTAACGAGGACACAACGGAATCCAAATGCCGCGGATGGTGGTGCGAGTTCGCGTTAAGATACCTGTTGGTGTGTGTCGGTTTCCTATATACCTACAGTGTGTCCAAGGGTACCATTATCTCTCACTGTCACTGTGTAGACTGTATACAGTCCGCTCTCTAAGATTGCACACAATCTGCGTACCCCAAAGGATGTCATTCCTCTCCAAACACCTGGTGTCTACAAAGTCGATTGCAGCTGTGGTAGTTCATATATCGGGCAGACTAAGCGTACAATCGCTGAAAGAGTAAAGGAACATATCGCAGCTGTAAAAACCGACATATTAATAAGTCGGCGATAGCTGAACATTTGTTGGAGTCTGGACCAAACCACTGGATAGAACTGCATCAACCACAAGTCTTATCCACCGATCGTCACTATTACTCCAGGATAGTACGGGAAGCGGTAGAAATCAAGAAACATAACAATTTCAACCGGGAGGATGGATATAGATTATCGGCTACTTGGAATCCAGTCATCAGCAAGTGTAGACACCGCCGCAGTGATAAATCTCAACAGTGTGTAGACGTCATTAGTGTAGTGTGTCGGAGTACCGACATTGCGAACTTAAATAAAGACCAAGTGAGGGTAGTTGCCAAAACCCGCACTTCCACAAGCCAAAGTCGGAACCAAATAGGTATTTATACCTTTTTTGTTTTTTATTTTTTTTGTTTTTTATTGTTTTTTTTTTTTTTTTTTTTGGTACCGGGTTGGAAAATCCTCATGAAGTCCCTCCGCCCTGGGGGTGAAGGACGAAGGGGACTGTCAGACTCTTACTGACTAAAAACCAACCCGTGCTCCTCATGTACCCATGTGTCGGAGGGTAGGGTTTCACCGAAGCATTCCTCGCTACACCCCGTCGGGTATTGGCCCACCAGATGGTCAGGCGGGCCCCGAACGAAACCCTCTTGGCGGCGGATGAAGGTGTTCGGCTCCGCCGCCAATACACCCAGCGGCCGCAGAGGATAGGGAGGACGGCAACGCAACACCGCATCTCCTCTTCCTCTGCGGCCCCACCGCGATGCAATGATGGTGCGCCCCCATTTGAGGGCGCGCAGCAACGCAACACCGACTTGCCTCTCCTCCCGCGACCGCACCCGACTGCGAGGGACAGACAGAACTGTACCCCGCACCCGCACCCTGGGGGCTGGGACGCATCCTACGCAGGCCCCACGCAAGCCCACGTGGAGCGTCCCCTACCGGGATCCCGCTTAGCTTCACCGTGGGTGTTGGACACGGTTACTGAGCCCCCCCACCACGACAAGGTGGAGATCCTATGGGGGGGAGGTATTTATACCTTAAATAAGTTAATAGTACCCGATTAAGACCCGCTAATTTATTTTGTATAACTCAGTTTAAATTGAATGACTTTTAAATTATATATTCTTTTTATACATTCTTAATTTTTTTTTAATGTTTTAGGGTGAAGTGCCTTACTCGCTTATGTATATACCACGAACGATGAGTTACAAAAATAATCAGCTTTTGCCCGCAGTTTCACCCACGTGGGTCTTTACAAGGAATTTCTACCGATGATTAAAGCAAACAACAAAGGGCTACGGACAAAATATATAGACTCTCGAATTTAACGGGTAATAATTTAATTTTACACTATGTAATTGTAAGTTATTTTAACATCATCCTCCTAGCGTTATCCCAGTTGCAACCTGGGGTCCGCTTAGTGGTCTAACTGGATATGGCTGAATATTAGCTTTTTCTCGGAGCAACTACCTGTCTGAACTCCGCAACCCGAAGGGATATCCCAAAACCTTCTAAATAAACTGACACTAGTCTACACCTTAGAATATCGCTATATTCTATGGTTTAGACTGATTGACTTTTGATTATGATTATGATTATTATTTGATTTATGATTTGACTTTTTCAGTTTATTTAGAAGATACTTAAGCCCAATAACGACTGTCAAAGATCTTCATGACAGTCGGGACTGACGGCTTTACGTGCTCTCCGAGGCACGGGGCAAGCAATAATTAACAATTCAATACGCATATAACTCTGAAAGGTCTTTGGTGCGCGCCGTGGATAAAAAACCCGATACCTTCTAGTCTGCATGGCAATGTGTTGGTACCTCCAATAGGCACCACTTGTTTGTCATAAGCTATCCCTTAACCCTGTGTCTAATAAATACGATTATTTTAAGTACTAAGAGAACAAACGCATTTGGGCAACGTCCCCCCGTAAAAATAAATATAATTTTGCCACGTGATATCGATTAAGCTATATTTCATGTTTATTGACAGGTGGGGTTGATACCGCCTATGTTCTTTTACTTACTTTAGGGCCATAGAAGTAAATTTTTGAAAATATTTTTACCTCGGCTCTTCTCCATGTTTTTCATGAAAACCGATCAAGCAGTTAAGCCTTTAGAGTGAAACAAACAAAAATATTTTGCGCATTCACAATATTAGTACTTATATGTAACCAATACACAGTATAAGTCCCCTACTCAATTTGTCAGTATCATAAAAGACACATGTATAAGCCGCCTTTACACCCCACATAACCGTCTGGTCATAGGATCAGCATTCATCGATAAAGGGCGAGATTTATCAGCACTCCACCTGACAAGCGTTTTTTATTTATTTATTTATTTTATTTATTTAATAGTTAGGAAGACCAACAGCTGGGAAATACATAATAGCAACAATCGTATACAACAGGGAGCCAATGATAGGTCTCCACGACTAACTCTTGACTAACAATGCGTGGACAGTAATTATATAAATTTCACTTAATTATCTAAGAAACAAAAGAACTAACAATATTAACAAGCATTAAACCTTGCAAAAAAGTCGAGACTAAGCATGCGCTTCAACGTGTCCGGTTTAGCGTTAAACAAGTCGATGTCGAATTTGGTTACTTGTTCATTTAGGGTATCACTCGCTCGCCAGAGGAACGCGTTCTGTCTGTAATTTGTGGATACTAACGGCAGGTGAATGGGTTTATAACGTCTCGCGCTTTTCGCAGGTACGTTAAAATTTATTTTGGAAAGAAGGTCAGGACAATCGATTACGCCATATATTAAATTCATTAAATACACAACATCTGCTATCATACGGCGGTTAGTTAAGGGCAAAATATGAAATTTGGCACATAGAATGAAGTAATTATCAGACTTATATTTGATTTTTAACTTGTAACATAGAAATTTCATAAATTTGCGTTGTATATTCTCTATTCGAGTTGCATATATTATAGTGTTAGTCTATGGGGCGTTTTGATTATAGTGTTAGTCTATGGGGCGGTTTATTACAGCGCATCGTAGTCGGGCATATTATTCAGTCATGATTTTGGTATGGGTTGAAATAATATAGACGTCACCAGTGAATTGGGTCAGACGTTTCACGAGCAGGTATATGTTTTTGATTTCAATGAAAAAGATTGTGAAAAACATCATTATAAATAAATCAGGAATCAAAACTTGTCTCAGAATGTTTTTGCTATAAATCACCATCATCATTACCAGCCTTTAACAGTCCACTGCTGAACTAGGCCTGTCCTTTGAAAGGAGGAATTGGCCTACTATACCACGCTGGCCAAACGGGTTGGTAAAGGGTTTGTATCAAGATTTCCTTCTCTTACAGTGCTGTTCTCTGCATAATATGCTCCCTCTATCGGCTCTTACGACACCAACTAGGTTACATCATTTTATTCTCATTGGCACTTCTTCAGAAAGATAATTTATTAGGAAAAAGAATTTCATGTGAAGTACCGCAAACGCCTTCGTCATCCATTTACTATATTATGCCATTATAATTATCCGCAGTGGTAGACAATAACTTTAAAGATGCTATGATTTAAATGGCAAATTATTTTGCCTTCCACACTATGTGCTAAAAACGTGAACAAAGCTTGTCTTTGCTTAGTAATATCCAAATGGTCATCCTATACAAATCGAGAGGTAACCATATTCATTTTCGACTCCTGTCATTCCTCTCCCTCTCTCACTTCGTAAGCTTGACGCATCAAAAAATTTACACAATATTTCGTCTTCGTGTATCAATCGGTAAATAGTTATTAACATGATTTGATGTTGTAACCAATTTCGTAGTATAACACTTTTAGAGAACAAGGTTAAAGCGAGATTAAACTTTTTGACTCAATGTTTTAATGGAGATTGCAGCCGTAAAGTTTCAGTTGTATACTAATACTTTATATTACCAATATTGATGTTACAATGTACATTTAGTTAAGACCTACAGGATAGACAAACGATATTTAAACACTGGCACAGCGTCCTATACCGTTCGTCCATAATTTACTTAACTATAAGTCGAGTAATATTGGTGATAATGATATTGGGAATAACATTACAGTAATAACACTTAAGCAAACACAATATTTTGTAAAAAGCGTACTCTAAATCCCGCT
The DNA here is from genome assembly GCA_944739405.2 of Euclidia mi. NCBI lineage: Eukaryota > Metazoa > Arthropoda > Insecta > Lepidoptera > Erebidae > Euclidia > Euclidia mi. The sequence goes on along the minus strand of OX123184.2, from coordinate 59,455,365 downwards.
AAATCCTAGTTCGGAATCGAACTCAAAAAGGTAATAAGGCAATTTTCTTGAAAATCCCTAAACGTAATAATGTGCCGAAAACGTTTTCTAAATTTACACATATTGTGCTCGCGGCTGAATCGTCCGAGTAGCGTACGATCGGAATACTCAATGCGATAGGGTGAAATATCAAAGACTTACAGTTACAATGCCACCTGCATAAAAGATAGTGTGTTATGGCGTTATCACGCGAAAATAAATATAAAGCCTCACTCAAATAAAACCCACGCTAAAGCTCTGTCGATGTGTAAGAAAGAAACGGTTAGCGAAGTTTAAGCTCCAGCAGCGTGTAAATTTTATGTAGGTATAATTTAAAAGAGGCTGCATTCAAATAGCTAAATAATTTTGTTCAGATAGGACATTTGGGGTGAAGAACATGGAGTAAATTTATTATTTCAGCAGCGGGCCGCGGACAAAGGATTTAGGTTTGCTGAATTATGCAAATAAATTCACCATTCTGTAACATTTGTTGGGAATGTCTTTATTTCTGTAGATTTCTTAAAAGGCCCCAAGACTTTGACTTCCTGCTATCTGCTTCTGCTGCTATCCCGCTTTTGGCTTTTGAATCCTCGTAAGTTGAACGAACGTTCACTCACACATAATGTGTATGGATTATTTATGAAAGCGAATGTCAATCAGAAATATAGTGAATGTTATTTTGAAGTCGACTTGGCGATTAATAGTTTTCATTTTCGTAAGCGGTTATTTCCCACTTTTTAATACATAAATATTCTTTACAGATTATTCATATCACCTGCCTATCACAGATATCATCTAACAAATTGATTTAAATTTTAAAAGCATTAATATGAATAGCAAGCAATTTGTACATTCACTAAAGAAAAGCAACATTTTGGGACCAGTTTAAAATTCGTGAAGAGGCCTTCGAAACTAGGCTTGCACGAATAACTTGCACCATTACACATTCAGAGGCAGCTTGCCGCAATATCCTCCAAATGAATGTCGAGAAAATCCCTTAAGAAACAGTTTTTTGAATCCCAACGGTATTATTTGCTCGGCCAAGACGAACCTCCAGTCATTTAAGGCAATATAAAATGTTCTAGGTTGTACGAACTGTTTGATTTTATCTACTGAATATATTATAATAGTAATTTTTTGTTGCCGTGCTTGTTTTTTTGTGTTAAGTACAAATATTTTATGTTATTACGAAAACTTGCGGACATTATTTACCGAAACAATAATAATGTAAAGTACACAATTTGCAGTGTCGGTAACATTCGCGGCGGTCGTAACGGATCACAATAGCGCTCTCTAGGACGGCGCCCGTGGTAAGCACTCACTTGTCATATGGATAGTGAAAACCGCTATCGGTTGTCTCTTCGACAGCTCTGTTAACCAAGTTTCGGCATCAATTTCTAAGTATTTTCGTCAAGGATCCAACAGGAAGTAGACAATATGCTTTAGAGAGCAAATACTGATATTGTTCGAGATCGATTCGGATCACTAGCCATTGTTTCTTTTAACTATCTCTTGGAGTATCTATTTGCTATTTGATTCAACGTATTTTGAATAGAATGTAAATTTCGATTATTCGTTTGCTTGTTGGCCATAACTATCGCAATAAGTATTACTTATGTATTTTAAATAGGTCTTTCAATTATTTTTGTATTTGTTAATTAGCCTCTAATTATGTTATTTATTATTGATACATTTGTATCTTATTGAAGTGAACTTAATTTACACTTTTTAACAATAAGTAAATTAACTCAGAATTCCATTAAACTGGTGGCGAAATACAAACATTTCTGACTATTATAAGCGAGTAGGCAAGTATGTTAAGTTTCTTTGTCATTTATAACGACGATTCATGGTTTTTCCCCGAAGTACGATCGATCCGATAGCCGCCTATCACTTAGGGGAAGAGGCTATGAACATCAAGCATTGCTTATTTGATTGAATAATAGAAAAGCTGGATGGTAATATAAACACAGTGATGGATAAATAAAACACATGCCCGTACGTGACTTCGGGTATAATTTACTGAGTTGCTTTGTACGTCACGTTAAATTCTAAACTCATTTTGACCTCCCTACATACAAAAGTAACATGTGATAAAAGGAGTGCTATTTTTTCTGACGGATAAATATAAAAAGAAAATGTGCTAATAGTACCTCGATCGACGAATTTTTATTACGACGATACGCTCTAGCACCTACTACGAGCGAAAATGTTGTGCTTTTAAATCTGTCTGACTTAAGTGACAATAAAAATAAAGAGATTAACATTTTTCTCTTGCACTTTTATTTTCTATTTGAAGTCTAAGAAAACATATTTAATACTTACATTGATATAGGACTAAACTTTATTTCAATGTTATGTAAAATGAAAAATAAAATCAACCAATAAATATCCGTCCGGTTAACTTTTGCCAATCCTTCTTAGATGCTTGATACTGTGTAACGAAGCGTAATGGTTCATTTTATTTGCATAAATTTGGATGCCAAGATTTATGTCCACGTCGTGTATAATTAGAGATTGAAATTAAATTAATTTCGTTACTTCTCAACTCAAACGTCATTTAAATTTTTTATGACGAATGAATTGAAAAAGATTTCTGCTTGATATTAATTTATCGGTGGTACGTAGAAAGATATATTAGACCTTATTGCAAGCTAAATACGAAAGCTTACATATCTCTACGCTTAACTTCGTATTTATAACCTTTTTTTTTTGCTCTGACAACTGTAACCGCCAGACGTCAATAATTTTAGCTCCGTAATTTATAAAGTTTTAATATAATTTTAATTGATTATTTAACATATAAGTTAGTATATATTGATAAAATAGTGACAAGAAGTTATTGTTAAAATTATGTTTGTAAAAAGTATAATAACTACACGGCCAAAGTTCGAGCGAACAGAACGGAGACCAGCCCGTCCAGCATACGCACCACGAGAAAATTATCTCTACACGTTTACTCGTGTTTATGACGATTATCTCTATTAACTCGCTGACTCTAACATGGTTACACACACGATTCGACTCGTTATGTCAAATGTAGCTATAATAGTCGTTTTTACTTATCTGTGGCATTTCTCTCGACGAATCCTAACATGACGGCCCAATATTACTCGATATAGACAAATTTTGACAACTAAAATAGTAATAATAGTCGACATGCTTTCATACGACGAGAACTACACGAGTAGGTAACTAAAAACATTTCTTTAAAACAACAAAGAAAATGGCAGGCTTATTATAATTATTTAATAACCTTATATGAAGAGCGCCACGCGAGAAAAGTTCAAAGAAAGCGAATTAGGGATCTCTGTGACCCTTTTACGTTGAACGACAGAGAATTCCAGTTGCATTGGCGTATATCAAAACCAATGGCTCTGTTTCTCATAGAAAGGCTTGCCACGGATCTCGAGCCTCATTCAGATGGCCTGTCTATTTAAAGATAAGTTAATATCATTATTATCAAAGCTGCGCATGGGACCTCATTCTTATTCAACACAGTAGGTAACAATTTTATTGTTAATACTTTGTAGGTATTGACATCAGTTTCGATTTTCGAATTAAAACCATTAAAACTAATCAACTTTTGAATTAGGTAGGTATACAATACATACAAATTACAAATTTAATGTCAAATAGTACAAATATGATAAACTATTGAGGTGGATACAAGTCTTTTGAGCCATTTGAGCACAAATTGAATGAACTAAACCGGTGTGGTTACATTAATAAATGCCGTAATTGACATTATATGTTTCAAAGGGCAACATCGGTTACTCGTGCAACGAGAGCGAATTCTTCGACGTGAAGCTTGTCTATCGTGGCGCGCATGTTAAAGAAAACGAGATATTAACCGATAACGACAATATTTCTTCATTCACGCGTGTGATATCTCGTGGTGCGTATCCTAGGCGGGCTGGTGTCAACGTCAACGGACGGATTTGAATTTACATCTGCTACGACCTAAACCCGGGGAGTATAATACTTATTAAAACTTATCCAACACTCCACAACACCGAATTACTTGGCTCACCCCCGTGTGAGCTACGTCCAACACACATCTGGCTCAGTTCTGTCTCCTTTTGCTTGACTATATGTGGAAGCAAAATCGAGGACTAAACAACAGCCCCAGACAAACACAATCTACAGATACACTTCACAATTACTACACTGTTTATTCTTGTCTGTACTTCATATATTTGTGTACTTTTCTGTATTAGCTATTATTGGTTTAAACCTGTAACTTTTATACCTACTTACATTTTATTAATAAGTGGATTAAGTTCATCAGCTGAGATATTTCAATAGAAACCTTGTAAAAGTATTAGATAATTACTCTAAAGTATTCAAATTACCTAAATTGTTCTCGTTTCTACAATTAATTAATTTAATATATTTTTTATTCATATGGGGTATATGAAACCTTTTCTTTTGTAACTTTTCTTATTTATTCTGTCTATACAACTCCCCATTCGACTCCCCAGTCAACCCAACTCAAACCCCATCACATCTCTTCTCTTCTTTGACTTTGCTCAGCTGTTTTCTTATTTTTTAGGTAATTTGTAATCCTTGGCAATGTCTACCCATATGATGACTCGGAAGGCAACGGCCAAGGAGGCGGAAAATAAATTAAGAATAACTCTGCTCGAGTTAAAGAAGTACAAGGATGACAACAGTCAACTATTAAGGGAACGCGTTGACTGTGAAGAAGAAATTAAAATTGTGAATAACCGTATATTTAAGCTGAAGACACAACTCACGGAGCTGCATATAGAGCATATGGATGTCTTGGATCAACGGGACAGACTACGAGAAGAAGTTAGGTGTTTCAGCAGCTGCGACGAAATTTACTCTAGACAACTTAGCCGCAATGCAGAGTTAGAAGCAAGTCTCAATAAGGCTTATGGCAGAATTTCAACTCTAGAAGACACAATTGCGGCCTTTAACAGTACTGCTACTCACAACTTATTCTCTGAGCTCCTGGGTGACAAAATTAATGTGCTAAAAGCTCTTAAATGTAACTGTTTCAAAAAATGTCTTAGTAAAAATACATTTAGAAAATTGTTTAAGTTAAATAAATTAATTAAGAAACTTAGATCTGGTCCTAAGTGGTCTACCAAATTGAGTCAGTATGCACAAGATAACTGTAAATTAAATAAAGAGTGTGAGTCTCTTTTGTTAAAGCTTGAGGAAACAAATGAAGAATTAGTTTCTGGTAGAATGTTATATGAACAACACACAAGTGAGTTGCAAGCATAAATATCAAATCTACAAGCTCAACTCACTAGAACTATAATGGAACACCAGAATGAGACTCATGAATACATCTTAAAATATGAAGAAATTTCAAGAGTTGGTCGAGAAAATTTAAAACAACTTATCTCATTATCCAACTCTAATAATTACTGTTCCAGTTGTACAACTAAGTGTGCGACTACACCTGCTGAATCAATAGAATTGAATGCACATGGATGTCAGTATAATACACAAAACAAACTGCACCCAGTAAAGACTGACAGTAAGACAGTAATAATTTTTTCAGACCAACTGGGAGTGGGTTTAGGGAGCTTAATTGATCATTATACTAAAGACATAAAGACATATTTATTTCTGCATTTTGGTTGTTTACAACACTTATACATGTCAAAACCCTATTCTAGATGATGCTGGCTTTTCCTAGCTAAATAACTTCTTGAGAAGAAAGGCCGAAACAAACTCAGAGTCATTGCTTTTTTTGTCACTTCATTTTTTTTTGTCTTTTCTTCATCTTTTAAAGTCCAGACAAAAAGGGTTTAGTATGCAAGTACAATGCAGGAAATTATCTGACGCTTTTGACTGACTCGGCCCACTGATGGCCCGCATTCAACAGCAATCGTACGGCTCAACCTCGATTGAGGGAGCCAGCACGATCTGTATCACTATGCCTCCACGCCATCAGAAGGTGTATGCATAAGCATGTCAGCCTAAGCCATCAGACAGGTTGTCACAACTATTTGTTTATATGTTTAATAAGCCATCAGCCATCAGACAGGTTGCCACAACTACTTGTTTATATGTTTAATAATACCCACATCGTACTCACAACTTTACATGCTAAAACACAGTAAAATACATGTTGCAAACAGTAAGTAAAAATAATAAAAATTTAAACAATAAAATGTCATATATTTAAAAGGTCAGAAAATATTATTGAATGTCAATTTAGGAATAACAGTATATTACTTAAGTAATTTTAAATGTCAAAAGAAAATAAATAAAATAACAATTTCAAATCAAACTATGTCAAAACAAAATAAATAAAATTACAAATGTCAAATTAAAAATGTCAAAATGTAAAAATATAAGTATAACAAATGTAAATAAAAATATCATGTCACTAATTTCAAAATGTCAAAATTCATAATTTTTAAACTCAATTCCAGGCATTTTTGTCTGCTAAATAATCCTTCACTGTGTAATAAGCTTTTGAACACAAGCTCTGTTTAATAAATACTTTGAATTTATTTATACTTAGTTCCTGAATATTGCCTGGAATTTTGTTGTAAAAACGTATGCTTTGACACTTGTATGAGTTACTTATTTTTTGTAGTCTAATTGAAGGTAGAACAAGTTTGTTTTTATTTCGTGTATTTAATTTATGAATGTCGCTGAATTTAGAAAACATATTAATATTTTTCCTGACATATAACAAGTTCTCATAAATGTATTGAGATGCGACAGTCATTATCTTAATTTCTTTAAATTTTTCCCTCAGTGAATGCCTTGCACCAACACTGTAGATTGCACGAATAGCCCGCTTCTGCAGTACAAACACAGTTTGAATGTCAGTTGCGTTGCCCCATAATAAAATGCCATATGACATTATGCTGTGGAAATAACTAAAATATACTAATCTGGCCGTATCTATATCAGTTAACTGACGAATTTTGTAAACCGCGTATGCTGCAGAGCTAAGTCTATTCGACAACTGACCTATATGTGGGCCCCACTGTAGCTTAGAATCTAAGGTTATGCCTAAGAATACGGTGTTATCTATAAGATCCAACTCTTCTCCATTCAAACATATGTTAGGTTTAACTTGTTTTACATTCGGTCTTGAAAATCGTATACATTTTGTTTTTCTTTCATTTAACAGTAAATTGTTAGCTGTAAACCATTGAACTACTTTAGAGAGAGCGTTATTTACATCGTCATTATTTGATTGTTGTCGTCTTAGTTTAAAAATAAGTGATGTATCATCAGCAAATAACACTATCTCTTCATTATTTTGCATAATGTATGGCAAATCATTAATATATACAAGGAAAAGGAATGGACCAAGAATTGAACCTTGCGGCACTCCCATTGTGACCACTGAACCCATAGAAACTTTTCCATTTACCTCAACTCTCTGTATCCTATTACTCAAATATGCTGTTAGGAGATCCAAAGTAGTGTTCTTAACTCCATAGTAATGTAATTTCCTGATCAATGTTTCATGAAACACGCAATCAAAAGCCTTAGATAAGTCACAAAAGACTCCCAGAGCATCATGCATTTCCTCCCAGGCATCAAAAATACTATCTAAAAGCTCAACTCCAGCATCGGTAGTTGAGCGACCCCTAGTAAAACCAAGTTGTTTTTCATGTAACAGCTTATTGTTATTAAAATGAATTTGAAGCTGACCTAGAATTAATTTTTCAAAAATTTTACTAAACGTGGGTAGCACAGATATTGGCCTATAATTTGTGGGGTCAGATGTGCTACCTGATTTAAATGACGGAATTACTTTACTACTTTTCATTTGATCAGGAAACACACCACAGTCAATGCATCTATTGAAAATCATTGCCAGTTCAGGTGCTACTGTGTTGATTATGGATTTCGTAATCACAACAGAATTGCCCCAAAGATCACTAGTCTTCTTCAAATTAAGGGTATTAAAAGTTTTTACAATATCTCTGTCAGTGACATAACTAAAACTAAATTCAATGTTACACCTATTGACATTTTGCTTCAATAGAGATTCGGCTTCATTAGGGGACGAGTTGAGGGATTTAGTGGTTGAGACTGGAATGTCTGTGAAGAAATTTTCAAATGCTGTGGCAACCTCAAAATCTGACTTTAATATCTTTTTATTTAATTGAAGAGTGTAATCATTACTTTTAATCTTGACCCTTCCAGTCTCATTGTTTATAATATCCCACGTTGCTTTTATTTTATTGTCACTGTTTTTAATTTTTGATTTTAAATAAAGTGTCTTAGCTTCACGACATATCTTTTTAAATAACTTGGAATAATTTCTTACATATTGACAAAATTGTTCATCATTTTTATTAATTACTTTCTGTTCATATAATTCGTAAAGCTTATTTCTACTTTTATAAATTCCAGTGGTTGCCCATTCACTGAAGGATGTAGTACCAGCAACTGAGATCCTCTTAGGGACAAAGATAGAATTGAATATAGTACAGTACATGTCAAAGAAAGAATTGTACAACTTATTAGGATCGTTATTATAGCATTGGTATGGTAATGTACTTGTGAGTTTATCCTTAAGTCTCTCCAGACGACGCAAAGTTTTTGGCACCACACTCAATTCCTTTCTACCTACTTTTTTAGACTGCATAGCAAATGTTATAGATTATCCACAATGATCTGATGTTAATTTGCTAATTATTTGCTTTCTAACTGGTACAATATCTGTAAATATATTGTCTATACAAGTAGATGTCGTGGAAGTTATCCTGGTGGGTTCCAAAAATAAGCATGCAAGATTATATGACTTGAACAAATTCTTAATTTTGTGGCAATTCAGGGAATCTTCTAGTAAATTAATATTAAAATCGCCACCTACAATTATAGATTTATTTTGTTGGCATAGCTTCCGTAACACATCATCCGTGACACTTTCAAAGTTATCATAGCAGGATGATGGTGGCCTATACACACTTAAAACAAGAAGTTGGTCCAACTCCACACAGGCTATTTCAACGGTCCGTTCAACAGAGAAACTAACAATGTCACTACGATTCTTAAATTTAAGCAGCTTGTTAACTAAAATCAACGATCCACCATGTATTGAATTTTGTCTGCTGAACGAACTACCAACTAGATGGTTATTAAAATTGCACATGAACTGGTGATCTTTAAGCCAATGTTCTGTTATACACAAAATATCGACGCATTCACCGTTCATGAACAACTCCACTTCTAAATCTTTATTTGACAAACCTTGTATATTTTGATGTACCAGTTTTAATACTTGTGAATTTCTAAATGAATTATTAGTTGAATTGGGCTTATTCGTACATACCAGCCCATTATTAATGAAAGTGTCATTGCAAGAGGTATTCTCTATTGTCGAAAAAAAAGAAGAGAAAAAGTTCTCTATTGTCGTACTGAGCGACCAGTACAGAACTTTTGTTCACCTGGAGCTCAGTCTTGTACCCTAGTTGATAAGATTAAGAATGCCGACTTGAATGGACAAACTACTGTCATCATATTGTATGGTGATAGCTCATTAGTCTCCAAAAACAGTCTCATAGAATAAACAGACTTAATGATAGATAACATAACATAACATAACATAACATATCTTCACGCCTTTTATCCCCGAAGGGGTAGGCAGAGGTGCATTACACACCCACACTTCGCCAGATATGTTTCGGTCCCAATGTAATAGGGGGCGAGCCTATTGCCATCTACCGGGCACATTTTTAAGCGAGCGATAATTAATATTTTTATTTTAATACACACATAACTTCGAAAAGTCATAGGTGTGTGCCCGGGGAAACTGGGGATCGAACCCGAGACCATCGTCTCGGCAGTCCGTTACGTACACCACTGGGCTATCGATGATAGATGTTAGCACAAAAATAGGATGTAGCTTTATTATTTGTGCATTGCCTTATTCATATGCTCTCACAGATGACCAAAACAGGCAGATAGGCAAATCAAATTTATTTTTGTACAATAGGACATGTCATAGTGACAGTATTTTATTTTTTGACAGTAATATTTTTATTAGTAATTTCTTTTTAACAAAAGATACTATGTATCTTTCTTATGTACATAGGCGACAACTTGCTAAATTATTAGCATTTAATTTATATACTGACAGGAGTACTACTAGAGTACTTAGGAATTTGGTAGATAATAGTTATACCAATAGTAGTATTGACACATCTATTAGTTTAAACTATTAGATGAGACAACAGATAGGCATTCATGTGTTTGAAACTTAGTTCATCAAAACATACAAGGCCTATCTGGCAAAGAATTAGAAATAGATTTATTTTTAAATAAACATAAGATTGATATCTTATGTATTACAGAACATTGGTTGCGAGGTGACCAATTAATATTTAACAATCAACATTACTCAGTTATAAGTGCATTCGTAAGAAAGAAGGCTATTCGTGGTGGCTCTCTAATATATGTATGTAATAGTTTGAAATGTAAAGCACGTAAGGATGTAGCTAAACTTTCTATCGAGCGCACTGCTGAGATTTCTTGTGTTGAGCTTGAACAACATATTATAGTGTGTGTGTATCGACCACCACAAAGCGACTTTACTCAGTTTGAAAGCATTATAGAGGATGTCTTAAAACACATAATTTCTAGTAGGAAGTCTATAATCGTATGTGGCGATTTTAATGTCAATTTGTTAGAAAAATCACCAATTTGTACTCGGTAAGTTAGCTTATTTAGGTCATTTAATTTAAATGTTTTGTTCTCTGAACCAACCAGAATAACCTCACATTTGTCTACATGCCTAGATAATGTTTTTTGCAATTGTCTTTATTTAAATAAGGCTGTTTTAATTGACTTGAAATCGGATCACTGCGGGCAAAAGGTTGTAATTCCAACTAATACAACCCCTAAAGTACAAGCAATTACATGTAGGCCAATGACCTCTGCTCGCCTCAAACACTTTAGTAATGATGTTGCTGCCAAGATCGCCAGTATTGACTTAACCGTTGATGATCCTGATGAATTATATAAATGCTTATTTAAAATTGTTAATGATGAGTACAATAAAATTTTTAAACTGAAGACGTTTGCAAGGAGCATTAAAGTAATTTTTTGTGACTGGGCAACAGTAGGTATATACAAAAGTAGAGCTAGGTTGTATGATCTATATGGTATGAAGAAATACAATTTTAATCCTGAATTTATTCAATATGTTAGAAATTATTCAAAGGTTTTTAAGAGGACATGTGCTTTAGCCAAATCCTTATATTTAAGCAATAAAATCAAAGAATCCAAGAACAAAATTAAAACTACTTGGAGCATTATTAACAATGAGACTGGTCGAGCTAAATTGGTAGATAACAATTATGAATTAAAATTTAATGGTGAAATTATTACTAGGAAAACTGATGTTGCTCAGACTTTTAACAATTTCTTCATAAACATACCAGTGAACACAACCAGCTGTCTAGATTCATGTCCAAGCAAAGCAAAAATGTTGGTTAGGGGCAATGTGAATGAGTGTGATGTGCTTTTTAATTTTAAATATATTGACACCAATGACATACTAAAGGTATTCAAGACGCTCAATAATAAAAAATCTGTTGACTTATGGGGCATTTCTGTTAAACTTGTGCGACAAATTATTTCTAGCTTAGCTCCATATTTAGCTGCAATATTCAACAGATGCGTAGATACAGGAGTATTTCCTGATCTAATGAAACACAGTAAAGTAATACCATTATTAAAAAACGGATCAAAGAGCGACCAAAGTAATTTTCGGCCAATTTCTATCTTGCCTGCTATTAGTAAAATTTTTGAAAAGATTATTTTGCATCAACTAGAGAGCCACTTTCACACAAATAATTTATTTCACAGTGAACAGTATGGCTTTACTAAGGGTCGCTCCACCGTTGATACCGGTGTAACTTTGTTAAAGCATATTTTTAATGCTTGGGAAAACTCGAAGGATGCCATTGGTGTTTTTTGTGACCTATCAAAGGCCTTTGACTGTGTGGAACATAATATACTTTTACTTAAATTGAAACTTTATGGTATTAGAGATACCGCACTCAATCTTGTTGCCAGCTACCTTAGTGATGGAATTCAGTATGTAGATGTTAATGGGAGTAGGTCTCTAGGTTTGCCGGTAGGAATGGGCGTTCCACAGGGCTCTATTCTCGGTCCATTTCTTTTTTTAATATATATTAATGATTTGCCGTTCTTTGTACAAAATTTATGTGATATTGTTTTGTTTTGTTTTACCGTGTGGTTGACGGCATAGAATACAAGTGTCACCACCCCCTATCTTCCCGTGGGTGTCGTAAGAGGCGACTAAGGGATAAGACGATGCAAATACCATTTTTGCGTAGAGACGGAAAACTCGACATCAAACCCTATACGACTGCCTCGTTGGTCTCGCAGCATGAATGTGCGCGTGGGATCGGGAGGTCCCGGGTTCGATTCCTGGGTCGGGCAGTGTTATTGGGTTTTTCTGTCACGAAATTTTCAGTAGCAGCACGGAGTCTGGAAATGTGCCCGGTACGGCAATAGGCTCGCCCCCTATTACGTGGGACTAAAGTATATCTGGCGAAAAGTGGGTGTAGAAATACACCTCTGCCTATCCCTTCGGGGATAAAAGGCGTGACGATATGTATGTATGTATGTGTGTATTGTTTTGTTTGCCGACGATACGTCACTAATTTTTAAAGTTGATCGTAATTTAAGTAACTTTGATACCGTCAATAACACTCTTGCACAAGTATTAGATTGGTTTTCGACAAGTAATTTGGTACTCAACTCAAGCAAAACCAAATGTGTTAAATTCTCTTTGCCTAATGTCAAAAGTTTTCCTACTAATATAATTTTAAATAAGGAAACAATTCAACTAGTCGAATCAACCGTATTCTTAGGTGTAACTTTAGATTGTAAGCTTCAGGGGGGCGCCCAAATATCCTGTCTCGCAGTAAAACTTAGTTCTGCAGCGTTTGCAGTTACAAAAGTAAGGGAATTCACAGATATAGATACTGCTAGACTAGTTTACTTTAGTTAATTTCACAGCGTAATGTCTTACGGAATAATGTTATGGGGTACAGCTGCTGATATACAGACTATTTTTATCATACAAAAGAGGGCCATACGTGCAATTTATAAGTTAGGTGCTAGAGATTCTTTACGTGATAAATTTAAAGAAGTAGATATATTGACAGTTGCATCGCAATATATATATGCTAACTTAATGTACGTTAGGAAAACTTAATTCTATACCGCAAAAATAGTGATTTGCACAAAGTGAACTAAAGGAATAAGCATAAACTGGTGGGAACTAACTACCGTCTACATAAAGTTCAGAACTCATTTGCGGGGAGTGGTATACGATTTTTCAACCAATTGCCTCTTGAAATAATGAATTTACCCATGCACAAATACAAACAGACAATTAGGAACTTTCTTTTACAAAGGGGTTATTACACTATTAAGGAATTTTTAAATGATAAGACACCGTGGGGATAGGCTTAGGCTTGTTTAACTCACGATTATTTTATTTACATGTTAAGTGGAGGTGCCTCGTGAACACACGATGTTTGCAGGATTTGGATATTTTTATGATTTGTTGAATGTAGTTTAACATTATTTATCCCTGATCATATCATTTTTCACTTGTCACCTTCACAAAATTCTTTCTACATTTGCATTCCTTCACGCGTTCCACTAACTTATGTTAATAACAACGATCTGGAAAATGGAGGTAATTGGCGGTCATGGTCAGTATACCAATAGATTGTTTCTTACTGCTGGTTCGTATACCGTTGTCGTCATGCTCACTAAAATGTCATTTCTTGTGGTGGTGTCGTGTGTCGGGTCATCCCTGTCCCTCTAATATGGCGAGATGGATGATGGCTGGCACATGCGTCATACTCGTGAACGGGTGCTACTTGCAATGACTGGTCGATGACGGTCTTGCGGGCTGGTATTAGATTTTAATATTTAACTGCAACATTTCCATCATGGTTCTGATCACTTTCGCGGATTGCCTGCATTATTAGGTATATATAATGTAAGTGGATGCTCCTGTTTCACCATTTCTATTCTGAGGAGGCTAAACAAAACTATTATACTTAAGTATTATTATGTACAGTAAATATATACAAGTGATATAGAAAGTGTAACAGTTGCAGCACCTTACAAAATGTAAATTGTGTATTATGCAAAACCTGGCGATGAAAAAGAGTGACCGTGAGTTTTATTGCCCGTTCTTTCTCATGGTTCTACCTATTGCTTTGCGAACGTGGCAGTAAATGTAAATGTAGAAGCATACAGTAATAATGTTTTAAATTTGAGTATAAGTAATTATTTTATAAATTTATTATTTTGACGTTCATAAGCGTCATATTGTGACCCAAATGAATAAAGGATTTTGAATTTGAATAACTAATAGGGGACTGCATTTTTCTGTTTTCTAATTTTTTTTTTATACCCGACTAGAGGACGCCCGCAGCTATGCCCGCACAGTTTTTTAATTTAACCTTTCTGCCCGTTCCCGTGAGAATTTTAAGCAATCCCTTCTTAGTGCACCCGTACCATGCCCAAGGAACATACATGCCAAATTTCAGCTACCTATGCCAAATAGTTTTGGCTGTAGCTTGTTTGTCAATCAGTCAGTAACGCAAGGATTTCATATATCTACATCTACATCTACACTAATATTATAAAGAGGTAAAATTTGTATTTTTGTTTGTTTGTTTGTAATGGATAAACTCAAAAACTACTGGGCCGATTTTAAACTTCTTTCACCTTTAGAAAGCTACATTATCTGCGAGTAACATAGGCTATATTTTATTTTATAAATAATAGGGGTCCGTAAGATATTTGGATTTTTTCGGGTACGCAAAGTAGTTCCCTCAGGACGCGGGTGAAACCGCGGAAAACGGCTAGTATAGATAATAAAGATAACAGTATTTCGAAAATACATTAAGCCAGCCACAGCAGTTTCACTGTGAAAGAGCAGTTTGGTGCACTAAGTTGGTCACATAATGGAATTCTGTTTTTGTATGGAGACCAACCCTAAGCCGATTTCCCAAGAAAGCGAGTTAATAATAATAAATTACACTTTATTGCACACCAAAATAAAGTTTTACAGTACAAGTGGCTTAAAACTACAAGTAATGTACAATGGGCGGCCTTATCGCTTAGTGCGATCTCTTACAGGCAACCTTAGGATGGACAGGAATGATGTTGTTTGATTGTTGTCGTCTTAGTTGAAAAATAAGTGATGTATCATCAGCAAATAACACTATCTCTTCATTATTTTGCATAATGTATGGCAAATCATTAATATATACAAGGAAAAGGAATGGACCAAGAATTGAACCTTGCGGCACTCCCATTGTGACCACTGAACCCATAGAAACTTTTCCATTTACCTCAACTCTCTGTATCCTATTACTCAAATATGCTGTTAGGAGATCCAAAGTAGTGTTCTTAACTCCATAGTAATGTAATTTCCTGATCAATGTTTCATGAAACACGCAATCAAAAGCCTTAGATAAGTCACAAAAGACTCCCAGAGCATCATGCATTTCCTCCCAGGCATAAAAAATACTATCTAAAAGCTCAACTCCAGCATCGGTAGTTGAGCGACCCCTAGTAAAACCAAGTTGTTTTTCATGTAACAGCTTATTGTTATTAAAATGAATTTGAAGCTGACCTAGAATTAATTTTTCAAAAATTTTACTAAACGTGGGTAGCACAGATATTGGCCTATAATTTGTGGGGTCAGATGTGCTACCTGATTTAAATGACGGAATTACTTTACTACTTTTCATTTGATCAGGAAACACACCACAGTCAATGCATCTATTGAAAATCATTGCCAGTTCAGGTGCTACTGTGTTGATTATGGATTTCGTAATCACAACAGAATTGCCCCAAAGATCACTAGTCTTCTTCAAATTAAGGGTATTAAAAGTTTTTACAATATCTCTGTCAGTGACATAACTAAAACTAAATTCAATGTTACACCTATTGACATTTTGCTTCAATAGAGATTCGGCTTCATTAGGGGACGAGTTGAGGGATTTAGTGGTTGAGACTGGAATGTCTGTGAAGAAATTTTCAAATGCTGTGGCAACCTCAAAATCTGACTTTAATATCTTTTTATTTAATTGAAGAGTGTAATCATTACTTTTAATCTTGACCCTTCCAGTCTCATTGTTTATAATATCCCACGTTGCTTTTATTTTATTGTCACTGTTTTTAATTTTTGATTTTAAATAAAGTGTCTTAGCTTCACGACATATCTTTTTAAATAACTTGGAATAATTTCTTACATATTGACAAAATTGTTCATCATTTTTATTAATTACTTTCTGTTCATATAATTCGTAAAGCTTATTTCTACTTTTATAAATTCCAGTGGTTGCCCATTCACTGAAGGATGTAGTACCAGCAACTGAGATCCTCTTAGGGACAAAGATAGAATTGAATATAGTACAGTACATGTCAAAGAAAGAATTGTACAACTTATTAGGATCGTTATTATAGCATAGGTATGGTAATGTACTTGTGAGTTTATCCTTAAGTCTCTCCAGACGACGCAAAGTTTTTGGCACCA
The DNA here is from genome assembly GCA_944739405.2 of Euclidia mi. NCBI lineage: Eukaryota > Metazoa > Arthropoda > Insecta > Lepidoptera > Erebidae > Euclidia > Euclidia mi. The sequence continues at coordinate 59,438,780 of OX123184.2, read as the reverse complement.
CACTCAATTCCTTTCTACCTACTTTTTTAGACTGCATAGCAAATGTTATAGATTATCCACAATGATCTGATGTTAATTTGCTAATTATTTGCTTTCTAACTGGTACAATATCTGTAAATATATTGTCTATACAAGTAGATGTCGTGGAAGTTATCCTGGTGGGTTCCAAAAATAAGCATGCAAGATTATATGACTTGAACAAATTCTTAATTTTGTGGCAATTCAGGGAATCTTCTAGTAAATTAATATTAAAATCGCCACCTACTATTATAGATTTATTTTGTTGGCATAGCTTCCGTAACACATCATCCGTGACACTTTCAAAGTTATCATAGCAGGATGATGGTGGCCTATACACACTTAAAACAAGAAGTTGGTCCAACTCCACACAGGCTATTTCAACGGTCCGTTCAACAGAGAAACTAACAATGTCACTACGATTCTTAAATTTAAGCAGCTTGTTAACTAAAATCAACGATCCACCATGTATTGAATTTTGTCTGCTGAACGAACTACCAACTAGATGGTTATTAAAATTGCACATGAACTGGTGATCTTTAAGCCAATGTTCTGTTATACACAAAATATCGACGCATTCACCGTTCATGAACAACTCCACTTCTAAATCTTTATTTGACAAACCTTGTATATTTTGATGTACCAGTTTTAATACTTGTGAATTTCTAAATGAATTATTAGTTGAATTGGGCTTATTCGTACATACCAGCCCATTATTAATGAAAGTGTCATTGCAAGAGGTATTCTCTATTGTCGAAAAAAAAGAAGAGAAAAAGTTCTCTATTGTCGTACTGAGCGACCAGTACAGAACTTTTGTTCACCTGGAGCTCAGTCTTGTACCCTAGTTGATAAGATTAAGAATGCCGACTTGAATGGACAAACTACTGTCATCATATTGTATGGTGATAGCTCATTAGTCTCCAAAAACAGTCTCATAGAATAAACAGACTTAATGATAGATAACATAACATAACATAACATAACATATCTTCACGCCTTTTATCCCCGAAGGGGTAGGCAGAGGTGCATTACACACCCACACTTCGCCAGATATGTTTCGGTCCCAATGTAATAGGGGGCGAGCCTATTGCCATCTACCGGGCACATTTTTAAGCGAGCGATAATTAATATTTTTATTTTAATACACACATAACTTCGAAAAGTCATAGGTGTGTGCCCGGGGAAACTGGGGATCGAACCCGAGACCATCGTCTCGGCAGTCCGTTACGTACACCACTGGGCTATCGATGATAGATGTTAGCACAAAAATAGGATGTAGCTTTATTATTTGTGCATTGCCTTATTCATATGCTCTCACAGATGACCAAAACAGGCAGATAGGCAAATCAAATTTATTTTTGTACAATAGGACATGTCATAGTGACAGTATTTTATTTTTTGACAGTAATATTTTTATTAGTAATTTCTTTTTAACAAAAGATACTATGTATCTTTCTTATGTACATAGGCGACAACTTGCTAAATTATTAGCATTTAATTTATATACTGACAGGAGTACTACTAGAGTACTTAGGAATTTGGTAGATAATAGTTATACCAATAGTAGTATTGACACATCTATTAGTTTAAACTATTAGATGAGACAACAGATAGGCATTCATGTGTTTGAAACTTAGTTCATCAAAACATACAAGGCCTATCTGGCAAAGAATTAGAAATAGATTTATTTTTAAATAAACATAAGATTGATATCTTATGTATTACAGAACATTGGTTGCGAGGTGACCAATTAATATTTAACAATCAACATTACTCAGTTATAAGTGCATTCGTAAGAAAGAAGGCTATTCGTGGTGGCTCTCTAATATATGTATGTAATAGTTTGAAATGTAAAGCACGTAAGGATGTAGCTAAACTTTCTATCGAGCGCACTGCTGAGATTTCTTGTGTTGAGCTTGAACAACATATTATAGTGTGTGTGTATCGACCACCACAAAGCGACTTTACTCAGTTTGAAAGCATTATAGAGGATGTCTTAAAACACATAATTTCTAGTAGGAAGTCTATAATCGTATGTGGCGATTTTAATGTCAATTTGTTAGAAAAATCACCAATTTGTACTCGGTAAGTTAGCTTATTTAGGTCATTTAATTTAAATGTTTTGTTCTCTGAACCAACCAGAATAACCTCACATTTGTCTACATGCCTAGATAATGTTTTTTGCAATTGTCTTTATTTAAATAAGGCTGTTTTAATTGACTTGAAATCGGATCACTGCGGGCAAAAGGTTGTAATTCCAACTAATACAACCCCTAAAGTACAAGCAATTACATGTAGGCCAATGACCTCTGCTCGCCTCAAACACTTTAGTAATGATGTTGCTGCCAAGATTGCCAGTATTGACTTAACCGTTGATGATCCTGATGAATTATATAAATGCTTATTTAAAATTGTTAATGATGAGTACAATAAAATTTTTAAACTGAAGACGTTTGCAAGGAGCATTAAAGTAATTTTTTGTGACTGGGCAACAGTAGGTATATACAAAAGTAGAGCTAGGTTGTATGATCTATATGGTATGAAGAAATACAATTTTAATCCTGAATTTATTCAATATGTTAGAAATTATTCAAAGGTTTTTAAGAGGACATGTGCTTTAGCCAAATCCTTATATTTAAGCAATAAAATCAAAGAATCCAAGAACAAAATTAAAACTACTTGGAGCATTATTAACAATGAGACTGGTCGAGCTAAATTGGTAGATAACAATTATGAATTAAAATTTAATGGTGAAATTATTACTAGGAAAACTGATGTTGCTCAGACTTTTAACAATTTCTTCATAAACATACCAGTGAACACAACCAGCTGTCTAGATTCATGTCCAAGCAAAGCAAAAATGTTGGTTAGGGGCAATGTGAATGAGTGTGATGTGCTTTTTAATTTTAAATATATTGACACCAATGACATACTAAAGGTATTCAAGACGCTCAATAATAAAAAATCTGTTGACTTATGGGGCATTTCTGTTAAACTTGTGCGACAAATTATTTCTAGCTTAGCTCCATATTTAGCTGCAATATTCAACAGATGCGTAGATACAGGAGTATTTCCTGATCTAATGAAACACAGTAAAGTAATACCATTATTAAAAAACGGATCAAAGAGCGACCAAAGTAATTTTCGGCCAATTTCTATCTTGCCTGCTATTAGTAAAATTTTTGAAAAGATTATTTTGCATCAACTAGAGAGCCACTTTCACACAAATAATTTATTTCACAGTGAACAGTATGGCTTTACTAAGGGTCGCTCCACCGTTGATACCGGTGTAACTTTGTTAAAGCATATTTTTAATGCTTGGGAAAACTCGAAGGATGCCATTGGTGTTTTTTGTGACCTATCAAAGGCCTTTGACTGTGTGGAACATAATATACTTTTACTTAAATTGAAACTTTATGGTATTAGAGATACCGCACTCAATCTTGTTGCCAGCTACCTTAGTGATGGAATTCAGTATGTAGATGTTAATGGGAGTAGGTCTCTAGGTTTGCCGGTAGGAATGGGCGTTCCACAGGGCTCTATTCTCGGTCCATTTCTTTTTTTAATATATATTAATGATTTGCCGTTCTTTGTACAAAATTTATGTGATATTGTTTTGTTTTGTTTTACCGTGTGGTTGACGGCATAGAATACAAGTGTCACCACCCCCTATCTTCCCGTGGGTGTCGTAAGAGGCGACTAAGGGATAAGACGATGCAAATACCATTTTTGCGTAGAGACGGAAAACTCGACATCAAACCCTATACGACTGCCTCGTTGGTCTCGCAGCATGAATGTGCGCGTGGGATCGGGAGGTCCCGGGTTCGATTCCTGGGTCGGGCAGTGTTATTGGGTTTTTCTGTCACGAAATTTTCAGTAGCAGCACGGAGTCTGGAAATGTGCCCGGTACGGCAATAGGCTCGCCCCCTATTACGTGGGACTAAAGTATATCTGGCGAAAAGTGGGTGTAGAAATACACCTCTGCCTATCCCTTCGGGGATAAAAGGCGTGACGATATGTATGTATGTATGTGTGTATTGTTTTGTTTGCCGACGATACGTCACTAATTTTTAAAGTTGATCGTAATTTAAGTAACTTTGATACCGTCAATAACACTCTTGCACAAGTATTAGATTGGTTTTCGACAAGTAATTTGGTACTCAACTCAAGCAAAACCAAATGTGTTAAATTCTCTTTGCCTAATGTCAAAAGTTTTCCTACTAATATAATTTTAAATAAGGAAACAATTCAACTAGTCGAATCAACCGTATTCTTAGGTGTAACTTTAGATTGTAAGCTTCAGGGGGGCGCCCAAATATCCTGTCTCGCAGTAAAACTTAGTTCTGCAGCGTTTGCAGTTAAAAAAGTAAGGGAATTCACAGATATAGATACTGCTAGACTAGTTTACTTTAGTTAATTTCACAGCGTAATGTCTTACGGAATAATGTTATGGGGTACAGCTGCTGATATACAGACTATTTTTATCATACAAAAGAGGGCCATACGTGCAATTTATAAGTTAGGTGCTAGAGATTCTTTACGTGATAAATTTAAAGAAGTAGATATATTGACAGTTGCATCGCAATATATATATGCTAACTTAATGTACGTTAGGAAAACTTAATTCTATACCGCAAAAATAGTGATTTGCACAAAGTGAACTAAAGGAATAAGCATAAACTGGTGGGAACTAACTACCGTCTACATAAAGTTCAGAACTCATTTGCGGGGAGTGGTATACGATTTTTCAACCAATTGCCTCTTGAAATAATGAATTTACCCATGCACAAATACAAACAGACAATTAGGAACTTTCTTTTACAAAGGGGTTATTACACTATTAAGGAATTTTTAAATGATAAGACACCGTGGGGATAGGCTTAGGCTTGTTTAACTCACGATTATTTTATTTACATGTTAAGTGGAGGTGCCTCGTGAACACACGATGTTTGCAGGATTTGGATATTTTTATGATTTGTTGAATGTAGTTTAACATTATTTATCCCTGATCATATCATTTTTCACTTGTCACCTTCACAAAATTCTTTCTACATTTGCATTCCTTCACGCGTTCCACTAACTTATGTTAATAACAACGATCTGGAAAATGGAGGTAATTGGCGGTCATGGTCAGTATACCAATAGATTGTTTCTTACTGCTGGTTCGTATACCGTTGTCGTCATGCTCACTAAAATGTCATTTCTTGTGGTGGTGTCGTGTGTCGGGTCATCCCTGTCCCTCTAATATGGCGAGATGGATGATGGCTGGCACATGCGTCATACTCGTGAACGGGTGCTACTTGCAATGACTGGTCGATGACGGTCTTGCGGGCTGGTATTAGATTTTAATATTTAACTGCAACATTTCCATCATGGTTCTGATCACTTTCGCGGATTGCCTGCATTATTAGGTATATATAATGTAAGTGGATGCTCCTGTTTCACCATTTCTATTCTGAGGAGGCTAAACAAAACTATTATACTTAAGTATTATTATGTACAGTAAATATATACAAGTGATATAGAAAGTGTAACAGTTGCAGCACCTTACAAAATGTAAATTGTGTATTATGCAAAACCTGGCGATGAAAAAGAGTGACCGTGAGTTTTATTGCCCGTTCTTTCTCATGGTTCTACCTATTGCTTTGCGAACGTGGCAGTAAATGTAAATGTAGAAGCATACAGTAATAATGTTTTAAATTTGAGTATAAGTAATTATTTTATAAATTTATTATTTTGACGTTCATAAGCGTCATATTGTGACCCAAATGAATAAAGGATTTTGAATTTGAATAACTAATAGGGGACTGCATTTTTCTGTTTTCTAATTTTTTTTTTATACCCGACTAGAGGACGCCCGCAGCTATGCCCGCACAGTTTTTTAATTTAACCTTTCTGCCCGTTCCCGTGAGAATTTTAAGCAATCCCTTCTTAGTGCACCCGTACCATGCCCAAGGAACATACATGCCAAATTTCAGCTACCTATGCCAAATAGTTTTGGCTGTAGCTTGTTTGTCAATCAGTCAGTAACGCAAGGATTTCATATATCTACATCTACATCTACACTAATATTATAAAGAGGTAAAATTTGTATTTTTGTTTGTTTGTTTGTAATGGATAAACTCAAAAACTACTGGGCCGATTTTAAACTTCTTTCACCTTTAGAAAGCTACATTATCTGCGAGTAACATAGGCTATATTTTATTTTATAAATAATAGGGGTCCGTAAGATATTTGGATTTTTTCGGGTACGCAAAGTAGTTCCCTCAGGACGCGGGTGAAACCGCGGAAAACGGCTAGTATAGATAATAAAGATAACAGTATTTCGAAAATACATTAAGCCAGCCACAGCAGTTTCACTGTGAAAGAGCAGTTTGGTGCACTAAGTTGGTCACATAATGGAATTCTGTTTTTGTATGGAGACCAACCCTAAGCCGATTTCCCAAGAAAGCGAGTTAATAATAATAAATTACACTTTATTGCACACCAAAATAAAGTTTTACAGTACAAGTGGCTTAAAACTACAAGTAATGTACAATGGGCGGCCTTATCGCTTAGTGCGATCTCTTACAGGCAACCTTAGGATGGACAGGAATGATGTTAAGCAGTTATACATGCTGACGATGGTGTAGTTAAATACTATGAATCAGTATTGAAGATTTAAATAAAATATATACATACTTACAATTACATATTCCATAAAAATACTTATACATACATAGAATAAATATATACCTACATAATTCGTACAATATACATATATACATTAATAATATAATAATATGACAGACATTGTAGATACATTGAAATAGAACCCGCATACCAGCAATTAAAATGCGTTAAATATTCAGATAGCTATTGTCCGTGTGGTGACGGATTAAGAATACGAATTGTCACCACCCCTTATCATCCCATGGGTGTCGTAAGAGTCGACAGAGGGAGCATATTATGCAGAGAACAGCACTGTAAGAGAAGGAAAACTTGATACAAACCCTATACCAACCCGCTTGGCCAGCGTGGTATAGTTGGCCAATTCTTCCTTTCAAAGGAGAGGCCTAGTCGAGCAGTGGACTATTAAAGGCTGATGATGATGATGATTCAGATACCTAGTGCTTTTTTAACGAATTTTTAAATATGTTTAGTGATGGTGCTCTTCTAAATTGTAATGGCAAAGCATTCCACAGGCGCACTGCCTGAACGGTAAAGGATTTTCCAAAATAATTTATGGAATGCCTTGACATCTCCAACGTCAGATCTTCAGACGAACTCAAGGACCTTATATGTGTGCCATGAAGGAACTTGAAACGTTCTTTGAGATAGGAGGGCGTACTAGGATTAAATAGAACATTATACAGTAATATAAGAATGTGAGTATTCCTGCGAAGATGAATTGGGAGCCACTTGAGTTTGTTACCAAATCTGAGACGTGATCATATTTGCGCAGTCCAAATATAAATCTAATGCAAAAGTTTTGGAGACGCTCAAGTTTATCTAGCTGCTCCTCTGTGGGGTCAAGATAGCTGACGTCAGCATAGTCAATTATGGGAAGAAGCAAGGATTGAGCTTGTTGTAAGTCTTATGAAAATATTGTTATGTGGCATTTTAAAACAGTAAGGGTCTACATTTAAATTTCATAAAATTTTGGTGTGGTGGACAACATTAAGGACACTTAATGCAAAGAAATGAGTCATGAATTAGCCGAAGCTGGCACACAACAGAGACGATTGGAAGAGTGCAGCTTAAAAAAAAGACCTAAAAGAAGACTCTTTGTCATTGTTGGACTATTAGTGTCTTCCAATTGCTATGAAACACATGATTCTTTAATCTCTGTTAAATTTGAAAATAATGAAGAAAATGCGTTATGATCTTAATGTATCTAAGTAACTTTCAACTACACTGTTATTAAGTAGTCAATATCAATTTCACTTTTTGCTAACTTCATTAAAAGATTATACAGTCGAAAACGTACTCGACATATGTTACTGAGTACATTCTTATGTAAGCATGAAGCGCTTTGCTTCTTAATTTATAATGCGTACGCTGAGAAATTCCCTGTCGGCGCCTCCGTTTCCTACTACAAGTTGATTCTCTGAAATCATATGTAAATAGTAGTTATAGGGTGTATATATACACACCTCGTGCTAACTCTGTCAACTTGATCGTAGAATACGGCTACTTTAGGTTAATAAGTAAACATTGTACTATCTTGTGCTAAAATTTATTTTCTTTGGATGTAGTTATCCAATAAAATATGTTTATTTTCAAAATAAATCGCAATGTTTACAGCGGCTTGTTTTATTCGACAAACTACAAGAATTCAAAGCAAACAGTACTAGAAGTCGTGTTCAAGACAGTTATTCGTTGCAAAGTCCGGAAACAACATTTTCCGCTCCACATGAACCGAATTGCAGTCCTTCCCTGCTTGTTTTCTCATATTATTACTCCTTCATTTTGTCGGGTTGGTTACACTTTGCTATAAACTGATTTGAATATTCCCTCAACGGGCCTTAACAATAGCAACCGTTAAAATAAATATGGGAGTTTATAAGAAAACTACGCTCTGAATGTATCTTATAATGTTGTATAAAACATTCACATGTGAAACGCCGCAAAGCTTTATATTTATGACCTTCATAGCGTAATTGATGTTAGAATGAAGATTGATTGCGTTTCTATACGGCTTTTTAGTAAAGCTCTTGAATTTCTTATTCTTTATTGACAAGTTGCTGAAAGATTACACGTTGAATGTTACTAGTGCGTATAAGGTAGTCAAAGTTTCGTTTGTTAAATTAAGTGAGGGGTTTATCAATGAAGCATAGACGCATTTTTTATTTTATTAAAATTATGTTTGTACGATTTGATAAATTTAGCCTATTTGTGTCAGAACATAAGTAAAAGTTTTTATTGACATTCGGTAAACTTAAGAGCTCTTCGCAGTATTTGTGTTCGCTTTATAATTTCTTCGTTGTGGGGAACAAAACGTAAGCAGAGGGTAATTAGGCCCTTAGCAAACATAACAGACACAATGTACAATGTAAAAGCAAAACTGCTTGGCTCGCGGATGAAATGAACGCGCAATCCTTGGAATATCATACGTTGTACAAATCTGAATACGTGTTGTATCTTTTAATATTACTTATACAATGTTTTCTTACAGAAATATTAAACGTTTTAACTTGATATATGAAGTCTCGCTCAACAAATGTATTGTTTCGACTACATAAGCTACATACCTAAATGTTTAAGAGTGATATAAGCTTTATTCGATCGGTGTAATTTGGCCTGCATGTAAATCAGAGAAATCATCTGAGTTTGACAAATATAAACAAATACCTAGTCCTGATCACAAATTCAGTATTATAATCAAGTCTCAAGGGTTTAGAAATATTGTAGATTTATCAGTTCCTCGGTGATGAATTTTATAGTATTGTTCCTAATGAACGAAAAGAGAAACTAAAACTTAATATGTAACTGACCAATAAATAATGCATTATTGGCCAGTTACAGCTGGTTTCCATCACTGTGTAATATCGTGATATCAAAAAAAATTAAAACAAATATAGACATCGTCAAAATAATATCTACAAAATGTTTTACGAAGATACACCGCACACTTTTTTTTTAAATTGAGTTTGCATGTGAACATGTTACGCTTCTAGCGATAGTTAGTTGTAAATAATATTAGACGTCAGCATGCCAAGGTAGCATCAACCAAACTAAAATTATGAATGTGTTTCTTGTGTTTTTACGCTAAAACTACTTAACCAAGAATCATGATGTTCATATTATGTTGTAAAAAATATAAGATAGAACCTAGAGTGCCTAGAGTATTCGGTGCGGGAAAAAAATTGAACTAACTGCCTGTTTGGTAAAGTAGTCGTTTCCAATGTAAGACACCATAAAACATCATCAGTCCTGCTGAAGAATGTATATTATCAAGGTTTCTTTGTACATATATGAACAGAAGTGCCCTTTGAATTTCCTCGTGTGATATTCACGGTGTAGATATTATAAACTTGAACAAGGGAGAGTCAGAAATTAAGAACATCAATAATCTAATTGGTGGATTACACTAATTGGTGGATTGCAAAAAATATGTACCTGTGGTACATATTTTGTGCAATGGTGAGATTGAAACCACAACACTCGGCCCGGTACGACGTACTTACCTTTATTCTCATCCAGGACAAATATTGGGTGAGTGCCCATACGCCCCTTAAAATTCGCCCCGTGAATAAAAGTTGCAAATTCGCCCTGTTTTGAAGGGCCCATGCGCCCCTTCCCTATAATCTATGCTATTATTAATAAAAATTGTACGGTTAGACAAAACATAATTTACCTTACTGCTAATAACATTTTGAAAACCGAGTTAGTATATTCGTCGTATCTGTGTTAGTATATTGTTCATACTGCGTTGTATTAATTCAAATTATTGCTGAAGGTTGTAAAAAGAAGTAATCTGTTTTATGTAATATTAAATTTAGTAAGGTATTTTATAATCTTATTACACACTACGACTCGACTTAGATGCATTCGACAGCGACTGGCCGAACATAGCACAGGACAGGGATGAATGGCGGTCCAAGGGAGAGGCCTTTGCCCAGCAGTGGGACACATGTACAGGCTAAACAAAAAAAAATAAAAAAATTACACACTACTACTTTTAAAATTGTAATGATTATTCCATTATATGGAAATTAGAAAATTTCTGATTGATAACTTCAAAATAAGGTTTTAGTAGGCGATTACCTTCTGTTAATTTATGTTACCCTGGTACTTTTCAGAACATATTACGAATTGATAATTTTGTCACCAGCTTTTTTACAAACGCCTGATCTCTGTTCATTTCTGTTAATCTGGTAATTTTTAAAACACTAGTCATATTTACTTCATTTTAATAAATAAAAAAATTGGACATATGATTGAAAAACTCTATATTAAAAACCTTTATGCTTCTATTATGCGCCTGCACTATTTTTTGACGTGGTTGCGTTTAGTGGAATAATTTAGTAGCTGCTTCACTCTCTCTATTAAATAATCTGTATATATAAAATCCTTGCATTACTGACTGACTGACAGACACGCTACAGCCGAAACTATTGGGCGTAAGAAGCTGAAATTTGTCATGTGTGTTTCTTGGGGACCGTGGAGGTGCACGAAGAAGGGACTTCTCGAATTTTCTACGGGATCGGGCAAAACGGGTAAAATAAAAAAAATGTGCGGGCGTAGCTCCGCGCATCATCTAGTGTATTATAAAAAAATGTTGCTTAGGTTCTTTGGCAACCGTACTTTCACCAGATTAAGTACATACGCATCGTAAGAGGCACTAGTGTTATTCCACGGAGCGTATAGGCACACATTCGTGGAAAGGGGCGAATCTTGTGAGGCGTATGGGCTCTCACCTAAATATTTGTGTGCTAAGGACATTATTTATGAATATTTAAATTTCTTCAAACGGGCTTACAATCAGAATTAATGACCGTGCGTGGAATATCCCAGGATATTATATTATACTGTTACGAGCTGGGGTTCGGTGATAAATTAAAATCACTATGCCACTGAAACTGCACTTTATTTTATACACCAAACTTAATTTCACACTACAAAACACCAATAAAAACTCTATTTCCGAACTAGGAAACTATTCCGACTCTTCAGATCCTTTGATCGATGTTTATGGCTCCGGTTAATCAACTGAGCTGTCAATTCGCTCGTCCACGCGCTATTTATACTGGCCGGATAACATAACTAGCGCATACGAGTACCTCCTAGAATGTTCTCTCGTCCTAGAATGTATTATTCGAAAACAGAAACGAAACTTCTAGTCGGGCAGCAACTCCATCTAGTAGCGAATAAGTGGAACAATTTAAACCATCAATATATCCCTTGTCTTCTAGTTCTCTCTTGTACCGATAGATGTGGTTATTCTAAAAATATCGAAATTCGTAACACTGGCTCCCTCTTTGACGTTTTCGTCTCGAACATCGTTGGACCCATAGTAACAAGCCAACCGGTCCACATAAACTATCTTCGGTGCACATCGCGGCCCTTTCTAGATTCGATAGGTGGTGTGGTTCATCTTGGTTACTATGCGATACGGCCCGTTCCATCTGGTTTGTAACTTAGGCGTTTTACCTTTGCTTCGTACTGGGTTATGAAGCTACCCTAATGATCCCTCATCCAAGCCTTTGTTGTTTGCCTTCCGGTCGTAGCGAGTCTTCATCTTTTCAGACATCTTTTGTCCAGATTCCCTGATGTGCTCGAATACGTCGTTCATCTTGTTGCGTAGCTTGGTCGCGTAATCCGTTATATTGCGTGGAGATTCTGGTGGAATACCGGTGATTAAGTCTGCAGGTAAACGTTGTTCTCTACCGAAATTGGCAAAAGCTGGTGATACTCCTGTAGTTTCGCGGACCGCACTGCGATATGACAGGAGAAATGATTGATTGTGCTTGTCCCAATCTCTTTGGATGCTCTCCTAATCTATGCCATCTGATTGCGGATGATAATCCGTGGTCCTGGTTTTATGTGCACCCATCACGCGACAAGCCTCCTTGAACACCTCAGATTCGAAGTGCCGGCCTTGATCGCTGTGGATTTCCAAGGGCATTTCCATTTCATGCTCCAGCTTATCGGCCAGCGTGATAGCTTCTTGATTTGGGATAGCAAATAATTCAGGCAACTTCGTGAAATAATCCATCACAACCAAGAAGTATTTGTTTCCGTCCTGGCTCTCAGGGAACGTTCCAGCGACATCCAATGATATGCGCTCCCGTGGAGCTCCTACATTGTACACCTTCAATGCACCTCTGCTACGAGCGTGTGGCCACTTCATAGCCGCACAATTTGTGCATTTGCGGCACCAATCCTCGACGACATCCTGACAGTGGAGCCAATAAAATCGCTCTTGGATCTTAGTAAGGGTCTTCTTAACACCAATGTGACCTCGCGAAGCACCATTGTGATAGAGCCGTAATACTTCCGGTACCTTAGTTTTGGGAACTATCATTTGCAGATGGCACTGGTTACCTCGAGCGTTTTCCCATTTGCGGCACAGAACTCCATCCTGAATAATCAAGCTTTCCCACTGTGCCCAATAATAATAATAATAATAATCGTCCATCAGCAGCTTGCCTTAAAATACAGCCTTGTACCCTTTGAAGTACCGTACTACAGGTATGTGCCCGATCCAGTTCTCGAAAATGGCCGTGCCACTATGTACTGGGATCGATCTATCATCACCGATAGGACTATCGTGGCTAACAAGCCCGATATCGTGGTGATAGATCGATCAGAACGCCTTGCAATGATCGTTGATGTCACTATTCCCCATGACGAGAATCTCCTGAAGGCCGAAAAAGACAAGGAAATCGAGTATTTGGACCTGGCTCACGAGATTGTCGACATGTGGGATGTGGACTCGGCGATCATTGTACCGATAGTCGTGTCAGTTAATGGTCTCATTGCCTCGAACAGTCTCGACCACCATCTCAAGAGGCTCTCGTTAGGCGTCTGGATCAAGTCCTCCATACAGAAGGCAGTATTGTTGGACACGACGCGCATACTTCGGAGGTTCCTCTCTCTGGAGCCCTAACCACCGGTAGCTTGGTCCCTGTGCCCGGTACCGGTGGGTCTCCGTGGTCCTATTTTATATGGTTAAATTTTATTTGTATTTTTATTAGAGTGATTTAATTATGTAAAATAAGACGATGAGATAAAATTAGTGAATAAAGAGGAATAGTAATAATATTCTACCACATTCACACAACACCACCTAGTCCCAAACTAAGCAGAAGCTTGTACTATGGGTACTAGATAATATAAGGGACCGTTACGGAGTGTGTTGCGCTTGCAGGCTCCTCTGCAGCCGTAGAGTCGCCTGGTCCACCAGACGATGGAGAAGGAGCGTCGCCGAAGCGTCTCTGGTCCTGGTCTAGCTGGCGCTGGATCCTGGTATGCACTCCTTCAGTTTCTTCTTTAGGCATAACTGGCATAATTTATCCCCCTTCTGACACCAATTTGTTACGAGCTGGGGTTCGGTGATAAATTAAAATCAATATGCCACTAAAACTGCACTTTATTTTATACACCAAACTTAATTTCACACTACAATACACCAATAAAAATTCTATTTCCGAACTAGGAAACACTTCCGACTCTTGAGATCCTTCGCTCGATGTTTATCGCTCCGTTTATCCAACTGAACTGTCAATCCGCTCGTCCAGCCGCTATTTATACTGGCCGGATAATATAACTAGCGCATACGAGTACCTCCTAGAATTTTCTCGTATTATTCGAAAACAGAAACGAAAATTCTAGTCGTGCAGCAACGCCATCTACTCGTAGTAGCGAATTGATGGAACAATATAAACCATCAATATATCCGTTCTCTTCTAGTTCTCTCTTGTACCGATAGATGGCGTTATTCTTAAAATATCGCCATTCGTAACAATAAACTATTATATTAAACGTTCTGTGTAAAGAAATACTTATTGTTAACCAGGTTTTTCCCGCAGCTTCGCGCGCGTTAATTTCAGGGTAACACAAATCTACTTTCAGTCTCAAGTTGTGTAAGTTTAGACACTTCTGATTATTCTAAAGACTTTAGAAACTCTATAGGGTACAAAGTAATTTGGTCAGTATCCATGACATTATCTACCGTTATCTACCGAAAGGTACATAATAACATCACCTTGCATACAGTCAAATGTCAAAGCCATGTTCTAATACATGTTCAGTATGTCTCTATAAACATTTTCGCTTTTTTAATATTAGTAGGGTAAATCGTTAGGGCTGTTTAAGCTTATTATATAATTATTAGTTTATTTAAGCGAACAATTTTATCAACGTGCACAATATGACATTATGTATGATGTGACAGTACTGACAGATACGCGATAGCACATTCAGAGCACTCAATTAATAGCGCATACGTTCTTACTTTCAAAAGGTGAATTTGTGCCGTACAAACTTCTACCCTCCTGACGACCGGTTGGCGCAGCGGGAGTGTAAGCGACTACTACGCTGAAGGTCGCGGGTTCGATTCCCGCTCAAGTCAAACATTTGTGTGCATGAACATGGATGTTTGTCTTGGTCTGGGTGTTTATATATATAATATGTATGTATTTATAAAAAAAAGTATATATGTATGTTTATCCATTATCTAGTACCCATAGTATAAGCTTCTGCTTAGTTTGGGACTAGGTGGTGTTGTGTGAATGTGGTAGAATATTAAACTGACGGACTCATAAACTGCATCAAAGTTCAGGATTACTTTGAAATGATTTTTTTTTAAAAGTTAGCAAACTTTTTAGATTAAATTATATAAATATGGAGATACTGGCTCTTAATCTTTAAAAAAATCAAAATTTAAAAATAGAACTGCAGTAAAAAAAATTAATAAAGCCGGGAAAATCTAGCTATGGATTGAGGTCCTCCCATATCAATTTTAGGAAGTTTTTACCAAGTTTTGGTAAAGAATCTACCACAAACTATCAAAAACGCCCAAATAGAATTATTACCTATGGTCACAAAAAAACTTGCTTGCTTCAATCGAAACGCAAATGTCACTTTTACGGCCATTTCTTCTATGGTCGTCTGTCTAACTGTTGTTTTCGTGGGAAGTGCGGTGTATTTTATTCATAATGGCGAATCGGCAAAAGGTAAGTCGTACCATTTTTTTATATGTTGTAGAATTTGAGTTTTTCTAGCCATATGTACATAAATTATACGTAAATATTTGAAAAATATCATGATATAACAAAATAAATCATGTTGGGAATCATTTATATGATTCCCCATATAGCCTGTGAAGACCTTCTATTGTGGGAGTAATATGTGCATTGCCTGGTGGTTCGGCGTTGCACCGAACCGTATGTACTAGGCAATTTCGTGGCATGGAAAATATTAATATAGTGGACTGTATAAAGGATGGCTGATGATCGCCTAGAATAGGAAAAGGGTTAATAGGAGGCGGAGGTGTGGGAGCACGCCTTACCTTGTAAGTACTGACTTAGCCGACAAGCCGCCATTTTGTGAAGAAGAAGACTGCTTCTTCTTCACAAAATGGCGGCTTGTCGGCGTCTTCCGAGAGTCGGGCCACAAGCTGATCACTCCACCTGGATCCAGCCCGAAGCTGCACGGATCACTCTACTACACCCGCGGGCGGTTTAGTTCTCGTTTATAGTATAAAATAGCGGTAAAATATTGCGGTGCTGCATATATTCGTCGCGGCGTGGAGCTGCACCAGGACGCAGCCGGTCAGCGGGACCGTTGATTTTCGACTCCGTCGTAGCGTCGTTGAATTCTGCGACCAATTAGAGCGAGGCGTGCATTTGGGAGGGAATGGGATAGAAAGGGACAAAAGATCGCTCGTTTTGGACACTGCTGTATGCAAAGAAATTTATTAGCTAGGTGTTGACGTAATTAATTATCAATAGAAAGATAGATGGCGCTACCATATCTCCCCGGCCCTAAAGGGTTGCCTTTAAAAAAAATAAAATTGAACTTATCTATGTTGGATATATTACCGCATAACCCATCAATAGGCTAAGACAGCGATATGATATTAAAATTAATCTAAATTAACTTAAGCGAAACAATTATAACGAAAACTAGAAACTAAATACTTAAACTAAGAGGTGGATCTAACTTCAGGCCAGATCTCACCGAGTTGGAAGCGGACAGAGACGTACAATAGGGCGCACGTAGCTCCCCTTCGCGGTTTTCACGGTAACAACGCGGGTTATACCGTCTTTGGAAGTATGCAGTTTCTCCACGATGGCTAACGGCCATGAAAGCGGCGGAGCATTATCATGTACTATGACGACCAACGTACCCTCCTGTATAGGGGATGCAGGACTATTCCATTTGGATCTAGCCTGAAGCTGGTGGAGATATTCCGCACACCAGCGCCGCCAGAACGACTGCACGAGTTTATCCAGCAGAGTATGTCTCGGCAGCAAGCTTGAAGAGTCTGCTTCAGGAGCCGGAAATAACGATAACAGCACTGTGTTCAGAAAATGTGCAGGGCCCAACGCGGACGGTTCTGCAGGGCCACTACTCAATGCCGTGAGCGGACGCGAGTTGATCAGCGCCTCGACTCGTGCAAGGACAGTTAAAAGCTCTTCGTAAGAGAGGATCTGTTGACCTATAACTTTGAAGAGATGCATTCCAATTACTTTGAACATGCTTTCCCAACATCCACCAAAACGTGGTGATGCTGGCGGAACAAACCTCCAGTCAAAATGATTCATGGAAAGCTCCTCCTGAAGACGAGTACGATATTCTTCCCTGAGAAACTTATAAAGGTAGCATAAATAAGAGCCCGCGCCCACGAAACAAGTGCCGCCATCCGTGTACAAACACTGTATAGGACCGCGCCGCGAAAGAAATTGTTTAGCCAGGAATAACACCGTGCTTAAATCTGTCGCAACTTCAATATGCGTAGCGCGCGTCGTTAAGCATGTAAAAATACATAGCCAAGCTTTACGGCTTTTAACACCTCGACCACGCACTGGCGTATACTGCAGTGATCCTGCGTAATCACAACCGGTATGTGTAAACGCTTTATCAACCTGATTGACGCGCTGGCTAGGAAGATCTGCCATGGGAGAGAAAATCGGACGCGGACGAAATTTGAAACAGACGTTACATTTATGTACTCTGTGACGAATTATTCGTCGAGCAGCTAAAACCCAATATTTATGCCTAAGTAAGGACGAATTGTTTCAGTGCCAAACTTTTTTAAAGAGAGTTGAGGTAACATAAAGTCGGAAAGATCTTTTAATTTTAAGTTTTTAAGGGAATTAACTGCGGTAACAAAGTTGTCTATAAACAGCTGGAAATTCGAAACAGACGCGGCACCGGACAATTTAAGATTTAAAGCTTGATCAAAGTAAGTAGACGCTAGAACACGAGTATCTTGATATCTATCAAGTAGCGACTGGAATATGACCTGATAGTTCTCAGCACTGGGTGTGACACCTGCAAATACGAATTGGGCCTTCGGTGACAGCTTACCTATTAAATAGTATAACCTGTCAGCATCTGTCAGAGAACCATTATCGTGCACTGTAGACTTAAAACTCGCATAGAATAACGGCCAATTTCGTATATCGCCATCAAATGACATAAGCTCAATTGGCGGTAATCTCGGCACTCGAACTGCCGGAAAGGCAGAAACGGGCTGCGCGGAATACCTAACCTCCAATTGTGATTGTATGCGCTTGATGATACAATAAAGATCTTCGAATGAGGTGTACGCCTGATAATTCGGCTTTTCATCAGGATTAATAGAAAGCAATCTTGCGTTATAATCGTCTAACAACTTATGAAAATCTGTTCGAATACTATCTACTGTCATACAATAATTAAGAAATGATTCCCTATTAATATCGGAAGTAGCGGCAGTTTTTGAGCGCTCGTAAATGTTTTGAATACGCTCAGCTTAGCTTCCAAGATTGTCAGCTCTTTTTCTTCCGACATGCATGGCTTCTTTTGTTGCGGCATGTTTACGTAGGTATAAGCTAATCAGACCGAATCAAAATAAGAATACCTAAAGTACCTATTATTTTACCTAAGTAGGTGATTATGCGGTAGTTATTCGTAAGTAGACAACACTTTGAGGCGGTGGAATTAAAAGGTGCTTGAAATATGTAATTTACAAGACAACTATGATAGTTCCAGTTATAATAATTGGGTTAGTAGGTAGCTACATAAAAGTATATTACCTACGGAAGCGTGCGGAAATAACCACGTCATGGGTATGTAAATGGACTAGGAGTATAGCTAGGTGCTATAACTACCTAGGTAGGTACTTCTAGAAGATACCTGCGCGATATAAACGAGAGGTTACGTATAAACGTAAATGAATCCGGCTCGAAGGACCAAAAAATGGTTCGGCGTTGCACCGAACCGTATGTACTAGGCGATTTCGTGATATGGAAAATATTAATATAGTGGACTGTATAAAGGATGGCTGATGATCGCCTAGAATAGGAAAAGGGTTCATGGGAGGAATAGGAGGCGGAGGTGTAGGAGCACGCCTTACCTTGTAAGTCAGTCTTCTTCTTCACAAAATGGGGGCTTGTCGGCGTCTTCCGAGAGTCGGACCACAAGCTGATCACTCCACCTGGATCCAGCCCGAAGCTGCACGGATCACTCTACTACATCCGCGGGCGGTTTAGTTCTCGTTTAATGTATAAAATAGCGGTAAAATATTGCGGTGCTGCATGTATTCGTCGCGGCGCGGAGCTGCACCAGGACGCAGCCGGTCAGCGGGACCGTTGATTTTCGACTCCGTCGTAGCGTCGTTGAATTCTGCGACCAATTAGAGCGAGGCGTGCCTTTGGGAGGGAATGGGATAGAAAGGGACAAAAGATCGCTCGTTTTGGACACTGCGGTATGCAAAGGAATTTATTAGCTAGGTGTTGACGTAATTAATTATCAATAGAAAGATAGATGGCGCTACCACCTGGTGAATTAAAATCTTTATTTTGTAGTAACGTTTTCCGCGGGTTTTCTTTTTGGTTTACTCACTGTCATATAGATTACAAGTTAAGAAGAAATTACGTATTGTTTTATGGAAATATAAATTTTGGGTAGTGGTAAACTTTTGTCATCATTGATTTTTTAGTCAGCATTTACCTACTTTAGTGTATTTTTTGTTATACAGGTATTACTACAAATTCATGTGATCGAAAATGAGCTTCATGAGATGTTTTTATCAAAGGATGAAACTGATGAAGATGAAGATTTTTATTCAGATTATGTCCCAAAATTATTCAAAGCAAGTTTGAACGAAATTAAAATGCTAACAAAATGACAAAAATTCTTGTTTAATTTATACATATAAATATTAAAGTCAACGTCTAGAGAGGCAATGGGATTATGTATTCCCACGTGTCTTTTTGTCAGGTTCCAGCTAATTTTCTAAATATAATTGATAAAATCCCATACTAACCGTTTTCACTCTTAAAAATCTATAAAAAAATCACTATTACTACAGTATTTGTGCGAGGCCTGGTAAAGGGTTAAAGCAAAGTTTTTAATTGATTCGCATTGATTTTTTATTCTTTTGTCAATTGAATTATTGTTACCAGCAGAATTGTTGGGTTAGTTTTTTAACTCATCGAGAGTTTTTGAACCAGAATATGGATATTTCGTCCGAACAAGCGGCTCAAATTGTAGCTTTGGTGCGGGAGGGCTTGGATAAATGAACGATTGGTAGAAATTTAAATTGATATCAGTCTACGGTTTTTAGAATATACAGAAGTTTTTGGAGACAGGTTCTTAGGAGACGTGGTACAGGCAGGACTCGAGCAACCACCGGTCGTGATGACCGATTTATTGTTACAACTTCCCTGCGAAATCGTTTCCTCACGTCAGTTAACATCAAAACAGAGCTTAATGAAGTGCGTGGAGTAAATGTGAGTGCACGAACAATAAGAAGAAGGTTAAAGGAAGCGTATATCACCCCTTTTAGACCAGCAAATGGTCCAAAGTTGTCTGTAGCTCACAGACAAGCTCGCTTAAGATTTGCGCGTGATCACCTAAATTGGACAGAAGAGCAATTGAGCCTTCGTATTGTTCACGGACGAGTGTAGGACATGTTTATATAGTGCAGACGGTCGCAGAAGAGTCTATCGTCGACGTGGGGAGTGATATGCTCAAAGTTGCATTGAGGAGCGTGTTCCTTTTGGAAGCGGTTCGTGTATGGTCTGGGGTGGCATATCGATGAACGGGCGAACAGAACTTGTGTTCATAGATATAGTCCGTCAAAACGGTAATAGAGGGGGTTTCACTGCACATCGCTACATAACAGAGATCTTAAAAGATCACGTGGTGCCTTACATGAGATTCATAGGCGAAAATTTTACTTTAATGCAGGATAATGCCCGGCCGCACGCTGCTGCACAAGTTCGACAATATTGCGAAGAGGTTGGGATACGTACAATGAATTGGCCAGCACGCAGCCCGGATTTTAATCCCATTGAGCATGTTTGGGACAATTTAAAAAGAGCTGTATATGCGAGAAATCGTGTGCCCACGACAGTGGCAGCACTAAGAACAGCACTTTCAGAAGAATGGGACAATATTCCGCAAGATCTTTTAATAACCCTAATAAAATCTATGCGGAACCGATAAGAATCCGTAATAAGGGCACGTGGAGGTAATACACCTTATTAAAACATAAATAAATCCTTGCATAAAGTTTGTGTCTATTGTTAAATCAATTTTTTTATTAAATCAATTTTCCTTAAAGGACAATGGCGGATCTCCATACATCAAAATGTCTGAAATTAATTTGAAACGTACAGTAATAAAAAATATATAAAAAAAATGGCGTAAGTAACAGAGTCTATAAATGATTCTATTTTCTCTCAGGTAAGGTGGAAAAAGAAGATATCGGTGTTGGAATTTTTAGTTAAGAATGAACAATGTAGGTAAAAGGAAAGTTATAGTATGAAAGTTAAACAATGTAGGTAGGTACGTCTGAATTATCAAATGACATATGTCAGATTGACATCAAAACGCGGAAGTATTTTGTAGCATCTAACTGTCACAGCCAAAGACAAAAGCAGAGCTGCACATTTTAAATCGATTTTATGTGAAATCGATACAACATTAAAACTATTAGATTTAAACGTAGTTTTGCTTCAAAAATATTAGCTTATTGATATATTTTATTATATATTGCGTCTGAAAAACTTCTCCATTGCTTCCATCAAGACTTGCCACAGGCTCGGTAGCCCGAGTAAAGACCACACCCGTCCCATTTTGGGGCGCTTCAACAGTGTCGAGGACAAGTTGGCCGTCTGGAGGGCGAAGAAAGCGTTCAAGGGCTCATCAGTTTCCGTCAAGGAGTTCCTAACTAAGCCTCGACAATCTGTGTTTGGCCGTGCTCGTTAGCATTTCGGCATGCGGTCCTGTTGGACACAAGACGGCATCATAGTGGTAAAGGCTGCGGATGGCAGCCGTTCTAAAATCACCAGCATCGAAGAGTTGAATCCCTTGATGGCCAAGTATCCAAAACGCACAGAAGATACTTCAACTGCGACCACAAGCGCTGCCGGGAGTGCCAGTTCTACAGGCGTATCAGGCAAGAACGTTTCGCGTACAAAATGAGGTACTAACAGCGTATTTCTTCACACTCATATGTTTATCTGTAGTTTTATTGCTATGTTTATTATTTTGTACATTTATTAGACCTTGACCCCATTGTTTACAAGTATGCATTAACTCTTTACCCACATATTAATAAATAACTAACGTTTTATTGCTATAATTCGCTTGCTTTTGTTGTCAAACATAACATCTGTCATTAGCGTCATTACTGTTAAATAATACTCAGTTAGTGCATTAACAAAACGTTTGTTTGTACGCGTTCTAATTTAACTTTTTAATTTTGATGTATATCGAGGAATTGGAGGGTCTCTTTCTTTTCTGTTTTGTATGTTTTTTATTTTAGTTTACGTGCAATGTGTAAATTCTGCTGGCGGGTGGTGCAGTGATGATATTGCCTTTTTTTAGACTCAGGTTGTAAATTATTACGTAGAATTTTTATTTTTATTATTTTATTGATAAAGGACTATGCGTCATTTTGGACCCACTTTTGATCTTTGTTCAACGGTGATGAATTATATGTCATATGAAAGCTCTTGAAGTGTACTTTATTTTATTCTAAGGCAGCTTAGCTCAATTCCAGCGCAAAAATGGTGTTTTGCTGCGTTATTGACAATCTGTGTTGTTTTGATATTTAATTATGATTACCTGCCAATTAGTAGCTAAATACAATAAAAGGACTTTTGACTGTCTCAGTGGCCCAGTGGTAGTGTAAGCGACTGCAGATTATGAGTTCTCGGTTTCGATTCTCGGGTCGAGAAAAAGAGATATTAGGTTTTTCTGTTAAGAATTATCCAATTCTAAGCTCAAACCCTGGAGATTGGCGGTGTTACACCTCCGTGCCTTGGAAAAGTAAGTCATTGGCTCTGATCAATTAAGTAAAAAAAAAATGTAAAAGATTCTTCAACAGTTAGCTTATTGCCAACATTAAAACACCCAATGTCATTATAACCATTACATTATCATCCAAACTGATGATATAATGTTGTACTGAATTTCATTATAACACTCCTTTTTTATCCTTTCTGCGCAAAGGGTTTACTCAACAGACAGCCACATTCCTACTGCTTAATGCGCGGTATCTGTATGAATTTAAAAAAAAGAACATCTGTATGAATTAAAAAAAGAACATTGTTTTTCACGCGCGTTTCATCAGAAAGCCGCGCGCCATAAAAATGATGGTTATTTGAATCCCTTAATAAACAAAAGTTGCATAATTAACTATTATAAAACTTTTATTGTGAAGGATCACTAGCCAGGAGGCCAGCATATCCACATTGATTTAAATTGCTACCAGTCAGCAGTCAATCGTGAATTTACTATGGCAGAAAATCGCTGTGTTATGTGTCAGCGTTCGCGTGTTTTGCGCACAAGACGACATGTTTTAGGACATGATCTGCCTGTCAGTCGGCCACAGTTTGCTGAATATGTTCAGCAGAATGCGTTGATCGAGGTAAGTACCTACCATTGTGCCTACCTATTAGTTTATTTTTACTTAACGTTCCTATGGATATGTAGGTACTCAATATCGACATAATTATGTTAATAAATAAAATAAGAATTGGTTTCTGAATAATGCCTTTGCTTATTCAAACTTATAACATACCAATTTTGCATTATTAGTATGTAAAAGAATTATCAATAGAATAGAATAGCAATAACTAGTAACTAAAAAGAACTTTAATTAACTATTTATACTTTTTAACAAAAATAAATATATTTTTCGATTTTTGCAGGTTGTGTTCAATAATACCCAACAAGTTTGTCATCGTTGTTGGCAAAGAAGTAATGCTGTTTTTATACAGCGACCTGTAGATAATATGGTCGATGATGCTATGCTTGGTGAACAAGAGCCTGCTGCAAACATTCAAGATGATACCATTGATGTACAAGGGGCTGCGGATAATATCGAAGATGGTGCCGTTCTTATGCGAGATCCTGCTGTGCAGAACGTTCAACAATATCTTTATGCTCCCGAACATGTTAGAGCACTGAACTCTGCAAGGCGTTGTGTATTTAATTATTGCCACAATATACAACATCATAGAATTTCTTCAACTATTAAAGTAAACGTTCTTTGTACCCAACCTTTGTACATCCCAGAAAATGCGAGAGTGTGTACCGATCACCTGGAAGGCAACGAATGGCATTCATTACGTGAAAATTGTAATATTTCGCAGGAGTTCAATGTTGCACATTTTACTGATATGTCTAATGTACTTATATCTGCTCTTAACCGAGGATCGAGATTTGATTTCGAATTATTGCAATCAATAAGTGACAACGATGTGTTTTTTTTGGGCTGGACTCACCATCGGCCAATTCAATATAGTATTAGAAGAAACTCCTTCGCTGACACAAACTGTTAACCGTTAGCGCACCGTGATCGGGGTTTATTTATCAAAACTTAGAACAGGAGAGTCTAATGAAAGGTTAGCTTCTCTGTTCAATATGTCACGCAAAAGCTTGGAGAGAAAATTGGCATTAGCGAGACACCATTTAGTGAGCGATTTTGTAAACACTCATTTAGATATGGACCATATTTCGAGGCAAAACTTACTTCAAAAGGACTTGTTCTTACCAAAAATGATATATGGTAATGAAGAAAATACAAAAGCTATTATAATATGTGATGGAACATATGTTTATATAGAGAAAAGTACAAACTTTCTTTTTCAGCGTTTGACCTATAGTAATCACAAGTTCCTAAATTTATTAAAACCGTTTTTAATGGTATGCAGTGACGGTTATATAATAGACGTTCTTGGTCCATACGCTGCAACAACAAGCGATGCACAGATTATGTCATGCTTATGTGCTAATGAAGATAATTCTTTTCATTGGATGTTTCATCAAAACGATGTATTCATTTTAGATAGAGGTTTCAGAGACAGTGTGGTAGATCTCCAGTCACTAGGATATGAACCACATATTCCCCCAAAAAAGTATAGAAACGAAAGTCAATTGACGACCGAACAAGCTAACAAAGCAAGATTAGTAACAATTTGTCGTTGGGTGGTGGAAGCGGTTAATGGCAAGTTTAAAAATAGATTTAAACTATTACGTCAAGATTATTTTAATAGAGCATTGCCTCACATGTTTGTCGATTTTAAAATTGCTGCTTCTCATAGATGCTTTTAAGAAATGCTTTTTATAGAGTAACCACTGACCACCGGCTTAGTCATAACATTTGGAATACTATAAATGAGAAAATCAACTCGCCGAATCTTTTGTTTAATTATGTTACACTGAAAAACCTAAACAGACAAAGAGTAGCGTTCAGAAGGATGGAAGGTAATCTGGCACATTAGAAGATTTCCCCCAGCTAACTGCAGAAGATATAATAATGATTTCCTTGGGCTCATATCAAGTGAAACTTGCCAAGTCATACGTAAGTGAAAACTTACGAGATGGTGGTGTGTACCCGATAGAAATATACCGTGAAAACAATTTAAATAACCTAGAACAATGCTATATACAGCAGAATAATGTATGGCTGCATAGGGAGCGTGTGCAATCACGACACGTGAGATCGAGGGTGTATTATACCTACATCTTGATTGACCGTGATCAGGGCGGCAAAGACGCAATTATACAATACTATTGCACATGTCACACGGGTAGACGCACTATCGGAAGTTGTGCCCATGTCATATTTATAATATGGTTTTTGGGACTAAGTAGACATTTGGATGGTTTTCATCGACCAGCAATACATTTAGATGATATCATTATAGATGCGTTAAACATCTTCCCTGTATATGAAGACACCCAGAGGCGTTACAAAGTACATCAAAGTAGGAACGCGCACTATGGTTTATTATAAGGATTGAATTACTACTAGTTTATAAGTAATGAATATTATATTTTAAGCTCAAAATACTTATATTGCTGTTACAAATACGTTGTTATCATCATAATCTCACCTAAAAAGATTTTACAAGACCGAGTTGATGTTTAATATTATTTAATTAATTAATTAATATTTACTTTTCATTTAATGTTGGCTTCGGGACGTGACAGCTCCACGCTCACTGGAGACCACTTTGACCAATACTGATATCTCCTCCAGTACAAATAGTCAACCGAAAGATGACGGTCAACCAATGTCAAAACTAAATGGCTTAGCTAAATGGGCACCAACGCCTAGAATCAAATATTCTCGCCCCTGCATTCGCCAATCCGCCTGTCAAGCTACCTACGGAAAAATCCAAGTGGAGAAGGCCTATGTCTACTATGTCTAGCAGTGGGCGTCTAACAGGCTGAAATAAAATGAAAAAATGTGCATTCCACAATATTTCACACGCATTTGTAATTCACAAAAAAAAAAGTTTAACGTACCAAAACGCTGTTTTTGCGCTGGATTTGAACTTAGCTGCCATAGAATGAAATAAAGAACATGCCAAGAGCTTTCATATGACATACGTTTCATAACTGTTGCACACTTTTGAAAAGTGGGTCCAGTGTTCATACAAAAGTGCCCATGGTCCTTTATATTATATTTATATATATGTCTAATGATAATGATATATTTATGTCTGCTAATAATTCTTTAGTTTCCTCTGCTGATGACAGTTTTTCTTCCATTAACGATGTGTCGCTGGGTGACTTTGTCCGTAATACATTTAACCACAATCGAAATAAATTACTAAACGTGTGTCACATTAATGCTCAAAGCGTGGCCAGTCACTACACTGATCTCCTTGATGCATTCTCTGATGTTGATGTTCACGCCGTCCTAATTTCAGAGAGCTGGCTCAAACCTCAACTTCTTTCAACTACTTACCCTCTGCCAGGATATATTCTTATTCGAAGCGATCGTATAGGTAAACGGAGTGGTGGCGTTGCAATTTATTTACGAAGCGATTACACCTATAAAATTCTTGCCGCTTCTTCTAATAATACTGTAAGTCCTGCTGAATTTCTTTTCTTAGAGGTTTGGGTCAGGAGGACTAAGATTGTCCTTGGAGTAGTGTATTGTCCCCCTACTGTTGATTATTTCACCGATTTAGAAATGGTATTAGAATCTTTAGGGTCTGAGTACGAGCACCATGTCATTATGGGTGATTTCAACACCAACCTCCTATCTATCCAATCTCCTCGCACACTAAAACTCCTTCACATCCTAAAGTCAGCCAACCTTAATGTTTTACCGCTTCAAGCTCCTCACCATAACATCACTGGTGATGATACCTGGCTCGACTTGATGCTAACCTCCAATCCCTCTCTAGTTGTATCCCATGGTCAATATCCCGCACCCGGATTTTCCCACCACGACCTCATTTTCCTTGCATATGCCCTTAAACCCCCTAAACCCCAACCTAAGGTGTTGCACACGCGTTGCTTTAGTAGGATGAATGTGGAGAAGCTCCTCTCCGATGCTTCATCCATCGATTGGGAACCTTTGATGGTTGCAGTTACGATCGATGACAAAGTTGAAATTTTCAATAAAACTGTTATACAGCTATACGACAACCACGCGCCCATAAGAAAAATCAAAGTGAAACGACCACCAGCACCGTGGATGTCCAGGTTGGTTCTGATGGCGATGAGGAGAAGAGATCGGGCTTTCCGAATATTTAAAAGGAATCGTTCGGATGAAAACTGGTCCTGTTACAAGGCTGCAAGAAATCGCTGCAATCAGATGATACGCAATGCCAAACGCCGACATATCATTAGTTATATTGACTCCGGATCGCCAGGTGATATCTGGAGATTTCTGGGGACTCTAGGGATAGGCAGGTCGAAGCAGTGCAATCTTCCGCCGGCTATTGGGTTGGACGATATAAATAAACATTTCGTCACCTCAAATACTTTAGATCGTCTGACCCTGCGTCAAACGGTTGCTTCCATTGCACAATGGCCTTCTCTAAATATTAATTCCTTCAATTTTTCTCCCGTTACCTCAGATGAAGGTAGAAAATCTATCCTATCCATCAAGTCAAAGGCAGTGGGCTACGATAAGATCAGTCGTCGCATGATCACCACTGCCCTCGACCAACTCCTTCCCGCTATCTCCCATATCATCAACTTCTCCTTGTCCTGCTGCCAATATCCCAACGTGTGGCGTAAAGCTTACGTTCGTCCTCTTCCCAAAGTCTCCGATCCCTCTATGCCGAGCCACTATAGACCCATATCCATCCTCCCATTCCTATCCAAAATCCTAGAGGCTTGTGTTCACAAGCAGCTTTCCAGATTTATCCTTTCCAACAACATCCTTAGTCCTCTCCAATCCGGGTTTCGACCTGGGCACAGTACTGTTTCCGCTCTACTCAAAGTGACTGGCGATATTAGGGCGGGCGTGGAGAAAGCCGAGTTAACCGTGTTAGCTTTGGTTGACTTCTCAAACGCCTTCAATACCGTCAGTCACGATGTTCTCCTGGCTGTCCTTTCTCACCTTAATATTTCATCTGAGGCTCGGGATTGGTTCTCTTCATATCTTCGTGGACGCCAGCAGTCGGTACGCACTGATGAAACATCGTCGAATTGGTGTGATCTGACTGCTGGGGTTCCACAAGGCGGAATCCTCTCTCCACTTCTATTTTCATTGTTTATCAATCTCATAACTAGTGAACTTCAGTGTGCGTATCACCTGTATGCTGATGACTTGCAGCTTTACTCTCAGGCACGGGTAGAGAAGCTGTCAGATGCAATTGGCAAAGTTAACTATGACTTACAAGCGATAAAGGTGTGGTCTGATCGATTCGGTCTTTGCGTGAATCCATCCAAATGCCAGGCTATTGTTGTAGGAAGCTCACGTATGATTGCTAGAATCGACCACACGAGTCCGCCACCCGTCATTTTCAATGGATGTGTAATACCTTTTACCACAACTGTAAAAAATCTTGGTCTGCACATAGATGCTACCCTTGATTGGCGAACTCAAATCGCAGTAGTTAGCCAGAAAGTTTTCGGGACTCTTCGCTCTCTTTATCGCCTGAAGAACTTTCTCCCTTCAAAAACTAAGGCAATGCTTGTGCAAACCTTAATCTTCCCCATAATTGACTATGGTGATGTGTGTTATCTCGACCTGAATGCAGATCTGCTTAATAAACTTGACCGACTTCTCAATTATTGCATTCGGTTCGTTTTCAATCTTCGTAAGTTCGATCATGTCTCGAAATTCCGTAGTGAATTAAAATGGTTACCAATACGTCAGCAACGAAATTTGCGTACGCTGACTACATTATACTCACTTCTCCACTCCGCTAATGCCCCATCTTATCTAATGCCTTATTTTCAATATCTTTACTCCAACCATGTTAAGAACTTACGATCATCTAATAATCTTCTACTTCTTTGTCCATCCCACACTTCTAATCTAGTTCATTTTTCTTTCTATATCCAATCTATCCTACTTTGGAATGCTCTCCCTCCTGAAATTAGGATGGCCAATACACGTGACACGTTCAAGTACAAGGTTCGTCAGTTATATCGTGGACAATCGGTAACTTCTCAGTAGCAGTACTCATTTATTACCTATGTATTAGCAGATTTCATTATTTTAATATTCATGTGTATGTAATAAATATGGTTATAATATATATTTATACATGTTATATTATATACCTATATATATACTTATTAAATATATTTAAAAATGTATATTAATTCATATGTATGTATGTTATATGTATGTATGTATAAGGAGTTTCTATTCGCAAATATGTATTACCATCATTCTACTGTTATATTTAGTTCTCTTGTTTTTAGTCTCTAAAGCACACCTGCCACTATCATCTCTGCATCAACCTAAGGTTGACTGGTAGAAAATGCCTTTGGCATTAAGTCCGCCTCATGCAAATTGTATTGCAGGAAGTTTAAATAAATAAAAAAATAAATAAAATATAATGTTGATTAAATAACTGCATTTTAAACCAAACCAACTCTATAAAGGTCGATCGTATCGATTACTTATTTAATAATCGATACGGATATAGCACTCACGTATATTCCTGTCACACCATTGTCTATGGCAACAATCAAGTATTCGTAATCAATTGGAATGCTTTTAATCATCATAAAATATTCCAGCTTTAACGAGACAAAGTGAAAATATTAAAAATCGTAGAAAAAGAAAACAATTTGTTTTGTTCATATGAAGTTTAAGGTTGCCACAACAAACCCAGACCAAATTCTGCCATTGTTCTTCCTGTATTTTCTTCAAAAATGTCTTAAGGTCCTTTCCAGTACACAAAATTAAACTTAAGGCGAGGTGGCAGTAATTTTTAATATTTTTGAACGTCTGAAAGTCCCATGAACTATGATATTTTTAATGAATAAAAGTTAAAGTGTAAAAGTTGAACATATCATCTAGTAAATCGTAAAGATAGAAACACGATTTGGAATGATTGGCTCGATAAAAAAAAATGTCAAACATGGCACTAAATCACAACCTTAAACGTGTACTGCTTAGAGATTCCATAATGAATTTATGTGAAAGTATTATCAATAGAAACAGCTCTTTATATTAAAATAAATGGTAAAAACAGATTTCGTAATATCGTTATCATTTTGCTCCAAGAAAAAAATATAGTCAAAATGTTGGCATTATATCGCTCGCCGGCCGTTCATCAGTGCCTGTCTAGGCGTGATTGCGGGCGGACGTACGTCGTTGCTCCGCAAAATCCCCCTCCACCCCCGCATTTACGTTTTCGCAAAAGTACAAAGTAATTCGTATTCCAAACTCAATCGTTCAAACCATAGACATACTAGTATGAAATCGTAGACAGGTTACTGACAAGGTAACCGGCGCTTACGAGTGGCACGCATCGCGAAAAGCGTATGCACACTAATATAAATATGTCAAAACGACACACTAAGAATTAGATAAGAAGTGTAAGTGAGATAGCACATCTAATCGCAAGCGCGAAAAAGAGATAAACATATTATACTCTCTGTACCGCCGCGCATTGTGACATCATGCTGACCGTTTCACAAAGAATAATTTGACTCAGATGCGACATGATCACTTTGTCTGTCTTGAGTAAATTCAATTCGCCTCAAAGTAAATTTGATTAATTTATTTAAGGTAGGGAAATAAAAAATCGATGTGATTTATTTATAATATTTGTTAAAAAAGTACATTTAATTCTTCTCATTTCATTCAATGGAAATCTAAAACAGTACGTTAATATAAAAACTGTGCGCTGCGGACCCACCATAGCCCTGGCAATACCCCTGGGGGTATGGTGGGTCTTTTAAAGCTTAACCG
Source organism: Euclidia mi (assembly GCA_944739405.2). NCBI lineage: Eukaryota > Metazoa > Arthropoda > Insecta > Lepidoptera > Erebidae > Euclidia > Euclidia mi. The sequence goes on along the minus strand of OX123184.2, from coordinate 59,407,423 downwards.
TACTCCTGGCTGAAATGCTCGTAGTGTTGTACCAACGTGCTACGTGGACATTAAACTGAACAGTGTTATCTCTCGTATGATAATGACTTACTAATTACGTTTTTGTATTTTTAGACAAGCGAAGACAAGCGCTAGTACGATGATATAGTGCAACAAGGAGATAAATTAGAGAATAAAACGTTTAGGTATTACTGATAATGGTTATAATGCTTTGTATATTATAGGTATAATCTGTGGTACTGTTGAAGACCGGTCATCATCATCATCCTAGCGCTGTCGGATCATTCCCACTAGTTCTATTGAACAGTTCTATGATAGAACTAGTGATTCTTTTTTTCCCACTAGTTCTATTAGCACAACTTGATGAGAAGAATAGAACTAATGGGAAACAGTTATAGGAAATTTCCCACTAGTTCTATGTATGTTTTACAAGGGTAGTGTCACAACATCGCCCTCACATATCCGAATAAATATGTATGTATAAAAATGTGTTAAACGAATGAACGTCTACAAAACAATTAAACGTCTACAAAACAAATTAACGTCTACAAAACAAATGACTACCAGAAAGTGATCAGCTATCGATAGTGATTGCAAAAAACAGGTGCATGCGATTTTCGACCTTATTGACCGTTCATGACAAACTTTTTTTTTGTTTTTCTCGCTTTCTGGCATTATTACGTTAATAAAATTATAAATTCTGATTAATGACAATTAGGTTGAAAATCGCATGCACCTGTTTTTTGGAATAACTATCGATAGCTGATAACTTTCTGTAAGTCATTTGTTTTTTAGACGTTCATTTGTTTTGTAGGCGTTCATTTGTTTTGTAGACGTTCATTTGTTTTACACCTTAAACAAATGAAAGTCTACAAAACATATTCATTCGGATATATGAGCGCGATGTCGTGACACTACGGATCATTCCCAGTAGTACTATTGAATACCCTTGTAAAAACATACATAGAACTAGACTGGGACATTTCCTATTACTTATCCCATTAGTTCTATTCTCCTCATCAAATTCTGAGAATTAGGACAGTTCTATCATAGAACTGTTCAATAGGGCTACTGGGAATGATCCCACAAAGTAGTAGAACTTGAAATTAACGAACTGAAATTAATAAACTTATTACACAACAATATTATCTGGGAGTACGGTTAAGCTTTGAAAGACCCACCATACCCCCAGGGGTACGGTGGGTCGGCAGCGAAAACTGTGCAGTACAATCTACTTAATTGTTTAATACTAAAAGGAGAAAAACAAGAACAAATGAATGGACTTTGATCATCCGTCAATGTTTGTAACTTACGTATGATTTTGTATTTCTATAATAATAATATATTGTGTTGATTCAGCCTCAAATCACTTTTATTACTTGACAAAAACACACATCAGTATTTTATTATTACGAATGTCCCATCTGGATTCTTTGTTTTTTAGTCTTTGAACACGCACAATACTGCTTCTCTTTTACACTCGCTAAATGCCAATTTTTTTATTGACTCTATTATTTGTGATACTGAATTTATTATAAATTGTAAATAAAACTTTGTAATATTGTAATACTCATGAATGAGAAGTAATTCCATAACTTTTAGTCATTTTCCTACTATAGTTTGTGCAAAATCTCATTACACACGACGGCATTTTCAAATGTAATGTACACACACGCGAGTAAAAGAGCGAGCACTTCCGACCGCAGCGCGTACGCGACTAAAGCCAAATGAGACATTTAGCCTGTTTTTAATGCGCCACTTTTGAAGTTCGCATAACTCATCTACGGTTTTTTTTACGCTGCGCTGTGGCACACGCACACACGAAACCCCCCTCCCCTCCCCCCGCTCACTCGCTGACGCCACCCCTGTGTTTTTGTTTTTTGCGGGGGGTGAGGTCGAGCCAGAGCTACGCACTGTACTGCAACCTCGCCTTAAGGATATGACCCTACGCTGTTTTAAAGTTCACGAACCAATCTACAGGTTTCAATTTAAATTTGTATAGAAAGCTTGCATACTTGGTTAAAATATTTATTTCAAAGTCGTCTATTACTTTGATGCAGTTTATTAGTCCGTCAATGTATTATTATTATTATCCTTTATTTCTTATTTCTCGCATAAAATATTAACACATTTTTAAATACACCTGTCTAGAATTACCGCAGCCAGGTAGGTATTTTCTGGGTGCGCAGTGGAAGATGTAATACATCTACCTGACCACGATAGACAAGGCACCAGACACAATGCACTGCGTTGCACAGTGATGAATTGAAATCCAAATTACAACTATCAATATTATATTTCACTTACCTGATATCTTTACTGATGTCGGGCTTGAGCTAAATTAGACACATTCATACAAGTATATTGGCCAAAATAAATGAATGAAGTATCTTATACTTAGCTATTCAGCTGCAAACGCGACGTTTTCAAGACACGTTGGCACGTGGACGTCGATACCGGATTCACAATTTTCGCAAATGTCAATCAATAGTTCATAATGTCTTTTATCACTATTTACCGTTGCCAGCACTAGATCAGGCGGTTTTCAAGACGGTTTACTCAATTTAATTCAATTCGCGTTAATTCAAAAGGCGATAATTTTACGTACGAGACGACAACGAGGTAATTTTTCAAGGGAAGGACGGAAGTGACAGTTCAGTGTGACCATTGTCAGAAATTTTCAATAGACTAAACAAAATATTACTCAATCGATCTTATCGATTTGACTTATAATAAAAACTAATTCTATTTCAAACATCCACCCGCCCCGGACCGGCCTACCGGTCCGCTAATCGGTTGGTAGACGTGACAATGTTGCAACCGCTCTCCTCAGAATCGAACCGTCCACCAAGACCTCAGCAAATCGGGGAACTCCATCAGCCCCAGTTACCAAACGAAGGATGCGCCCCCTGCGCCATCTGAGTGGCAGAAGGTTAGCCTCCTTGATCAAAACGAGGTCACCAATCTTGGGTGGATCGGTCTTGTCGGTCCACTTAACGCGTTGCTGGAGTATGTGCAAATATTCCAAATTCCAGCGTTTCCAAAAGCTCTGAGTAATCTGGCGTACCAATTCAAAACGCGAGAGACGACCAGATCTCGTATCAATATAGGGGTACTCAGGCAAGGCGACAAGTGGGCGACCAATCAAAAAATGGCCCGGCGTAAGGGCCTCCAAATCATTCGGATCTGAGGAGATCGGGCACAATGGCCGAGAGTTCAAAACGGCCTCAATCTTACAAAACACAGTTGCGAGTTCCTCAAATGTAAGGACAGACTCACCGATTGTCCTGCGCAAGTGTGTTTTGGCCGATTTTACGGCGGCCTCAAATATACCACCAGTGTGGACAATTTGGTGGGGAAAACAACCAATTTATCCCACGTCGGGCAAGCCTATCACCTATATCAGCCTTGTTGATTTCAAGGAAATAAACAACATCATTCAAATAATTATACGTGCCCTTGAAGTTAGTGCCGCAGTCAGAGCGGATCAAGGAAGGCAGCCCTCTGCGGGATACAAATCTGTCAAATGTGGCTACAAACGCCTCGGTCGTAAGCGAGGAGACCAGTTCTAAGTGTACGGTCTTTGTGAAGAGACAAACAAAAACGCACAAGTAGGCCTTGACAGTCTTGCTGTTTCGAAGTGTCGACTTTTTTACCAAAAAGGGACCAGCGAAGTCCGTGCCAACACCGTCAAACGTCCTGATTTCAGTTACGCGATCTGCCGGTAAGTCCCCCATCAAGGGCTGCATGGTAGAAGCCTTGAGCTTATAGCAAGGGATGCAGCGAAAGACTACACTCCGAATAATTTTTCGGGCAGACAAGATCCAAAATTCGCGTTGCAAAATGGCCAACAAGGCATTACAACCAGCATGCGAATTTTTAAGGTAACGGTCAGTTACCAACAAGCGTACCAAATGACCGTCCTTAGGTAACAAAAGGGGGTGACGTGCTCCGTAAGGGAGGTTGGCGTTCTTGAGACGCCCTCCAACGCGCAAGAGACCCGTATCGTCCAAAAAGGGGTTCAATTTAGATACAGCTCCCAACAATTTCGATCTCCCTGATTTAAGGATAGCAATCTCCTTCTCAAAATGCGCCAATTGCACAGATCGAACCCAAAAGGTGAGAGACTCCTGTCGTTCCTGTGGTGAGAGAAACGGTGTCAGTCGTTTCTGTTGTGGGTGCCTAAAATTAAAAGCAAAACGCTTTATCCAAGCAGTGACACCTAACAACTTGTCGAGGGAGCTGTAACGATTTAACAAAAAATCGGGGTCGAAGGCGCATTCCACCTTCTCAAGAGCGAGTGTTCGTAGACCCGGCAAATTAGAAGTATTCAAAACTGGCGTTCGAGGCCAATCAATTTCTGGTCGACTCAACCATTCCGGACCCCACCACAACGAATGACCTATCAAACTAGGCTTCAAGCATCCGCGCGAGGCACAAACAGCGGGATGAGCTCACCTGGCACGTGTCTCCAAACAAGTTTGACTTCGGATTTCTGGATTTGGGAAACGCGATTAGCGACAAATACCTCCAAAGTGTGGACAGACGCCTTCAACCAACAGTGTACAATTTGGCTGTCTGTCCAGGCGTAAGTCCCATTAATACAAATGCTTTTACCCAAAGTGTTAGACACGTGGTTCAATAAGCGTACAAGTAGGGCTGCTCCCAAGAGCTCCAATTTTGGGATGGTCAGAGATGTCCGAAGGGGTGCGACCTTGCTCTTTGCCATGATCAGGGAAACCCTCACCTGACCTGAGGCACTGACTGTGCGCAAGTACACCACGGCGGCGTGACCACGTTCCGAGGCGTCACAAAACTCGTAAAGGGTGGCCTTGTACTTCCCGGGAGGAAGAATGGGACGAGGCAAGGAGATCTCATTGACGGCAGAAAGTGAGGATACAAAGGAGGTCCATTCCTCAACAACAGTACCGTGTAGAGGTTCGTCCCAGGTCAATCCTGCTGTCCAAAGCTTCTGCAAGAAACATTTTGCCCAAAATATGAAAGGACAAATCCAACCGTTCGGATCAAAGGTTCTGGCGACAGTAGACAACATTTAGTCCAAGAACAAGGCAATTTCAAGTCTACGTTATACGTAAAGATGTCTTGGACTGGTCTGTACTGAACGCCAAGAACAGCCATCATAGCGGGGTTGTCAACAATCTCAAATAGATGTGGATCCTGCTGATGATCCTCTGGCAAGCCTTCCAAAAGCGCTGGTGAGTTGGAAATCCATTTGCGCAACTCATAACCAGCGGAGGCCAAAATACCTATCAATTCGTCCCGCAGGAGGATCGCCTCGTCCGCTGATGAGGCACCCGAGCAAATGTCATCGACGTAAATATCGTCCTTCAAGATGGCGGAGGCTCGTGGGAAACGTAAGCCTTCGCGGTCTGCGAGCTCCCAAAGAGAACGTATTGCCAAGTAGGGGCTTGACCTTAACCCGTACGTATTAGTGTTGAGCTCGTAGACGACCATGGGATCACGAGGAGACTCTCTCCAAAGGATCAGCTGAAAGCGACGGTCATCAGGGTGGATAATAGTCTGCCTGAACATCATTTTTATGTCGGCCACAAAGACAACCTGATGTCGTCGGAAGCTGGTGATGACGTCACAAAGGTCCTTGACCAACTTGGGACCAGAATGCAAGCACTGGTTCAAGGATACGCCCGTTGAAGTCTGCGCAGAACCATCAAATACTGTGCGCAGCTTGCCAGTCGATGGCTTCAATACCGCATGATGCGGGAGAAAGTAGTGCTCCACCGAACGCCAATCCAAACTTGACACAGACATGTGTCCCAACTGTTCATATTCCCTCATGAACTCAATGTACTTCTGTCTGAGCTCCGGATCACGACCCATGCGGCGCTCCATGGCCAACAACCTCTTTTCGGCTAAAGGTCGTGACTCACCAAGCGGAGGCCGAACAGACAGGAAGGGTAGCCTCGTAATGATCCGACCAGAACGGAGTCGACCAGTGTTGTTCTGGAAGAACAGCTCGCACTCATCATGTTCTGGATTCAAACGAGCAGCTTGAGGGGGCTCCTCTACCTCCCAAAACCTCTGAACTGCATCAGAGAGAGCAGAGCCTACAGCCAACACAGTTCGGGTGGAGGGGGGTCCCTAGGTACAGGTCCCATCAAAGCAAATCCAAATATGGTCGGGATGGCAGTCAAACCATTTGGCACCAAGACCCGTTTCCCATCAATCAAATTCCACCGAGGACATCAGAGCCAATCAACAAATCGATTTGTCCCGGTGTGTCAAATTTGGGGTCTGCCAGTTCCAATCCCGATGTCAAATTCACCACAGCAGCGGGTAGCTGTTTCTGTGGGTGCATACCCAAAATATTCTTCAACACAATAGCCGAGGTTTTAATCCTCGGGTGTGAAGATTCAACAGGGCCAAACAAAACCTTAACTTGCCCTTCAACATTTGAGGCTACGTCACCTATGCCCCGTATACAATTTGGAAAGGAGCCCATATTTAATTTAACCTGCCCTACTAAACAAGTGGAAACAATGCAACCTTGTGAACCAATGTCCAATATAGCACGGACAACAACAGAGGACCCCGTGGGTCCCCAGACCCTAACAGCAACCGTTGGTAGGATAACGGTCTCAATGGGGGAGGTTGGAGTTATAGGGCAGGGGTCAATGACCTATTGTTGCCTGGGCGGCGACCGTTGGCCAGGACCAGGCAAGTCAAAACGAGGGTGCGGCTTGAAGTCCTCAAAGGCGCGATGACTCGATCCGCGCGCCATCTGTCTGGCGTCGGCTGGTTGGACAAGCGGCCAACCTCTCTGGCATTCATACAGAGAATGTCCAAATGCTGTCCTCCACAGTGAGGACAGGGGCGAGAGTTTGGGCAGTCTCGCTGGTAGTGGGACCCCAAACAAGAGAAGCAAAGGCGGCGGGCATTCGCGATGCACCTACGAGAGGCGACATGTAGGTCCAAGAATGCCCTACAACTGGCCGTTCTGTGCCCCGTGACCTTGCAGTAGGAGCACTCCGCTGGGCTCTGCGTGACCGCAAAGCGAGGAGGGCGCCGGTCAACATTGGCTCGGGTGTGACCGCGAGCCTGCTCCTTGACCTTGGGCGGCTGCGTCTTAGCCGGTGTGTCACCACCGGAGTTGTCCAAGACCCGGCACTCACCCTCCAGGAACCTCTCCAGGTCAGCAAAGGGGGGCAGATGGGTCGCGCTATCCCCACCAAAGCGCTGTTCAAAACGCGACCTCAGGTCGGCAGGCAGCTTCTTTAACACAATGTGCACCAATAAATAGGACCATTGGTCTACGGGCAGGTCAAGGCACTTCAGTGCGTTGATGGCCACCAAGAGCGGGTTCAACAGTTGGGTGCGCAACCCAGAGACCCGGGTGAGCGTCGGAAAACCCAAAATCTGCTCGATGTGCGTATCGGCGAGGCCACGCCTATTATGGTACCTACGGGTAATTAGGTCCCGAGCCGTCTGGTACGCCTCGTCAGACACGGGCAGATGCTGGATGAGGCCCTTAGCCTCCCCATCCAGATCCGACATTATATAGGCCAACTTTTGTGCCGACCGAAGGTCAGCCCTATCATTGACTAGGCTGTCGAACAAATTAACGAAGCCCAGGTAGCTTCCTAGGCAGCCATCAAAATGGGGGAGGTCCAAAGTAGGGAGCCTACTCACCAGCCCTGGTGCTGACCTAGGAAGCTCCTGCTTCAGGCCGGGTTGCCCTTCCCTATCGGCAACTAGTTGTCTCGCACTATTGGAGACAGCATCATACAGGTCTTAGACCTGGGCATAGCCTTCACTGACCTTATTTCGCTGGTCAGCGGTGAAATCATTGATTGACACTTCAAGACAGCAAGTGCTGAAAGTGCGGAATTGCTGTTCCACACTTGCCAGGCGATCGTCAATCCGCTCGTACCTTTGTAGTAAGGCCTGCTGGCGATCAGGCCGGTTCACTAAGGCACTGGCCGAGGCAAACCAGCGCAAATCTGATGCAATAGCACCAGCAGCCGCACGCAAGTCCTTGATAGCTGACGTAATCAAAATTCAAAAGAGCCCGGACAAGCGTTAAATAATATTAACAATCAAAACTTAGTTTTTCTTAATTCCTTGAAATCAACAAAGTATTAGCCTGTTTACTGCTGGTACAAGAAAGTGACAGGTATCTACTGTCCAACAAAATTAATAGTTTCAATATTGAAACAAACACAAAAGTTATCAAAAGTTATAACTTTTAACAAATTAAAAGTTGAAACTTCAAATTTATTAATTAATTATTTGCAACAGACAGACTGGCTGTGTTATTTGAGATATACAATAGTAAGTAAGTACAGAATATGTGTTACCTAGCAATTTCTTAATATATAAAATCCTTGCGTTACTGACTGACTGACAGACACGCTACAGCCGAAACTATTGGGCGCAGGAAGCTGAAATTTGGCATATATGTTCCTTGGGGACCGTAGGGTTGCACTAAGAAGGGATTTTCCGAAATTCCCACGGGATCGGCCAAAACAGGCAAATTTAAAAAAAATGCAGGCGTAGCTGCTGGCGTCCTCTAGTTATCTATATTATAACAAAACAAAGTTTATTAATGTGACCCGCCCAAGTGGCAAGGTCAAGTTGGTTGTTATAATGTTTATGAATATATGCAATAAACTAAATTTACTAAATTTATTGATACATACGGCTGTTATGTATCCAAACAAACTGACTTATTAATGCAACAACAAATTTAAGTTAGATTTTTCAACAATACAAATCAACAATTACTGATTGAGGTTATGTGACAATGTGTTTCAAATTATCTAGGTCAACTTATACAATTAAATATTATGTATTTTAGACAATAACTGACCTGACAAACACTACAATACTGTCTACAAAGTGATAAGATACAAGCTCATACCAATCTGAGTTTATACTCAGTAATGCAACAGCGGCTAAATTTCAACTACAGCTCTGCACCAAAAGTTATGTCTAGAATTACCGCAGCCAGGCAGGTATTTTCTGGGTGCGCAGTGGAAGATGTAATACATCTACCTGACCACGATAGACAAGGCACCAGACACAATGCACTGCATTGCACAGTGATGAATTGAAATCCAAATTTCAACTATCAATATTATATTTCACTTACCTGATATCTTTACTGATGTCAGGCTTGAGCTAAACTAGACACATTCATACAAGTATATTGGCCAAAATAAATGAATGAAGTATCTTATACTTAGCTATTCAGCTGCAAACGCGACGTTATCAAGACACGTTGGCACGTGGACGTCGATACCGGATTCACAATTTTTGCAAATGTCAATCAATAGTTCACAATGTCTTTTATCACTATTTACCGTTGCCAGCACTAGATCAGGCGGCATTCAAGACGGTTTACTCAATTTAATTCAATTCGCGTTAATTCAAAAGGCGATAATTTTACGTACGAGACGACAACGAGGTAATTTTTCAAGGGAAGGACGGAAGTGACAGTTCAGTGTGACCATTGTCAGAAATTTTCAATAGACTAAACAAAATGTTACTCAATCGATCTAATCGATTTGACTTATAATAAAAACTAATTCTATTTCAAACAACACCACTATTTTTTAATTAGTACAAAAAGTTTAACAGGGCACTAAGTATCTTTAACTGATCATATTTATGTAGTTGAAAAATAAAAACATTAAGTCCCAAAACTGTCTCAAAACTGTCCACAAAAATACGTGATAATTGGTAAATGCAATACTAATACTATGACCGACCCGTGTACTATCATAGTAAAATTAACCGTTGATAAATCCCGCCCCCCTCCCCACCCCTCTGCGCCTACGCCACGCCCCGACGATGCGACAAACAGTACTAAATTGTTAAGTAAAGTGAGCGTATCTAATTTCGTTGCATAAGTTAATTGTTTGTCTACGTTTGCCCGACGCGATGGCCTATCATATCAGTTCATATCACGCGAGTATGTAGCTATGCTTCGTGCGTACTTTTTGAGTGGAAAAATCGCGAATGCAGCTGTGTACCCAAGGACATCGTATTGTGAGTGTACAAAAGTGACCGGGTCAGTGTCAAACAATTAAAACAGTGCATATTGGATGCTTTTGACAACGGTGGTGGACATTTCGAAGGACAATGGAAATACTTGTAAGTTTAGTAAATAATACGTACTTAAGTAAATAATAATTTGATGCGGGCGGCTCAAAATCGGTCTGTATTCTCCACACACCTTGAGAAAGGCCTATGTCCAACAGTGGACGTCTCTATGCTGACATGATGATGATAAAATAATTAGTAACTAGCAGATGATTCTAACTTCATAAATACGCCAAAATTACTATTTTCTTTTAGTCCAGAACACCATCTTTTATTTTGATATTTGTTTGCTTTCTAATTACATACCTCCGTATTTAATTACTTGTTAAACGATAAATTTTACCGGTCCTAAGCCCGAATGAAGTATGAAGGAGAGGATAGAATTAACAAAATTAAAAAACAACTACCTACATTTATTATTTTTCTTCATTTTATTTTCTATGGCTACTTACATCATAAGTGCGACAGAGAGAATGCAAATGAGCAGAATGGAATATTATCAATGAATTAGTGAATGGATTGTAAAATATGACTATGATTTAAGTGAGATTTTCTACAATAAACAAATGATAATAACTTTGCTCTTTATTGATATTATGAAATTCTTACGTCATATATATGATAATAATATCTTCGCTAATCTGTCCCTAAAGTTTTTGTACTAATTAAAAAATAGTGGTGTATATGATATAAAAAAATACATAAAAAAATACAACAATATCCTATGGAAACCCACCAGTATCGGGAACAGGTTCCAAGCTACTGGTGGTTAGGGCTCGAGAGAAAGAAACCTCCTCACTATGCGTGCCGTGTCCAGCAGTATTGCCTTCTGTATCAGGCCCCTGACCCAAGGTTCCAACGCGAGCCTCCTACGATGTTGGGCTAGGCTCTTGGGTATTAAACCGTTCACTGAAACGATTATCTGCACAATAATTGCTGAATCAACATCCCACATGTCAACAATCTCGTGAGCCAAGTCTAGATATTTTATCTGCTTGTCCTTCTCAGCCTTCACGAGATTGCCATCATGAGGGATGGCAACATCAACAATTATTGCGCGGCGCTCTGATCAATCTATCAACACAATATCAGGTTTGTTGGCAACAACAGTCCTGTCTGTGATGATAGATCGATCCCAGTACAACGTGATATGACCATTATCCAGGACAGGCTCCGCCATATACCTGTAGTACGACACCTCACGATCTACAAGCCTGTATTTCAGAGCAAGTTGCTGGTGAATGACCCTGGCTACTTGGTTATGCCTGTGCAAGTACTCACTGTTAGCAAGACGAGAACAACCGGAAATTATAAGCCTGAGGGATTCACCAGGCTGGTGATACGCTCGGCAAATATCAGTGGTGCCATCCCTCAGGATATATTTCCGGTAGTTATTCGTCTTGATCACTTCGTCAGCAATTGCACAGACAGACCCTTCGGTTTCCCCAAAGAGGTCACCGAAGCACAGCCAGTTCACCGAGGCTAATAAGTCTACTTCCGGCCCATGTAGAGCCCAGTAGAACCTGCCATGAAGCTCCTTGCTCTGCCAAACAAGCTTGCGATCGTTAGTGCTAAGCACTACAGGTCTGCGCCAGTTGTCTTTCGATAAACTAAGCGGGGTTAATCCGGCGTCCACTGCGACAACGTCCCGATGCATATCCACGTTCGCGTTGAGAAAATATTCTCTGAGGTTGCATACTTCGCGGTTGTGTAGAGATTTGACATTTAAAAAGCTACGACCTCCACACTTCCGAGGAATATACAACCTTATTACGGATAAGCGTGGATGATGCATCCGGTAAGTTGTCATCATTGTACGCACCTTTCTGTCCAGGGCGTCTAACTCAGTCTGAGTCCACTTGAGTATGCCAAAGAAGTACATCAGAACCGGCATGACCCAACCGTTGCAAGCTCGAACCTTATTGCCACCTGACAGAGGACTTTTTAGCACTTTTGTCAGGCGGCCAAAGAAACGTTCTTGCTACGATTGCTTCATGTCTGTCTCGTGAATGCATAATGCCTGTGACATACCCAAGAATGTATAGGTATTGGTTCGCAGAAGTGATCTTAGGTTAATGGAATCTGAGAGTTGAATCCCTTCAGATTCCACCATCCTTCCTTGTTTCACATGTATCACTGCACATTTATCCACACCAAATTCCATTTTGATTGAATTACTAAAACTTTTAGTAATTTTTAGTAAATCTATCAACTGTGAATTGGTGTGAGCAAACAACTTTAAGTCATCCATGAACAACAAGTGGGATATGACCTGACCACCTCTGCGTAGCCTATAACCTAACCCTGAACCCTCTCGTAATGTACTAAGAGGATTCAGCGCTAAGCAAAACCACAACGGACTCAGACTGTCCCCCTGGAGGATACCCCGCTCAATTTTAACAAGTTCGCCATTACCCTGGATCCGTCGGCATCCTGGATAGCCAAGAACCGTTTTCCATTGCCCCATACATGACCTTAAGAAGGTGCGTAGAGTTGTATTTATTTTATACAACTCCAACACCCTCAAAAGCCATGTACGAGGGGAGGTCCAAAAGTTCGTGGAATGGAGGGTATGGAATAGGGATAGGGGCTCTCGCTTAATGTCATACTACTTGGGGACTCATCATTAGTATATAAATAGAGTTTCAGCCCTATTGAGTCATAAAAAGTGTATTAGAAAAATATATGACCTTTCATAAAAACTATTTGAAAACTGACTAATTTAAATTGCACGTTTTCGTAAAATCTGTAGATCAAGGTAGATTCATTGCTGGATTGTGCAAAAAAGGCAAGTTGTTTTTGAATCCTGTTCATTCAATTTTTTAAAGAAAACCGTCGTTCAAAACAGAGTTATAGCTCAATTTTAGCGCTCAATCCTGCTATTAGTTCTAATAAACCACTGTGATAATCATATAAATACAAACACATATCTGAAGATTTGGTTGTATATTACATCATATAAAAAAATTGGAATCTAAACATTTGATTTGGAATTTATATGATTTTTTTAAAGTGACCTATAAATCTTGAAACGCAACGCCGTCTCAGCCAATCCGCGCCAAGCGCTCTCAAGGGGTGGACGTATCGCTCCATAGATGATATACTATAACCAGAGATATCGCTCGTCGCCGCGTACGCCATATTACGTAAATATAATATTTCACTACGTTTATAGCACGGCCGAACCTTCTTGATCCGTAAGTTTTTTTTTTTTTTACTCATATAAATACTTCATGTATGCCGTGTGGTTGACGGCATAGAATACAAGTGTCACCACCCCCTATCTTCCCGTGGGTGTCGTAAGAGGCGACTAAGGGATAACACGATGCAAATACCATCATTGAGTAGAGACGGAAAACTCGACATCAAACCCTATACGACTGCCTCGTTGGTCTCGCGGCATAAATGTGTGCGTGGGATCGGGAGGTCCCGGGTTCGATTCCTGGGTCGGGCAGTGTTATTGGGTTTTTCTGTCTCGAAATTCTCAGTAGCAGCGCGGAGTCTGGAAATGTGCCCGGTACGGCAATAAGCTCGCCCCTTATTACGTGGGACTAAAGTATATCTGGCGAAAAGTGGGTGTAGAAATACACCTCTGCCTACCCCTTCGGGGATGAAAGGCGTGACGATATGTATGTATGTAAATACTTAATGTAACTGTTTATGTTATTATTATATAACTTGACTGACCTGTTGATTTAGTCTAACGATTAGTATTACCAGACTGCTAAGTCATACATATATCTATGATTTGATTCCCGTCATTAAATAATATTTGTATGCATTATGGTTCTTTACAATTAGACTTTACACGCACATGTATATAGATACCTAAGACGTAGTTATGTATTATTTTCAGATTACAGGAAATATGGGTATGACAAAACCCTGGGCACATCCCTATGGGAACGTTAAATGAAAAAAAAAACATTGCGGAAAATAATTTGAAAAGGGCAAGAGAGGCTAAAAAGTAGTAAAATATGTTTATATTTTTGTTAGAATCAATCTTTTAGAAATTTTGTAACAGTGTTCTGGGGGCACGGGAGTGTCCCCGCCAAGTCGAGCAAAAAAGCGGCACGGCCGTACCATCCTTTTCTCGAAGCAATTCAGGTCATTTTCGACCCCCTATAACTTCGTTGTGGCTAAAACTAGAAGCCTGTATTTTTAGTACCCAAGCAGGCATTGTATAAGTATGGTATATTTCAAATTTCATTTAATTAGAACCAGTAGTTTAAGAATTATAACGAGTAAATTTTCGTGATTTTGTCACTCACTGACCGATCATCAAAAGTCTAAGGCACTTCTAGCAGACATAGAAGCTTCAAATTTAGAACACAATTAGTGTTTAGTGTATGAATCAAGGAAAAACTTAAAAATTTTTCGATTTCAGTCCAGTTTTCGACATATTTCAACTGCATAAATAACTTTGTAATCCCATATTAACATATAAGATTACAAAATTACGTTTGCAGTTAGGGCTTTAATTAAGAAAATTCGTTGTTGGTGTACAAGAGGTAGAAGGTACCGGAAAGGGAAAAAGTAGGACTATCTACAAAAAGGAATGAGATCCCGTAAAAAACAATACTTGTCAAAAAACCAAGTCTCGCTACCGTAAAACGTTGTGAGATCCATGTAATACCAAGTCGTTTCATTAAAAATCTTTAATGTTTTAAATAAATAGATTGACTTGGCAATATATATAATTAAGAAAATTCGTTGTTGGTGTACAAGAAGTAGAAGGTACCGGAAAGGGAAAAAGTAAGACTATCTACAAAAAGGAATGAGATCCCATAAAAAACAATACTTGTCTAAAAACCAAGTCTCGCTACCGTAAAAAGTTGTGAGATCCATGTAATACCAAGTCGTTTCATTAAAAATCTTTAATGTTTTAAATAAATAGATTGACTTGGCAATCGCACTAAACAAACTAATTAATATAGTAAGTATGTACCTATCTATTACTTATGAGATATATTGTGTTTTCATTGGAATTGGCCTACTATACCACGCTGGCCAAACGGGTTGGTATAGGGTTTGTATCAAGTTTTCCTTCTCTTGCAGTGCTGTTCTCTGCTTAATATGCTCCCTCTGTCGGCTCTTACGACACCCATGGGATGATATGGGGGGGTAATAATCCGTATTCTTAATCCGACACCACACGGACAGTAGGCTATTAATTAACCGGGTATGCGATGAAGTTCCCTCAAACCGCGGAAAACAGCTAGTATATACATGAATAATAAATGTATATTTGAAATGTGACAATTATGTAGATGACAATTATAAATTATTTCTATCATATAATAAAACTGCGCCAAATTATTATAAATAGTCGTGGTTATCCTGAGAAACATTATCCTACTAAATAAAATAATATCTAGATTTATTTGATACCTTTAAATGCATGTGCATTGAAAATAATGAATTTGAATACTTTCATATTGTTACGCCATCTATCGGTGAATAGAAGAGATTGAATGTATCGGTGGTTTAAAGGTAATTCAGCTACTCTGTACTAGATGGCGTTGCTGTATTGAGTAATCGACTGTTCGAGATTATTTCGACAGTTTTGTGGAAGAGTCTAGAATGCGCTAGTGATGTTATCCGGCCAGTATAAATAGAGCGAGAGCGCGCAAGACAGTTACAGTTACAATTGAATATCGAAGCGATCAACAAGAAGCGAAGGAAATAAGTCGGAAGTGTTTAGTGTTGTTCTAGTGGTGTGAATAGTGTGTTTTATTAGTGAAGTGTAAATAAGTGTGTATAGTGTTTGTGTATAAATAAAGTTAAGTTTAAGTGGCATAGTGAGTTATAATTTATCGTCGAACCCCAGCTCGTAACAAATTGGTGTCAGAAGAAAGGGATAAATTATGCCGGTTATGCCGAAGGAAGAAACTGACGGAGTGCGTACCAGGAACCAGCGCCACCAAGACCTGGACCAGAAACGCTTCGGAGACGTTCCTTCTCCACCGTCTGGTGGCCCAGGCGACTCCGCGGCTGCAGTGGAGCCTGCAAGCGCACACTCCGTGGCTGTGCCCGACATCGCGGCTCTGATGGCGTTTATGGAGGAACAGCTACAGCGCAACAAGGAGGAGCGGGCTCGCCGTCAAGAGGAGCAGGCCCGCCGTCAGGAGGAGCAGGCTCGCCGCCTGGAGGAACAGCTACAGCGCGACAAGGAGGAGCAGGACCGCCGTCAACAGGAGCAGGCTCGCCGTCAAGAGGAGTACGCGCGCCGCCTAGAGGAGCAGCTGCCGCGCGATAAGGAGGAGCACGCCCGCCGTCTGGAGGAACAGCTGGTGCTCATGAAGGACCTCAGCGCCGCAGTGGGGAAGGACTTGAAGGCGGTCAAGGAGGAACTCCAGCAGCACGAGGCCCGTATCAGTGACATTGAGAAGCGTGTACATGATCAACTCGAGGCCCGTATTGCCGAATTGGAGAAGAAATTGTGTAGGCTCGGGTCCTACTACGTTACACCTGCAGCTGTGGCGCCCTCGCCTCGTTGGTTTAAGGTTCCACCCTTTGATGGCTCGTCATCGTGGGTTGCATACAAGGTTCAGTTTGAGGCCGTAATGCGAGCGAATGGGTGGGACAAAGAACAGGCCTTCACCGCCCTAACCTTGGGCCTTCGTGATCAGGCTTTGACGGTGTTGGAGGCACTCGGGCAAGACGTGACCTACGAGAAGCTTCTGGAGGCGTTGGAGGCGAGGTACGGAGACGCGCACCTCGAACATGTATATCGTACTCAGCTGAAGGACAGGACACAACGCACCGGAGAAACTCTGCAGCAGTGGGCTCTGGAGGTGAAAAGGCTGGTCAGGAAGGCATACCAGTCGTTGCCGGCGCTGATAGATGAGAACCTCGTCCAGGTATTTACCGATGGAATCCGTGACCTGGAGGTTAGAGCAGCGGTAAGACTTAGGCACTTCAAGGCCGTCAAGGAAGCCGTAGCCTACGCTCTGGAGGTGGAAGCAACGCGTCACGAGGATCGAACTTACCGTATCAGGGAAGTTGTTTCTTCACCACGGTGCTACAACTGCGGGGAAAGATGCCATATCCGCTTGAGCTGCCCAAAGCGTAAGCGGCACGTTGGTACCCTCTCTCCACCGACGGGGTCACCTGACGTACCTGTCTGGCGGCAAGAGCAACGTAGCGCAGATGCTCTGACGCGTAGGCACTACCCTGACCAACGCAAACACTGTGCAAGACAGGAAGCGAAGCCGGCAGCGCTAGTGAGAATGTTGAAGATGGATCTGAGCGACGGACGGAAATAAGCTTTGAAGAGTGCTCAGCAAGAAGACAAGGACGTACAGCCGATTCTCAAATGGAAGAAATCAGGCGCTCCTAGGCCCAAATGAAGTGATATCGCAGCAATGAGCCCTGTCACCAAAGGTTATTGGGCACAGTGGGCAAGCTTGGTTGTCCAGGATGGAGTTCTGTGCCGCAAATGGGAAAACGCTCGAGGTAACCAATGCCATCTGCAAATGGTAGTGCCCAAGACTAAGGTGCCGGAAGTACTGCGGCTCTATCACAATGGTGCTTCGGGAGGTCACATGAGTGTTAAGAAGACGCTTACTAAGGTCCGAGAGCGGTTTTATTGGCTCCACTGTCGGAATGACGTCGAGGATTCCGCAAATGCACAAGTTGTGCGGCTGTGAAGAGGCCACATACTCGTAGCAGAGGTGCATTCAAGGTGTGCAATGTAGGAGCTCCATGGGGATCGGGACGGCGGATGTCTGGGAGGATGAGGACTCGCTGCGACCGGAGGGCGAACGACAAGGGCTTCGATGAGGGATCATTGGTGTGGCTTCACAACCCAGTACGAAGCAAAGGCAAATCGCCTAAGTTACAAGCCAGATGGGACGGGCCATATCGCATAATTACCAGGATGAACGACGTCACCTATCGAATCCAGAAGGGGTCGCGAGGTGCACCGAAGATAGTTCATGTGGACCGGTTGGCTCGTTACCATGGGTCCAACAATGTTCGAGACGAACACGTTTAAGAGGGGGGCAGTGTTACGCCATCTATCGGTGAATGGGGGTACTAGAAGAGATTGAATGTATCGGTGGTTTATAGGTAATTCATCTACTCTGTACTAGATGGCGTTGCTGTATCGAGTAATCGACTGTTCAAAATTATTTCGACAGTTTTGTGGAAGAGTCTAGAATGCGCTAGTGATGTTATCCGGCCAGTATAAATAGAGCGAGAGCGCGCGAGACAGTTACAGTTACAATTGAATATCGAAGCGATCAACAAGAAGCGAAGGAAATAAGTCGGAAGTGTTTAGTGTTGTTCTAGTGGTGTGAATAGTGTGTCTTATTAGTAAAGTGTAAATAAGTGTGTATAGTGTTTGTGTATAAATAAAGTTCAGTTTAAGTGGCATAGTGAGTTATAATTTATCGTCGAACCCCAGCTCGTAACAATATCATAATCGAAGTATTACATAGACGAATACTGTTCATGTATGGCAAGAAGGATCAAGATTATTATTCCACCCGATACCGTCATAGTGCGCCGGGTCTCGCATGCGCGGTGCACGGGCGACCGCGGTACTATAAAAACCTAAACTCCAGCCGCCGGTCGAGGCGTATACGCTCTTATGCGAGCTGAATTGCACTTTGTTGCTTAGTAGCTAGAGTCGCCATTTCTATAAATTGGTTTGCGAAGTGATGCTTCTGTACGTTAGTACTATCTATTCTGTACCACGGGGCCGTTCCAGGATCTTTCTAATAGTTTCGCTGAGTTCATTGCACGGTACAATTTGACTTGTTTAAAGTTTTTATTTCTAAGATTCAGTTCATAGTTTTAAATTTGGTTGATATTTATTTAAATTAGGTTTTGCTGCAGTTTTTTGGTGTGAATACAGTGTTACAAGAACTTTTTCACGATAACCTTCAACAGAATATAGGAGAATTGCATTACGAAATTACGTCTGAGTAATATCTTGCAGTTTTCTGTGAAATTTATTTGCAGTCAGGTGTCAACCTGCAAAAAGTTACCATACCAGAAATGCGGTTCGAATCAAAAAGGACACTCAACTTCAAAACCTCCCTTTTCTATAAAAGGGAGGTTTTGACGACACTGGCTTTTGTCTCTTGTGGGGCATCGAATGTTCAATATTCAATGCATCGACTATAGGGATTACGTGTACTGTATAAAATACACCATCCATACTGAGATACACCAGCAGAAATAGAACTCAAAGCAAAATTCCTTCACCTGTAATGTTATTATTCCATACACAGCGTATATTTTCATATTTAGCAGAGATAATACGAAGAAAAGAACTACCGACACTCATATAATTACTTAATTAATTCGGAAATGCCCATATTCTTTTATGAAATGGAGAAATAAAGGATCTGTAATTATGTACGTTGATTAATAAGTGATATTGCCTTGTCTACCTTGAGTTCTTATATTATTACCACTTAACTATGAAGTTAGCTACATGTAAAGAGGCCACCGGCAGTGATGAATATATTACAGTAATTAAACATATTTTGTATGGATTTCGATTTTTCTTTTCGAATTATTGAAAGATATAGATGAGTATAAGATTGCTTTACTGTTATGTGATTATTACTGCCTGAAATATATGAATTATATGGAGCATGGCATGCCTGCAAACGCAGACTGCAGTATGACTGCACGAGTGCATGAATGGTGTAGTGGTGTAGGTGGTCACCTCATCGCCCTTTAAAACTGCGCCGAGTGCTGTGGGTTCGATCCCCACCGGTGATCTATGACACATTGTGTGATATATAATTTGTTGTTTCGGGTCTGGTTGTGTCTGTTGATTGAATGTTTGTAAAGTTCACCGCGACATAGGATTAATTCCCCATTCTAGTACATTCTCAAATATTATTGTAGCGGAATGTGGACGACGTCATATAAGTTTGCACTTTGAGTCATTTATACTCATTGCCAAACTCTTTACAAAGTAGTTTAGCATTACACACTGCACATTGTCGAGCTAAAGTACTTTTGTCAGTGTTTGTTACTAAACTGCACCGGCCACGGCCTACAGCGGCGGCGGCAGTGCGGAGCGATTTCATTTGTGTGTTATCATGCTAATGAAATGCAAGACGCAAGTTTCAAGACTTATTCGCCAAAGACTAATTCGTTCGGACCAGTCGCAATAAGAATAGAAAAACTTGCTACTTTGTCATAAACCAGTTAAGCTATCTTTTTTTAATTTGTGATTCTAAAATATCTAAAGCTAGTTTCATGTTAAAGTAAATTCTATTTTTACAATCGTATTATGACAAATAAACGAGTCAAATAATTCTGTACCCTATTCCAAATAACACCGTATTAAGACAAACTGCAGCGTAGGCAGTTCCATCATTATCCTAATTGCTGCTTATTTATGATGCCTGAACAAATATATGGACATTCCGAGTAACATGAGATGTGTTATTCATAGCTAAGTAGACATAGATTGCTCTTAAGTTACAGAGAAAAGATTTGTTGGGTACACTGACCAGGTTAATGGGTGGGAACCATACAGATCGGCAACGTATTGTTTAAATATAGATGTAACGGTTTTTGTAACTTATTGGAATTGTTTTACAATCGCATTTTCTGACAGTATTTGTACGAATAAACTTGTATACACATTTTTTCTATCTTCACACCTGTATTCCTGAAGGGGTAGGTGGAGATGTAATGTTACACCCACATTTCATCTTATGAATGTTAGGTCCCACGTAATAGGATGCGAGCCTGTTGCCATTACCGGGCACATTGCCAGACGCCGTGCTGCTTCTGAGAATTCGGAAAATCTTAGTTACACTTTTTGCCCGACCTCCGACCCGAACCTGGGACCTACCGATCAGTAGACGCATACGCTATCCACTGGACCACGGATGCAGTCAGGTATATTTATTTCAATTTTAAAATTCACGCTTGCGTTGATAAAAGTATTTAATGTTTTGAGGTCATAATGACAGCGTATTTATATCCCAAAAGACAATTCAAATAAATTTTCATACATGACTGTTTATTACACATTAATGTTAAATTAGTTTATTAGCACTTTAAAATGAATGTTAGTACATCTTGTAATTTTTAATTATCTCTTTGGATTTAAACCAGGAAGGTACCTATTTTTCGAGTTGCTGATATGAGCATAACAGCGTGCACCGTGATCGCGAAATGTACATTTTCTATGCTTATCCGACGAAAACTTTAATAGTTTAAGCGCTTTATTATAGTTTCAATGCTTACGTAGTTGAGCCTTTAATTTATATAACCTACACGAACTATCATACATACATGAATTTTACGATTTTGTTTGTGTCACAGTTTACCGACCAAGCGGCTCCATAAAACGATGCATTTCCAAATAATGTCAACGTAAACCGTGCTGTTTTATGTAATGACTTCAAAATTATTTTCAGAAACATTGGGCATACTTAAGACGGCGAGACGATTGATAAATTCCGCCCCCCTCCCCGCCCTTCTGCGCCTGCGCCACGCCCCGACGATGCGACAAACAGTACTAAATTGTTAAGTAAAGTGAGCGTATCTAATTTCGTTGGAAAAGTTAATTGTTTGTCTACGTTTGCCCGACGCGATGGCCTATCATATCAGTTCATATCACGCGAGTATGTAGCTATGCTTCGTGCGTACTTTTTGAGTGGAAAAATCGCGAATGCAGCTGTGTACCCATGGACATCGTATTGTGAGTGTACAAAAGTGACCGGGTCAGTGTCAAACAATTAAAACAGTGCATATTGGATGCTTTTGACAACGGTGGTGGACATTTCGAAGGACAATGGAAATACTTGTAAGTTTAGTAAATAATACGTACTTAAGTAAATAATAATTTGATGCGGGCGGCTCAAAATCGGTCTCAGTTCTCCACACACCTTGAGGAAGGCCTATGTCCAACAGTGGACGTCTCTATGCTGACATGATGCTGATAAAATAATTAGTAAATAGCAGATGATTCTAACTTCATAAATACGCCAAAATTACTATTTTCTTTTAGTCCAGAACACCATCTTTTATTTTGATATTTATTTGCTTTCTAATTACATACCTCCGTATTTAATTACTTGTTAAACGATAAATTTTACCGGTCCTGAGCCCGAATGAAGTATGAAGGAGAGGGTAGAATTAACAAAATTAAAAAACAACTACCTACGTTTATTATTTTTCTTCATTTTATTTTCTATGGCTACCCACATCATAAGTGCGACAGAGAGAATGCAAATGAGCAGAATGGAATATTATCAATGAATTAGTGAATGGATTGTAAAATATGACTATGATTTAAGTGAGATTTTCTACAATAAACAAATGATAATAACTTTGCTCTTTATTGATATTATGAAATTCTTACGTCACATATATGATAATAATATCTTCGCTAATCTGTCCTTAAAGTTTTTGTACTAATTAAAAAATAGTGGTGTATATGATATAAAAAAATACATTTAAAAATACAACAATATCCTATGGAAACCCACCAGTATCGGGAACAGGTTCCAAGCTACTGGTGGTTAGGGCTCGAGAGAAAGAAACCTCCTCACTATGCGTGCCGTGTCCAGCAGTATTGCCTTCTGTATCAGGCCCCTGACCCAAGGTTCCAACGCGAGCCTCCTAAGATGTTGGGCGAGGCTCTTGGGTATTAAACCGTTCACTGAAACGATTATCGGCACAATAATTGCTTAATCAACATCCCACATGTCAACAATCTCGTGAGCCAAGTCTAGATATTTATCTGCTTGTCCTTCTCAGCCTTCACGAGATTGCCATCATGAGGGATGGCAACATCAACAATTATTGCGCGGCGCTCTGATCGATCTATCAACACAATATCAGGTTTGTTGGCAACAACAGTCCTGTCTGTGATGATAGAGTTGCTGGTGAATGACCCTGGCTACTTGGTTATGCCTGTGCAAGTACTCACTGTTAGCAAGACGAGAACAACCGGAAATTATAAGCCTGAGGGATTCACCAGGCTGGTGATACGCTCGGCAAATATCAGTGGTGCCATCCCTCAGGATATATTTCCGGTTGTTATTCGTCTTGATCACTTCGTCAGCAATTACACAGACAAACCCTTCGGTTTCCCCAAAGAGGTCACCGAAGCATAGCCAGTTCACCGAGGCTAATAAGTCTACTTCCGGTCCATGTAGAGCCCAGTAGAACCTGCCATGAAGCTCCTTGCTCTGCCAAACAAGCTTGCGATCGTTAGTGCTAAGCACTACAGGTCTGCGCCAGTTGTCCTTCGATAAACTAAGCGGGGTTAATCCGGCGTCCACTGCGACAACGTCCCGATGCATATCCACGTTCGCGTTGAGAAAATATTCTCTGAGGTTGCATACTTTGCGGTTGTGTAGAGATTTAACATTTAAAAAGCTACGACCTCCACACTTCCGAGGAATATAAAACCTTATTACGGATGAGCGTGGATGATGCATCCGGTAAGTTGTCATCATTGTACGCACCTTTCTGTCCAGGGCGTCTAACTCAGTCTGAGTCCACTTGGGTATGCCAAAGGAGTACATCAGAACCGGCATGATCCAACCGTTGCAAGCTCGAACCTTATTGCCACCTGACAGAGGACTTTTTAGCACTTTTGTCAGGCGGCCAAAGAAACGTTCTTGCTACGATTGCTTCATGTCTGTCTCGTGAATGCATAATGCCTGTGACATACCCAAGTATTTATAGGTATTGGTTCGCAGAAGTGATCTTAGGTTAATGGAATCTGAGAGTTGAATCCCTTCAGATTCCACCATCCTTCCTTGTTTCACATGTATCACTGCACATTTATCCACACCAAATTCCATTTTGATAGAATTACTAAAACTTTCAGTAATTTTTAGTAAATCTATCAACTGTGAATTGGTGTGAGCAAATAACTTTAAGTCATCCATGAACAACAAGTGGGATATGACCTGACCACCTCTGCGTAGCCTATAACCTAACCCTGAACCCTCTCGTAATGTACTAAGAGGATTCAGCGCTAAGCAAAACCACAACGGACTCAGACTGTCCCCCTGGAGGATACCCCGCTCAACTTTAACAAGTTCGCCATTACCCTGGATCCGTCGGCATCCTGGATAGCCAAGAACCGTTTTCCATTGCCCCATACATGACCTTAAGGAGGTGCGTAGATTTGTATTTATTTTATACAACTCCAACACCCTCAAAAGCCATGTACGAGGGGAGGTCCAAAAGTTCGTGGAATGGAGGGTATGGAGTAGGGATAGGGGCGCTCGCTTAATGTCATACTACTTGGGGACTCATCATTAGTATATAAATAGAGTTTCAGCCCTATTAAGTCATAGAAAGTGTATTAGAAAAATATATGACCTTTCATAAAAACTATTTGGAAACTGACTAATTTTAATTGCACGTTTTCGTAAAATCTGTAGATCAAGGCAAGTTGTTTTTGAATCCTGTAAATGCAATCTATATAATCATAAGACGTTCCTGAATATGTATTAACAAAATTGTGTACTTTCATTCAAATTTTTTAAAGAAAACCGTCGTTCAAAACAGAGTTATAGCTCAATTTTGGCGCTCAATCCTGCTATTAGTTCTAATAAACCACTGTGATAATCATATAAATACAAACACATATCTGAAGTTTTGGTTGCATATTACATCATATAAAAAAATTGGAATCTAAACATTTGATTTGGAATTTATATGATTTTTTTAAAGTGACCTATAAATCTTGAAACGCAACGCCGTCTCAGCCACTCCGCGCCAAGCGCTCTCAAGGGGTGGACGTATCGCTCCATAGATGATATACTATAACCAGAGATGTCGCTCGTCGCCGCGCACGCCATATTACGTAAATATAATATTTCACTACGTTTATAGCACGGCCGAACCTTCTTGATCCGTAAGATTTTTTTTACTCCTATAAATACTTCATGTAACTGTGCATGTTATTATTATATAACTTGACTGACCTGTTGATTTAGTCTAACGATTAGTATTACCAGACTGCTAAGTCATACATATATCTATGATTTGATTCCCGTCATTAAATAATATTTGTATGCATTATGGTTCTTTACAATTAGACTTTACATGCACATGTATATAGATACCTAAGACGTAGTTTTGTATTATTTTCAGATTACAGGAAATATGGGTATGACAAAACCCTGGGCACATTCCTATGGGAACGTTAAATGAAAAAAAAAAAACATTGCGGAAAATAATTTGAAAAGGGCAAGAGAGGCTAAAAAGTAGTAAAATATGTTTATATTTTTGTTAGAATCAATCTTTTAGAAATTTTGTAACAGTGTTCTGGGGGCACGGGAGTGCCCCCGCCAAGTCGAGCAAAAAAGCGGCACGGCCGTACCATCCTTTTCTCGAAGCAATTCAGGTCATTTTCGACCCCCTATAACTTCGTTGTGGCTAAAACTAGAAGCCTGTTTTTTTAGTACCCAAGCAGGCATTGTATAAATATGGTATATTTCAAATTTCATTTAATTAGAACCAGTAGTTTAAGAATTATAACGAGTAAATTTTCGTGATTTTGTCACTCACTGACCGATCATCAAAAGTCTAAGGCACTTCTAGCAGACATAGAAGCTTCAAATTTAGAACACAATTAGTGTTTAGTGTATGAATCAAGGAAAAACTTAAACATTTTTCGATTTCAGTCCAGTTTTCGACATACATCATCTGCATAAATAACTTTGTAATCCCATATTAACATATAAGATTACAAAATTACGTTTGCAGTTAGGGCTTTAATTAAGAAAATTCGTTGTTGGTGTACAAGAAGTAGAAGATACCGGAAAGGGAAAAACTTGGCAATCGTACTAAACAAACTAATTAATATAGTAAGTATGTACCTATCTATTACTTATGAGATATATTGTGTTTTCATGCAATGGCCGAGTCAATCTATTTATTTAAAACATTAAAGATTTTTAATGAAACGACTTGGTATTACATGGATCTCACAACTTTTTACGGTAGCGAGACTTGGTTTTTTGACAAGTATTGTTTTTTATGGGATATATCTTACATCAAATTATTGAATTACAGAAAGGTACTCTCTAATGCAGCTAACACAAAAGCACTAGATAACACAGATGCAATTCTGCAAAATCAAGTAATTTTATACTTAATAAATTTGTTTTTCCCCTCATATGCGTTCTACTTTGCGATTCTTTCAATATTGTATTATATTTTATAGAAGATGCATGCATCAGGAACATGTACTTCTGATTCCTCAAAAAATAATCTGGTCGATCAACCTTTTGGCACACCTCCACCTACCACTTCGCTAAGTTCTATTAGTAATAACGACACTGATGATACAATAGTGACTATATTTATTTAATTTAGTTTTGTGATGATAAATTGATGAAGTAAAGCGACGTTTCGGCTGTTTTACATGAACGTAGTCACGCAGATGGACCACGGGTTAGTTAGTAATGAATTATTAATTCAAGATCTGTCAGTTTAAAAGGAATCACTACAAAACTAAACATAGACAGCATAAAACTTCCGTAAACAGGAGTTTAATAACAAGATATTCAGTCAGTTGATTTTGGAATGATTTTCAACCATTGTTTTATTAGAAATTTTATCAATTGAAAGGTAAATTGGCAGTTTGGCACCTTATGTATGGAAACCACACACATGGCGGAAACAAACAAAAATATAGCAGAGTATATTCATCTATGGATCTAATTTACTAGGTATGGCATTAGTCGCATTAATGTGAGCTACAGGACACAAAAAAAATCAAATGTTATCTATGTATATATCCATACTCATTATCTCTGAAACTACTGATCCGATTTTAAGAAAATCTTTTTGTGTGTGGTAGCCACATTCATGGGAAAGTTCAGAGGCTACTTTTTATCCCGATATTCCCACGTCTGCTAATTAATTGATATAGTTAAGAAAAATTAAATGCTAATTCATTAAAATATGTTTTATTCAATTTGATCAAAAGCAATCATTAGATCATTTAAAAAGGCAGCGGATGCGTCTGTTGCTTCCTGGTGTATGGCCCAAGACAGATAATAAACAATGCTAGCGATATGGGCGCAACTATTTAATGTGCGAAAAAAACCACTTCAATGTGCGAAAGAGATAGCGTATAATATATCTCTAAACATTAGTTCATTTCGATATTATTTTATGCCTTTATAAGATGAAATAAAAATCTTTGATACCGTTTGTTTTCTTTTCTAAAGGAACCTGTACATTTGTCTCCGACGATTTTTAATCAAATAATTATATGCAATGAAAGGTCATATTATTCCCCTTTGTTTAAAACTATTTTGGTTGATGTCCGCCACTGTTCGCAAAGCGGGTCAGATATGCCCAATGACCCTGCAATATTTTGTAGACAGGAGATGCATCAGCAGGATCATGTATTTTTGATTCATCTAAAGGTAACCTGGGTGATCCACCTTTTAACACAACGTCAACTATCACCACTCTTGCGACGTATTACAACGACACCGATGATACAATGGTCAGTATTATGCCTACTTTACTTAATTTTGTGGTGAAGTAATTATCAGCAGTCGTTTTACTAAAAATAAATTCACTATTTTTTCAATAAAAACAACCCTTGATTTACTCTTTATTAAAAAATAAATACATCATTTTTGCATACATTTACCATGTAGAGATTATACATAATGGTTTTGAAATGGAATATTTTCTATACTTATGTAAACTGCTGTTATGACGGTATTTTATTTTTTCAAGTTCTACTTTTTCTGAGTCTGGGTTATCAGCAGCTGATTCGATCGCTCCAAGAAATTATACTTAATCAACCCCATTTAAATCCCTTTGTAGTCAAAATAACTTTTCATTATTTGTTTCAAGGAAATTGAGACCGAAATTGCGCCAGAACCAACGGAATGGCGAAATCAATCTAGAAACATAAATAAAATTGGAGTGTCTGTTTGTAATATTAAAATAACAGCATTTAACTAAATGCATATTAATGTATACACGGTACATAGACCGAAATGGCATTTCTTTTTAATTTTTGTCTGTTTGTTCTCGCTAATCTCTAGAACGGCTGGGGCTGGACCGATTTTGACGGGATTTTCACTGGCGGATAGCTGATGTACCAAGGAGTACCATCATTATCATCAGCCTTTAACAGTCCACTGCTGGACTAGTCCTCTCCTTGGAAAGGAGGAATTGGCCTACTATACCACGCTGGCCAAACGGGTTGGTATAGGGTTTGTATCAAGTTTTCCTTCTCTTGCAGTGCTGTTCTCTGCATAATATGCTCCCTCTGTCGGCTCTTACGACACCCATGGGATGATATGGGGGGGGTGATAATCCGTTTTCTTCATCACACGGACAGTAGGGGTAACTTTGGCTATAAATTAACCGGGTATGCGAAGAAGTTCCCTCAAACCGCGGAAAACAGCTAGTATATACATGAATAATAAATGTATATTTGAAATGTGACAATTATGTAGATGACAATTATAAATTATTTCTATCATATAATAAAACTGCGCCAAATTATTATAAATAGTCGTTGTTATCCTGAGAAACATCATCCTACTAAATAAAATAATATCTAGATGTGACAATTATGTAGATGACAATTATAAATTATTTCTATCATATAATAAAACTGCGCCAAATTATTATAAATAGTCGTTGTTATCCTGAGAAACATCATCCTACTAAATAAAATAATATCTAGATTTATTTGATACCTTTAAATGCATGTGCATTAAAAATAATGAATTTGAATACTATCATATCATAATCGAAGTATAACATAGACGAATACTGTTCATGTATGGCAAGAAGCATCAAGATTATTATTCCACCCGATACCGTCATAGTGCGCCGGGTCTCGCATGCGCGGTGCACGGGCGACCGCGGTACTATAAAAACCTAAACTCGAGCCGCCGGTCGAGGCGTATACGCTCTTATGCGAGCTAAATTGCACTTTGTTGCTTAGTAGCTAGAGTCACCATTTCTATAAATTGGTTTGCGAAGTGATGCTTCTGTACGTTAGTACTATCTATTCTGTGCCACGGGGCCGTTCCAGCAACTTTCTAATAGTTTCGCTGAGTTCATTGCACGGTACAATTTGACTTGTTTAAAGTTTTTATTTCTAAGATTCAGTTCATAGTTTTAAATTTGGTTGATATTTATTTAAATTAGGTTTTGCTGCAGTTTTTTGGTGTGAATACAGTGTTACAAGAACTTTTTCACGATAACCTTCAACAGAATATAGGAGAATTGCATTACGAAATTACGTCTGAGTAATATCTTGCAGTTTTCTGTGAAATTTATTTGCAGTCAGGTGTCAACCTGCAAAAAGTTACCATACCAGAAATGCGGTTCGAATCAAAAAGGACACTCAACTTCAAAACCTCCCTTTTCTATAAAAGGGAGGTTTTGACGACACTGGCTTTTGTCTCTTGTGGGGCATCGAATGTTCAATATTCAATGCATCGACTATAGGGATTACGTGTACTGTATAAAATACACCATCCATACTGAGATACACCAGCAGAAATAGAACTCAAAGCATAATTCCTTCACCTGTAATGTTATTATTCCATACACAGCGTATATTTTCATATTTAGCAGAGATAATACGAAGAAAAGAACTACCGACACTCATATAATTACTTAATTAATTCGGAAATGCCCATATTCTTTTATGAAATGGAGAAATAAAGGATCTGTAATTATGTACGTTGATTAATAAGTGATATTGCCTTGTCTACCTTGAGTTCTTATATTATTACCACTTAACTATGAAGTTAGCTACATGTAAAGAGGCCACCGGCAGTGATGAATATATTACAGTAATTAAACATATTTTGTATGGATTTCGATTTTTCTTTTCGAATTATTGAAAGATATAGATGAGTATAAGATTGCTTTACTGTTATGTGATTATTACTGCCTGAAATATATGAATTATATGGAGCATGGCATGCCTGCAAACGCAGACTGCAGTATGACTGCACGAGTGCATGAATGGTGTAGTGGTGTAGGTGGTCACCTCATCGCCCTTTAAACTGCGCCGAGTGCTGTGGGTTCGATCCCCACCGGTGATCTATGACACATTGTGTGATATATAATTTGTTGTTTCGGGTCTGGTTGTGTCTGTTGATTGAATGTTTGTAAAGTTCACCGCGACATAGGATTAATTCCCCATTCTAGTACATTCTCAAATATTATTGTAGCGGAATGTGGACGACGTCATATAAGTTTGCACTTTGAGTCATTTATACTCATTGCCAAACTCTTTACAAAGTAGTTTAGCATTACACACTGCACATTGTCGAGCTAAAGTACTTTTGTCAGTGTTTGTTACTAAACTGCACCGGCCACGGCCTACAGCAGCGGCGGCAGTGGGGAGCGATTTCATTTGTGTGTTATCATGCTAATGAAATGCAAGACGCAAGTTTCAAGACTTATTCGCCAAAGACTAATTCGTTCGGACCAGTCGCAATAAGAATAGAAAAACTTGCTACTTTGTCATAAACTAGTTTAGCTATCTTTTTTTAATTTGTGATTTTAAAATATCTAAAGCTAGTTTCATGTTAAAGTAAATTCTATTTTTACAATCGTATTATGACAAATAAGCGAGTCAAATAATTCTGTACCCTATTCCAAATAACACTGTATTAAGACAAACTGCAGCGTAGGCAGTTCCATCATTATCCTAATTGTTGCTTATTTATGATGCCTGAACAAATATATGGACATTCCGAGTAACATGGATGTGTTATTCATAGCTAAGTAGACATAGATTGATCTTAAGTTACAGAGAAAAGATTTGTTGGGTACACTGACCAGATTAATGGGTGGGAACCCTACAGATCGGCAACGTATTGTTTAAATATATATGTAACGGTTTTTGTAACTTATTGGAATTGCTTTACAATCGCATTTTCTGACAGTATTTGTACGAATAGACTTGTATACACATTTTTTCTATCTTCACACCTGTATTCCTGAAGGGGTAGGCGGAGATGTAATGTTACACCCACATTTCATCTTATGAATGTTAGGTCCCACGTAATAGGATGCGAGCCTGTTGCCATTACCGGGCACATTGCCAGACGCCGTGCTGCTTCTGAGAATTCGGAAAATCTCAGTTACACTTTTTGCCCGACCTCCGACCCGAACCTGGGACCTACCGATTAGTAGACGCATACGCTATCCACTGGACCACGGATGCAGTCAGGTATATACATTTCAATTTTAAAATTCACGCTTGCGTTGATAAAAGTATTTAATGTTTTGAGGTCATAATGACAGCGTATTTATATCCCAAAAGACAATTCAAATAAATTTTCATACATGACTGTTTATTACACATTAATGTTAAATTAGTTTATTAGCACTTTAAAATGAATGTTAGTACATCTTGTAATTTTAAATTATCTCTTTGGATTTAAACCAGGAAGGTACCTATTTTTCGAGTTGCTGATATGAGCATAACAGCGTGCACCGTGATCGCGAAATGTACATTTTCTATGCTTATCCGACGAAAACTTTATTAGTTTAAGCGCTTATATAAGATGTTTAAGCGCTTATGTAAGAATACCTCCAAGTTTTACAATGTTAAGTTGAATGTACCGTCCCCGAGCGACTTGTATTTACTTAATTACATTATCATTTATTCCATTTGTCTGAACTTGTTTATGTCGT
Source organism: Euclidia mi (assembly GCA_944739405.2). Classification (NCBI taxonomy): domain Eukaryota; kingdom Metazoa; phylum Arthropoda; class Insecta; order Lepidoptera; family Erebidae; genus Euclidia; species Euclidia mi. The sequence goes on along the minus strand of OX123184.2, from coordinate 59,375,680 downwards.
CTCGCCGTCTTAAGTATGCCCAATGTTTCTGAAAATAATTTTGAAGTCATTACATAAAACAGCACGGTTTACGTTGACATTATTTGGAAATGCATCGTTTTATGGAGCCGCTTGGTCGGTAAACTGTGACACAAACAAAATCGTAAAATTCATGTATGTATGATAGTTCGTGTAGGTTACATAAATTATAGGTTCAACTACGTAAGCATATATTTTTCACAGGTCATATATTTTTCTAATACACTTTCTAAGTTATAGAATGACCTTTTAGATTTTTAAGTTGTTATTATTCAGTGTTATTTATCTTCACCGTAATCTTACAATGAAAATCCATGAAATCGGCGCGGCCGGAATAAACGCTCATAAGCACTCAGTGCCTAACGCGATATTCACCTAACCGTTCCCGCTCTTTTCTAACACATAACGCTGTCGCTGTCTGGCGCGCTAGCTGTCGCGCTAGGGTTGTCGACTTGCCGCTGCTACTATAATATTTATTCATCGTCTATCTACCTACTTTACACGTAATAATAAATTATTATCTAATAAGTATCCTATCCCACTATTTGAGCTCGTACAACAAAAACCACAAAATTCAGGTCATTTTCATTATACTAATTCTTAGTTATTTCCTAAACGCGTGAACCGATTTACATGATTCAAACAGATGAAATGGTTTTCGAACTAGATCTTTAATTTGACACCAAATCGTTGAGATATCTCAACAAACAAAAAATACAATTTTCAAGCCGCTCTCGTATAATAAATAAAATCTAATTTTCAAGTTGCTTTCGACACACACCCGTTAAATGAGCAATACTTTGCACCAGACTTGTGATGAGACATTTTTGTTAATCACTATTAAAATTCACGTTATTAGCAAGCCTTGCGCGCGAGCGGTGACGACGCGGTGTGGAAGCCGCGCGAAAGTGTAAGCACTTATCCCTGTGGGTACGGCCGAGTGAAGGCGGCCTGCCCGTGGTGCCTTCGCGTCGGGAGGCTTGGCTAGCTAGCCGCGCAACTACACTCACACCCAGAACAAAATCGACACTTTGGGTTTCTTCACTATACCTTGGTTCTATATTAACCAAATCCTACCATTCAACTCACACAAAAACAGCGATGGAAATTTTGTTTTCCTTATGACATTTTCGTCAACTAAAAAGCAAGAATGGTATTGCAGAAACAGAGTTCAATCGCTTTACATTCTTGTAATAACTATCCACTCACAAAAACTGCAAGTAAATTACGTTTTAACCTTACCACCAACTTTTTCCTTCAACTTTACTCTGGTGTTCCATATTTTCACACACCAACGACAAGTAAATCATGTTAGAAATGTTATCCGTATTTAAATAAATTTTGCTAAATAGATAATGTTGATCAGAATGGTTATAAAACGTAAAAAAAAATAAACACTACGATTCAGTGCGGGATAAAATTAAGTTCTTAAAATAATAAACCGATTTAAACAAATAGTAGGTACTGCTTGCCGTTTTTTTCATGACTTGCATGGAAAGACAGAGAGTGCTGTCTAATTTATTTTAGCTTGTTAGCAGAATTGATACAGGCTAAGTCATTTCTTTACCAATTTCGTTTTGCGCAGTATTCAAAATGTTGTTGTAAACAAACTGTTTTATACTGTAATAAGCCTATACTTAAGCTACTGAGTAAAATATACATAAACATAGTAATATAGAATATTTCAATTTAATTATTGAATTTACCATACCTTTTGCCACTGACATCGCCTGCGTGGGGCATCATTAATAGGCCAAATTGATACCCTGATTTGGAATCTATATTACTGCAAAGTTTCATCAAAATCCGTTGAGTAGTTTCGGCGTAAAATATTAACAAACACCATCTTGCCATACATTCATCCTCACAAAATTTCCTAAGTATAATAATAGTGAGATTACGACAAAAACGCTTTTTATGAAAGAGTATACACCTGAGGAAAACAAAGCACCTTGAGTTAGAACATTAACATTAACGGAAAATATGAAGAGCTCAGTATTAGTCTGTGTTTGACAATCCAGATTTAAGCTTAACTGACAATTCTGAAATTAGACAAAAGTCTGTAACCAAACGGATGGACAGTATCGGGCATCACGGCAACCTACATCAAATTTGTATAGGCACAAAGGTGAATATAGGGGAACTCCATCAAAATGCAAAGGTCAATTAGTAAAGCCGTGAGATTGCTTTGATCTCAAAAAAAGACCTTTAAGACCGGTCGGCTTCTTAAATATTCGCCGGACGCCAAACAGATTATCCACTTTTGTTTGTCAGCTTTAGCATTTTTAATGAGATATTTCCAACGAAAATTTCCAATGTTCAATTTAAGCTTGTTCTTTAAGGGTATTAAAACTTAATAGGTGGGTGTTCTTATCAATTTGTTAGCATCAGTGCTGAAGAAAGTTCTTTACAAAAGATTTAATTTATGTAGGTACATAACAATATTATTAAACAAATTAATGTTTTCTGTTCTCGACAGAAACGGTTGTGTATAGTGTATACTTACGTATATAGCTTAACAATGAGGCTCCAATTATATAAATTGTTTTTTCAATTTCATGAACGTGTTTGATTTAGTTATATTTTATAGCGGGCTACCGAGTAGAAAGTAAGCGGTTAGCGTAATCGCCGCCATTGGATACCCGCAACACCAGTGGAGTCACAAATGCGGTGCCAACCTGGATGGTAAAAAGCATAGAAGGAGGAGTGGGCCTTTGATACTATCATATCGATTTGTCTGTAAAAAGGTAGTACCTACTGCTTCGTTCAAGCAGTCTCATTCATGCTGAAATCAGCAAGTCTCTTCTACCTTCAAATTACTTCCGCAGTCAAGCCTGCGCATCGTGCCCATTCATGCTGACATGGGCAAGGCTCTACTTCCTTTTCATTATATTCAGATGATACTTATTACCACTTTTTGTTGTATATATTTAAATAAAATATTGCTGGTTATTCAATAAAGAATGTGCTGTTTTGGCGGTATGCCGAATGGTTTTGTCGATAACACGAACAAAATATTGTTGATGTGGCGAAATTCACAAACAGTTGTCTCGAACTTGCGTCTTATTTGTATTCATTGCCTTGGTATTGTATTGTCTTCATTAGGAACAGACCGCGTAATGTCAATGGGATTGGCTATGAAGCTTGAGTTATTTGAAAATATGTGCTTATTAAGATTTCTTTTACATCATAAAATATTTTTAAACTAGTCTATATATTAAAACGTGAAGCGAAATTTTGTGATCCCTTTTTACGAGAAATGCGCGAACGGATGATTATGAAATTTGACACACTTATTGCTTCCATGTAGAAGGTGTGCAGAATATATTTCTAATGCATATTAAATATTTTAATTTTAATATGCATTAGAAATATATGATTTTAATGAAAATAAACGATACCACTACTACCTTAGATTTCGCACACACACATGCAAAACATCGTATACGTATACAATATTACTTTTTAATTTACGGTTATGGGCCCACAGACTTTCAAACTGAAAAGAGGTTAATAATACATGTGTATACTTTTTTATTCAAGGTTTGCACTATTCTGCCTAAGAAATTTTGTTTTTTCTGCAATATATATAACTTGACATTCTTTATTTATACGTTAAATATTGAATATGAAAGGTCCATTAATTTTAATTTTTGTCTAAGTATAAATACGAGAAGCAAAAATTGTTATCTACCACAATAATATTGATAATTGATACAGGCCTAAAGATTGGCAAACTGAAAATAGTTTAATTATTAGAAGCATATACTTTTTATGAAAAAATTTTACCATATTAAATTCATTTTAGAATAAAACAATTTTAAGTACTTAAAACTACAATTAAATTAATACAAAACCGTACAAATTAAAAGGAGAATATGTTAAATTAAAAAAAAAGGAAACAATACTTCTTTGTTCAAGGTTTGTTCCATTCTCCCACCGTGGGATCTCCACCTTGTCGTGGTGGGGGGGCTCAATAACCGTGGGTTTGAGGTACACCCACGGTGAAGCTATGCGGGATCCCGGCAGGGGACGCTCCACGTGGGCTTGCGTGAGGCCTGCGTAGGATGCGTCCCAAGGTGCGGGCGACAGTTCTGTCTGTTCCTCGCAGTCGGGTGCGGTCGTGGAGGAGAGGTGTGTCGGTGTTGCGTTGCCGCGCGCCCTATCTCTCGCGACCAAATGGGGGCGCACCATCGTTGCGTCGCGGTGGGGTCGCAGAGGAAGAGGAGATGCGGTGTTGCATTGCCGTCCTCCCTATCCTCTGCGGCTGCTGGGTGTTTTGGCGGCGGAGCTCAACACCTTCATCCGCCGCCAAGGGGGTTTCGTTCGGGGCCCGCCTGACCATCTGGCGGGCCAATACCCATCGGGGGGTAGCGAGGAATGCTTCGGTGAAACCCTATCCTCCTACATATGGGTACATGAGGAGCACGGGTTGGTTTTTAGTCAGTAAGAGTCTGACAGTCCCCTTCGTCCTTCCCCCCCAGGGCGAAGGGACTCCATGAGGATTTTCCAGCCCCACACCAAAAAAAAAAAAGGTTTGTTCTATTCTGCCTAAATTATTTTGTATTTATTACAATATATTATTTATCTTGGCAATTTTTTAATAAAGAAAATAGGTAGATATTTATAAGTATAATTCATTAATTATTTTTTTATTATTTAAATATGTGTTTCTTGGAAACTTTCCTTTCTTAATCTTAATGATTGTGTTTTATTATACTTAGTTGAAAATCTATTAAGCACATGATACTGAGCTATTCGTGAATGAGAGTGAAATAATACATTTGCCATCTATCAGTTTTATGTATCAATGTCAGATCGTATTGGTAAATTTTCAGCACATGAGTAAATAAACTTTTTAGACTTCAGTGTTCCTTTTAATTTAAAACTTTGTTTATACTTATAGTACTTGCAAATGGTCATACTGCAATAGGGATGTGGCATGTGTTTTTACTATCCGCCTGCCTTGCCTTGAGAATGATATTGTTATAAAGGAGGAGGAATAGGTAGATTGCAGCAAAGATGAGAATGTTATGATGGATGTGTGGAGTGACGAGAATGGACAGAATTAGAAGGAATGAGTATGTAAGATAGTACGTATATTTGAGGTATATATATATGTATTAGATAGTCTGAAAGTGGTGCCCATGGACTAAAAGTGAAGGAAAATATCGGTTGACTTCAAGAATTGCTCCTTGGTTGGCTTGGTATGGACATGTTATGCGAAGAGATTATTTGTATGGAGGTAAAGAAGTGTTTTTTTTTATTTCTTTTAAAGACAACTTTCGCTCTAAGAATAAATCCTGTGTCGCAGGGGCTCACCCTCGAAACAACAATTCATGGATCGCACAAGTGTTGTCTCGTGTGGGTATCGAAACCACAATACTTGCGCAGTGTCAACCAACTATGCAGTCTTAAAAGTCAACTACTCACGACGCGACGCCTCGACGTCATCCGAAGCTAGGCTTAATACAGACAGAACGGACCGTAGCGGAGAGGATTTTATCAACGCACTTGAAAATAAACTTTAATGTTTTTACAAATAAAGTTCATTAATGCTTGAACCTGATAAAAAATATTCGCGTGTCCTCGAAGATACGCGGAAATCCCCGCGCAAAGTCAAGTCGGCGCCCGCGTCGTATGCGTATTTTCAGGGTTTAACGAACTTTCGCGACAAAATATTTACTGTAGACTGGTAATCCAGAACGTTTTACTCACGCAGGCTCGCGAGGTCGCACGCAATCTTGAGCATACGCAATCCGTAAAGAAAATGCCCGAGACCGCGCGGAGATTATTCCTCTCTGTCTGCGTTGACCCTTCGACGACTTAGGACGATGACGTCTTCGTGCAACGTCGCTTCGCCTGGGTAGTACCTACCTAAGACTCGTCGTTGTAGGTTTTTGCGCCCAAGTTAATGCGTAACATTTTTAACAGAACAAAACTTTTGAAACTTCCTAATTACCTTTTCAATAAAGTTACATAATAATAAAATGGATCGGTTCCGCAAGCACGAAAAAATCTGATTAGGTATGCACAGAAAATGCACTACGTGTGACAAGGACAAATATAGTCGAGCCAAATAGAGTTGCCCGATTATGAACAAAATATTGTCAATAGTATCGATAAAAATCCTACGCACCGTAAAAGTTTGTTGTTTATTACATTGATTGTATTTAACGTCAATGTAATCGTCTTATCAATGATAGTATCGATAAAAAATACCTACGCACCGTAAAAGTTTGTTGTTTATTGTATCGACATTGTTTGTATTTAACTTTAATGTAATCGTCTTATCAATGATAGTATCGATAAAAATCCTACGCACCGTAAAAGTTTGTTGTTTATTGTATCGACATTGTTTGTACTTAACGTTAATGTAATCGTCTTATCAATGACTTTACGTTCGAAAATTTCAAAGTGTGGTACAAATAAAGGCGACGTTTTTTAATAGGTAAACAATGATAAACATGTAAAGATATTCAATGATTTAATCATTTGAAATAAGTTAATAATTATTGACTATTTTAGCTCTTTCTGTATGGTATTTTTTAAATGGTCTAATGGGTTCAACAATCTACTTAAGAATTATAATAACTATATATAATTGAAGTATGTGCATAGTATTTCATAAACTTGTTTAACTGTGTCATATTAGCAACACAATTAAGCAATAATTGCCGTGTGGTTGACGGCATAGAATACAAGTGTCACCACCCCCTATCTTCCCGTGGGTGTCGTAAGAGGCGACTAAGGGATAACACGATGCAAATACCATCTTTGCGTAGAGACGGAAAACTCGACATCAAACCCTATACGACTGCCTCGTTGGTCTCGCGGCATAAATGTGAGCGTGGGATTGGGAGGTCCCGGGTTCGATTCCTGGGTCGGGCAGTGTTATTGGGTTTTTCTGTCATGAAATTCTCAGTAGCACAGTAGCAGCACGGAGTCTGGAAATGTGCCCGGTACGGCAATAGGCTCGCCCCTTATTACGTGGGACTAAAGTATATCTGGCGAAAAGTGGGTGTAGAAATACACCTCTGCCTACCCCTTCGGGGATAAAAGGCGTGACGATATGTATGTATGTATGTATGTTAAGCAATAGCATTATTGTTAATACAAGTAAGTATGCATAGTTCGTTGTATAAAAACATTTTGTGTTATTTTGTTGTTAACGTATTAACGTGTCAAAAATATCGACATTCATAGTACCTATTGCGCATCTCTATTTCCTATCCTAGACATGTTGGTGCCAGCGGCGCATCGGTGATCGGTGACTCATCAAAGGTTTGTTTAGTGCCGCAAAACCAGTCGATCAGACTGCGCGCGCGCTTATCTTAACTTCATGCGACAGTTGTTTTTGGTGTTGAATTGTGTGATTGTATTTATTTGTGTTATTTAATTGTGTAGTTGTTTAGTGAACCTTATCATTCGTCATTTTTGCATTATTTGTGTCGTCATTATGTCGTCTGAATATGCGGATATGATTGTGTAACGTGGGTTCTTGTTGTGAAAAAGACACCAGTGCTTTCCTAATTACTGAACTTTCATTAGAGTGATTTGTAGAATTACTGAAATAGGTAATTCGTGATAACAATGGCGGCCATTTTGAGAATTCGAAAATTTTGTGCTACCTTTTACGTGGGTTTGTGTTAAGTGGGTTTTTGTTGATATGAAAAAGACACCAGTGCTTGCCTAATGAGTGACCAAACATTGGTGTAATATGTAGAATTACTGAAATAGGTAATTCGTCAATAAATGTGAACTAGTCTGCCGCATAGCACACGTTGCCGTTCTTACAAAGGTCAGTAACCTAATGTCATATTGGTCTACAAATGGTGTTTCGTTTTGCTACTCATATTTTATAAGGACCTATCCTTGTCGCTCTGATAAAAAGTCCTTTTCCAAACAGTGTCTCCCACATTAAACTCAGCTGGTTTGCGGCGTAAATTATAAGTTTGGGAATTCCTAGCATGGGCTTGAATGAGGAGTGCCTGAACTTTGTCAAAATTGCCTGATAAGTGAGCTATATTTTCTGCGTAATCGTCCCTAGGTATGTATACTATATCATCAGCGTCCGCGTCAACATAGTGTGAGCCTCATGGAACTAGTTCACGTCCATAGACTAAAAAACTTGGTGTATAGCCCGTGACTTCATTAACTACGGTATTTAATGCAAACTGCACCTTAGGTAGGAGAGTGTCCCATAATCTCTGGTCATTTCCTACAAACGCCGCTAAGGTAGAACCAATGGTTTTATTATAGCGTTCGACCGTATTCACATGAGGAGAATATTTTGGAGTGTAGTGAAGATTAGGAATCTTATACTTGTGCAACATAGCTTTTAAAGTAGCACTTACAAGCTTTTTACCATTGTCCAATATGATTGTAGATGGTATACCATGAACTAAAAATATTTTTCTTCCAAAATATTAGCTATTATTTCAGCAGTTGCGCGCCTCATAGGAAAAGGAAGACAGTATTTACTAAAACAACAAGTTACTACAAAGATGTAGGCGTTTTGTTTTCTTGTGACGGGTAATCGGGTAACCAAATCTACACTAATGGTTTGGAAGGGTCGTGAACACACTTTGGGTCGTCCCATGGTTCCCAATGGTGCATGGTTCTGATGTTTGTGCGCGATGCAAGTGTCGCAAGAATTCATGAACTTTACCACGTCAGCGTGCATTTTGGGCCAATAGTAACGAAGTGCTAAGCGCTTGTAAGTTTTAAATATATCGAAATGCCCGGAAGTGGGTTCGGCATGGTTCTCTAATATGGCATTATTTCGATCAGAAGAAGGTAGCACTTCTTTCCATTCGAACTCCTTACGTAGCATACACCTAGATTTTATCAAACGATACAATTTATTATTTTTAATAGAATAGTCTTAATAGTCATTAGGCGAAGATAAACAACCATTGTAGGTGGCTGAATACCATTGATCAGTGTCAACATTAGGGTTGTTCACGTTATTATTATTATTATTCGCGTTATTTATATTTACAGGTAGGGATCGTAATAACGCATCTGCTATAATATTATCTGCGCCACGCCGATGCTTTATTTCGAAGTTAAAGGCTGACAGACGAACCGACCACCGAGCTAATTTACCAGTCGTGTTGCTCAAGTTTAGGAACCATTTCAGTACGGAATGGTCAGTATACACAACAAACTTTAACCCGTTATCTAAATAGCAGCGCCAATATTTGAGGGCTGTAAGAACTGCTTATGTCTCCCGTTCTGTTATACTATAGTTTTGTTCCTGTGCATTTAGTGACCTACTCATGTAAGCGATAGGTAGTTCCACGCCTATTTCTTGTGTAAGCAACCCACCGATGCCACACGCGCTCGCATGTGAACTTGAAAAGGTTTCTCGTAATCGGGGCACGATAATATTGGTGCGGAGCTTAACAATTGTTTTAGTTTACAAAACGAGTCATCAGCTTCCACCGACCACTGGAATGGTGCAGTTTTCATACCGGTAGAGGTAAGTTTGTTCAAAGGACCGGCAATAGTACTACAATTAGGGATTAATCGCCGATACCATGATGCAATGCCCAAGAACTTTTGAGTTCTTTTTATTCTTAGGCGTAGCATATTGAAGAATGGCTTCCACCTTACATGGGTCTACTTGTAATCCTTTAGAGTTTACTACGTAGCCCAAGTACTTAAATTCGTCACGGAAGAATTTAGATTTTTCTAAGTTAATTGTAAGGTTGGACGATTTCAATTTTTCGTATACTTTATTTAATAGTGACACATGAGCATGAAAAGATGGCGATATAAGCACGATATCATTTAAGAAAACGAATACCGAGTTTTCGAACTCAGGACTATTCGTAAACAAGTGATCCACCAAACGCTGTTGTATCGCAGGCGCATATATTAAGCCAAACGGCATAGTCACAAATCTAAATGTTCCTCTAGTGGGCACATAGAACGCAGTCTTTTCACGATCACATTCGCGAAGAGGCGTCTGCCAAATGACTTAGATAAGTCATTTTGTGTTTTTCTTAGTCACCTTTTTAGACACCCAAGGAATGAAATAGGGTAGTGTCTCATGTGTATTCTTAATCCTACACGTATTCATAGCTAAGAAAAACATTATTCGTTTAAAAAAATTATATTTAGAATTCTTATATGAAAGTTATTCTATTCTGTACAATTATTCGCTGTATGATCTGATATTCGAATCACCACATACTTTTATCTAGTGATTACAAAAGGTTACGAGATACATTTCGTAATGTGGCCAACCGTAGCTATTCACCCAAAATATTTTTATCAAAGTCAAAGTTTATTGATAAATGGTCATTCTTCATCGACATAGCGTCATAGAAATGAAAATAAGTATCACTTGACTGCAATGCCGCGTATACAGTATGTTGACATGCATTTGCAAAATATTTTCATGACTATACTACTATAACTGAATACAAAGACATGGAAAATAACTCACTAAATCTTAAAATATTTTCTCCTAATTATACACTTTAAACATCACCGTTGACCGGCGCCACCGCTCAGCTGATCGCGGCAAGTCATTGCAGATACCTAAAGCAAACAAGCTGCGTATCTACCGTGCAGTCTTATTCTACACCAGTCAACGGATTATTCTGATTTACTATCTAAGTAACATTTAATGAAAACAGGGTTTTGTATCATCGGACGCTGTTTCAAATAATTTTAGGTGGATAAGTGTACTGTCTATGTTGTATTATTAAAATATTTTACAAATGCAGATGAACATATTATATAGTACCTACGTTTAAAGCAAAGAAGAGCGTGATCACTTTAAGAAACAAGAATACGGATAGCTTAAAATTCTTAAAATGACTATAAAATACAATATTTCGCGGATCGCCTCCCGCGAGGATGTTGATTTGCACCAGAAGACCTATGCTTCATTCTGATGTGTAAGCTATATTTCTGCAAAGTTGTAACAAAATCCGTTTAGTGGCTCCTGCGTGAAAGAATAACAAACATCCAACCATCCAAAAATGTATCTTTAGCATGTTTTTATTTCTAAATCAAAATAAAGTGTAAGTATAATTATTACTATTTATCTAGTTTCAAACATCTACATTTCACACGGCTAAAGATTTCGTTCAGTTTAGATGTTTTTCACGGCGTGTACTAACTTTGCTTCTCGCTATTTGTGTATTCCTCTCTTAACGGCATAGTTTCCTTTACTTTACATCTGCTACATACGATACTTTAACACTTTCCTCTATATATAGAGAAAGTATTAAAACATTTTTGCAAGGATTAAACTACGTTCTAGCAAGTAACGAAACCCTGCTAAAATGTTCTATTAAAATAGGAAACTGGCCAAACAATATAAATAATGTATAAGTGATATTTATTTATTTATATTTATAGTAAATGAGTACCTAGCTATACATCGTTTTGAATGTCTGTATAGTCCCACGTACCATAACAATTGTTAGAATAAAAATTAGGATATAAGAAAAAATATATTAGGTTTAATAGAACTAGTAGCGTACAGACGTATTAAAATTATCGTATATAATAATTAATAACGACAGTGTGCTGATATGCCTACCAGAAAGCTAACGAGATTAATTTTAATAAATTAATCTCGTTAGCTTTCTGGTACCCAGCAAGGCAACTAACTTTTATAAATTGCAACACAACAACTTATGTTGAATTAAAAATAATGTTATCTATCATTATAAAAGTCGTGCATAGCAGCGGCGGGAGGTGACAATGAACTCAAACTCAAATATGTTTATTTCCATAAAAAGAAAAAAAAATATTGGACACGTCAGAAAGTCATAGATAATGAGAAAAAAAGTAAATATAAATGCATATTTACATAATTGAGCATTGAAAGAAAATGCCTGTTGAGAAAGTAGAGCCTCTGAGAAGAATCAGGCAAGAAACTCAGGGCCACTCTTTTCATCGTACAATTTTATACAATTAAATAACTGAGTAACTACATTGCATTTTTCATATAATATATGAGCTAGATTGTCCATAATGTTGACGTTAATTAATATGGTTATTTAAAAAAAAAATATACAAGCACTAAACTAGACTAGCACGATACAGACACAACAGCTCACATTCACAAAAAACTTAAAATGTTAAGAAGGAAATATCCTGTGGGACTGAACAAATTAATCCCAAGCATTTTTATCTTCAATATAATCTTGTACTGAATAGTAGTCTTTTTGACATAGTTTTCGTTTTATGAACTTCTTGAATTTTTTGAAACTTAAATTTTGAATATTGCTAGGTACTTTATTACCGATGCTAAGATTCTAACTAGCGGCTCTAGCGGCAAATTTGAAAGTTGTCCGGGTACGACACTTTTGACATTGTTGTGTGTTGTATTGAAAGCTGTCAAAAGTGTCGTACCCGGACAACTTTCAAATTCGCCGCTAGGGGCGCGCGGATAATCTTTGCATCGCCAATTGTAAAAGCGCACACATTGGCCTTTGAAAGATCTTTTTATTTTATCTAGCCATGTAGACGGCACTACTAGTTTACTCTTATTTCTAGTATTTACATTGTGGATACCACTTTTTTTGAGTATCAGGCCTTGTTTTGCAATACAATATATATAAGATTGGAATATATGTACTGGCTTGCAACTGTTAGAATATTTATTTCTTTAAATTTATTCCTTAATGAAGTCCCATAATCCATATTACAATTGCTCGGATAGCTCTCTACAGCAAAACAAAGATAGTCTGAATGTCAGCAGCATTTCCCCACAAGAGAATACCGTATGACATTACACTAGAAAATAGCTATGATATACAAGCCTAGCTGTGTCAATGTCAGTTAACTAGCCAATTTTTCTGACTGCGTTTGCTGCAGAGCAGAGTCTATTCGACAATTTACTAATATGTGGTCCCCATTGCAGCTTAGAATCCAACGTAATGCCTAAAAACTGGGTGTTATCACAAGATCCAACACATCATCCTTAACCTTTACTGAGGTGTTCACTTGTTTGACGTTAGGCATCTAAAATCGAATACATTTAGTTTTAAGTCTATTTAAAAGCAGGTTATTAACCTCAAACCATCGAACCACCTTTGATGATGACGTCTTCTTTTTTGTTCAGAACCGCGATATTATAATAAATTTTCCAGTAGCGTGCAGCTTACGTAAAATGGAGGACGAGAAAATAATGATAGATAGCCGAGCATTCGAGAGAAAGTAATCAGATTCCATTGAACACTTTGGGCACAAAATTTCTTATGAAATACGAAGAAACATAAATGTTTCCAGTCGCACATTTTGAGGAATACATCCCGATTGCAACGACATCCACTGATATTGATATCATCATCATCAGCCTTTAACAGTCCACTGCTGGACTAGGCCTCTCCTTTGAAAGGAGGAATTGACCTACTATACCACGCTGGCCAAACGGGTTGGTATAGGATTTGTATCAAGTTTTCCTTCTCTTACAGTGCTGTTCTCTGCATAATATGCTCCCTCTGTCGGCTCTTACGACACCCATGGGATGATATAGGGTGGTGACAATCCGTATTCTTAATCCGTCACCACACGGAATGATATTGATATATGAAAACCTATTAGGGTGTTAGGGTGCATAGGGTTCCCACCAAGAACTTAGGGTCCCAAGCCAACCTCACCTGCAAGTGGTGAAGAAAAACAATTCACCTAATTGCTCAATATGTAATCAAATTGAGGATGTGCAACATTTGCTGATGGATTGTTCTCGGAACATGAATGAAAGACAGTTACTTATGAAGGAATTTAAACTAAATAGGCTGGATGTAGGATTAATTCAATCCATCCTGGCCGAACCCTATACAGATGTTGCTAAAAAAATGTGTTATCTAATAACAGTCCTTCATAATATGTAACTTTCTTCATTAGCCCGCTTAATTGTAGTTGAATGTTAGTTGATATGCTCAATGTAAACGGATACGATGGGGTTAACGTGTCTAGTTAGACAAAAACCCCTCCAAAAAAAAAAAAAAAAAAATTAATAAAAAAAAACTAAATCAAAATAAAGTGTAAGTATGTAAATATATTACTTACTATTTATCTAGTTTCAAACATCTACATTTCACACGGCTAAAGATTTCGTTCAGTTTAGATGTTTTTCACGGCGTGTACTGACTTTGCTTCTCGCTATTTGTGTATTCCTCTCTTAACGGCATAGTTTCCTTTACTTTACATGTGCTACATACGATACTTTAACTTTTTCCTCTATATATAGAGAAAGTATTAAAACATTTTTGCAAGGATTAAAATACGTTCTAGCAAGTAAGTTAAGGAAACCCTGCTAAAATGTTCTATTAAAATAGGGAACTGGCCAAACAATATAAATGCTGTATAAGTGATATTAATTTGTTTATATTTATAGAAAATGAGTTCCTAGCTATACATCGTTTTGAACGTTTGTATAGTCCCACGTACCATAACAGTTGTTAGAATAAAAATTAGGATATAAGAAAAAATATATTAGGTTTAATAAAATTAGTAGCGTACAGACGTATAAAATGATCGTATATAATAATTAATAACGACAGTGTGCTGATATGCATACCAGAAAGCTAACGAGATTAATTTTTATAAATTAATCTCTTAAGCTTTCTGGTTACCAGCAACGCAACTAACTTTTTTTAATTCCAATACAAGAACTTATGTTGAATTAAAATAATGTTATCTATCATTATAAAAGTCGTGCATAGCAGCGGCGGGAGGTGACAATGAACTCAAACTCAAATATGTTTATAACCATAAAAAGAAAAAAAATATTGGACACGTCAGAAAGTCATAGATAATGAGAAAAAAAGTAAATATAAATGCATATTTACATAATTGAGCATTGAAAGAAAATGCCTGTTGAGAAAGTAGAGCCTCTGAGAAGAATCAGGCAAGAAACTCAGGGCCACTCTTTTCATCGTACAATTTTATACAATTAAATAACTGAGTAACTACATTGCATTTTTCATATAATATATGAGCTAGATTGTCCATAATGTTGACGTTAATTAATATGGTTATTTAAAAAAATAGTATACAAGCACTAAACTAGACTAGCACAATACAGACACAACAGCTCACATTCACAAAAAACTTAAAATGTTAAGAAGGAAATATCCTGTGGGACTGAACAAATTAATCCCAAGCATTTTTATCTTCAATATAATCTTGTACTGAATAGTAGCCTTTTTGACATAGTTTTCGTTTTATGAACTTCTTGAATTTTTTGAAACTTAAATTTTGAATATTGCTAGGTACTTTATTAACGATGCTAAGATTCTAACGAGCGGCTCTAGCGGCGAATTTGGAAGTTGTCCGGGTACGACACTTTTGACAGCTCAATACAATTAACACTATAACCTCGAAGCAAAGTTGTATTGAAAGCTGTCAAAAGCGTCGTACCCGGACAACTTGAGCCGAACGCCAGTGTTTTGATCCCACGTAATAACGTGGGATCAAAACACTGGCGAAAAGTGGGCGTTTAATATGCCTCTGCCTACCCCTTCGGGGAAACAGGCGTGAGTCTATGTATGTATGTATGTGAAAACTTATTACTCAGAAATTAATTGTATTTACTTTTGCTTGTTTTATTAAACATTGGCTAACAAAAAAATACTCAGAACATTGAGATAATAAATGTAAGAAATATATAGGAATTTCAATATTTACCAGACATTAATAAAAAGCTAATAAGAAAAACCTGTACGTGCATCGTTACGCCTGTATCCATTTAATTATCGGCCGTGCTGATGTATTGCGATTAAATAGCACTAATAAATATATCTGTATCTAATATCGAACTTCTTACCAACCATCTATTCATTGTAACTGTGTACATATATTTTTGTCAGTTCTTTTTGTGCTTACCGAACTCAGTCCACGTTTGCACAAATATTTTATTCGCAACGTTTGTTCACACCAACTATCTTGTGTAAAACTTAGATTTTATTCAATGTTCTTTCTGTGATCACAAAGAATCAGTACAGAATTCCAATAAATTCAGCGAAACATTTCAAACAAGATGCTGTAAAACTTTCATCTTTTACATTCTAAGAGTAAAACTTGTATATATACAAGATGAAAGCCGGATTTGAATTGTCTTTGTTAAACCTAAACTTCATTCAGGTACCTACTCTAAATATTACCCATTAATTAAAACGAAACTTAGATTTTATTTGTTGAATAACTTTCGTATGAACAATTCATTTTTATGTCCTAAAATACTGTTATATAATAAAACATTAACACATATTTACGTATTATTTAAATGTCACTTGTTTCTGATTGAGTTTTGAAAAATACTACAGGCATGTTACCTTGATTTTTTTCACAGAAATTTCATTTTAGTGGATTGTGTGATTAAACATATTTGAAAGCACTCTGCTTTCAAATACGTTTATTACAAATTTCCAACGAAAGCAAGACACAAAATAAATAAAAGCAAACTGGAAACGGCCGTGGCCGAGTTCACTAGGCATGTAATAAATATACGACTAATCAAAAATGTTTTCGAGGTATTTTCAATACTAGGCATAGTTTAGAGACTTAGGGGAAATTGAAACAGGGTATAGAATATTGGTAGAACACTCACACAATATTTGTACCATCTCAGCATAAAGCATAAGTCGAGTATAACGCTCGAAGTAGCGCAGGAACCATCTAAACAAATTGCACCAGCTATGCAATTTATTTTAGTCGAAGAATGAAAACACTCACCGCATCCTCTACAAGTCACCGTATATTGTTTTATATAATGGTACGCAGTTTGGGTTAAATATTCTTATGGGTTATATACACAATAATACATGGTCTGATGTCTATGATCCACGCAAAATACACGCCAGGACGTGGAGTTGCGAAAACAGCCTTTGCTACTATGGTCTGACGTCTAGTATGCCGTCTCTTTACAAACGCATGTATTTGCTTCGTCTACTTTGTTTAGTCGTCTCTTACGAAACCCACATAATGAAATAGGGTCGTAAGATTATCTTAATATATAAAATCCTTGCGTTACTGACTGACTGACAGACACGCTACAGCTGAATTTTTTGGGCGCAGGAAGCTGAAATTTGGCATGTTTGTTCCTTGGGGACCTTACGGGTGCACTAAGAAGGATAAGGAGGATTTTCCAAAATTCCCACGGGATCGGCCAAAACGGGTAAATTTAAAAAAATGCAGGCGTAGCTGCTGGCGTCCTCTAGTGTGTTCATAATCCGTTACCACACGGATAGTATACTGCATAGTAATAACATATTCAAATAACATCAGTCGTAATAGATGCAAATTTAAATTGAGTTGTATCAATAGAGCGCATTATATTGGAGGGTCATTATAATCTAACCACATTTAAGTAGGCAAAAATACCATGGTTTGGCATTAGCATAATAATTGATGTTCACAATGAATAAACCGATATCTAATACACAACAATAGATAGTCATATAGTCATAAAACCATTAATTGAGCATGAACTCCACAAAGCAGAAGGTTATGCATTTAAAAAGACAGCTTTAGTTAAAAAAGCGCCTACATCCAATATTCATTTGCATAATTTGTAAAAAGGTATGATTTAAATTCTCATCAACTTTGATGTTATCTCACAAAAATCAACCCTTGCCTTAAATTTTCACAAAATGTTTAATACCGGGTACCAGATGGAATAGAAAATTAATTTCACTCAGATAAGGATAAATTACACCAATTTTGGACAGAATCTTATAAAATACAAAAAGGAAATAATTTAAAATGTTTGTTGATTTGAAGAAACCGCTAATATAATAAATGATTAGTACAAAACTCGATTCGAGCGAGGTAGATTTGTTTAATTACAAATGTTTAGAAACAGACATTTGTTACAAAAACGAAGAAAAAAAGCTAAAAGATTGTCACGGCTTATTGCCCTTAATTTACGCAAAGCGAATACAGAGCCAGTTTATGCAATAAACAATCACAAGATATACCTCACTGGTGCATAATGTGTTTATTTTGGCACAACATTCTGCATTACTCGTTAAATGGAATCACTGAAATTAAATAGAAAACAGTTTTCTGACTAATTCCTTCACATGTTATACACGCATAACCGGGGTTAACATGTGAATCTTCGCAGTATAGATTACTGTCTCGGTGATCTAGTCATCAAAAGTACTCGGGTTTGATTTATGTGAAAAATTAAATTTTTAATTTGTATATGCTAAACATGTTGAAGTAGCAGCCAGCTCTCAATCTATTTAATTAACGAACATGGCATCATTTGAATGGTCTAGTATAGCGAGAATGAAAAAGGTAGTTGACATTTTCCTTGTTGAATCAGAACAACCGCCAATATTCTATAGTTCATTACCGTTTGAACTGAAAAGGCATGCGATTTTCATATTTAAATATACAAAATAAAATATGTGGGTATGTTTATACGACTAATGAACACTTGAAAACGTAAGTGAAAACGAATACGCTCTGGGTGATTTGAAAGGCCGTGCACGTATTAGCAAGCTGGGAAACATAAATAACAAGCGAAACAATTTACCTACGAGCCTGGCTGAGGTATTCTTACAACTGTTTAGTTTGTTCAATATATACCAGCCGCTGATACGTGCCGCGAATCCGGCCTACTGGATTCTGCACTCGCAGCCAAAGAACAGTAAATTAGAGAATTACAGTAATTTTAAATAATACCAACACTCAAAATTTATACCGAACCATTTCTGGTGGGTCACCAGAATTGGTAAAAGCATTATATAAATTTTATTGCCCTATAAATATAACTTTGCTATATGACATATATTTCTATAAATTAGGTGGGTATAGGATAAGTTACGTTTTGAAGGTATTTCGCCAATTAAATAAGGACCTCAAATAAACTACTTTTCGTTTACTTTTACCTATCAGCAAATTATAAACCTATATTTCGACTATTATGACATTCATGTGATTTATGAACTATGCAATTCATAGAAGTAAGTTATTATGAAAACATAATATATATACCTACGAGTTTCCACTTTTACATTTTTCACCATACTGATTATAAAAGAATTCCAAATATAATAAATAAGTTCAATTAACAAATTGTGAAATTATTACATTTCAACGAAATATTTGAATAGATAATATTTTTTACCAAGTGTTATTGACATGCCGCGACAAACCTTTCAATGTATGGCAATTTCTGCTACTATCATGTAAAAACAGGTACGTAAAATATTTTCACTACATAAAACACAATTGTGTGATTGTTCAGGTATGAAACGAATAGAGGGATTAAAAAATATCATTTAAAATTTGTTTATGGCCAGTGGGTAAAACTTTTTCTCATAGAAGTAAGCTCTCTGGTTCCTGCTACTAGAAACTGGATCACAGTTAGATCTCTGACATTTATCTTTTCGATGGCTTGACATGGTTTATGATGCGATGACTGTTCTGTATTGCTTGTAAGCCATATGTATTAGGTCGTGCCGCTGTAGATATAACGATTTTATACGTCTTCACTGCAGTTACCATTGTTTAACAGTTATTGTACGGATCATTCTATGCCGTGCTGTATTTTAGATTTATGACAAGCTTTATACCAACATGAAAACGAAAAGCCTTTTATTGAACATACATAATATATTACATGAGTTTTATTTCATTTTTATATTAAGTATTATTCTAAATAAATATTAGAAAAATATTTATTTGTATTTTCCCCGCTACGCAGGATTTGTTCCTAGTGCGGGAGTTGTCTCTTCTCCAAACCCAGCACAATCTTACCTACTGCGATATCAGTGTATATAAAAGTGTGATTGTCTCATAAAATAATGTACCGATTCATTCGAATGCACACAAAGTATAAAAGTAACTACATATCTCTCAAAACAATAAGTAAAGCAGAACGACTTTTATCTCGTGTATAAATCTTTATCTTGTATCAACCTAAGAACAAGGGCTTCATTGACAGTCAATGTCAACCTCGGGTATAAACCCGAGGTTGACATTGACTATTGTTTATGGCCAAAAGTTTGCAGAAACATCGGTCTGCAGATCGTCTGCCTATTAATGTATAATTAACAACTTTTACTACACAGAATTGTAGTACAATTTATTGCTTAGTATTTAATTTTGTTTTGTTATAGCTATGCCCCGCAATGTCACCTGACGATCCTTTTCGTTTAACAAATTGTTTTGATCCTTGCCTGTGGTGTTGCCTGTATCATTGTCTAGATGACGTGTTTTTAAATTTAGTGATATAAGCTAGGCAATGACCAAAGAGATTGGATATATATACATAGAGGTAGTCCTAGTACTCACAAATTGAACACAGTCAACTTACGTGTAAGATACAATTTAGACAATTTATGCCATCAAATTATATAACCCTAGTGATTTTTCTTTTATAACCGTTCTGTCATGAATTTGAATTTAGCCGTATAATATTTATATCGACTTTTCTAGTGTTGTAAAAAATCTTATCGATATGTCTATCCACAGTATTTGATTTCGTTATTTTTTAGATTTTCACGTGATAAAGATTTATAAAATAAGAAGTGGATTGCTGCAGTATGTCGTGGCGAAAATTGGGTGCTTAGAAAGCACCATAGAATTTGTTCCAAGCTTCTTACTGCGGAAAGTTTTTATAGTATTGATAGATGGCGCAGACTAAAAGAAAATTCAGTTAAAAAAAACATTACTCCTCTATTCTAAACGTATCAGTGTGAGTGTCTAAATAATTACTTGCTTTTACTTTTATTAAGGTAGCAGCGCCAAACAGGAGTCGGATCTTGGGCTCCATTCGATGTCTTGGTCAAAGGAATAATTTAATTTTAATATTTTGTTCAATTTTATTATCAGTGCATAGGGTTACCACCAAGAACGTAGGGTCCCAAGCCAACCTCACCTGCAAGTGGTGTACCTGCTTATCAACGGACGAGGCTCTGGCAAACAAAACATCCCGATTAGCGGCATTAGGCTCGCCACCAATTACGTGGGATCAAAAGTCTGGCAAAAAGTGGGCGTTTAATATGTCTCTGTCTACCCCTTCGGGGAAACAGGCGTGAGCCTATGTATGTATGTTATAAACAGTATTTAGCCAGCTACCTGCAGTTACACTGTTGCCACGAAAAGTCACGACACGCTAAGCGACAAGCGATTTCGATGTTTATTTCTGCAGTTTAGTTCTGCACTGAGGTGACAGCGCCGGCGGCAGAATAGAGAGCGGCATGAACATTGAAATAGCTTGTCGCTCAGCGTGTCGCGGCCGTTCGTGGCCAGGCTGTTAGGTGACATCCACTATTTCATAGTTTTACCATATCCTTACTAATACCTATTATAAATGTAAGTGAATTTATTTATTTGTTAAGCTTTCACATTTTGACTACTCAATTAATCATAAAAAGTTCAATGCACGTTGCTGGGAGTAATGGGAGTACAGAAAAAGGTATAGGGTACTTTTTATCAATCGGCTTTGGCCTATAAATCAAGCTTCAGGTTTCATCAGTGATTGCTAGGGTGGCAAAAACAAAGGGTATGCTTATTTATTTTAATATACTGCTTTGCATTAAAACGTGGCTTTTTTCTTTCTTTAGTGTACGCGTGCGCCTTCCATAAATGAGACATCTTCTGTTTCTCTGACAACCAGCACTAAAGCGCCTACGTTAGTTACAATTTCTCCGCCAGTAGGTACAGAAGCGATGAAAATTGTGTGCGCTAAGCACTTACATACAATAGAAAAACTACAAAAAGAAGTTTTTCACCTTGAGCAGCTTGTTAAAAGACGATCGTTAAAATAAATTATTTAATACAACGGTCTAAACGTCTGATGAAAAAGAACATTGCTATGAATTCACGTTTACTTGATAGTTTGCAAAACGAAAATATTGTGAAGGAGGATTTGTTAATATTAGATCACGTGAAAAATAACAGTGTTATTAAAAAATACCTTTGCCGCGCGACTGGTGACAAAACACGTGAGATTAGCTTGAAGTTAAAAAAAAATGCTGTGACGGTTCATTATTATGTGCTACTGAGTACCCATTTGAAACAAAAAAATATAGATTAACTAGCGTTCTGACTGCTGTGGACACAAACTTACGGAATGTATTACATACTTACTATACTTTACAAGTCTGTTTGATTTTGAACCTATATGAAACTTTGATCGATATCGATAGCAGATTTGCTCAATCACTAAAAAATTTAAAAGTTACGAAATTTGTGTTCAAATGGTCTTTAGCCCTAACTGACAAACATAGTGCCATCTTCTTCTGGCAACCCTAATTTGTCATATGAGTGAAGAGTGTAGCTATATTCAATTTGTTCATAAAAATATCGTTCATTCCATGCTTTAGTTATTCTTCTGTGGCAATGACAAAGCGAGCATGACATGACTTGTATATTTCTATCTATAGATTATTTTAGTCTACCTGGTTCGCTTTCCGGTTTGATAGCTTATAAAATTACAAATAGACGAATATTTAGTAAAAAAATGATAGAACAGAAAATTTTGATGCTTGAGTTACAGTTTGCAAAATAAACTTGTGCATAGTTTTTATTTAATAACACAAATATTTAAATGCAATTGAATTAAAACCAACTATAAATAACTAAGTGGCTATTTACATATAAATTAAAACAATAATTTCTATACTTAAATAACTAACAAATAAAAGCAATACATAAAAAAGGGAAAAGCTAAATTTAAAGGGCGTCATGGAAATCCTCCACATCGCCATCAATTGGAAGCGTGCCCAGAACGCTGGCAGCATTTTGTGCCAAATACAAGCCAGTCTTCTGGTCATGCGAGGCGTCAACCATTCTCTTTGAAGGATCTCTAAAAAGAGATCTCGCACTTGGACCCCATGGTCCCAACGTTTCGACTCCAAATGGCTCAAATACATAATCCCCTACTAGATTTATGTATTTGCGCCATTTGGCAGTCTCCGCAGAAGCAGCAGCAGCGCCCACACAACCCGCCGTGCTAGGAAGATGAGATGGCGCAAGGGTGTCGACACACGTTGCGTCGAGCACGCTCCGCAGCATTGGACGACGTACTTAAGAGATTTTCTCGTACCACGCTGCAAAGCGGCTCGTCCCACTGCCTCTGAGAACTTGTGCTGTGCAAATATACTGACCTTTTTTCAAATTTATCATTCATAATATACCATCAATTAAAGGAAACACAAACATCTATACATATAAATAAAATTGGAGTGTCTATTTGTACGGTTTCGCCGTACATCGCGACTTCGTACGCTCGTGCGCTTGAGTCAGCATATTTGATTCACACTTCATTTTATATAATTAATTGCAATTCAGTTCATTACCGGTCATCAACCGCGCCGCGTGTGTAATCATTATCAAGCATTTATCATAGCATTATCATTTAGCATTAATTTACCTTTTTTGTCTTATATCAATAAACCGTATCTAAATCTCTAATACCATCTTTTACTTCTATCATCAAAGAAATCGACATCTTTATGGTCCTTCGTTAGAGTGAGGGGGCCCATTCCGCGAGTGTTAATTTTGTTAGAGTGATATTCGTGTGAGTGGTACTCCATACCAGCGACCGCGCACTTCAAGCAGCCACAACAAACCAGGCCAGGAGTGCAGTGAGATATCAGTCGCTGCGGGAAATATACGAGCACAACAAAACACAAGTAAGATCTTTCCAGTTTACATACATTTATCACAATGAGCAAAACTATGGAGGATTTACTTGCCAACCAAAATCTGACTATGAACGCCATGAACCAGCTTCTTACAAACTTTAAGAAAGCTGGTCATGAGCGCAAGACGCCGGAATTTGCTAAGAAACGTCTAGAACATATACACGCATATTGGCAAGAATTCCAAATAAATCATGTAAAGTTGAGCGGGTTTAGCGATAAGTCTAGTGAATATTTTATCGGCAATCATTATCTACAAGCTAAATAATTTTATTTATCCGCCCGTGAGACGATAAAACAAGCTTTGTCGGTATCGGTTTTTACACCAGCAACACCTACGGCTGGTCGGTCTTCTCCTTTTCCCGTCACCAATCCTACGGATAGGAAAGCCGAGGACACCGAAATGCTATTAGCTAGGTACTCTAGAAAAACCTCAGTTCACGTCCCAAGGCACTAACAGCAAGCTGGACGAGCAACTGAAGAAACAAAGCAGCAACTTTAAGGCTTTTTCTAGAGCTATAGCGAACATTAACATTGATAACATATCTGAGAAGTGGGATTTCGAAGATACTCTAAAAACATTAGAAACCAGGTGGTCAGTCATTGACACGCTACATTGGGAGTTGGACGGAGACCTCGATAGAAAGAACGCGAATTATCAGGAAATGTTCACAGCTTACGAAGATACTTATAATCGTATGAAACGAGCCCTAAATAGCAAGCTGTGGTCGGTATCACACAGAGAAAAAACCACACCCAAGATGGAGGTTCCTGTGTTCAACGGAAAGTACAATCAATGGGTATCCTTCAAGGACTTGTTCACTGAGGCGATACATAACAACCCATCACTCTCCCAAGCCCAGAAGATGCAGTTCCTGAAGGCGAAAGTCAGGGGTGAAGCGGAAGGGCTTTTACAACATCTGCAAATCAGTTCGGATAACTACTCCGTTTGCTGGGAACTGCTGAACCATCGTTACAATAACAAAAAACTCATATTCACTTCGCATCTTAACATTCTAATGAACCTTCCAGTCATGCAACAATCATCCATACATAACATAAAACGCATCCATGACACGACTCGCGAGTGTCTTAATGCGATAAAAAATTTTGGCGTTGACATTAGCACCTGGGATCCTTTACTTGTGTATCTCTTAACGAACAAATTAGATGCAGAAACACATAGCAATTACCTATTTTATGCGAGTTTTTGGATTTCTTGGAAGTCATATTCACCAGCATGGAAACTTCGAGGCGAAAACAAGACGCTCCAAAATCTTCGCCATCAAATTCGAAGCCATCAAATAATTTATATAAACATACGAAACAATCATATTCCAGCAATAAAGGTATTTCGCAATCGGTAACTAGAGATATCCGTTCCAATAAAATATGTCCAATAAGCAAAAATGGGCATGGACTTTATCAATGCGAACAATTTACAGAAATGTCTTCGAATAATAAAAGGCAAACTATAAACAAACTAAAGTTGTGTGAAAATTTCCTCTATTCTCATAACGGTAAAACATGTTTTTCAACAAAACGATGCCGCGAATGCGATGGGTTCCACAATACTCTTTTGCACGAAGCGTTTGCGCAATCACAAACAAAACAAGCGAACGCAGCGGTAACCAAACCCGCTGCCATGAGTACATCGATTGAGCAAGGCCAGGCGATTAACTCGCACGTGGCTCAGCAGCGTGACATACCCGAAAGATTACTTTCCACAGCACTTATTAAAGTTGAAAAGGCAGATGGTTCATACCTTATAATGCGAGCCCTAATTGACCAGGGTTCTCAAACATCGCTCATAACGGAAAATGCAGCACAGCAGCTTTGTTTACCACGTCAAAAATGTAGGGGCGTGATAACCGGTATCGGTGTCAAAGATAACACTTGTAAAGGGAATATTAACATCAAATGTTCTTCGTTAGACGAATCTTACAACTTTCACACCGATGTTTTTATCATGAAAACGCTAACAAAAAATTTACCGTCTTACACATTTGCGAAACCGAACTGGCCTTATTTAGAACACATCGAATTGGCAGATCCTGAGTTTTACAAACATCTGACTTATGCAAAAAGAACAAAATTAGCACGTCCAGTAAAATATTGAACTTAAATCCCTACCTCGACGAAGAAGGCGTCTTGAGAGTAGGAGGGAGACTCAACAAATCATATATCAGCGAAAACATGAAACATCCTATGTAACGTAATACTACACGTATTGCGTTATAATATCTCGCAGGCGCTTAACGCCAGCTTAGCCGTTCGCAATATTACCTAATATGGTCATGTTTACCAGCCAAAGGCAGTTGTGAGTCATAGGTTTATGCCTATATAAGATGGGTGCGCGTTGTAGAATGGTCACTTTCCCTAGACATCGGAACGCTGCCGCTACACCTCGCGATTATTCTACATTCTACTTCCTATCTACTGTCCCGCTGGGGGTAAGCATATTCTAGTTGTCTGTGTGCCTATATGTTCTGTCTGTAGTATCTGTGTCTCCTAAGCATAACAGCCGATCTAGGGACAGCCTGTTCCTGACCGGTTGTTGTGTATTCTCTATGCTGTTCCAGTTCTTCCTACGGGCTACGTTCTTCCTACGGGCTACGTTCTTCCTACGGGCTACGTTCTTCCTACGGGCTACAAGCCACGAGCTGCTGGCGCCGTGCCGCTACTAGCCAGCTGCCACCCAAGCCTCAGTTCCTGCCTACGAGCTCCTACAGCCAGGCCACGGACGCCTGAGCCTGACCGCTCGGCCACATCGGCTGCACCGCCTGAGACCCCGCTCAGCCTGAACCTCGACCACAGAGCTGCCTGCGCAGCGCACCTTGGCCAGCTCATCGGCGACCCTACGAGCAGCTAACCTGCGAGCGTCGGAGAGCAGCAGGAGTCTACGCTCCAGCCAGCTCAGGCCAGTGCTTACCTAGTTCGGTCATACTGTATGTAAGCGGTAGTGAGACATAATAAAAAACCTGTTCAGCTTAGCAGTGTTTCTCTCGAACCCCGACATCCTACCTGAGATCCTCCGTCTCACCTATTATATTGCCAAATAACACACGGTTAACAGATTTAATAATTGACTACGGTCATAAGCTTACCTTTCATGGCGGTCCTAGATTAACATCAGCGTTTTTGAGACACCAGTTTTGGATTTTAGGAGGCAATAGAGCCATCAAGAAACGTTTGCGCCTGTGTGTTATTTGCAGAAAACAGAATCCCGACAGACACTACCAACTAATGGGAGATTTACCGGAATCAAGATGCAATGTGTCGAGACCATGCTTCCATACTGGAGTAGATTATACGGAATTTACAGATGTCAAAATCAGCAAAGGCCGTAGTATTAAAACTGCAAAGACTTACGTGGCTCTGGTTGTGTGTATGGCGATCAAAGTCATACATGTTGAGCTAGTATCAGACCTATCTACAACTGCATTTTTAGCAGCACTACGCTGCATAGCTGCAAGGCGAGGTATAGTAATAATGGCACCAATTTCCTAGGAGCTAGCCACGTACTACAACAACAATTCCACGAATTACAACAAGCATGTATCCCAGAGATAACCGAGATGGAGATCGAATGGCATTTTAATGCCCCTTCTTGGCCATCAGCAGGAGGTTTGTGGGAGGCAGGCGTGAAGAACCTCAAATATCATATGAGGCGAGTCATCGGAGAGCAGAAACTAACATATGAAGAGTTATATACCATCTTAACTCAAATAGAAGCGTGCCTCAACTCAAGGCCTCTTTGTCCTCTGTCGGAAGATCTCCAAGATCTGAATTACCTAACTCCATCACACTTCTTAGCAAGTGGACCCAACCTTACAATAGTGGAAACCGAAAAGGATCAGCCTACCAGGTGGCAGTTAGTACAAAAAATATATGTAGATATTTGGAATAGATGGAAAACAGAGTACCTCAGCCAAATGAATGCAAGAAGCAAATGGAAACATCCGCAAAGCAATTTAAATATCAATGACGTGGTGCTTATCAATGACTTGAACTTACCGCCTGGCAAGTAGGCATTAGGTAGAGTAACGGAGCTGCACCCTGGACAAGACGGCCGCGTTCGTGTCGTGACCATCAAGACAAAAAATAGACTACTTAAACGACCAGTAGTAAAGCTCTTAGTTCTACCAGCACACGATGAAACGGATTAGACTAATAAGCACCAAACACCACCATAGACCAAACCAAACAGCTATGGTACACGTAAAAAGTATAACTTTGCTACAATGCATGGCAACAACGTTTTTATTGTTAATGTCTCTTTTATGTATCTCACAGTGTGCATATAACAACATAAATATGCCTATTAATCAGTCGCTATATTTTGATAAAATCAACGATATGCACCTCATTAGAGATGACTGGAAACTAGTAGTATACTTTGACATTAATCCATATTGGGATGGCATGAAAGCGCTGTCTAAATACATTCTATATCTGGACGGTGTTCAATGTGACATAGACAGTGCCAAAAAAATACATAGTGGAAAGTAAACATAGAATAAACATACTATCCCAAAACATCCGCAGTATAAATTGTAATATGAACAATTTAATCACACTGCTTCAAAGATCACAAATAGTCTGGGACATAGTGGTATTAACTGAGTGTTGGCTACAAGCCGCCCGACCAATACCTAGTTTAGACAACTACAATTACATTACCACAAGTTCACATAAGACACAGAACGAAGGCGTTATTATTTACTATAATAAGGAACACGTAGTAACTTATGAGGAGCCTAATATTGACGACGCAATCTGTCTATTATTAAAATTAAATCATGAAACATGCGTCATTGGTATTTACCGCCCTCCTAGTCAGTCGAATACCAATAATTTTGTTAGTTCCTTGGACTTATTATTGTCCAGATTACGTAATTATAAAAATATATTTTTATGTGGTGATATGAATATAGACATAGCCCCTAACAATTCCGACAGGAGAGCTCATGAATACCTCAATGTTCTCGCTAGTCATGGCATACTTCCTAGCCACGTCATAACTACACATAACCGCACATGCCTTGACCACATAATGCTAAAAATTAAAAGAGATAGTATTGCAAACTGTCTAGTCTTTGCATCCTCCATTACAGACCACGAGAGTGTCGCCGTCAGCTTTAGTAGCTCTAGTCCTCAAAAGTATTCCAACATAACTAGGAACAAAATTGACTATCCCGGCTTAGACGAATCTATTCGAAACATAGACTTTAATTCCATTAGCGACTGCTGTGATCCCGACATCGCAACTGATCTACTTGTGTCCTCCCTATTAACTGCTGTAAAGAATAACTCAAGTTTGGTGAAAATTTCCAACAGGAAAAGAATAATTAAACCATGGGTAACCGAGGGTTTATTGCGCGTCATGAAAAATAGAGACAGCTTATATAAAAAAGTAAAAAGTGACCCCACAAATGAGGTAGCCAAAGTTACATACAGGCGCTATCGGAATTTTTGTGCTAATCTATTAAAAAGAGCAAAGCGTAATTATGAAAAAAATGAGATTGAAAAGGCTAAGGGCGATGGGAAACGGTTGTGGGAGATTGTCAAAGAAATAAATGGCACACACAAAAAACCAGACCATTCTGCCTGCCTCATATCTAATGGTAAACCAGACAAGAACATTAATGACGTCAATGAATATTTTGCTACCATTGGCAGTAAACTTGCTAAGCAAATTACTATGCCCGTCCAATCAAATCCACTCCAATCCAACTTCATCAGTCCATCGCTTTCTAATTCACTAGTTCTACTACCTATCGATGAGCAAGAGGTACTTCGTACTATTCAGGGATTAAAAGGTAAGTCTACCACAGGTATCGATCAAATCTCTAGCTAAATCATCAAAAGGTACCAAAACATACTCAGTTTTCCCATCACACATATATGCAACCTTTCATTCACAACGGGTATTTTTCCTTCAGCGTTTAAAGTTGCACTTATTAGACCCATTCATAAGGGTGGCAAGAGGGACCGTGTCGAAAACTTTCGACCGATTTCCATTCTGCCTACATTATCCAAGATCCTAGAGCACCTTATAAATAACCGACTAATTTCATTTTTAGAGAATAACAACATCCTCTCGCCCAATCAGTTTGATTTTCGTCGCGGCAAATCCACTTGTGACGCAGTACACGAGCTCTTATATTCGATCATTGCAAATATAGACCAAAAACAAAAATGTCTAACAGTCTTCCTAGATTTAGCAAAGGCTTTCGACACGGTCTCTATTCCACTCCTGATAAGTAAACTGGAACACTATGGTATAAGGGGTACACCCCTTAAACTATTGATAAATTACCTCTCCAACAGAGGACAGAGTGTCAAGATTAGTCAGAGAATTAGTAAGGAGCTGCCTATTAAATATGGCGTCCCGCAGGGCAGCATTATCGGTCCCACGTCGTTCCTTACGTATATTAATGACCTCTGCCAGATCCAACTCCAAAATGGAAAAATTGTCACTTTCGCCGATGACACGGCACTTTCCTTCTATGGAAGCAGCTGGGATGAGGATTTCAGCTTTGCCCAAACTGGTGCAAACAAAGTCAGTGAATGGCTGCAATCTAATTCTCTAACCCTAAACATAAGCAAAACTAAATACATGGCGTATGCCCACAGACTTGACCTCTTGCCTTCGCCTACGTTTTCCATTACGACCCATACTTGCGGGCATACGCGCTTGCAATGTTCATGTGCTTTACTCGAACGGACGGACCGCATAAAGTACCTTGGCATTACAGTAGACCAGTGTTTAACTTTCAAGTACCACATAAACAATTTAGTCGGTCGATTGCGGAAATTAATTTTTATGTTTAAAACTCTAAGACATGTTGCCGATCGACGAATCTTAAAAATGATTTACTATGCCACATGCCAATCTCTCACTAACTATTGCATTTCATGCTGGGGCGGTGCAGCCAAATCTTACCTAATTGAAGTTGAGAGGGCACAGTGTGCGATACTCAAGGTGTGCGCGGGACTGCCCTATCGATTCCCAACTACGGAACTGTACAGAGACTGGGATGTCCTTACGGTTCGAAAGTCCTTCATATTCCATACCATTCTCAAACAACATTCACTGACACCTTATGAGCCAATACGAGTGATAAGCAAGCGTCGCAAGGGCAAGGTCTGTGCCACTCATTCTTATTATTATACATCACTGGCACACAGATTCTTCAACTTCTTAAGCCCATATCTTTGTAATAAATTAAATACATCTTTAAATATATACCCCTTAAAAGCACCAAATTGTAAATCAACTGTCTAGATCTATCTTAAAACACTGAACTACGATGAAACTGAGAATCTGATGTCTCCTGTTATCTAATCTGTTCAGTGCTACTTCGGATAGTCTATTCTATTCCATACTCGCAAACTCTTACACACTCTCATTAACCATAATACCACCACACCAACACTATACACACACGCTCCCACACACACACGCACGCACGCACACACGTACGAACGCACGCACGAACGCACGCACGTGCGTCCGCCCGCACGCACGCACTCACGTACTCACACACACAGGCAGACACAAAGACACTTATACACACATATATTAGCTCAACAGTAACTCAATCTGGCTTAACGAAATTAATATATACTGTTTTTTTGATTTTTTTCATTTTTGTTATTATTGTTACTTTGCTTTTTTGGTTATTTTATTTTCTGGGTAGCTGAAATTTTACTAGATCGCTACTTCTTTATATGTACTATAGCTGCAGGAGGGTCTTGGTGACCTGTGACACAGGTTTTAACAAACCTACTTCAGGCACCAATCTCTCACAATGTTAGGTCATGTGTAGATTGTAAGCGATATGTAACTAATGTAACATTGTACCAACCATTGTGAAGAGAAAATAAATATTTATTTATTTATGGTGTTTGTAAACAAACAAACTTACAAATGCATTGTGACGCAGTGCTCATACAATTAAATCACGGCTATCAAGAAATGCAACACTACAACGACATGTTGCTAAGTCAGCATTTTGATGCGCCTGCGAGAAACAAGCGCGGTCTGGTTAATGGTATCGGATATCTTGCAAACACCTTGTTCGGTGTCTTGGACGAGCGCTCCGCATCAAGTTACGAGAGCGTTAACAAAACAATTAAAGCAAATCAGAACCATATAGCGCTGTTATGGAAAAATCAGACTTCTGTTGTTGAAGCAGAGTTCAATTTGTTAAAACGAACTGAACAGTTCATAAGTAAACAATATAAAAATATAAATCAAAAACTTCTTGGATTCCAGAATGACGTAAGTCAGTTCAAACTAGCCGTACAAAATATCACCATCAGCACAGATTTCACAATGACATCAATAATTGCCTATAAACCTTTTATACAAACTCAGCTCTACACAAGATAGATTGCTTGATGCTGTAACAGACATATATCATGGAAATTTTAATCTGCACCTCATATCACCGGAGCAGCTGAAACACGAGCTAGATATCATCTCAGGACAACTGCCGAAGGATTTGTCATCACCTGTTGACGAAACGGAGTTCTCAGCAATTTATCATCTACTGAAATTACGAGGAAGGATGTCAGAGTATTATTTTATATTTGAAATTAGGATTCCACTCGTCGCCAGAGACGCATACGAGATCCTGAAGATAATTCCTGTAACGCATCACATGAACTCTAATATGGTGGAGGTTGTTTCTGTATCAGAATTTGTAGCAACAAACAAACAAACAAAGGACGACTTGAACTTGTGCACTTCACAAAGTGCAAGTAAAGTTTTGTGTCACATCAGAACACCGGAGTACAGCATCAAGGACGATCACAGTTTATGTCTGACTTCAGAACAGATCCGCAAATGTTCCTTCGACGTAAGTCCTTGTACAAACAGGTGGACAGATTTGAATAAAGTAAATCGGTAGTTATATTTATGTTGCGAACAATGCCATATCCGATTACTTTGTCCCGATCAAGTGACTGCTATACATTTGTCAGGAGCCGGCTTACTTAGCGTAGGTCAGGGATGTGTAATTAAGTCACAAAACTTTACGCTATACGGTCACAAGCAAAAATGTCTAGTAGACTCGAGGTAAAGCCAGATTTAGAGTCTTTTGATATAGCAGCGATAAACAACATTATAAACGTTTCGCTACCCATAGTACCGCTTTCCCATACCGAGCTGGAATCAAATCAAAAGGAGTTGTCAAGCATTCGAGCTCAACTCGACGCAATAAAGCAAAGTTCTCCAGCAGCGGAAGATGTGAGGATACATCACATCCACCACTACACTCAGATATACGTCATTACCAGTATAATGGTCGGGATATACATTGCATGGCGACGAGTACTGCGAGCACGAGCATCCGGGGAGAGCGCCGCAGCCGCGCCGGCACCGGAGCCTGGCGCCCTGCGGCCCGCGCCCTCTCATAGTGTCAAGTGTTGTGAAATGGTTCAGTGCTCGCGTGTGCCATTTAGTGAAAGTGATTCTGGAGAGGTAGCTACTACAAGTGTGAGTGCGTTTAGAAAAGATATGGGCACCTCTCCCATACTAAAATCAGTGTTTACGATATCGGAAAGTTAATCACTTTAAGGATATCGTTTTATCATAATTAATTAATAACTACACCTATTGTTAATTTGATTCACTCATTTTATTGTATCCTTATTCATTAATCATTATACATTATCATTTTCATTATGAAACTTATTAGACTATACTAGTCTCGCCCGGGAGCATGTACGGTTTCGCCGTACATCGCTACTTCGTACGCTCGTGCGCTTGAGTCAGCATATTTGTTTCACACTTCATTTTATATAATTAATTGCAATGCAGTTCATTACCGGTCATCAACCGCGCCGCGTGTGTACTCATTATCAAGCATTTATCATAGCATTATAGTTTAGCATTAATTTACCTTTTTTGTCTTATATCAATAAACCGTATCTAAATCTCTAATACCATCTTTTACTTCTATCATCAAGGAAATCGTACACTGTTTGTAATATTAAAATAACCGCTTTTTACTAAATGCACTAAATGCTACATGTGGGTGTATACACGGTACATATACCGAAATGACATTTTTTTTACAATTTTTGTCTGTCTGTCTATCTGTTTGTTTTCGCTAATCTCTGGAGTGGCTGGACTGATTTTGACGGCACGTTCACTGGCGGATAGCTAATGTACCAAGGAGTAACTTAGGCTATAAATTAACCTTGTACGCGAAGTAGTTCCCTCAGGATGCAGGTGAAACCGCGGGATACAGCTAGTTAATAATGTAATATGTATTTAATAATAGGTCTTCATGATAAACTTTCAGCAAAGAAATAAATTGACATTTTGAACAGTTTTTATCGATTTATAGAAATGATAAAAGACAACCAACGAAAAGAGCGCTGCTAAATTCTATAAAATACAAATATTCTTTGGGTAAATTTTACGACACTTAAATGTAAATACACGTTAGACGTATTATAATTCGGTAACTGTGAGCCACCCTCACAGAGGTTCTACGCAGACTTACAAATCTTATTAACACTTAAACTACACCGCATGCACATTATAATGGTTAATGCCTGTGGAAAACAGACATCAGCCGTAGTTCTTACATTTTTATGAAATAAAAGAGTATAGGCATTCTACAGTTATTAAACAACAATACAAAGACAACTTAGACAGAATTATTGCGATGCCGTCATTATTGTAAATGTAGAAAGAGAAGCAAGTCTTACTTTCATTCTCCCAAGTCCCCTTTCGCTCCTCATTACTTTTCTTCATCTCCTATAAAAAATAAGGAAGAATGAGACTGAGAACTTGGGCCTCTGGCACTCTCACTCACTTAAAGACTGTACAATGAGTGAGTACACTGTTTCCACAAAGGACAATGCATGCAGTAAGCAACATAACTCCGCAACTTGAAAAGTATAATCTATTTTTTTAAAGGCTGCTTACGAGCTGACGGATCACCTGATGGTAAGCAATTACTGCCGCCTATGTACACAAGCAACACCACAGAGGTCACATGTGCCCTGCTGCTCCTTGGGGTTGGTAAAAGGGATAGGAGAAGGAGTGGAATGAGTGAGAAGGAATAGGGGATGGGGCCTCCGACATTCTCACTCACCGAACGAAACAAAGTCATAGCTTAGCATACGCAAATGTCAGTATTTTATTAACTTATAACATGCGAGTTATAGTTATAAATGTTGCTATCTGTCGGAGTTGTTACCTATTATTTCCAAAATCATTTAAATATTTATGTTTACTCTTTTGCCATTTAGACTTAATTCGTTGCTGAGCGCAAGACGTGTCTTGGTATTGGCAATTTAACATAGAGTTAAAATATCGGAGTAACCTAGGTGATCGGGAGCGGTCATATAAATATCTATATTGCGATTGGGGCACTAACTGTTCATCATCATCATCATATCAGCCAAACGACGTCCACTGCTGGACATAGGCTTCCCCCAAAGTTCTCCACACAGACCGGTCTTGAGCCGCCCGCATCCAACCGCCTCCCGCGATCTTGACGAGATCGTCGGTCCACCTTGCGGGGGGCCTACCTCTGCTGCGTCGTCCGGTACGTGGCCGCCACTCCAGCACCTTTCTGCCCCAACGGCCATCGGTTCTTCGAGCTATGTGCCCTGCCCACTGCCACTTCAGCTTGGCTATCCGGAGAGCTATGTCGGCGACTTTGATTCTATTGTTGCTACATCTTTAATAAAGTGAGAGACATAATTATGTGTCGTGCTTATGTGGGAACGACCACATGTTCGATAATGTACTGGTAGTACCTTCTCAACGTTCCTAATCACATGCAAATTCATAAAATGCCTGGTGTTTTAATCTTATTATAAAATACCAAGGTTTAAAGAGGGATACTATTGAACATTTCTAAAATGTGTATACATTCACTTTCTTCTTTCACTTTCGTAAAATCAATTTCACAGACATGGGTGACACAACGTGACTCAAAATCGGCAATCAGTCAATGCAATATATTATGATAAATTAGTTTTCTCGTTAACTACGACCGCATAATTATGGGAATATCAGTTTGTTAAAAAAAATACCTTAAATATTTTGAAAAGCGTTAATCGAAAGAATTTTCTTAATAAACTTTTTATATAAAAATGTACAATCAGTACACACTTATATTATTGCTGTAGATTTCTTTCACGCTTACTTTCAGCGGCTAACTATACACGCGACATAAACGTGACCTTATTCTGCCCTTCACTCACCTTCGAAGAGCAGTTGGTCATTTGCCTAACAATATTCACTGAATTCTAAGAATGATACTTATATGTAGACCCATTGCTGTGGAATATCGCACCCTATCGCCGAACACCATGAAAACATATTGAATAAATAAAATGTATCTAATTACGTGATTTTTTAACCATATGGAATGATAGGTATCGTATTTTTAGTTGCAATACAACTCATATTTAATTGTACGACTTTGAAATGGTATGCCATTTCAAACTTTTGGTAGATTATTTATTTACTTTAAACGTATTTAACCTGAAATGGCTTACACACATAATTATATACCATAAACGATAAGTTACAAATAAACTAGCTTTCGCCCACGGGCTTGTCTCGTGGTATGTCTATAAAAGAAATTTCTAGCTATTGTTAAAACAAATAAGAAAGGACTACGGGCAAAAATGTATAGACTCTCTAATATAACGTATAATAATTTAATTTTCCACTCATTGTAAGTAACTTTAACATTACGGTTATATTATAGTAAAAATATGATTTCATAATAAAACAAAATATTTAGACTGTATTTTTTACCCGACTGCGGCGAAGCCCGAAAGGGAGGGTTATGTGTTTGACCTGTATGTAAGTATGTATGTATGTATGTATGTCCGTTCCTATGTCCCCTCGTAACTACTCTACGGCTCAACTGATTTTGATAACTGATACGTCATAAGATTCGTCTTAATGGCACGAGTGTCACTGGGCAAATAAAATTTTCATTGCAGTCGGGGGACCTCTTAAATTGGTGTTCCACAAAACGGCCCCCGACTGCAATGAAAATTTTAAAATTAAACTTGTTATTAACCATTTAGTTCGTTTTTTTTGCGGGGCAGTCGTGTTTTTTAATTTTTTTATAAATATTATTTTTTGCACTGCAGTCGGGTTTTTTAGTTTTTTAATTATTATAAATGATGATAACTCACTAATAAAGAAGGCAAATGAAAATATCGAGTGTATCAATATAGGCCTTGTATATTCTGTTCAGCTACGTTGTCGGATTAAAATCTGTATAGCAAATTGATAACCCATAAAATTTATACGACATAGGCACAACATCGTATACTTAGTGCGAGTGTGTTGCTTGACCAGTATAGAAGAGCTGCGTCTACGTTAGGTGAATCGAGTACGAGTGGAGCCCATCTAGTCGTACGTCGATCGTAGCGTCAAACGTAGAAATAAGTTAACATCTCTTGTTGGAAATATTTGAGCGTCGTAGCCAAGCTACTGTATGTCATAAATGCTAAGTATTCCATATCTCCGAGTCTGATACAACACATCTCCATAACCTTTTACAAACTCGTCGATATTAGTATAGGTATAATTGTTTTTTATAAAATATAGATACTAAGAGAACAAATGCATTCGCGCGAGGACGTCCCCTTAGTAAAAAATATCATCTTGCCACCAAATGTCAATTGAGCTATATTTCATTTTTGTTGATAGGTGGAGATGATCTTTTACTTTAGCGCCACAAAAGTAAATTTAAAAAAAACAAACACTCTTTTACCTCGGCTCTTCTCCATGTTTTTCATCAAAACCGATCAAGCAGTTACGCCTTTAGAGCATAATATTAGTATAGATATGTAACCAATACCTGTATATGTCACCTACACAACTTATCAGTATCATAAAAGACACATGTATACGCCGCCTTTACACCCCACATAACCGTCTGGTCATAGGATCAGCATTCATCGATAAAGGGCGAGATTTATCAGCACTCCACCTGACAAGCGTTTTGATTATAGTGTTAGTCTATGGGGCGGTTTATTATATAGAATCGTGGTCGGGCATAGTATACAGTGATGATTTTGGTAGGGCGTGAAATAATATAGACGTAACCAGAGAATTGGGTCGGAGGTTTCACGAGTATACTTTAATATCAATGAAAGAGATTGTGAAAACATTCATAAATAAAAAAGGAATCTAAATTTGTGTCAGAATTTCTTTGCTATAAATACTTATAATAACTCGATTTAGTAAAAGTGTTCCAAAACATTCGTTAAACATAGTTCTAAGTTTAAACATCACTACTTATTTCTATTATCGCTATTATAAGAATGTAGCCTATTGCAACATTTTTGTATAGGCTCTGTCTCTAAAATATGTTGGAGCCAATTTTGAATTAAAATTAAAACTCTTTTATAAATATATTTTCTAGATTTACTCCATATGAAATAATGTTAGCCTTAAGTAGGAATAGGACTTAAATACTCGTTTTTCATAATATTACAGATTAGGTACATATTAACTTAGTCTGAAAGACTTTCAGACTATATTTCTCGAACTTTCACATGACTTTATGGGCGCATTAGAGATACGTCTGCAAGATCTTTCTTACAGATGCACTGACTCGAGGTAAAACTAGAAATAAAACGAATGGCTGGCTTTTAAAAGTCTGCATCTGTGCGCATAACGTAACATGG
This sequence comes from Euclidia mi, assembly GCA_944739405.2. Taxonomy (NCBI): domain Eukaryota; kingdom Metazoa; phylum Arthropoda; class Insecta; order Lepidoptera; family Erebidae; genus Euclidia; species Euclidia mi. The sequence continues at coordinate 59,337,326 of OX123184.2, read as the reverse complement.
AACATATTTATTAACGTTTATATTGCATTGGTGTATAAAAAGACTGTTAAAATTACCGAAGATATAGTCAATATATATAGAAAATAAATACACATCTGTATATCTAACTGATGTGGGCAGAAAATTTACATTCAGGTCTTACTTGTAGCCTATCCAAGTCCCTCATAAAAGTGGTACTTTGCTAAGATCGCACTATTCCATAAATATACACTACAAAACTGGAAAATGTCCTAAAAGTAAAAAGCAAAATTCTGATGAAGTTAATTTACCTTTCTCGGTCCTCTAATAAAACTTAAGTTATTCATTTTGATGTATTATTTTATTACCTCATTCTGAAAGGGAGGGTCATTAAACTTCTACTTGTACAAATAATTCGTATAGCAAAACAAAACGTTCTAAGTCCGACTTAGGAATTTCCGGATTGGCGAGACGCCAACATTAGACAGAAAGTAATCTACAAAAATGTTCGTGAATATGTTCTAGCTTAATACGTTTAATATGTAGGCACGTACTAGCAGCTAGGTTACATCATTTTATTCTCATTAGCACTTCTTCAGAAAAAGAATATAATAGGAAAAAGATTGTCGTGTAAAGTACCGCAAATGCCTTCGTCATCTATTTACTATATTATACCACTAAATTATCCGCAGTGGTAGACAATAACTTTAAGGATGCTATGATTTAAATGGCAAATTACTTTTCCATCCACACTATGTGCTAAAAACGTAAACAAAGCTTGTCTTTGCTTAGTAATATCCAACTGGTCATCATATACATATAGAAAGGTAACCATATTCATTTTCGACTCCTATCATTCCTCTCTCTCTCTTACTTCGTAAGCTTGACGCATTAAAAAATTTACACAATATTTCGTCTTCATGTATCAATTGGTAAAAAGTAATTAAACATGTTTGATGTTGTTACCAATTTCGTAGTATAAAACTTTTACGAGAACAAGGTTAAAGCGAGATTATTTAAGTCAATGTTTTAATGGAGATTGCAGCCGTAAAGTCTCAGTTATATACCAATACTTTATATTACCAATATTAATATTACAATGTACATTTACTTAAGAGCTACAGAATAGCCAAACGATGTTTAAACACTGCCACAGCGTCCTATATCGTTTGTCCATAATTTACTTAACTATAAGTCGAGTAATATTGGTGATAATGATATTGGGTACAGCGTTACAGTAATAACACTTAAGCAAAAAAAGCGTATTCTAAATCCCACTAAATCCTAGTTCGGAATCGAACTCAAAAAGGTAATAAGGCAATTTTCTTGAAAATCCCTAAACGTAATAATGTGCCGAAAACGTTTTCTAAACTTACACATATTGTGCTCGCGGCAGAATCGCCCGAGTAGCGTACGATCGGAATACTCAATGCGATAGGGTGAAATATCAGAGACTTACAGTTACAATGCCACTTACATGAAAGATAGTGCTTTATAACGTTATCACGCGAAAATAAATATTAAGCCACACTCGAAGTGTCGAAGTGTAAGAACGAAACGGTTAGCGAAGTTTATGCAGCGTGTAAATTTTATGTAGGTATAATTTAGAAGAGGCTGCATTCAAATAGCTAAATAATTTTGTTCAGATAGAACATCTGGGGTGTAGAACAATTTTATAATATATAGTGTAGAAAAAACGGGAGTAAATTTATTATTTCAGCAGCGGGCCGCGGACAAAGGATTTAGGTTTGCTGAATTATGCAAATAAATTCACCATTCTGTAACTGGTAGCGCCATCTACCTTCCTATCGATAATTAATTACATCAACGTCAATCGTTCCTCGCTTGCTCGTCCAATACGAGCTATCCTTTTATTCCTTCCCTCCCAAGGCACGCCTCGCTGATTGGTCGCAAGAATTCAACGACGACGAGAACAGTCTAGAATAATCCGTGTCGCGCCGAACACGTGTACCGCACCGCCATATTTTTACCGCTTTATACCATAAACACAACAAACCGCCCGCGAGTGAAGTGGAGAGAAATTGTATAATTCTGGGTTGGATCCAGACGGAATGAATAGTGCAGCTTCAGGATTCCCGAAGAGACACCAGGCGGCCGCCATTTGCAAGGAAGAAGACTGACGTGCAAGGTAAGGTGTGCTCCCATACCCCCGTCTCCTATTCCTCCCATGAACCCAATCACTCACTTTTCCTTTCCTAGGCGATAAGAACCCACATCCTTACAGTCCACAATATTAATAATTTTTCCAAATCGCCTAGGAACATTCGGTTTCGGTGTAACGCCGAACCATTGTTTTGGTCCGTACGAAGCCGGATTCATTTGCGTTTATACGTAACCTCTCGTTTATCTCGCTCGCAGTTATAGCACCTAGCTATACCCCTAGTCCATTTACAACCCCATTACAGAGCTATTTCCGCACGCATCAGTAGGTAATATACTTACCCAATTATTATTACTGGAACTATCATAGTTGTCTTGTAAATTACATATTTCAAGCACCTTTTAATTCCACCGCCTTAAAGTGTTGCCTACTTAGGTAACATAATAGGTACTTTAGGTATTCTTATTTTGATTCGGTCTCATTAGCTTATACTTACGTAAGCATGTCACAACAAAAGAAGTCACGCGTGTCGGAAGACAAAGAGATGACAATCTTAGAAGCAAAACGCAATATTTTATTTGAGCGTAGTCAAAACATTTATGAGCGTTCAAAGACCGCAGCCGTTTCTGATAGTAATAGGGAGTCATTTCTCAGCTATTGTATGACAGTAGATAGTATTCGAACAGATTTTCATAAGTTGTTAGACGATTATAACGCAAGATTGCTTTCTACTAATCTTGATGAAAAACCGAATTATCAGGCGTACACCTCTTTCGAAGACCTTTATTGTATTATTAAGCGTATACAATCGCAATTGGAGGGTAAATATTCGGCACAGCCTGTTTCCGCGGCCCGCACGCCGAGGTTACCGCCAATCGAGATTGTGTCGTTTGATGGCGACATACGAAACTGGCCGTTATTCTATGCGAGTTTTAAGTCTACAGTGCACGATAATGGTTCTCTGACAGATTCTGACAGGTTGTACTATTTAATAGGTAAACTGTCACCGAAGGCCCAGTCCGTATCTGCAGGTGTCACACCCAGTGCTGAGAATTATCAGGTCATATTTCAGTCACTACTTGATAGACATCAAGACAATCGCGTCCTAGCGTCTACCTACTTTGATCAAGCTTTAAATCTTAAACTGTCCGGTGCCGCGTCTGTCCCGAATTTCCAGCTGTTTATAGATAACTTCGTAACCGCGGTTAATTCTCTTAGGAACTTAAAATTGGAAGATCTTTCCGACTTTATGTTGCTTCAACTCGCTTTAAAAAAGTTTGACACTGAAACAATTCGTGCTTTCGAGATGACGGAACGTAATAATAAAATACCTACACTAGATAGTTTTATTTCGTTCATCAAAGATCAGTGTCGAATATTTCATAATACGCAGTCTAATTCACCTAGCCCGTCTAACACTAACAGCAGCAAACAAAGGTTGAATAAATCGCGAAACAGTAATAATAACTCGGTCCCTAATCCGCAATCTTACGTAACATGCTCGGAATCTAATAATAATAATTCACAGAAGTGTCTGTGCAGTAATATAGTGCACGACCATTTCTATGAGTGTCCCGCCTTTAATGGTTTAAATCCGACTGCTCGTTTCAAGTGCGTAAAAGATAACAAAGCTTGCATTAATTGCTTAAGTATAAAGCATAAAACGAGCGATTGTTCTAGTAAGACGAGATGTCGATCATGTAGTCAGCGACACCACTCATTGTTGCACTTTGATAAAAGTAGTCCGTTGTCGAGCCAAGCCGGTAACCTTGACACACTTACGTCGCAAGTGGAGGCCACGATAACTGCGCCTTCCGCGTCTCAGAATGAAATATCGTTGTGTACGACATCCATTGCGCGGGCGACGCGCACGCACGGACGGCCCTCGCGCATCTATAATGATCAGCGTGGGGCTAAGCCGCAGTGTATGGCGTCCAAGACGGTTCTGTTAGCGACAGCGCAAGTTATCGTTTATGATATTAATGGATCGCCGCACATGATACGTTGTCTGCTAGATAGCGCGTCTCAGAGCAATTTCATAACTTCTGATTGTTTCAAACGCCTCGGATTGTGGAATAACTTTAAAAATACTAACTTAGTAGTCAAAGGGATCGGAGGTTCAGAAAAACATTGCAAGGCTTCCGTAGATGTTAAAATACATTCGCGTTTGGATAGGAATATTCACTTTAACATTTCTTCGTTTATCGTGGAGCGTATTACGGACGCATTGCCGAACGCTAATGTAGACGTAGCATTACTCACTCACCTCGAGTCATTGTCGCTGGCAGACTCGGAGTTTGCGAATCCGGCAGACATTGATGTTTTGATCGGAGCTGCAATATTTCCGCACTTGCTACTAACTAAAGTGGTACGTAGTGAGCAATATAACTTACCGCCCGCTATTGAGACGGTATTTGGGTATGTGATTATGGGTACCGTACCTACGTTATATACTTCTCAATATATTACGTCTTGTTGTTGGTCTGTTCTTCAAGAAAATAATATTGATTCTCTTCTCAAGCGATTTTGGGAGCTCGAAGAGATTACCGCACCGCCCTCGATGAGCCGTAAGGATCTCGAGTGTGAACAACATTTCCGCGCTACCACTGTTCGTGACGACAGTGGCAGATACGTAGTGGCGTTGCCATTCTATGGTGACCCTTATTCGTTAGGCGACTTGTACGCTGCTGCGCTTAGACGTTTCCATTGTTTAGAACGTAAAATTGATGCATCACTTAAGTTACGCGGTGCCTATAATGACGTCATTCGTGACTACATAGATAAAGATTTTTTGAGTGTAGTTGTAAACAAAGAGGGCAACTCTCTTCCCTCATATTATATACCGCATCACGGCGTAGTTCGCGAAGATAAAACCTCTACTAAACTTCGTGTGGTTTTAGATGCTAGTTGTAAGACTACCTCGGGTCAGTCGATTAATGACATTTTGCATGCCAGCCCTAATCTACAGAATGATTTATTTAATATCATAATAAAGTTTCGTCTTTTCCAAATCGCTCTGTCAGCTGATTGCCGCCAAATGTTCCTCAATATCGGCGTTTGCGAATCTGACCGTAGATTTCAACGGATTTTTTATCGTTTTAACAATAAGGAACCTTTATCTGTGTATCAGTTCAATCATGTTTGTTTTAGACTCAAGTCTAGCCCATATCACGCGTTACGAGTTGTTCGCCAGTTGATCGCTGATGAAGGCGATCACTTTCCCGCCGCAGCAGCTGTTGCTACTTCCGCTTTGTATATGGATGACATTGCCTGTAGTGTCATATCTGTTCCGCTAGCAATCTCGCTTTGTGAAGAGCTTATTCAGCGTTTCAAGCGAGGTCAGTTTGATCACGTCAAATGGACAAGCAACTCTAAGGAGGTTCTCGCACGCATACCTGATTCCCATAGAGCTTCTCCAGACATTGAGTTTGAGAAGTCTGTACCGCATAAAGTTCTCGGTTTACGCTGGGACAAATCCTGCGATAGTTTTCGGTTTGACGTCTCACCGCCAGATGATAAGTGCACCTAACGCACTATGCTGTCCACAGTGGCTCGACTATGGGACATAATGGGTTTTTGTGGCTCCCACAATTTCGTACGCCAAGCTCTTGATCAAAGAACTTTGGCTATCAAAGTTTGAGTGGGATGAAACACCCCCTGACCATACTGTCGCCGCTTGGGGCCAGTTTTGTATTGAGCTTACCGCGCTCAATCAAATTACTATTCCGAGTCATCTTGGGTTGGTAGATGGATGTACCATCAACTTAATAGGTTTTGCTGACGCCAGCGAGCGTGCTTACGGCGGAGTCGTATATCTGCAAGTCCGCATTGGTTCTAACTACTCGGTGCAGTTAGTTTGTGCCAAGTCCAAGGTCTCGCCTATTAAAACCATTTCGGTTGCGAGAATGGAGTTGTGCGCGGCCCTTCTGCTGTCTCAGTTGCTCCGCAAGGTTCAAGACACAGTTTCGCCCCACTACCCTATTAATAAAATATACGCATTTTCTGACTCCAAAGAAGTGCTCGCTTGGATTCATTCTTCTCCTCACCGCTGGCAGACTTTTGTCGCCAACCGCGGTAGTAAATTGATTGAACTTGTTCCTGCTACTTGTTTCAATCAAGTCGCGGGTATTGAGAACCCCGTTGATTGCTTGTCTCGTGGTGTTACTCCACTTAATCTTCTGCATCATCCATTGTGGCATCGTGGACCTTCTTGGATTTCCCATGATCCGTCAGAGTGGCCCATGCAACCCTTTGACCACAGTGCAGAAGACGGAGATGTACCCGAACGGAAGTCTGTTTCTTATCCCGTGATTGCTGAGGTTGCGGAGTCTCCGATCTATGCACTCGCACTACGCATGTCATCGTGGTCTAAGTTACTCCGCGCCATTGTTTATGTCTGTAGGTTTCATAGGCACCTACCTAATGGGACTTTTGTTTCAAGTACTGATATCAAATTCGCAGAATGTAAGTTACTACGAGCTGTACAGGCTGTTCATTTTAGTAACGACATTCAAAATTTGAAGAACAATGTACCTTGTTCTCCCGCTATCCTTAGGCTCAAGCCGTTTCTCGATGAACACGGCGTCATGCACGTTGGGGTTCGTCTGTCGAATTCGAATGAACCTTATAACTACAAACATCCTTGCATTCTGCCGCGTCATGATCATGTTGTCGACCTTTTTGTTGATTTTTATCACAAGAAGCACCTCCATGCTGGTCCAGAGTTGCTTATGTCCTTACTTAGGCATAAGTATTGGATTTTAGCCACTCGACGAATAATTCGTCACAGAATACATAAATTTAACGTCTGTTTCAAATTTCGTCCGCGTCCGACTTTCCCTCCCATGGCAGATCTTCCTAGCCAACGCGTCAATCAAGTTGATAAAGCGTTTACACATACCGGTTGTGATTACGCAGGACCGCTGCAGTATACGCCAGTGCGTGGTCGAGGTGTTAAAAGCCGTAAAGCTTGGCTATGTATTTTTACATGCTTAACGACGCGCGCTACGCATATTGAAGTTGCGACAGATTTAAGCACGGTGTCATTCCTTGCAGCCCTTAAACGATTTCTTTCACGGCGCGGCCCTATACAGTGTTTGTATACGGATAACAGCACTTGTTTCGTGGGCGCAAGCTCTTATTTACGCGACCTTTATAAGTTTCTCAGGGAAGAATATCATACTCGTCTTCAGGAAGAACTTTCCATAAATCATATTGACAACAAATTTATGCCAAAACAAACTAGTCTTTAAGATGATTATGCCAACATAATGTGTATGCCTAAGAAAATTATGCCGAAGTATAATTATGCCAAAACAAATTGCGCCAAAATCGTTATGCCGAAGTATGTTAGGGGATATATTTATGGTTTAAATTGTTCCACCTATTCGCTACTAGACGGCGTTGCTGCCCGACTAGAAGTTTCGTTTCTGTTTTCGAATAATACATTCTAGGACGAGAGAACATTCTAGGAGGTACTCATATGCGCTATTTATGTTATCCGACCAGTATTAATAGCGCGTGGACAAGCGGATTGACGATTCAGTTGAATAAACGGAGCGATAAACATCGAGCGCAGGACCTGAAGAGTCGGAAGTGTTTTCTAGTTCGAAAATAGAGTTTTTATTGGTGTTTTGTAGTGTGAAATTAAGTTATAAAATAAAGTAAAGTGTATAAAATAAAGTGCAGTTTTAGTGGCATCGTGATTTTAATTTATCACCAAACCCCAGCTCGTTACAGTTTTATATAATATCCTGGGCTATTCAACGCACGGTCGTAAATTCTGATTGTAAGCCCGTTTGAATAAATTTAAATATTCTTCAATACTATTCATAAATAATATCCACATACAAAACTAATCATCGTCCTTAGGACACAAATATTTAGGTGAGAGCCCATACGCCCCTCAAGTTTCGTCCCTTTTCACGAATGTGTGTCTATACTCCCCGTGGAATAACACTGGTGCCCCCTACGATGCGTACCTATGTACTTAAGCTGGTGAAGGCACGGTTGCCAAAGAACCTAAGCAAATTTTTGTTTTATAATACATTAAGTAATAGAGAGAGTGAAGCAGATACTAAATTATTCCACTAAGCGCAACCAGGTCAAAAAATAGTGCAGGCGCATAATAGAAGCATAAAGTTTTTTACTATAGAGTTTTTCAGTCATCTCTCCGATTTTTTTATTTATTAAAACGAAGTATGACTAGTGTTTTGAAAATTACCAGGTTAACAGAAATGAACAGATCAGGCGTTTATAAAAAAGTTGGTAACAAAGTTATATCCGTAATATGTTATGAAAAGTACCAGGGTAACATAAATTAACAGAAGGTAATATAGGCCTACAAAAACCTGGTTTTGAAGTTATCAATCAGAAATTTTCTAATTTCCATTTTATGAAATAATCATTACAATTTTAAAAGTAGTAGTGTGTAATTAAATAAAACAGATAACTTCTTTTTTACAATCTTTAGCAATAATTTGAATTAATACAACGCAGTATGAATACTATACTAACACAGAAACGACGAATATACTAACTTAGTATTCAAAATTTTATAAGCAGTAAGTTAAATTATGTTTTGTCTTACCGTACTACTTTATTAATAATAGCATAGATTATAGGGAAGGGGCGTACGGGCCCTTCAAAACGGGGCGAATTTGCAACTTTTCTTTTAAGGGGCGTATGGGCGCTCACCCAATATTTGTCCTGGGTGAGAATAAAGGTAGGTACGTCGTACCGGGCCGAGTGTTGTGGTTTCAATCTCACCATTGGACAAAATATGTACCTGTGTGTAATCCACCAATTATTGATGTTTAAGAACCTCAATAATTGGTGGATTGATTGATTAATTGATAGAGATTGAACAATAATGTATTTCATAGCAATTGGAAGACACTAATAGTTGAACAATGACAAATAGTCCTCTTTTAGGTCTTTCTTTTTTTAACATACACTCTTCCAATCGTCTCTGTCACGTGCCAGCTTCGGGTAATTTGTGACTCATTTCTTTGCATTAAGTGTCCTTAATGTTCTCCCAAACCAAAATTTAATGAAATTTAAATGTAGATCCTTACTGCTTTAAAATGCCACATAACAATATTTTCATAAGATTTACAACATGCCGTACTCGTTTTCTTGGGAAATCGGCTAAGGGTTGGTCCCCATACAAAAACAGAATTCCATTATTTGACCAACTTAGTGTGCCGTACTGCTTATTCACAGTGATACTGCTGTAGCTGGGTTAATGTGTTTTCGTCATACTGTTATCTTTATTATCGGGTATAAAAATAGATTAGAAAACAGGAAAATGCAGACCCCTATTAGTTATAAATACGAAGTTAAGCGTAAAGATATGTAAGCTTTCGTATTAAGGTTGCCATTAGGTCTAATATATATTTCTACGTACCACCGATAAATTAATATCAAGCAGAAATCTTTTTCAATTCATTCGTCATAAAAAATTGAAATGACGTTTGAGTTGAGAAGTAACGAAACTAATTTAATTTCAATCTCTAATTATAGACGACGCGGACATAAATCTTCGGATCAAAATTTATGCAAATAAAATGAACCATTACGCTTCGTTACAATGTATCAAGCATCTGAGAAGGATTGGCAAAAGTTAGCCGGACGGATCTTTAATGGTTGATTTTATTTTTCATTTTACATATCATTTATATAAAGTTTAGCCCTATACCAATGGAAGTATTAAATATGTTTTCTTCGACATCAAAAAGAAAATAAAGGTGGGAAAGAAAAATTTTATCTTACGTTTATCTCTTTATTTTTATTGTCAGTTAAGTCAGACAGATTTAAAAACACCACATTTTCGCTCGTAGAAGGTGCTAGAGCGTATCGTCGTAATAAATTCGTCGATTGAGGTACTATTAGCACATTTTCTTTTTATATTTATCTGTCAGAAAAATAGAACTCCTTTTATATCACATGTTAATTTTTCATGTAGCGAGGTCAAAATGAGTTTAGAATTTAACGTGACGCACAAAGCAACTCAGTAAATTATACCCGAAGTCACGTACGGGCGTGTGTTTTATTTATCCATCACTGTGTTTTTAAATTACCGTCCAGCTTTTCTATTATTCAATCAAACAAGCATTGCTTGATGTTTATTGCCTCTTCCCCTAAATGATAGGCGGCTATCGGATCGATCGTACTTTAGGGGAAAACCATGACTCGTCGTTATAAATGACAAAGAAACTTAACTTACTTGCCTACTCACGTATAATAGTCAGAAATGTTGGTATTTTGCCACCAGTTTAATTGTGTTTCTGAGTTGATATACTTATTGTAAAAAAAGTGTAAATTAAGTTCACTTCAATAAGATACAAATTTATCACTAATAAATATCATAATTAGTGGCTAATTAACAAATACAAAAATATTTGAAAGATGTAGTACCTATTTAAAATAGATAACGATAGTTATGGCCAACAAGCAAACGAATAATCGAAATTTACATTCTATTCAAAATACGTTGAATCTCATCACGAATAGATACTCCAAGAGATAGTTAAAAGAAACAATGGCTAGTGATCCGAATCGATCTCGAAGGATATCAGTATTTGCTCTCTAAAGCATATTGTCTACTTCCTTTTGGACCCTTGACGAAAATACTTAGAAATTGATTCCAAACCTCGGTTTCCAGAGCTGTCGAAGAGACGACCGATAGCGGTCTTCACTATCCATATGACAAGTGAGTGCTTACCACGGGCACCGTCCTAGAGAGCGCTATTGTGATCCGGTACGACCGCCGCGAATGTTACCCACACTGCAAATTGTATACCTTACATTATTATTGTTTTGGTAAATAATGTCCACAAGTTTTCGTAATAAAATAAAATATTTGTAACACAAAAAGCAAGCACGGTAACAAAAATTTACCATTATAATATATTCAGTAGATATAATCAAACAGTTCGTACAACCTAGAACATTTTATATTACCTTAAATAACTGGAGGTTCGTCTTGCCCGAGAAAATAATACCGTTGTGATTCAAAAACTGTTTCTTAAGGGATTCTCTCGACATTCATTTGAAGGATATTGCGGAAAGCTGCCTCTGAATGAAGTAATGGTGCAAGTTATTCGTGCAAGCCTAGTTTCGAAGGCCTCTTCACGAATTTTAAACCAGCCCCAAAATGATGCTTATCTTTCGTGAATGTACAAATTGCTTGCTTTTCATATTTATGCTTTTAAGATTTAAATAAATTTATTAGATGATTTTTGTAATAAGCAGGGGAGTTAAATAATCTGTAAAGAATATTTATGTAATAAAAAGTGGGAAATAAACACCTACGAAAATGAAAACTATCAATCGCTTAGTTGACTTCAAAAGAACATTCAATGTATAAATTTCTGATTGACATTCGCCTTCATCAATAATCTATACACATTATTCTCGTAACACAACACATTTTAGTATACAAAACAAGGAAAATAAAAGAGACAGTTGACTATATTTAGGTTTTTATAATTTCCAGGTAAAGAAATGTTTGTTACAAAGTAACTACAAGTATTTAAATTTGCCACAATATTTAAAGTGTAAATGTGTACAAACAACACGTATCACATGTACCTAAGCTACATTTAACAGTTATGCACACCGACTGATAACCATTACTTAATTTGATAATCACTTAATCCTACCGATTGCTGTCTACCGGAAAATTCATTATACCAAAAAGTTAGTGTTAAAGGCCGAGGAGGACGATATGTTTTTTTAATTAATCCTAACGTTACGCAAATAGTTTCTGTCAGAAGTCAAGCTGAGGTGCACATCTTCTATCTATCTATAATATAAAAATGAATCGCAAAATGTGTTGGTAAGCGCATAACTCAACAACGCCTGGAGCAATTTGGCCAATTCTTTTTTTTAAATGTTCGTTGTCGTTCAAAGATGGTTTTTACGGCGAGAAAAATTCTAATAATTGCCGGAAAACCCTAAAAACAGCCCTTTTCTTTTTCCCATACAAACGTTTTCTAACTAAAATGTAGAGTCAATTTGTAATTTATTACTGCTGCATAAAGTTCAAATTCGCGTCCGCGTAGATATACTTCTTTGTTTGATGGCAGTTTTGACAGGTTTCCGGACCTGATTGCCTGAAGTCTCAGTGCTGCCGCCCAGCGGGCTTCATGTCAGAAGAAACCCATTGATAATCCCTACTTAATATTATAAATTCGAAATTGTGTATGTATGTATATTCCGTTTTCACGCTAAAACGGCTGAACCAATTTTGTTGAATTCGAATCTATACTAATATAATAAAGCGGAACAGTTTGTTTGTTTGTTTGTTTGAACGCGCTAATCTCAGGAACTACAAGTCGGATCTGAAAAAATATTTTTGTATACGATAGCCCAGTTATTCCGGCAGGCTATAGGCTATATAACATAACGCTTTGACACTTTGGGGCCAGGCAAAAGGCTAAAAAGGCTAAAAGATAATGTCGGCTAATCTCAGGAAATAGCAGTCGGACTTTAAAAATGATTATTGCCTATGATGGCCCAATTAACCCTTTCGCGAGCAACGGCAAAATAATTGCCAAATCACTTTTTAAAAAATTCTGCCAAAATGTAAAATGTTATTGATATTGTGCAACTATAGAGAGGGTGCATAGGGTTCCCACCAAGAACTTAGGGTCCCAAGCCAACCTCACCTGCAAGTGGTGCACCTGCCGATCAACGGACGAGGCTCTGGCAAACAAAATGTCCCAATAAGCGGCAATAGGCTCACCACCTATTACGTGGGATCAAAACACTGGCGAAAAATGGGCGTTTAATATGCCTCTGCCTACCCCTTCGGGGAAACAGGCGTGAGTCTATGTATGTATGTATGCAACTATAGACAGCTAGCGCTATATCTTAAGATATTGTTACAATAATTTGAAATCCCGTCAATCAAGCTGACAGTAAAAATATTTGACGGATTGGTCACACGGCGCAAAATGTGAGGTATTTTTTCGGTGATCTTACTAAAATCGCTTATAAACAAGAAAATTACCGTGTGAAATGTAAGTAACCTTATGTGTGTTTGTAGCTAATGACCTGATTTATTGAATAAATGTGATATTACGTTATATTATCCATTTACAATCCTTTTACCATATGGAAAGCTTGATATTGCCTCTGCCCTAAACTAACGGCAAAATAGTTGCCTATGCTCGATAAATTATTTGTCATGGATAATTAGTTGCCAATGCCCGATTTTATTTTTTCTTTTAGATGCCGCCGCGAAGAATCCAACGTCAAAGACCCCTAAGAACCAACGAAATTGTTGAGTTAGTAAATACTTATCACTAATGGATATGAATCAGAAAATGACTTAGAGGACATTGAGTCAGAAGAGGAAGGTGTCGAAAATTCATCAACTTCTTCCTCAGTCTCAGTAATACCGAATCCGTCAACAAGCAATTTGAATCAAAATATTAGTAGCAGCACACATATAGATATAGACAGTATTTTTGACAATGAAGATGTTTGGTCATCAGGAGAAGAAGAACCTTTAGAGACGTACAGACGTAACAGAACCATACAACATCTGGATGTGCTTGATGACGCCGAATTGTGTGTTAGTGACGACGATTCCGAAGAGCAAGAGAGTAATTCAGATTGCGAAGAATCAGAATGGAAAAAACAGAATTTGGGACAGCTATGTGAAATAATAAAAGCTTTTGAAGAAAATGGATTTGATACAAACATTTAGCCGAATTACTTTTTTTCGATTGTTTCGCCACTAATTGAGTATTTCGAAAAAAAATTCGACAGTGTATTTATTTTTATAATAATCGAAATAAATAATGTACATAGGTGACAACAAGGCATTGGCAACAAAAAAATTATAAATGCAAATAGGGCATTGGCAATTACTTTGCCACATTTAATGTCAAAAACGGGCAATTGGCAAATATATTAAAAACCCCCTTAAAAAAGGGGGGCGTAAGCAAGGGGGGGAAATTGATAAGTATCGTTTTAAAAATGTTATTTTACAATGTTTTGAATAGATAAAAACAAAATCGGAGCTATAATTAGTATTGCCCGCGAAAGGGTTAATCCGAAAGGCTATAGGCTATATAAAATTACGCCACAACTTTTAGGGTCTAGACACAAATAATAAAATAGTCAAACGAGAAGGGAACGAGAAGGTTGGGTCAAAGGCAAAAAAAGGCTAAACGAATAGGATACAATCTATATGGGTATCGTTTTCGAAATTTTCGGGACGCTGATTAATAATATGAAATTTATGTAGTGATCCAAGATGGCGGACGGAAAATCAAAGATGGCGGATGAGAAATTTAAAAAAATCAATATGGGTATCGCCTTCGGTATTTTAAGGGGTGCGGAATCGAAATACAGCATCTATTTTGTGATCAAAGATGGCGGATGGGAAATCAAACATGGCGGATGGAAAAAATTCAAAAAATCAATATGGGTATCGTCTCTGATGATTTAAGGGATGGAGAATCCAAATACAACATCTATTTCGTGATCAAAGATGGCGGATAGGAAATCAAAGATGGCGGACGGGATTTTTTTTAAAGTCGATATGGGTATCGTCTCCGATTTCGCGCCAAATTCAAAAATGTTTTTAAAAAGCCGTAATTAGTAATGTTGCTGATGGATTTTTGAAGAAAAATTCTGATATTTCGGTTTAAGGCGCTGTTATACCTCAAAAGCCGTGAAACACCAAATTTTTCGTCGCGCAACTAGCCATAAGCGTACATGTTACAAACTAGCAAAAAATTGAGCTTAAAGTCAAAAGTCTGAACAAAAGACTTTTGAAAGAATTTTTCATGTATGTAAAATAGAATCACGGTAAAAAAATCACAAAAACGAGGCAGAAAATAATCTTTCGTCTCACCGTTTACAATATTTTGATCGTTAGAGCGCTGTATCCTGAACTTCTTAAATCTTATCTTACTACTACTATACTATATATCTACTATACTATCTTAAACTTAAAGACAGTGTGTGGCATAAAAGACGTGGGAAGAAAGGCTGCCAGTCTCAAATGGAATTGGGCGAGCAGCGTCTGCCGTATGTAAGAGGCTCGTTGGCCAAGAGTATCAACACTGGGTACCAGAGGATAGACGACGTCGCCGAGGCCGGCCACGAAACAGGTGGCGAAATGACCTAGTCGCCTACCACAAGAGCTGGCTTGAGATTACGCGCGACAAGCATACCTGGAAAGATTTGGGGGAAGCCTTTGCCCAGAAGTGGAACACGGTAAGCTTTTAAAAAAAAATTAATGCCTGCAATCAATTATTTCTGTTTCTACACATTAAGTACATTAATATTTAGATCGTATAGGGATCGAACCCAAAACAATGTATACATATTGGAAAACCTATAACAATATTTGCTAATAAAGATATATCTAAAATATACTTTTATAATAATATGTTAATATATTTTTCATTAACATGACAATTCTTATTACATATTACATAAATCAATTGACAAGTGCATTTTCCATAATACAGAAAAATCGGCGTCGACGTAAACTGACAACACTTACACATTTTTTGCAGAAATACGAATTTTATCGAAATTAAATTATGAAACAGTCAAATAATCCATAGATAACTGTGAAAAGATATTCTATCTTTCTGTTTTTGCTTTTGGAAACAACTTTTACAATGTTTAAAAACGCATGACGGCATTTTATGAATTTAAAAGTTGAGTTGAGCGGGGCGCGTGAACTGTACGATGCTTCGTTTCGCACTGAGCCGGATTTGTATTCGCTTTTCAATTTGTATTTGCTTTAGTGGCCTCACGCAACTGTTCCGCGCGCTCCATCTGATTCTTGTTCTATAATCTGAGAGCGTCTGTATCGCTACACACGTGCGTGTGCATCGCGTCTGTATCACTACACACGCGCGTTTGAATTTATACAGGTGTGCAAAGGTCTACAGGCTGCGTCTGACTTGCGTGCGTATCGCGTCTGTATCGCTACAAACTTGCGTCGACGGCGCGTTTAAAAAACGTGGTTTGCATAGGCCCTAAATCAGCTGAGCTTGCAACTGCAACCGTGGTGAGCGTATTTTGTCTGTTTTTTCTTTTATTGGTACTGCCAATTTTGTTTAGTGGCGGTAGTAGTAAAACATTACGCGTTTAACCTTGGAAATGTCATAATCGTTGTGGTGATATCACATCGTACCGAGTGTTGTAGATTCGATTCCTACACGACTCTGCGTTGTGGAACCGTTTGAATTTTACGGTGTCGTGGTTACCATGGCATGATCTCATGAATAATATTCTTTTTAATAGCTTAATGAAGAAAGACAAAAAAAATGTGGGTAGTAACGATTTAATTGCGACCTTTGCCGTATTTTAAGTTAGCGTATGGTTGTCTGACTACCACAGTGAACTAGCTATAGCGTAAATAGCAAACGTAGGTTTTGAGTTTGATACGCCAGTTAAAAAGAAAGCGATTATTTTTATTTCTTCATGCGAGGATGGCTCGCACTCACGAACCTTGTGATCATATTATGCTTGCAAATAGATTAATCTTGTCTCGGTCTTACTTTGTGGACTGTAATAGTAACTAGAGTGAGCGTACAGGCCGACTTGCATTATTCCAAGCAAGTGCGTTTGAGTGAAACGTGCTAGTTATTGTTGTAGTGCAGTTGTAATATTGGTTTAAGAACCAACACACAGCTTCGGTTGTTTTCTGCTAAATCTAGAACAATAATTCCGGTCTAGACTGATGTCCTTCGCAGGGCAGCGGCGCTAAAGTTGGTAAACTAATCGAATCGTACATACTAAGTTCATAGTGTAAGACTGTGCGGAGCTATTGCTTCTGACTGTGCTGGTTTTGTGTAGAACAGCTTGTAGCTTTTATTTTTTAAATAGACGTGTGAACTGCAGTGCTGTCTAGATGAGTGCGGTTTGTTGGTTAGTGTAACCTGACCGTAGTCAAAAGATATTACTAGCACCATTATTTTATCGACTCGTAGTGTTGATAATACGTAACGGTTTTCGTTTAAACGTGATCAGAGCCTAAGTAAAAGTGACACTGTTACTCGTTGTAATTCTGAGTTGTACAGACGATCTCGGTGTTGCAATTACACCTTTTTATTTCTTTTTTTTTGGTGTCGGGTTGGAAAATCCTCATGGAGTACCTCCGCTCTGGGGGAAGGGCGAAGGGGACTGTCAGACTCTTACTGACTTAAAAACCAACCCGTATTCCTCACGTACCCGTATGTCGGAGGGTCGGGTATCGCTGAAGCATTCCTCGCTACCCCCCGACGGGTATTGGCCCGCCAGATGGTCAGGCGGGCCCCGAACAAAACCCCCTTAGCGGCAGATGAAGGTGTTGGGCTCCGCCGCCAAAACACTCAGCGGCCGCAGAGGATAGGGAGGACGGCAACGCAACACCGCATCTCCTCTTCCTCTGCGGCCCCACCGCGACGCAACGATGGTGCGCCTCCATTTGGTCGTGGGAGAGTATCACAGACGTTGTCCATCGTCTTGAATGCGAAAGGTCCGTTGCTGTATCGCTAATGATTAGGTTAGGATAAGCTTCGTGTTTAGACTATCCATGACAAAATTGTAACGCTATAAAGACTGGTTGGATACTTGGTAGTAAACCTAACATCTAGAGTATCAGCCTAGTAAGATTTTCTTATAGTCTGCTATATGACAAGGAAAACCAAAGCAACATGTTGAACAAACCTAGTTTAAGATTACTTTGTTAAACGCTTGAAATGATTATCCGAGTGGTGTTGTGTAACCGGATGGAGGTAGCATAGCATGATGTTGAAGACCCGATGGATGTCAGAGTATGAGCAATGCAATATTTTTAAGAGTTTCCTATTATTTTAACGAGTACATGCGTGTTGTTCAACATGTCAGCTTCGAGAGAAAGAGTTAGTTGTGATTTTCATGAAAACTTGTAATGATTTTGATCAGAGTACCTTTATTCCCCACCGACTTGGGTCAGGAATAGCCGAACGACTAGGATTGCTTTTCGAGAATTTTCTCTTAATCCTAGAGCGAAGTACATTAAAGTGTAGTTGTTGATCGCAATCACGGATACCTGCTACTCAAGTAGCTCTCATTTTGTTTCTGTGTTGTATGACAAGAGCGTGTTGCGAGAATCGGAAAGTACTCATGGACTGTCGATTGGTTATCTCAGAACTGTAGTCGTTGCCTCTATGTAGCCAAAGGAAATCAGTTTGTCCGAAAGTAGCTTATCGGTTCTTGCCATGTTCGCATTTGTTTTTAGTTCTTGTCAGTGGTCAAATCCAGTTCTAACATAGCTCATTGAGAGTATGGACGGGAATTACGTTCTGTGCAGTTGTGACATTGTAAATGAGTTTGATAATCGCTTAAAATTGACGAAGTTCGGACGTTGAATTAGTCTGAAAGAATGGATACTCCATTTACTGGTTATACAATAAGACGAATCTTTGAAATCAAACTAATGGTAGATTTATTTCCTTTTTGGGTAATCCTGGTGGCTAGCGCGGCCCGTGTGTGGCGCGCGGCCCGTGTGTGGCGCGCGGCCCGTGTGTGGAGCGCGGCCCGTGTGTGGAGCGCGGCCCGTGTGTGACGCGGGGCCTGTGTGGGGCCTGTATGTGGCTTTGAGGAGCTTGGTAACTGGTATAACTAAAGCCTATCTGGCCGAAACTGGCAACGAAAGTGAAGGTAGTTTATTGAAGGAGTTTGGTTGGAAGATGTAGAGTCCAAAGACCTTAGCTTAAATGTTTTGGTTAATTTGGTTTGAAATATCTTAAAGTATAAAGGCCCATTTGAGGTAACAGAAGTTCTTTACGATGATCGTTATAATCGCAAAGCCCATAATTCTAAGCGGAACTGTAAGTACGCACTTGATAGGTTGCGAAAAAATGCCTGAAGGTCAAAGTACAACTGACGAAATTGAGGTAGAATAAAGTAGTTCTGATATTGAAGAAAGTGTTTAAGTTTACATGATGATCGGATCGGACCGTACCGAGGCTGACGTGTAGCCGTAGCTGGTAGAAATCGGCGTCTACTAACTTAGTAGTCCGTGAGTAGGCGGTATTGCAGTCAGCTCTGGTGGAGGTCGGGTTTCAGTGGCGTTCCCATGTGGGGTTCACAGAAAGTAGAGTAACTGGAGGTTACTGGGCTATGCATAGCCATGATCACATGTAGAGCTTAAATGTTATGGTTTACTTGGTTTGAAATAATATCTTGAGAGATACAGCGATAGTGAAACGTCAGTTTTACTTTGAGTTTCCTGATTATTGATTTTGATACTGAAACTTTGTGCCAGAGGATCAGAGCATAACTGACGATCTTAAAGAGAGCAAATTGTGAATCTTAATACTGACAAGACAGTAGAAAACTAGGCTTACATGATGATTGGTTGTGTGATTAAATGTCCGAGGTCGATTTATAGCCGTAATAGCCGTAAATCAGTACAAATCGGATTCAATACAACTGTAAAGGCAGTTGTCCGTGAGTACACAGTAGGTACGCAGACGACTCTGATGTTTGATTTTCGCAGATAAATGGGTGCGATCACAAGCGGTATCGGAACAGGTGAAAGTACATTGCGACAATATTGTTATAAATGGTATGAAACGTGCTATCTATTTAATGGCTACTATTATATGTATAAAACGTGAAGATAGCATCCTTCACTATGTACCCTTGGAACAGTATTCTTTCCAAGTTAGACGGGTTATACGTACATCATCGCCTTGGCTGTCAATAGTGTCAAATGTCACAACTGTCACATTATTATCCAGATTTAACTTTGCCGCGTTATGTAGTTTGTTTATAAAACGTAAAAAAACACTGTAAAAGTGCTTTGTGTATACCAAATAAATGTGATTTTACGCTTCTAGTGTTAGTGTTACTATATTTATTTGATTAGCATTAAAAGGAGCGCAATGAAAACAAGCAAAATAACGTGCGAACTATGGCATACAACAACATGCATGCCGGTCAAGCAATGAAAAAAGGGTAGGTATAGGTATCTATGGCAAAATGTCCCTAGATAAAGATCAATGAATATTAATAATGTTATATAATGTGATATATTTCAATGAAACATAAAAAATAAGGAAATATTCTATATCCTAGTACTTTGTAGGTAAACAATAGTGCTGCCTGTCAAATATCGATAATCCGTTATTAGCACAAGGACTAAAAATTCAAAATTCTTTTTTTCTTTTTAGATGTAAAAATGGGTAGCTGCAACTGGAAACCAAGACTAGATTTATGTGCCCATTGAAAATTACATCAGTTGAACTATGTGTGTGGCAAGCATTTTAAGCCGAAAGACTTAAAAAAAAAAGGGAACTCAAGTCAGAAAAACAGCTGTGCCTTGTATCTATAGACATTTCTTTAAATCCTATTACAGAAGAAATGTTGAAAACCTTTCCATTACATGTACATACATATATCTTTTAGTTCTGCGTATTTTTCTTCGCTAATCTAGAATAGATTTATAGAATAGGCTAATTTGTTTGAATAAACACATAAATATTAAATATATCTTTTATTTGTGTTGGAAAAGTATAATTCTAGTCGAAACATAATTATAATTATTTCTTACCGAATATTATCGATATCGATATTTCGTTAATCACTAGAGGGTACATCCCTATATTGACAAATATGACAATGCTGACAACATAAAAACGATGTCAATTAGTACCTACCTTGATGTTGGTACGAGTTGTCCCTGCACGTTTCATACAAAGCTGAAAGTCTCGCATGATCTATGGCACATCCGCCTCTTCTTACGTAGTATTTGTATACTCTTTGGTCAGGGGGCTAATCGTGCTATTTTCAAACGTTCAAACGTTGACAACGTAACGTATTTGGTGAACGTTTGGTTTTAGTTTGGCTGATGTCAAACATGGTATCGTGCTAATTGTATTGAGCGTTCGAACCGTAGACGCAACCCTTACGTTGGGCTTACGTTAAACGTTTAGTGCTTGACACCGGTTTTTGAAAATAGTAAGTACTATTCTTATACTAAAGAGGCTGTAGCGACATCGCGCCACGTGCAAGCACTATTTTAAAAAGACAATTAATGTCATTGAATGTCGATAAATATTATAATATGAAATCATGAAATAATTTTATTATAATTTTTTTTTTTTTTTTTTTTTTTTTTTTTTATTTATTCCCAAAAATAATAATTCTTTACAATGTTTCCACTGGTCCCAAACTAGGCTAGGCCTGTATCTTGGGAACCATGATAGTTAGCACATCAATTATTTCATACAAAAATACTGTCAATCTTTTTTACAATTGTATTAATTATAATGTTATTAAGATACAATTTAATTAATTAAAAATAAAATTGAAAATTAATAATGAATACAAAATCAATTAGACAAAATAATAACAATAATAATAATAATATGTCAAAAAGGGTTAAAAATAAGTTATTTATTCATTTGATGTCAATATTTAATTAGTACAGTTTGTCCTATTAAAAGCAATAAATATAATAAGTAGGTATTCAGTGGAGTGCACCTGTTAATGCCTCATATACGTGTATAATGTGTTTTGTGTGAGTGACTTTAAATAATGAATGTATGTCAATGTTATTTATGTAAGAATTTTTAAAAGATTTTCTGTGTATGTATAATCACAGGTCATTAAAAAATGAGTAACCATTGACTTGCATTGCCGTCTTTTATGGTAATGAAAATTTAGTGTGGCATTAATTTTGTTGTAAAGATACGGACCTGTGAAACAGAAGAATCGTCGGGTGAATGAGTGTCTAGGTTGTATGTCTCTAATAATAACATCGGTGCCACATCTGCGACGAGATTGGTCACGACATTCTATAGGGGTGAGCGAGTGTTGTTTCAGGATACAGTTCTTAATATATAGTTGTCTCACTGTAAGCAATTCCCAGGACCGATAAAGATCGTGTGTGGGATATAATATGGGGCGGAAGGAACTAACCTTTAATATAGCTCTTTGTGCAATTTCCAAAGGCAAAAGATGTGATTTCGATGCGCCACCCCAGCATGAAATACAGTACGTAATCAAAGATTCGCACAACGTCATATACACTTTCTTCAGTATCTCAATGCTCCCCACATGTCGAAGGTTTTTGAATATGTATATAAGCTTTCTTAGTCTAATCTGCAGTACCCTTATATGACTGTGAAAGGTCAATGCCGAATCAATTAACACACCAAGGTATTTTACTTCTAGTTTTCTAGATAAGACAGGACAGTCACAGAGGCCACTGTCCGCTGAATCAGCCTGACAATCAGAATGATACACCACACCTAATTCGGATAGAATATTATTATTAATATTAATATTACGCATGTAGAATGGCATACACATTGTTTTCTTGCCGTTTAATGTAAGCACATTCCGTTTAAGCCAGTGTGTTACAGCATTAAATCCTTTTTGTGCTAGAATAAATGTGTCTTTCCATGTATAGGACGAAAATATCAACGCGGTGTCATCTGCGTAAGACATTATAGTACCCTGTTCTAGATTAAGTTCGCATAGGTCATTTAGATATATTAGAAACAAGGTAGGACCAAGTACTGAGCCCTGAGGGACGCCAAAGGACAAAGGTAAGTCAGTACTAGTGTAAGATTGTAGTTTAAGACACTGCTTTCGGTTGCTGAGATAGTCCTTTAATAATTCAAGCTGTACTCCCCTGATTCCCAAACATTCCAGTTTCTTTATAAGGAGCGGCACAGACACTGTATCGAAAGCCTTGGCTAGGTCTATAAAAATAGCCAAGGCCTTCTTCCCTTCATTAAGGGCTCTCACAGCATAGTCGGTTAAACAATGTACCGCATCTTCTGTCGATCTACCAGCACGAAAACCGAATTGGCGCTCGGATAATAGACTATTTGCCTCCAGATACTTAATGAGTCTATTGTTAATAATTCGCTCTAAGAGTTTTGATATAGCTGGCAATATCGCAATTGGCCTATAATTACAAATGTTATGTCGGTCACCCTCTTTATGTATAGGGATAACTATAGCTTTCTTCAATACGTTCGGAAAAACACCATTATTTAGGCATTTATTAAATAAATGAACTAACGGTCGAGTAATCAAACTCTTTGCAGCCTTGAGCAAACTATTAGGTATTTTATCATGTCCAGCAGGGCAAGAAGTTTTTAGACCATCAATTAACATCATAACCTCCTTCTCGTCGGTATCTAGTAGAACAAATGATTTATAGCTGTGATTGTTATTTAGGATACCTGGTGTTGGTGTCACATTCGCATTACCTATAAGTTTATTAGCCAAAGAGCTACCTACAGCTACAAAGTACTGATTAGCTTCATTAACAGCTTTCTGTGGTAAATCTCCAAGTAGATCAGCTGAGTCCAGTTTTGTTTTTTGTGTGTTTGTTATAGTTTTAATTGTATCCCATAGCTTTTTATTATTACAGTGGTGCTTTTCTAATTCACTTTTCTCAAAGGTCCTTTTCAGGTTTTTTAAAAGGTTATTACAATGATTCCTGTACCTGGTGTACGTGAGACGTAGGTCTAAGTTATCAGGAAATTGATTAGACTCTTTATGTAATCTATCCCGATGTTTAATGCATCTAAGTAGACCAGGCGTGACCCAAGGTTTTATTGTACGTTTACTACGAGGTAGCTTTACAACTGTGGTATTTTTCAAACAAAGTTCTTGTAAAGTATTTATGAAAGCCTCCATGGCAATGTTAGGGTCACGCATGCTCATGATGTTACTAAAATCAATTAATTTTAATTGGTCACATATGGAGATCAAATTTAGTCTTGTTTGATATCTTGTCGCAGTTATACTATTTATCTTTTCCTGGTATAAACAGAATAGAACAGCGTTGTGGTCCGTTATTGTTGAATTTAACACAAACGTATGAGACCTCAATTTGGTTCTAAGCAAAACGTGATCCAGACATGTTTTACCTTGCCTTGTGGGAAAAGTGTGAGCTGGTAAGAAACCATGGAAACTAGCCGTGTTTAAATAATCTAGGGCTTTATTATCATGCGATTGTGTGGATATATCAATATTAAGATCACCAATGACAGCCACTGACTTGTAGCTGTTGAGGCCTGACAGCATCTGATCAAAAGATGCTATGAAGGCTGATATATTGCTATAAGAAGGCGATCGATACATAGCTAATATAACTGTTTCATTATTTACTGTTATTTGTAAACAGTTACATTCTGCAAACAGTGGCTCAGTTATACTTATACTTAGGGATCGCTTAGAGTACACAATAATTCCGTCATTCTGATTCTTATAATTATTCGTCATATGACACGTGTAACCCGGTAAACTCGGTACAGTTAGGTTGCAAGATAGCCAGCATTCGGTAAGTATTATAACCTCACAGTCAAGCCTCAATCGGCCCAGATGCACCACAAGGTCGTCAAAGTTGCGAGAAATGCTGCGAATGTTTTGCGTTAAAATTTTTAGATTCGACCCATTGCTCGAATTATACGGTAAGTACCGAAATATTGTTTACTGTAATAAGTGATTTATGCAAAAAACAATAAATGATCACACTTGGTCATGTAGAAGTGGTTTTTATTTCACTAGAGTAACGAAGGTGAATTCAAATGATGATGCACCACAACATTACCGCAATATTGCAGCTTCTTCTGCTATTTGTCGAGCCCAATACGAATTTTATATGATCGTTACAATAAACAACACCTATTTTTCAGATTTTGAATAATATATAGAGCAGAGAAATATGCTAAACAAACCCCGAATTGTCAGCGTTCGGCATAATAGTCATCCTTTCTATAAAAGAAGAGATAGACAAAAACCTGGAGAATTTGAATTTGGCTGACTTTCTAACTTTTCAGGTACGCATTTCAATTATCATTACGTAAGATCCTACAGTATTTACTCTCATTCTGAACTTGTCTCATAATATGCATAAATACCCAACAAAATAATGTAAGTATATTATACTCAAACACAAGATATAGCGCACCTATGAGAACAATATTAATCTTAAGTTAAATGTCAGCGGGTTTAGTTATTTTGTTGGGACTTATATTTGAGTAAATAATTACTGAATAATTTATGTTTTAATTTTGTTCACAGTAGCCGAGGAGTAAGCAGAATAATAAGCCGCTGGTTAGCACAACCACATGGACATAATTGCAAGTTGACAAAAATGAGCAATTTGCTATGAGCCAAATCGAGACCATCATCACTTCTTGGACATTAAACAATACACAACAATACATAACAATATACTATCTAAAATAATGTAAACCAAACCAAATACATAATTATTAATGTGAAGTTCACGTTGTAACAGTGGCCTAACAGATGTTGTTTGTTCCAACTCTACTTAAAATTATATTTTATATCAGATTTCATCATCTCAACACACTAAATAAATAAAATCGAAATATGAAATTGGAGCTTGCTTTTTAATATTCATACCTACTCTATTCCTTTAACTATCTATTGAAGTGTTCCAGTGGTAGTCTGGGTAACACTGGATCATCAGATTTTGGACTCGATACCCGATAAGAAAGTACGCTTATGTTAGCTCACACACTTGTATCACATCCTGCTGAGTCAGTGGTTAGTCTCCCTTGTAGATCGGCTTATTGGTCTAGTGGTACCTAACCCTGACTGCTAAGACGAAAGTCATTGGTTCGATTACCACCCAGGAGAATTCTTTGTGCGATGAGCAAATTACCATAACTATAATACTCGTATGTGTATAAAAGCAACAGTTATATAATTATATTGATCAATTGTCTGACTACCATGTCACTAGGCTGTGCCTAGTTTGGGACCACACTGCCAGGTGTCACAAAGAATTAATTTATTCTTATGTTTCTCTTCCTCACGGATATTTTCTTACAATTCACTTAGAAATTCATCCGGTCTAAATGGTCAAGGACGAAAGGCGGCACCTACCCTAACCACTCTCATACTAGTATGGGCAGGTGGTACTTGATGGGCGAACTTATTAGATAGATATTCTCTTAACAGACTCCAAGGCTTATTACTTTCACTATATATGCAAAGTGGGCAACAGTGATGTTTTGTCATGGCGGGTCTCGTGGCAACAAAGACCCGGGGCAGGTTTTCCCGTGATTATGCCTTTGAAATGTCACCAAGCGAACAGCTCCTGTGGCCTTCCCCTCGCTGATCGGCCAAAGCAAGCCAAATTTAAGAGCCCTGAACCAACTAGTCAAAATAGGCTCTGACCGACTCATTGAACTATTAGGCACCCACAGATTACATGAAATTTACAATTCTGTGTCGGCACCGCATTGCGCTTCCCACGCACGCACATTCAACTCGCTGCCACCCAGCCCTAATCTAAGACTTAGGTCTGTTACCCGAGGTAGTGGGTTGGATTCCTTACACGACAAATCTTTGTATGATGAGCACTACGCTTTTGTCTGTGTCTTGGTTAAATTAAATACTCGTAATTACAATACCTATCTAGGTACTTAGGAAAATTAATTATAAATTAACGTTTATCAGTCGTCTACTTACTATATACAGGCGTCTGAGAGCGCAGTGACCGAGTAGGCAGTCTTTTCGCTTAAGCCACCCAAAGAACCTATAACTGTGACAGTATTATGTGTATGGTATACGTATATCCACATAATATTATTGTTTCAGCCTTTCAAAAGTGAATTTCTAGGAAGGTATCGCGTCGAGATGTAGCCTTTTTGATGAGATTGCGCCTTCCTAGATATTGTTATAAATATAGGGCCAAGCAAGCTTGACGCCAATCTTGCAATAATGAATTCTACCGCAACAATAAGCTATACTAAAGAGATATCTATAAAAATTGGCTTATATGAAAGAATGTTGTTCACTCATTTAAGTTGCAATCAAACGTATTATAAGTATATGCCACGAAATTGATAATTAATACAAAATTATCCTAATAATTTTCTCAAATTTAAAATATTATATAATTGAAAAGTTCGTCGATAGGAACTTTTGGTTTGACAACGTATGAGACGTTCGCGAACGTAACGGTTTCGCAACAACGACAGTTCGCTCGCACGCTGTCACCTAGCTGTCACTGAACGTATCTGCCCTACAAAAACCAAATCGTTTACGTTCAAATAATTAGCACGATACGAAATGTGCATAACGTAACGTTTTCGGTTGAAGTTTGGTTTTGGTAAATACGTTGACGTTAAGCACGATTGCCCCCCAGTTCAATGTGAACTGACTGACTGACTTATATAAAGTGATATACTGAGTGACTTTTATAAAGGTAAATCACAGTAAGTATTTAAGTGATTTAATCTTAAAAATGCGACCCCGGTTGTCATGACGATCTTTGACAGTCGTTACAGGGTGTCAGTACCTTCTAAATGAACTGACCCTAGTCTAAACCATGGAATATCGCTATCCTTTCGGGTTGCGGAGGTCAGACAGGCTGTCGCTCTGTGGAAAAGCTAACATTCAGCCAAATCCAGATTGAAACTGGGATAACGCTAAGAGGATGATGATGATACAAGTTTGTTACGATAATTTACCGAGTGGTTGGTTGTTACCGTACCTATATTGATTTAATTAATGCGTGTTTAAGTATTGTAGTATTTGCAATGGGTGAAGCAGATCCATTCACAGCAACGCTGATGTACATTGAAATGCCCAAGTATTACACTTGGAATCAATCAACAAATAAATTCCAACGTCGCAAACAAGGAACCCCAGTTCCAGATTGGCCACAGGTGTTTTCCACTGATGCACTAGGTCGCATGTATACTGTTCATCCTAGAAATGATGAATGTTTTTATTTGCGACTGCTGTTGGTAAATGTAGGTGGACCAAAATCATTTGCGCATTTGAAAACTGTGAATGGCCACCAATGCCAAACATATCGAGAAGCATGTCAATTATTGGGTTTGATAGAGAACGATTCTCATTGGGATTTAACACTTGCGGATTCAGTTGTTTCATCAAATGCGTACCAAATACGAACGCTGTTCGCAATTATCATCACCACATGTTTTCCTTCACAGCCAATTCAGTTATGGAACAAATACAAAGACGACATATGTGAAGATATCTTGCATCGCTTGCGCATTCAAACGAATAATCCTGACATCCAAATAACCGATGAAATCTACAATGAAGGATTGATTCTGATTGAGGATCAATGCTTGACTATTGCAAACAAGCTACTGATTGAAGTAGGAATGATTGCGCCAAATCGATCGATGCACGATGCATTCAACCAAGAATTAAATCGAGAGCTGCAATACAATGTTGATACATTGCAGGAATTCGTTCGAAATAATGTGCCGTTGCTGAATGAACAGCAAAAACAAGTATACGAAACATTAATGCAAGCGGTGGACAATCATACATCACATACTGGTGGTCTATTCTTCCTGGACGCTCCTGGAGGAACAGGGAAAACATTTGTCATTTCATTGATTTTGGCCACTATTCGATCAAGATGTGACATAGCTTTGGCGTTAACATCATCTGGAATTGCGGCGACTCTTCTAGATGGCGGTCGTACTGCACATTCTGCGCTTAAGTTGCCACTCAATTTAAACACAATTGATACTCCAACATGCAATATTTCCCGATCCAGAGCAATGGGAAAATTGTTGATACAATGCAAGCTAATTGTTTGGGATGAGTGCACAATGTCACATAAGAAATCACTTGAAGCACTTAACTTCACACTGAAGGATCTTCGGCGAAATAACAACATCTTTGGCGGCTTGATGATATTGTTGGCAGGCGATTTCAGGCAGACGTTGCCAGTAATTCCCCGTGGAACGCCTGCAGATGAATTGAATGCTTGCCTGAAGGCATCACCTTTATGGAATAACGTAAAAACATTATCGCTAACCACTAATATGAGAGTTCAACTTCAAAATGATCAAAGTGCTGCACAATTTTTCAAACAATTGTTAGCTGTTAGAAATGGAAAAGTCCCAGTTGATGCGACATCTGGATTAATTACTCTTACCAACGACTTTTGCCGATCTGTATACTCTCAATTAGCTCTTATTGAAAATGTTTTCCCAAACATTAGTGACAATTTTCAGAATTATGCTTGGTTAAGTCAACGAGCAATTCTTGCCGCAAAGAATAATGATGTACACGCACTGAATTTCACCATTCAATCAAAAATTGCTGGCGATTTGGTGACATACAAATCCGTTGGTTCCATAAAATCCCGATGATGTAGTAAATTATCCAACGGAGTTTTTGAACTCTCTGGAGTTACCAGGATTTCCACCACATAACTTGCAACTCAAAGTTGGTACAGTTTTTATGATATTGCGTAATTTGAATCCACCGCGACTTTGCAACGGCACTCGACTTTCGGTAAAAAGACTTAAGCCGAATTTGATTGAGGCAACCATGATTAACGGAAAGTACGCAAATGAAAATGTATGTATTCCTCGAATACCAATGATTCCGACTGATCTTCCGTTTGACTTCAAACGATTGCAATTTCCAGTTCGCCTTGCGTTCGCAATGACAATTAACAAGTCGCAAGGCCAATCGCTTAGTCTTTGCGGGATAAATTTAGAAAATCATTGTTTTTCACATGGGCTAGTTATAGCTGAGTTATACGTTGCGTGTTCACGAGTTGGGAAACCATCCGCTTTGTTTGTGTTAACGTCGGACCAAAAAACAAAAAATGTGGTTTACCAAAGAGCACTTCAATGAAACGGATAATTTGCGGACACGTATAACGCTTCGATTCAGTATTAACTTTGGATTCACTTTCATTTACTTAGAGAAGTTCAACTAAATAACACTTCATTTTTGTAATCGAAATGAATTCATTACTGTTGTGAAATGAAATAAAAATTTTCCTTTTCAAATATTAAAAAAAAA
The DNA here is from genome assembly GCA_944739405.2 of Euclidia mi. Lineage (NCBI taxonomy): Eukaryota > Metazoa > Arthropoda > Insecta > Lepidoptera > Erebidae > Euclidia > Euclidia mi. The sequence goes on along the minus strand of OX123184.2, from coordinate 59,307,427 downwards.
AAAAAATTCTTCTTCTTTTAATCACCAAACGAAATGTTACATAAAACGAAGCCATCTGGTTGCGAAACGGAGTTTGCCGGGTTTGCTAGTTACTATAAAAACATTCCGCAGTAAAATGCTTGGAATAAATTCTGTGGTGCTTTCTAGGCACCCAATTTTCTCCACGACATACTGCAGCAATCCACTTATTTTATAAATCTTTATCACGTGCACATATAATCTAAAAAATAACGAGGTAAAAATATACGGTGGATAGACATATCGATAAGATTTTTTACAACACTTGAAAAGTCGATATAAATATTACACGGCTAAATTCAAAATCATGATATAACTGTTATAAAAGAAAATTTACTAGGGTTATATCATTTGATGGCATAAATTGTCTAACACGTATCTTACACGTCAGTTGACTGTGTTCAATTTGGGAGTACTAGGACGGTCTCTATGTATATTATCCAATCTCTTTGGGGAAAACTGACATTTGAAAGGTGATAAAACCGAATAATGTCAAATAATTTAGACATTTGAAATTTACAAATGAACGACAGCATAGTAAAAACCAAGTAAATGGGATATAGTAATAGCTTATATTGATTTACAATAAAGAAACAAAGCAACTGTTATTCAGTTGCTTTGTTTTACATTTGTCATTTTACTTGCTTTCTTTTTACGTTTACAAATTTGCCATTTTGACCATTTTTAACAATCCAAAAACAAAGTAAAGTTTTTTGATTTTCTTATAGCCAGATAAAGGGACTTTAAAAGAAATTTATATCAAATGAAAAGCCAATTAAATAATTTCACAACGTAAAAACAATGTAATCGACGTGAAATTACTTTGTTTTTGATTAAACATTGTGGTTTACTTTGTTTTACCGTAGATATGTTGGACAAGTGCCTGTAGTTACTTTATTTTGAAAAGTTTTATCTCCGAAAATAAAGCCTTTTCGATGATTCTGTGAATGTAGCAGTGTCCGTCATAGGCAAATGTTCCAAATATGTAAAAAAACTGATTTTGAAAAATATGTTAGTTGCTTTGTTTTTCCGTAGCACAGCCGACTTACTCCGTATTTATTAATACCGTTACTAACACGTAGCTATTCCATATCTAATCTAGAATTAACTACTGCCGGTGTTACTTTGGAATAAGAGAAGAATAAGCAATTTTTATTGATAAGACTGTATAAGTCTAGTACTTAAGCAAAGTACTACTGCGAGCAAAGTGGTAGGGGAGAGAGTGATTGTTCAAAGAAAACTCTGTACTGGCTGGTACACTGGTTGCTTTTAATTTACGTCGATCTTTTGTGAGAGCGTGATGTTACTACGGCAGCTTGGCTTTATCATTCAAAATACATATAACACTTATTTGAGGATTAGTTTACGGGTTCTGATAGCTTCTTCAGTGTACCATAGGAGGCCGAAGCTCATTTAACACAAGACCATTGTTAATTGGTTTAACACATGACCATCGTTTGCTAAACGGTGACCTAAAACATCGTGAAAAATCCTTCATATGTGAGAGTTCTCCATGATAAACTCGAAAGACACATGAAGTCTGCCAACCTGCACTTGTCCAGGATGGTGAACTACGGCCTTCACCTAGGGAAGAGAAGCCCGTGCTCGGCAGTGGGCGGTAAATAGCTCTGTTTTTATTCTTCACAAGAAGATACGCGCATTTTTTTTTAAACCTTTTATGCCCGGACGCTTGGTAAGTAAAAAAAATCCCTGCCTAATCTGCCCATACGCTCTCCAAGGAACATAAATGGCAAGATTCACTAACGGTTTCGGTTGGACGGTTTCTGTCAGTCAGTCCATAACTGAAGAATTTTGTATTTACAGATATTGATTATTGAAATTAAATATAATGTTAATAAGTGGACATTTGTCTTCATACTAGTAAAAGCATGCATCTACAGAGGTACGCTTAAGTTTTCTACTAATCAATAAGTCATTATTACAAAGTACTTATATTACAGTTCAACAGTACTAACATAATAAAAATAATTATGGCGCTAAAAGCTGAATCATGGACTACGATTGCCTTTCGTTTTAGCAAAACCTCACAACATTTTAGGTTAATGTACTAGTAGAAAGATCAAATCAGAAACACTAAAGTGTGTCTTTAGGTTACAAATTAAAATTAATAGCCCGCTGTCTAAAAGGTCAGCTGAAAAAATAAATAAGTAATGTTTTAAGATTTTGTTGGTAGAAACATGCTTGTTTCTTTTAATTTTTTCGTTAAAGTTGTGTATGTGCGTAATTTTTGTAGTATGACAGTCTATGAAGAAGTACAAATATGCGATAATTTTATAAGCTTGAAGATATTTGGTGTATAAGCATAAAATATATAAGCCAATATTGACGTTTGGATTTTTAAGTTTTGCATAAATTTCAAAGTATCAACAATAAGTAGAACAAAATTTACGAGAATTATTTGTCACTCAGGCCAAGTAAACAACATAGTGCGTTTACCAACGATTGGCAAACTCTAGGTGTCTTCAATAAAATAAATTGCAGTTGCAGTAGTTTATAAATAGGCCAAATGAAACGACTATTGCTGAAAAGGCGAAAAAACACATCGCCGCTGTGAATAATTGCTTGCCATGTATTTAATCGGGAACTAATGACTGCATAAAACGAAGTCGTTCAAAAATCCAGAATGGCTAAACAGTATGGCTAAACAGTGACTCATTAAATCCAGTGAAAAGCACCTAAGTAATGCAAAATATTTCTTCAGGTGAGAATTTAAAAATTTACTGTGTATTACTTATAAGGATAGTTTTAAATAGCAAATATATCTATGTAGAGTGATGATTACTGATGATATTCATCATTTATCTTAATAAATTGGACTTGGACTCGAGGTAATCCTCGAGTCCAAGTTTTTCATCTTGTCTGATCTGCTTGATCTGCTTTCTAGTTTATCCAAATTAGACAGTAGGTACTTTAACATTTTCATAGGATGACCGTGTGACTGATGCCGTGTACCGTTTTAATTAGTGACCAGTGTTATATTTGATTTTTTTCATAGCGAATTTCATTGGCTTTCAACTAGTCGCGACCTACGGCTTTACGTGCCCTCTGAGACATTGAGAAGTGTCACCTTCTATGAACGGTTATCCAACCATAATCCTGTTGGTGACAAATGTGCTTAACCTCGCGAAACGATAGACTCGCACGGTAGCCACAAGGCAATGGGCTTTTCACATAATTTATGTCTTAACTTATTGGCGAAACCTTTTACAGCACAATTCATATCAAAATAATATTTTTCATAAAAGTTAGATTCTGGTTGCTTGGTGCTTATCCCAAACATTTTATCACGTTAGATATTTAGTGAGAAAATTTTACATAAAACTACTGAAAATCACGACAAACATTTTTGTATTATGTTCCTGTTGTAAGTTTGATGCGGCACCTTAGGGACATGCCTCTGTCAGGATCACTTATTTTGTCCCTCTACAGATTGTTTCGGTTGACGGCATTCTTTGGCTTGTCCTTTGCATGAATGTGAAGTTTGTATAACGTAACGCAGTGATTTCATCTAGCCGTGAAGGAACATCAAATTAAAAATAAGTATATAAGTTCTTAATCTGTATATAAATTTGCGTTACTATTTGATGGACAAACATCTTAGAGCCAAAACTATTAAGTGCAAGAACCTGATATTTGGCTTATACCTAATGTTCCTTGAGGATCGCTGGGTAGCACTAAGAAGGGATTTGCCGAAATTCCACGAGATCGCGAAGAAACGGTTAAAATATAAAACGCGCGAGCATCCTCTGGTATAATTATAATTCTCTTCTATTTCCTCTGTACGTTTGTTTGTTTCTTTAGTCCTCCTAAACGGCTTTACCAATTTGGATGAAATTTTATGTATATTGGGTTTAAAAAATCAATTAGTCCTGATAGACGTTTCTGCTGTAGGCTTGTCACCGAACTTAATTATTAGGACAGGCAGGACGATGTCTACCAGGAGCGTTAGTTTCTATATAAATTGACCTATTAACCCTTCTAAGCCGTAGTTTAAAAAAACATCCAGAACGAAATTAAAAAATAGCGATGTAAAAAATATGAGTGTGCCAAAACTTTTCCTAACCAACATCAAAAACATATATTATACGCATACATCTGACCATCGACAGATTTCATCGATGCTACTACCGAATATGTCATCGCCACTGCTACACGGAAATTAAATGTTTTGTATAGAACATTAACCGTTATTTATGACTAGAGGATGCCAGCAGCTTCGCCTGCATTTATTTCAAATTTACCCGTTTTGGCCGATCCCGTGGGAATTTCGGGAAATCTCTTCTTAGTGCACCCCTACGGTCCCCAAGGAATATACATGCCAAATTTCAGCTTCCTGCCCCCAATAGTTTCGGCTGTAGCGTGTCTGTCAGTCAGTCAGTAACGCAAGGATTTTATATATTAAGATTATAGTCTAGCAAACGATCTATTTTGTGGAAATACTATGCAAATTTTGTAAGCGAATCATAAAATTTACAATATTTTAGAAGATAACATTTTGTTTGTTTTTTATTTAGGTGTGTAAATATAAATTAAAAAAAATATTCTATCAATAAAAAACGATACTCGGTATAGCTTTGTCTTTTGTCAATATAACTGGAATTTTGCTGTAGGTACCTACATTTTTGGGATGTTTTCCAGCTGCACAACTTTTAACGATCTGACTAGATTGTTAATGCCTGCCTGTCGGAATTCATTATTTAGAAATAATTGTTAAATAATGTGCATAAGAATTTTTAATAAAATACCAAATTCTATTCGAGACCACTCATAAAAATGAAAAAGGAATTGAAAAAATGGCTAATAGTAAATAATTGTTATTCAATAAAGGAATTCTTTGATATAAAGATTTTTATCACCCTCTAGTCCCAAGCTAAGCAGAGCTTGTGTTATGGGTACTAGATAATGGATAAACATACATAATATATGCTTTTTTTTGTAAATACATACATATTATACATAGAAACACCCAGACCAAGACAAACATACCATGTTCATGCACAAAAATGTTTGACTTGAGCGGGAATCGAACCCGCAACCTTCGGCGTAGCAGTCGCTTACGTTGCCGCTGCGCTGCGCCAATCGGTCGTCATCATTATAGTCAACGTTATAGTTGATTGCTTAACATGGTACCTATATTTTATGCATGACTTTTATTATTATTTTTTTATTTTCTCTGACTTTTATATTTTTAATGTCTGAATGTTTAAATATTTCTTATAATAATAATTTATTATGTATTATTTTATTCTGTGACATTTATACAACCTTGACAAATTAGGTAATTTATTTCAATTCAATTATTTTACAACTAATTACATTTTCACTAACTATTACTTATTTACTATTTACAACTAAATGTATACTTATAAACCTATAACTAAATTAAAAGTAAAATAAAATAATATAATTATGTAATAATTCTTATAAAACGCAATGCACGAGGCGTTTAGGCGTCGGAGCACCTTCGTATTACTGTCATCGGGTAACGTGCCCAGAAGGCTGGCAGCATTGCCGCGCTGGATGGCAATGATGATTCTTTGCGCAAAGAATTATCCAGCCTTTTGGTCACGTGAGACGTCGATCAAGCGTTTGGAAATTTCTCGGTACAAAATACGAGCGCTCGGACCCCATGAGCCCAACGTTTCTACCTCAAACGGCTCAAATACGTAATTGCCGACTAAATTGCCGTATTTGCGCCGTTTGAGGGTTTCCGCCGTTGCAGCAGCAGCGCCAGCATGACCTGCTGTGCTTGGAATATGGGGCGCAAGGGTGTCTACGCACGTTGCGTCCCACACCAAAGGCCTACCCATTTTCCATGGCAACAACGACATACCGTCAGGTCTCTTCCCGTCGTCTCGTACCAAGCCATTTGCTTGGAGTACAGCTGGTACACCAGACGCGACAAGAGTATGACGAATTATGTCGTTCAAATGTGCATGTCGTGGGATTCTACCCGCGCTTCTACTGCAGGAAAGCCCATGATGTCCGGCAAGTGGCAATACGGAACGTCTCATCGTCCAACATGGCTCCTGTGTTGGAAGATGGTAGTGCTTGTAGCCAAAGACCGGACTCCCATTCCCCCACAGCCAGCAAGCGAGCACGCTCTGCAACATTGGAAGCTGTTGACAAAAGATTTTTTCTAAGTTACAGAGCGGCAAGTCCCACTGTCTCTTCAGTGTTTGAATTTGTGTGTTTCAACTTACAATAATATTATTTGGGTAACCTATGAATCTAATAAAATTTCATTCTTGATATTGTAGTGGATTCATTATAAAATACGCAAAATCTTATTTATATTTGTAGGCCAAAAGTGGCGAAATGTGAAGATCTAAATTTGTTATGTATGACCTCAATATACAACATTTCTAGAAAATAAATGACTTCTATTTCTTTAAAATTACTATAGCAGCATCTAACTCAGGATAATCATAACTATTTTTTATTATAAAGTAAGCATTTCAACATTTTGCTACGTCTTTCGGTTGTTTTCTATTCTTACGTATAATGACCAATTTGACCCCTTTAACTATTTTGGTAAATTCAGGCAAATGACGTCTACTGCTGGAAGTCAGCTAAATCAGTGCGGGTTCTAAATAATCCGATTTTAACAAGACCACATTCATTTGCTTACTTTTGCGGCCTTTATCGAGGAACATATTGAAGGCGCAGCAAATACAGACCCCTTATAGCGTGGTCATCTCTATTAGCACAGTATAAATAAACCTATTTCGTACAGTCTTTAAAAAACGGTTTGTGACACTGATATTTAGTTAAGCGCCCGATGGTCCGGTTCTGCATTCTCAGAGAACATCGCCGTAACGTAATACTATGCTCACTATTGCACCAATTTCAATTATTGAAATTTCCGAAAGCCCAAGCTGTCTCGTTAGTGTTTGTGTCTATCTATGGGGGAGTGTTGATGGCGTGGGTGCACTTATTGCGGCAGCTAGAAACAAGCCTAGAATAAACCCCTCTCGCTCCCACCTCTCATTCTGTCTTTAGTTCAGTGAGAGGTCTGGGAAAGCCGCGTCTCATACTGTGCAGCAGCAAATCTGATCAAAGAGACGGCTGTGAGGAAAGGGGATCTCGTGGGTCCTCAGTGGGCCGGCCGTAGGACATTCTGACGTTATCTTTCCCCCTTCATACCTCTACTTCTTTCTCCTTTTTTTTCTTCTTATACCTCCTGTCCCCACTTTTCTCTGTCATCGTCTTTCTCTTATTACCTCCAACACGCTAGAAATAACTCTGCTAATTAGGGTGTTTGATATTTCTTCTAACACCAGACGGCGCTTTGTATGTGTCAGGTCCAAACTGACGTCAGATATGTACAGACGCGTGCACACACATAATTCAAACAAACACAGACGTGCGACAATATAGGGTCTTTGACAGTTTTGACAGGTTTCTGGACCTGATGCCTCAGTGCTGCCGCCTAGTGAGCATCATTTCAGAAGACCCTCATTGGAATCTGCTAAAACACGTATGTTTGTTACACCAATACAGCTTAATATTAAGCTTAACCAGACGACGGCCTTCAAGGTTCATGCCATGCAATGTTCGCATTTCAGACAAGAATAAACTCAGGTTTTTCGTAGATACATTGTAAACAAGGTCTTGTTCAGGTTTATAAAAGAAAATGAATATACTTAAATTGAAAACACTCGACAAACTTGTACTATACTAGGTTTAGCATTGTAACAATAATTTCGCCAATATATAACTTACTGAGCCGTGTGGTTGACGACATAGAATACAAGTGTCACCACCCCCTATCTTCCCGTGGGTGTCGTAAGAGGCGACTAAGGGATAACACGATGCAAATACCATCTTTGCGTAGAGACGGAAAACTCGACATCAAACCTTATACGACTGCGGGGTTCGATTCCTGGGTCGGGCAGTGTTATTGGGTTTTTCTGTCACGAAATTCTCAGTAGCAGCACGGAGTCTGGAAATGTGCCCGGTACGGCAATAGGCTCGCCCCTTATTACGTGGGACTAAAGTATATGTGGCAAAAAGTGGGTGTAGAAATACACCTCTGCCTACCTCTTCGGGGTTATAGGCGTGAGACTATGTATGTATGTATAAAACTTACATTTTATCTCAACGCCTCTTGGCCTAAACTTGCAGCGAAAATTCCAATATAGATTTTATTTTTTCGATAAAATCTAAAAACTCCAGCCTTACCTAGCGTAGAATATTATAATAACTAAACCAACTAAAATTGAAGTTGCTCACTAATCATCACGTTAATAAAATATTTTCGATAATATATCTTCTTCATGATAAATTGGATATATTATTCATTGGGGCAATTTTACTTTCATTTTTTAATTCAGTATACACGTAGGACCATTTTGAGTCCTAATTGAATAATTGGAGCGTGTAATCTTTTATATTCAGAGGTCTCGAATTCAATAGGCGGCCGACTAAGTGTTACACTTGATATCTTTCTAGCATCGCACAACTTTGTCCGATCGATTACTTTCTGCTCTAATTGTGTGATTACAAGTTTAGCCACCTTTAGAAGTGTCGACATCACCTATATGATATTTAAGGATTGCCAAAGCGAAACTTGAAACTTATTTTACGAACTAGACAGTCTAGCCTGTGGATTTGAATTATAAATTGATACTAACAATATTAACAACAAGTAAATTGTTTGTTTTCGTACCCAGCTATAACTTTTTAATATCCTGTCATAAAAACATAATGCGTGCTTTTATTATCATGGTAAAATGTGGCTAATATCAGCGTATTTTCATAATTGTCCTTTACCTACATTATCATTCATAAACGTGCTCAAAATCCGGTGTTTAATGTATTTTTGGGCAAATATTTTTTAGGATTGTAATTAGAGTCAATATTAATGTATTTTCCGCGACGTTTATATGGCAGATTAATTTTCTCGTCAGCATTCCACGTACTTAGTATAAGTACAACACCCATAAATGCTGAGTAAACATTGATGACGTGTTAAAGCTTAGTAAGCCTGTAGCATACCTTTTAGAAAATTTACAACTTAGGTCCCGGCACTGGAACCCGCACAGTATCAAATTGTAACCAATGACTAGAGATATGAAATGGTTCAATATACATACTGAAAACATTGTCCGTTTTAATTTGAAAGGTATAATTAGCTTCGAAGGAAATGTGTGTTAAAACGTAATATACTCGTAACAAATCTCAAGTTTACCTGTAACATTTCCAAATTATACGTATTTTAGTTCCAAAATGCTAATTAACACAGCGAAAACGAGGGCCAGGGAAATGAGCACTCGCCTTCGCCAGGAATCATGAAGAGAGCGGTCCCATTAACTTTCATTATTCGCCGTTTTAAAGCAAGTCGCCAAATTAGTTGGCCCTATTCGCAGAACATCTTCGTTGCGCTTACAGCCACTCTCATTACAGGAATGGCTCTCAAAATTAATTTATTTATTGTTGATGTAAGAATTATGAGTAGGTATACTTCTGCTTGCTTGATTGAAATTGTTTGAAATGTAAACATGCGGGGGCAACCACACTTAATTGAAGAGTTTATGTTGACGTTAATGTTTTGAACCGGGTCTGTTATAGCAGTAATAATTTTATTTAATTTCAAATATTTAAAAAGCAAAAAAATGTATTTCAGTGGGTTTCATGTTGGTCAGTATGGGACCACCAATTTTCTAAAGGCTGTTATCGTTTATAATACAAAAGCGAGGCTTGTTCTTCTTGAGAGGTACACTTCTCCGTCAAAACAGCCTTTGAATGGTTGCGGAATGCTTCGAATCAAGCCTTCTAAGTGAGAAATATTTTAGGAAATGTTGCGAGATAACGTGCTCTAGATTCAATCAATCATCTGTCAGCAGAAAATTCTTTCGAATAACTTCTTAAAATCTGAATTATAGATAACAGAAAATAGAGTGAATATCAGCGATTTAAAGTTAAAAGGCAGTTAAAGTCATGTGGTTCTTCTGCGTAACAATGTCATTTTCTGTAAAATAAAAGCGAGATCTATTGTAGTTACGATTCTTGCTATATTACGAATTAGACAAACTGTTTTCTAAGACTGTTCTCTCTCGTTTATTCTACCAAATACATACATCACTCATCATTTAGTCTCAAACTAAGCAGCGTTTGTACTGAGGGTATTATACATAGAAACACCCAGAGCAAGAAAAACATTTATGTTCATGTGCACAATGTTTGATTTGAGCGAGACATTCCATCTGAACCTTAAGAAAGAAGCAAACGTCAATCATCGATGGATAAAAAGGGCAGTCGAGGAGAAATGGTAGAAGCGCAAATGCGTCTATTACGAGTATATCTCCTCGACGGCTCTTTCTAGGTTGAAGTGAAGCATGATGGTGGTCTGCAATAAGCATTTCGTTGTAACTCATCTGACGTGAATCTCCTTGCGTATGGCAGACATATTTAGAGTGGGGCTATTTGCACTCACTTACTTCATTTTCTCACTTCTAGCTTTAGCTCAGTGACTTAAAGTGAGTCTTGGCTTCTGAAACAAGGGATTTCCATGAGGCTCGGCCTTCCAAGATTTCTGGTCAGTCAAGTTCATGTAGTTCCAACTCCACCATATCACTTCACAAGTACTTGGGACGACTGCCTGGCCGTCGTCCATATGGTCAACCCAGATATGCTCTTTCGACTCTTCGATGTTCTGGCATGCGTTCAACGAGGCTATCAGCCTCTATTGCTTTTTCTTGACACATGAAACAATTTCAACTTCGTCTTGAGTTATAGTCACATACGCAATGGAGGCATCTGTTTAATTTAATTATAAATTACCATTCTTGTAACGGCCAAAATATAGGTAAATAAAGTAAACATCGAGGCTACCATTTCCAACCAACGCTGTAAGACCTCAATTAAATATTGTTTTTGTTCCGCATGTTTCCGCATGTTAGGAAGTTTTACCTTAAGTAACTGACAATGCTTATTTTTCAATTGATTTGTGAAGTAAGATGTATAAATTAAATTTTATTTAAAATGATATCAAGTGAAGAATCTTGCTGGCTGTTGTCTATAAAATAAATTAAGCTACAAGTACTGTAGACGGCGTGTGTGTGTAGACTTAAACTGTTCACTATTTATACATCTGTGTCTAGTCTTTACAAAACGATAGACGTTTCGACGCCAGCAGCCCTCTCGTTCGTCTTAAATAAAACTCATTACGATAGTAACCTGAAAATTTGTTTTGTTATGTTATTTTGGACGGTGGCAGCTTTTTCTCATTCACACGTAACGATGGCACCATATGGACTGGTTAGACTAATTACACTGTCTAATTGGTTTTTCTGTCCATCTGTAACTGTGGCTCCCGGGACGCTCCAGTTAATTAGTGTCCTAACTGATCCCAATGTGATTTAATTAACGCTTAAAATGTTTAAAAATGCAAATTGAGAACTAATAGGAGGCAGACTAAGCATGCTAAAGAAAAGATTTATCGGTTGAAGGAAATTATTTTTATTAAGAACTCTTGGATGCTGATATTGCAGTTTAAGCTGCAATGTTGATATATGATAACTGATTCTATTCGATTAAGCCTTTGTTACTAAATATTTAAATAAATTTTAATTAGGAAATTGTTCATGAAGAACTATTACAGAATGTAGTGCAAGTCAGTAACCCGGAAAAACTGAAACGGCTCTCTAAAACAAGAATCTTGGATACAAAAATCGATATTAATAAACTATTAGCTATGAGATGCAACCAAATAATTGTAGCTAACTAAAGTTGACTGGTCCGTTACTGTATCACCTGTGTAGTCAGGTTCTGTACACTAAGTTCTGACAGACGTAAACTTTCGAGGAAAGTTAAACTGTCTTGGAATACAATATATCAAAATTAGTCAGAGTTTGCCACTACAATTTGCCACGGCGCTAATTTTGATCTAATAAACATCATACGGCTGCTACGGATCTAATAAGCATCATCATAAATAAAAACGGCGCGTACAGGACGATAGGACAATCATCATCTTTTACCTTCATTCCGTATATACTAAGTAGGTATAGAGTGTAACCAAAATGGAAGACGTCCACTAAATACAAGCATAAACTAGGAACGAAAAACAAAAGAAATAATGAAAAGTATAAAAAGTGGCTTCACCTTTAATTTACAGTGACTCGTATTTATCTTGATGAGAGGTATGACTGTGTATTTACTTGAGGACTTTCTTTTTTAGCTTCACTCGCGGTATAGGACGAACTCTGTCTACCTTTTGCACCTCATAGGAGGCATGTTTATGAATTGATTCGCTTGCACTAGCCGTATAGAATGCTGTCAACGCAAAAGCTATGCAAATCATATCACATTAATGAGGTAGATGATCGGAACGCTCCTTTTTAGCTGTACTAAAGTTTACGAGCCATATCACTGTCTATGTTTAAGCCAATATTCCTCCATAGCTACCTATGTGGTAAACATTTGAACAATGAGTCGGTCCATTTGCGCCAAACGTTCATAGCGCTGCCAGTATTACGAAATCTTACTGCTTTGCCGTATACAGGTCCAAGAGCATCACACAAATTCATCACAGGCCTTTCTTTGAGATAACATTTCAATAATGTTTCGTCTACGGAGATCTAAAGACATTCAAAATGTTTGTTCAGTGATCGTCAAGTCTCGTTAATGACGAGTAATCTATTGACCATAACATCTCATCTTTAACCCGCGTTATTTAAGGCTACTGCCGCACCCGTGTCTCATAGTATGATTTTAAATAGCCTTCTTGGTTAAATAGGCTATCCAACACAATTATAACCAACCAAACAAATAAACTCTTCAGCTTTATAATATTAGTAAATGCATAAATATTATATTATATAATTATTAATATTACATTTCGTTCGGTAGTCCTTGGGTTTATCGCTATAATACAAACATATAAAAAGAAAAGGGGACTTCGTTTTATACTATACTAGCTTTCGCCTGCGGCTTCGCCAGCATGAAATTTTAATAAAGAGTAGCCTTTATACTTCCCCAGGTTTCAGACTATACATGTCAAATTTCATCACAAACGGCTCTGCAGATTAGCCGTGTAGCATACATATGGATTAACAGATAATACTTAAAACTTGGCCAAGTGCGTATCACGGTTTATGAGATACGGCCTGGTGACAGACAGACAGACAGACACACAAACAGACAGACAGCGGAGGCTTAGTAATAGGGTCCCGTTTTTACCTTTTAGGTACGGAACCCTAAAAATTACTTTTGTTTTCATAATCGTCGAACGTCAGGTAAAGATTAGAACGTAGGTATATTATTGAAGATATGAAGAGCTTATATACCTACTGAATATAACAGCAGCAAAAATTAAAACTGAAAGCATTACCACAGAGTACATATCAGACCCTCCCTCCGCCCTGCGCCAACTCATAGAATGAAGTCAGAATGTCCACCAACCGTTATGCATTCAAAATGAAAGTCCAAGAGCTCCTATTTAGAAGATTGAGGGAATTAGCACATCATTCGCATCAGTTATAGTATATTATATATATATACTAGCGGACCCGACAGACTTTGACCTGTACACGCGTCTTTAATTTGAATTGTTTTATCTTTTTTTAATCTTAATATATAAAATCCTTGCGTTACTGACTGACTGACAGACACGCTACAGCCAAAACTATTGGGCGCAAGAAGCTGAAATTTGGCATGTATGTTCCTTGGGGATCGTAGGGGTGCACTAAGAAGGGATTTACCGAAATTCCCACAGGATCGGGAGAAATGGATAAATAAATAAAATGTGCAGGCGTAGCCGCGGGCGCCCTCTAGTAAGCTATAACGATCTGGACCGTTTTGATAAAAAATATTATTAAAAAGTTCATATCTAACGCCATAACACATGTACATTTATCACAATTCTACCCATAGAATAAAGAATACTAAATTCTACCAATCGATAGCGCGTGAATGTGTATTTTTTATTTTGTATAATTGATACAAATCTCCTTTATTGGGTGGATACCTACCACAATACCTACTTCCATATTTGTCGTTTTAACTGTTTAAGGCGAGGTTGCAGTACAGTGCGTAGCTCGACCTCACCCCCCGCAAAAACAAAAACAGCGCGGTGGTGTGGCGGTGGCGTCAGCGAGTGAGCGGGGGGAGGGGATTTCGTGGGGGTTTCGTGTGTGCGTGTGCCACAGCGCAGCGTAAAAAAAACTGAAGATGAGTTATGCGACCTTCAAAAGTTACACATTAAAAACAGGCTAAATATCTCATTTGGCTTTAGTCGCGTACGCGCTGCGGTCGGAAGCGCTCGCTCTTTTACTCGCGTGTCTGTACGTTACATTTGAAAATGCCGTCGTGTGTAATGAGATTTTGCACAAACTATAGAAGGAAAATGACTAAAAGTTATGGAATCACTTCTCATTCAAGCTATGAAGAAGCAGAGACACTATTACATCAAGCAATATAAACACGACACACACTCACACACACTCACGTTATACACGCACCCACACACGCACACACACACACAAGCGTGCTCTATTTCGTTATCTCATTTCATTATAAATCTATTTAAAATTATTAGTATTTAAAAATTAGTATCTAATATAAATTGCAGCATTATGATATTTTGATGCTTATTGAACAAATTGTTTATTGTACAATAGTTATGGAAGAGCGTAGTCACCTGTCACAGGCATTATCTGCTTACTAGGTGACTTCGATCACACACAGTAAATGTAAACTGTTAAATGAATAAATAAATTATTATTATTATTATTATTATATTATTATTCATGAGTATTACAATATTACGTTTTATTTACAATTTATAATAAATTCAGTATCACAAATAATAGAGTGAATAAAAAAATTGGCATTTAGCGAGTGTAAAAGAGAAGCAGTATTGTGCGTGTTCAAAGACTAAAACACAAAGTATCCAGATGGGACATTCGTAATAATAAAATACTGATGTGTGTTTTTGTCAAGTAATAAAAGTGATTTGAGGCTGAATCAACACAATATATTATTATTATAGAAATACAAAATCATACGTAAGTTATAAACATTGACGGATGATCAAAGTCCATTCACTTGTTCTTGTTTTTTTCTTTTTTCAAACAGTAACCATAGTTGGTATTAAACAACTAAGTAGATTGTACTGCACAGTTTTCGCTGCCGACCCATCGTACCCCTGGAAGTACCCCTGGGGGTATGGTGGGTCTTTTAAAGCTTAACCGTACTCTCAGATAATATTGTTGTGCAGTAAGTTTATTAATTTCAGTTCGTTAATTTCAAGTTCTACTATTTTTGGGATCATTCCCAGTAGCTCTATTGAGCAGTTCTATGATAGAACTGTCCTAATTCTATTAGCACAACTTGATGAGGAGATTAGAACTAATGGGATAAGTAATAGGAAATGTCCCAGTCTAGTTCTATGTATGTTTTTACAAGGGTATTCAATAGAACTACTAAGAATGATCCGTAGTGTCACGACGTCGCGCTCATATATCCGAATGAATATGTTTTGTAGACGTTCATTTGTTTAAGGTGTAAAACAAATGAACGTCTACAAAACAAATGAACGCCTACAAAACTAATGAACGCCTACAAAACAAATGAACGTCTACGAAACAAATGACTTACAGAAAGTGATCAGCTATCGATAGTGATTGCAAAAAACAGGTGCATGCGATTTGCAACCTAATTGACATTTGTCAGAATTTATATTTTTACTAACGTAATAATGCCAGAAAGTGAGAAAAAACAAAAAAAACGTTTGTCATGAATTGTCAATAAGGTCGAAAATCGCATGCACCTGTTTTTTGCAATCACTATCGATAGCTGATCACTTTCTGGTAGTCATTTAAAAAGCTAAGCTTTAAAAGACCCACCATAACCTCAGGGGTATTGCCAGGGCTACGGTGGGTCCACAGCGCACAGTTTTTATATTAACGTACTGTTTTAGGTTTCCATTGAATGAAATGAGAAGAATAAAATGTACTTTTTTAATAAATGTTATAAATAAATCACATCGACTTTTTATTTCCCTACCTTAAATGAATTAATCAAATTTACTTTGAGGCGAATTGAATTTACTCAAGACAGACAAAGTGATCATGTCGCATCTGAGTCAAATTATTGTTTGTGAAACGGTCAGCATGATGTCACAATGCGCGTCGGTCCAGAGAGTATATGTTTATCTTTCGTTATTTCGCGCTTGCGATTAGATGTGCTATCTCACTTACACTTCTTATCTAATTCTTAGTGTGTCGTTTTGATATATTTATATTAGTAGTACGCTTTTCGCGATGCGTGCCACTCGTAAGCTCCGTCATGTTACCTTGTCAGTAACCTGTCTACGGTTTCTTACTAGTATGTCTATGGTTTGAACGATTGAGTTTAGAATACGAATTACTTTGTATTTTTGCGAAGACGTACATGCGGGGTGGAGGGGGATATTGCGGAGCAACGACGTACGTCCGCCCTCAATCACGCCTAGACAGGCACTGATGAACGGCTGACGAGCGATATAATGCCAACAATTTGACTATTTTTTTTCTTGGAGAAAAATGATAACGAAATTACGAAATCTGTTTTTACCATTTATTTTAAAATAAAGAGCTGTTTCTATTGATAATACTTTCATTTAAATTCATTATGGAATCTCTAAGCAGTACACGTTTAAAATTGTGATTTAGTGCCATGTTTGACATTTTTTTTATCGAGCCAATCATTCCAAATCGTGTTTCTATCTTTACGATTTACTAGAAGGTATGTTCAACTTTTATACTTTAATTTTTATTCATTAAAAATATCATAGTTCATGGGACTTTCAGACGTTCAAAAATCTTAAAAAGTACTCCAACCTCGCCTTAAGAAATATGTATAACTGCAAAAAGTATTTACACATACAAACTACTTAGTAAAGACTTAGTAGTACTCAAAATGTTGTCTGGTATCTGTGTCGTTTCGCTAGAGTGGCCAATATGGCGACTTTGATTTGTCTGTCAGAACCATTAGAATTTAACAAAATACTCGACAATCCGAATTTTGCGGATATATGTTGTCAACTCGAAATCTTTATTTTTTTATGTTTTATTATTCAGGTAAGGTTTCGATTTACTTACTCCTTGACGAAATTATTAATATAAGATTTGTCACTGCGATAGCAGCGCAGTCCGTCGGTTCAAATGTGAAACATTCCAAAATCCACAACTACTTACAAATTAAAAATTACGTAAAAAATCATTTTCCAGTGGACTAAATTGTGAATCTAAACCATTCTCAAGTCCCCTTGAACACACACAAAAAATTTCATCAAGATCGGTCCAGTCGTTTAGGAGGAGTTCAGTGACATACACACGCACACAAGAAATATATATATTAAGATCTGTATATATATTATATAATTATGTATTTTTATATGTATAGTACTTATTTAGATATCTATAATAAGTATTTATTATATATACTCATATGTTGCAGTATTTATCAGACTACTATAGGTATAAATCACAGAGCACCACCGGGGGTGGTCTGTCGTATAAATATAATAATGTATTACCTAATAAATAAGGTATCTGGTTTATATATTATATTTCTTTTTTCAGTATTCGACTTTCTACACTGCTTCCAATGCACCTACCACATTTATTTCTGCACAACCTAAAGGTCGACTGTTAGAGAATGCCTAATGGCATTAAGTCCACCAATGTACACTTTAGTGCATAAAGATTAAATAAAAAATATATAAAAAAGCGCTTTTAATGACGCTGCGCTTAGATCAAACTACTTACTGTAACAGACAAAGATCATCTACGTTAAATACTGAAGGCAATAAAGCTATCAATTTTGAAAACAATTTGATAACTCCTCTAGAATGAGCATTGTAAAAAACTTTTTTTTTATGTTACACTTACTTACTGTTTTATTACAATAAAAATGATGTAGTTAGGTTATGTACTAAAAGGTAAAAAGTAATTCGGTAAGTCCTAGCTACCAGATCGCACCAATCTTCTCATCAATCTGGGGTATTGATCAGACAAATATAAAATCGTTCGGCAAGTGAAATTTCTATCATAATGTTTATTCTGGATACGCCACGCCCAAAATTAAAATAAATGTTATTTTTTTAGTTTATTTTATTTTCAAGTTTTTAGTTTTGTTGTTAGTTGATACTTCTCATTCTATTTTCATAGTGAGCCCTTTTCTACCAATAAAGTCCTTCATTCGATACCCATATTGAGGTATTTGTGGAAAATAGGAAATCCACCATTTTGTGGCGGCGCCAATCTTGGATTCTTCATAGTGAGGTCTATTCTACCAATCAAGCTCTTTCATTTGATACTCATATTGAGATATTTGTGGAAAATAAGTAATCCGCCATTTTGTGGCGGCGGCCATCTTGAATTTTTCATAGTGAGCTCTATTCTACGAATCAAGCTCATTCATTTGATACCCGTATTGAGGTATTTGTGGAAAATAAGTAAGCCGCCATTTTGTGGCGGCAGCCATCTTGGATTTTTTATAGTGAGCTCTATTCTACCAATCAATCCCTTTCATTTGGTACCCATATTGAGGTTGTAATGAAGTAATATGTGATTCGCCATTTTGTATCGGCGGTCATATTGGATTTACAATCATTTAAATATTATGTTTTAATGTCATCAAGATTAAGAGTATATACCAAATATCAGATCAATCTGTCATCAGGAAGTGTGATCAATCTGTCATCTGGGGGCACGGCAGTGCCCCCACCATCTGGGGGCACGGTAGTGCCCCCACCAAGTCGATCAAAAAAGCGGCACGGCCGGACCATCCTTTTCTCGAAGCAATTCAGGCCATTTTCGACCCCTTATAACTTCGTTGTGGATAAAACTAGAAGCCTGTTTTTTTATTAACCATGCAGGCATTGTATAGACATGGTGTATTTAAAATTTTATTGAATTTGAACTAGTAGTTTAAGAATTATAACGAGTCCAAATTATTAATTTTGTCACTCACTGACCGATCATCAAAAGTCTAAGGCACTTCTAGCAGACAAAGAAGCTTCAAATTTAGAACACGATTAGTGTTTAGTATATGAATCAAGGAAAAATTAAAATATTTTTCAATTTCTGTCCCGTTTTCGAGATACATCATTTGCATAAATAACTTTGTAATCCCACATAAATATAAAGGATTACAAAATTACATTTGCAGTTAGAGCTTAATTAAGAAAATTCGTTGTTGGTGTACAAGAAGTAAGTTACCGGAAGGGACAAAAGTAAGACTATCTACAAAAAGAAATGAGATCCCATAAAAACAATACTTGTCAAAGGTCCAAGTCTCGCTACCGTAAAACGTTAAAAAATTTAAAACATTAAAGATTTACAATTAACCGACTTGGTATTACATGGATCTCATAACGTTTTACGGTAGCGAGACTTGGTATTTTTTACAAGTATTGTTTTTATGGGATACTAAAGACCCAAACAAACAAATAAACAAATGCTGCCGCGGACTTTGGTTAAGAACTTTTTAAGATACACAATATCACCGTACATTATCTTCACGTAACTTTAACGGTTTACGCAACGCTCGCGAAGATAGCTTTCAGAGCTCAGGATTTTTGCCGTCTTAGTAGCCGACGTAGTTTTCCTTATATTATGGCAACTTTATACAATATCTTTATAAATTGTAGCCTATGTGTTATTCTAATGTATAAACTATATTACTGTCAAGTTTCATCCAAATTCTGTTCAGTAGTTTTTGCGTGAAAGAATAACAAACATCCATCCATCCATCTATACATATGTACATCTTCACAAACTTTATAATATTAGTAGGATGTAGATAGAATTAAACCCTGAATATTATTTTGATATTAATATTCCGCTTATTGAAACTCCGATACGAGATCACATTATTTACAAATTCGACAGCGCAGTAATAAGCATAGATGTGTCAACGGGTATTTTATGCCGCGCCGCGCGCACCTGCCGAGAGTAAAGTCTGCTACCCTAATGTTATTCATCATCATCATCAGCCCTTGACAGTCCACTGCCGGACTAGGCCTCTCCTTTGAAAGGAGGAATTGGCCTACTGTACCACGCTGGCCACCCTAATGTTAGTAACGTTGCTATTTGTCACATGTCTTACGGTTATTAAGTTGTTAATAGTAAATGGTCAGCGATCGTGATTATATTTTTGTTAGACGTGCAGCTCATAACACAAACTAAGATGACTTACTTAATTTACAGATTATTATCTAAAATTAAATACCAGGAAATGCTTAAAGCAGTTACAGGAAAAGTTAATTATCACAAATATTTTTAACTAACACATTCGATTATTATAATAAACGTGAACAATACATATTAAGTTAATCAAACAAGGGTTTGATTAGGTTAATATTCTCATATGTTCATCTCGCAAACTGAAACAAAAATAAAACAGCAATTTAAAATTATTCAATGCAGATCGTGACTAAATTTTGTTAAAAATATGAAACCGCATTATAGTTAACAGAAATCTCACAAATTGGCTCACTTGTACGTTATAATGACTCCAGAAATATAAAACTGCATTTTACATTTAATATGAAATAAAAATTCGTTACACTCGTGTTTTACAATCTGAATTTCTGTGTTTACATTTATTTGTATGTACCTAATGAATATTGGAATGTATAATGATAAAATACATATATTATTAATTATGTTGGTTGTGCATTAGGCACATCTATAACGCACTTGACTGCCTCCGTAGTCCAGTGGTTAGCGTATGGGACTGCTGATCGGAGGTCCCGGGTTCGATTCCCGGGCCGGGCAAAAGTGTTACTGGGTTTTTCCGAATTCTCAGTAGCAGCACGGAGTCTGGTTATGTGCCCGGTAACGGCAATATGCTCGCCCCCTATTACGTGGGACCTAAAAACTCATGGCAAAATGTGGGTGAAATATAACACCTCTGCCCAACCCTTCGGGGATACAGGCGTGTGTCTATAAAAAAAAACGAACTTAGTGTGAAAATAGTACAGAATAAAGTATGATCTGAGAAAGAAATATTTTATGCGAACAAGATCGTCAGTTCGCCTTGCGAAGACCTCTGCTGTGATGATTCTACGATGGAGACGAACGGTACAAGATCAGCCCATGTGAGAGCCTAGGGATATTCCTATGCTTAAAAGTGAACATCTTTCGGCAAAAATTATGGGAATTATTGAACATTGAAAATATATAATCCAAAAGGTCATACACGCCAACTTAGATGCATCGCTTGTTATATGATATTGATTATCCTGAGTACAACAAAGTAAGTGTCGCATCAAAAAAGTACAGCATTCTAAATTGCTCTACTTAAAGACAGGTGGAGCTGAACCGTTATCTCCACAAATTATCTTTAGTTATCTCTAAAAGTAAACAAGAAGCATCAAATTATTCTAGAAGTTATTCCGTCTTTGTCATTGGAATTATAGTTGTACAAGAGCGTAAAAGTCTGGTATAGCGACTCATTTTATGATCTGATTCTCGCACAGACGTTGCAGTTTGTAGTTTCTAAAGTTTCTAAACTGAAACTTTATTTTGAACTAAATTTGTCACATTTCTGTTTCGAACGCACCTGAGAGTTTATCCTATATGTCCTAGTATCTATTTTTCTCTTTTATGGAATACGTGATTTCATTGTTTTTTATATCGACCTGAAAGCAATTTGGGCCAAGCTGCCTTGAGGGTCTTTACAGCAACGTATGACTTTACTTCCTATTGCCAAATGAAATGTATGTGGACTTTTTATTGTAATTTCCTTTCATCTATTTGCCACAGTGA
Organism: Euclidia mi; assembly: GCA_944739405.2. Taxonomy (NCBI): domain Eukaryota; kingdom Metazoa; phylum Arthropoda; class Insecta; order Lepidoptera; family Erebidae; genus Euclidia; species Euclidia mi. The sequence continues at coordinate 59,285,624 of OX123184.2, read as the reverse complement.
ATTATATTTGTGAATTGTGTTAAAGCCAAAGACGTTGTAGCGATTATTCTCTAAATAGATACGTTTGTATAATTTTATTTCTCTTTGTTGTAGCTTTACAATTGACCCATAGACTTTTATTGCCTGTGATAATCCTATTAAATTATGTTGTAGGGACGAGAAAATTGCTACTTATTATAATGTTAACATAGTTTTGGCTATTTATACCGGTCCTGTTATTTGTGACAGCTCACTGCTTGTATATTGCCATGCATTTTATTTTATACAATGCTATCATAAATATAATTCATACATTTAGCCGTGTGGTTGACGGCATAGAATACAAATGTCACCACCCCCTATCTTCCAGTGGGTGTCGTAAGAGGCGACTTAGGGATAACACAATGCAAATACCATCTTTGCGTAGAGACGGAAAACTCGACATCAAACCCTATACGACTGCCTCGTTGGTCTCGCGGCATAAATGTGCGCGTGGGATCGGGAGGTTCCGGGTTCGATTCCTGGGTCGGGCAGTGTTATTGGGTTTTCTGGCACGAAATTCTCAGTAGCAGCACGGAGTCTGGCAATGGGCCCGGTACGGCAATAAGCTCGCCCCTTATTACGTGGGACTAAAGTATATCTGGCGAAAAGTGGGTGTAGAAATACACCTCTGCCTACCCCTCCGGGGATAAAAGGCGTGACGATATGTATGTATGTATGTATGTAATTCATACACCGATCTGATAATTGGATGAAAACTATTTTATATCAAATTTTACATGTTAAAAAATATATCGCTAATGGGTTTTTAAAAAAATCCGGTCCAGGCTAAAAAAATATCGCTTTTCCTGACAGGTTTTTCGTGGGCAACCCCATATCATCGTGTTCGCAGTAAAGTAGCGGTCATTTTAAAATAAGTTTTGTTTATTAAAAAAGTTGATAAATATAATTAGTATCAACTTAACAGTCGAAGTGTTTATACCTGGCAACCCTTTTTTTTTTGTGTCGGGTTGGAAAATCTTCATGGAGTCCCTCCGCCCCTGGGGGAAGGACGAAGGGGACTGTCAGACTCTTACTGACTAAAAACCAACCCGTGTTCCTCATGTACCCATGTTACGGAGGGTCGGGTATCACCGAAGCATTTCTCGCTACCCCCCGACGGGTATTGGCCCGCCAGATGGTCAGGCGGGCCCCGAACAAAAGCCCCTTGGCGGCGGATGAAGGTGTTGGCCTCCGCCGCCAAACACCCAGCGGCCGCAGAGGATAGGGAGGACGGCAACGCAACACCGCATCTCCTCTTCCTCTGCGGCCCCACCGCGACGCAACAATGATGCGCCCCCATTTGGTCGCGGGAGATAGGGCGCGCGGCAACGCAACACCGACACGCCTCTCCTCCCGCGACCGCACCTGACTGCGAAGGACAGACAGAACTGTCTGTCTGTCAGGCCTCACCCAAGCCCACGTGGAGCGTCCCCTCCCGGGATCCCGCTTAGCTTGACCGTGGGTGTACCTCAAACCCACGGTTACTGAGCCCCCCCACCACGACAAGGTGGAGATCCCGCGGGGGGGATACCTGGCAACCCTTTTTTTTTTTTGTTTTACGAGGTGGAAAATCCCTTCGGATCTCCGACTCTTGGGGGAAATAAGAGCCGGAGTATGTGGTGTTTCCACTAAAAACCACCTCGACTTCCGCCATGTACCCGTGTGTCGGAGGGTGGGGCATCACCAAAGCACTCGTCGCCACCCTCCGACGGGTATTGGCCCGCCAGATGGTCAGGCGGGCCCCAAACAAAACCCCCTTGGCGTCGGATTAAGGTGTTGGACTCCGCCGCCAAAACGCCCAGCGGCCGCAGAGGATAGGGAGGACGGCAACGCAACACCGCATCTCCTCTTCCTCTGCGGCCCCACCGCGACGCATCGAATGGTGCGCCCCCATTTGGTCACGGGAGATAGGGCGCGCGGCAACGCAACACCGACACGCCTCTCCTCCCGCGACCGCACCCGACTGCGAGGGACAGACAGAACTGTCCCCCGCACCCGCACCGTTGGACGCATCCTGCGCAGGCCCCTCCAAGCCCACGCGGAGCGTCCCCTCCTGGATCCCTCTTAGCTTCACCGCGGGTGACCAATGCACGGTTACTGAGCCCCCCCACCACGACAAGGTGGAGATCCCACGGTGGGGATACCTGGCAACCCTACAAATACGCCAAGAAAAATTTACAACCCAATGCTTACCGTAACCTTTAGGGTTCATACATTCAGTTAGTACTAACTAGAGGCAGCGATAGCCCAGTAGAGATACCAACGGACTGCCATGCAGAGGGTATCGGGTTCGACTCCATGGTGCGCACCAATGACTTTTCGGAGTTATGTGCGTATTGAATTGTTAATTATCGCTTGTCCCGTGCCTCGGAGAGCACGTTAAGCCGTCGGTCCCGGTTGTCATGAAAATCTTTGACAGTCGTTATAGGGCGTCAGTACCTTCTAAATAAACTGACACTAGTCTAAACCATGGAATATCGCTATCCCTTCGGGTTGCGGAGGTCAGACAGGCAGTCGCTCCGTGGAAAAGCTAATATTCAGCCAAATCCGGTTACACTAGTAAGCGGACCCCAGATTGAAACTGGGATGACGCTAAGAGAAAGAAGAAGAAGAAGACATTCAGTTAGTACTAAATTTATTAATTAAACGCGTAAATGCAAAGTTATTTTATTTCACTTGATGGCACTCAGCTGCAGTCTCGTTTCAGCAGCAATAAAGAGGCGTGTACACTTAAACTAAATCACCGCACTATTTGTCCAGCCAGATTGATTCGATCGGTCATCTTTGATTTATTAGGTAATTTATAGCTTTAAACCAAAAGCTGTACCTACTGTTTGATTGCAGACAGTAATAAGGTATAACTGAAGTAAGGACATACGACGAAATGCATAGTCCCCTAGAGGGCGGGACAAACCGCAACACTGCACGCAAAGCTGAAGAAACGGGCAGGTACCGAATTATTTTTGTAATCCTTATTGTAAAAGCGTAGGCCTTTTTTGTATGCTATATTTTGGGGATACTTTTATAATTTAGGACTAAATATTAAAAGTATAATCCGTGTCTGAAATTATTTTTTAAAGCAGAGGCTAGAATGACAAAGTCATTACTCCGCCTTTCATTTGATTTATTGCCATGACCCTAGTTGAAATTTCACAGAATCTGCACCGATTATATCGGCCTAATCTCATCCCGCATAAGTTAGTTAACTGATCTGATAATATCTATGTGTAGTGAATACCGTGTGCATAATTAAGTGCACATACACATATGTACATCAATGGCTATGGCATTTTACTGACTTACATAGAAACACCCTCTGAATTGAATAGTGTTGACGGTATGAGTTACTAAACTTTAATTCAAATCCGGTCAACATGCGAACTTGTTTGAGACTCGAATAATTAAAAAAAAACTTTCATTCCATAAATGGCCTTGTAATAATGAGTTCCATAGTAAAACAAATTAAATGTCAATTCAACATGTAAATTATTTCTCCTATTCCTTTACAATTCTTCTTAAAGCTCCAAAACACGTCATTAACCAGCTGAAAATAAATGATAAGGATAAAAGGCATCACCGTCAACACAATTTCTCAACTCACAATGCATTTAGGTATCGTCAGTGCCGTTGTCTATAAGTTCCATTACCGCTTTCTCGGGTACACCTCTACAACGCCAGCGGAGTCACGCGATGTACACATTACAACGTTGAAAGATTTCGTTTTCACTTACGAAATCACTTTGTATCTTATGTTCCTTGACTTTTCTTTGGAATTTCTGTTTTTATTCACTGTGGATTTAAGTGCTTGCTACATACCTGAGTAAATTAAAACTATTATGCTGAAGGAGCTATAAAATAAGAGATAGATAAGCTGAGAGTTTTATCACTATACATGAAATAGTTCTTACACAATACGAGATGGCATTGTTCACACGTTATCTCTTTTCAATCATGTTAATATTTACATCGCGTTGTTATTTTGTTGATAAAGGTTTTTATTAATATTGTGGTGTATAAAGTGAGTTGTATGGTACTAACAACTCTTTTGTAATAATGTAGACATAAATTGTGACATACATGGTTAAAATTCAAATGAAATAATATTATTTTAGTTATATGATTTTGTTTTCGTCAACCATATTGTTATTGTGTTGATTATTTATTGTAGTCATTAAACTATTATTGGATGAGAAAATTATTGACACAAGGAACATTATCAAGCTGTATATCTATCTAGATGGTTACACAGAAAATCGATGTAACGTAGCACTTTTCTGTTTCTTCTTTAACCCATTATATCTTGTTTTTCTAGAAGATAAGTGAAATATAGTAAGGAGAGGAAGCTTAAGAAAGGGTAAATTCGTCTTGTTCTCTATTCATCTGAGCCGGCTGAGGCTCCGATTATATATTAAACAAAATACAAAATTAAGTATATCCAAAAACCTGTATCACAACAATGTACCAATATATTTCGTAGCTACGGTTTGGGTTTATATGGCAATTGAGATATAATTTATAGATCAAGGAGAACACTTTTAGACTTCGATCCGATGGAATGCCCAAAATATTTTTTTATCTCGTTTTAGTGAGTATCCTAAGACCTTAGAATATCGTAACTGTCTTCAAAACTAAGCGCAAAATACCATGGGACCAACGAATCAAGTGTATATAAACTTGTTTAGTATTAATCGATTTTTTACAAGTTTCTTACTACTACGGCACATAATGTCGTTCTGAGAAGTATAATTGGTTCCAATGCAGCATTGAGTTTTCGTAATCCGAACGTTACTGCGTACTTAAGGTAGTTATTGTGCGGTATAACGAAATGATTAATAATAGAGAGGAGTCGCATCACATTGGACTCGGTATGAAAATGGAAAATGAAACATTTGTATTGATCTAATTGCTAAGCTTGAGAAAATTCTCTTGTTTTATAAGTGCGGATCTTATATTATTGAAAGCGATCGTTAATGATCGTTTTAGATATTCAAGTGAATAAGGGAGCTTTTTGCAAAGATAATACTTACCTACTTATCAATCCTGTGCAAGTGCCGTACGGATTGAAGTACGCTGACGTGTTGTACGTCTAAAAAGGGTTAGTCGCCCTGAGTCAACCAACGGCATACGTAGTAGAGACAATAAGAGTGAAACTTACAATGTAAACTATATTGTTTTCGGTTGTAGGTGCTATCTATACCTACTTGTACGTGTTCTACTAATCGGCCAATCTTGTACGAAACTAAATTAAGTAAACTGCAAATTGCAGTAAAAAGTATCTACAACATGTTGTTATACACAATGCACACACAAACATATACATGTTTATGTTGTCACTGACCTATGCAATTATATTGCTTGCATCTCGACTAAAGGATTAATGTTTGCTTTGAGAATCGGCTGAAAACAGACTTCATAAAGCGGTCACCAATCTCCCCGAGACTCGGATCAAGAGAAGCTTAACTATGCTAAACTAACAGCACGCCTTACAGCTCTTTGTACATGGACTATACGTATACGCATATCTTTACATGTTACAGAATCAAAGGAAGTCCCAACCTTATATCTACGTATGTGAGTATTATTCATGTGAACTGTACTTCGATATTTCTCATTCATTTGCAGCGGTGACAGATGTGAAATGTTCACGTAAGCAGTACAATATCTTTACACATTGTTAGCGCAAGCAGCAGAACGCCGTAACTACTTGTGAAATGACTTCGTAACATTTTAGCCGTAGAATATTCGGAACTTATGACGTCTGTCCAAGGGAAGTATTTCTGCGTCAGCTTGACGCTTGCTGCTAGCCAGATACAATTTCACGCTGTGCCAACTTGCAAAATTCGTTGGGAAATTCTAATTTCATACAGAAGACGGATGAAGGCTTGAAGCTTATATTTAACGGTGTGTCACGTATCTGATGGGTGAATGCTCTACCTGCACTAAGTGGAAGTGGTGTGCTTAGCTTCACAACAACTTAGAGCCATTAGTAATTGTTTAAATGCTTGTATACTTGAATTTCCTTATAGTGGTAGGGGCATTATCCCCTCGGTCGAGTATGGCGTGGTCTTAGCGGCCAATTGACGGCTCCATGGCGAAAGTGATTTGTTCGACCGCTAGCAGGAAATAGCTGTGTGCTGATAATATACTGCGAACATCAATCTGCCAGACAATAGCGGGGATAATTGCATTACAAATAAGGGTGGTGGACTGGAAGGTGGTGGTAAACTAGCTTGTTTACATTGTATAAAAAATAATATAAACTCATAGTTAGCTCCTGTACAGTAAGTACGTTGACTGCCACACGTTGACTAACACTTTTATGTGATGTAAAATAATTCATATTAAACGGGGGACGAAGTTTCTCGCATCCGTAGGATTTACCATCTTTCCTAACCTACCCTACACGTGTCCCCCGGGTGGTGCTAAACGAGCAACAACGCCGAGTATCGAGCGGCGGTTAACAAACTCGACCAATCAAAGGCAGGAAATGGCCTCTGAAATCAAGAACATCTACGGGGCTTGGCTTAATTGTCCGGCCCCTGAGGAAGAAAACCTCGCTACACATCATTAATTAAATAACCCCAATCCTAAGGTGGGCAACGTGCCGAGAGGATGTATGACTGGTGGGAAACCAGTTCCTAGCGCCAACCTCAGTGGAACGGGCAACCACTGTTGTATTTGCCTTCTCCTGGGAATAGGCGTCACCCCAGGTAGTGACTGTTATATCGTCCTCACTCGTGGGAATTGAAATGAATGAACAATTAAAATCTACTGAAAAACAACAAAAATCCAGTATTACTAACAATAAAACTTTAATACAACAAATCCTCCACAAAGAAATGTTTGAGTCTAGACCCAGAACACTATCTCTTGGTGATAATCCAAATACTAATATCATAACGCAAGACATAGCTCTTGGACTCAGTGGAAGCAACGATGCTAATTGGTTACAAGTCTCTAGAAAAAAGAGGCCTAATTCAAGTCCAGAAAAGAATGGTTACCAAAAACAAACAAAACTGGATACTTACTGGCTGTCCCAGAATCCACCAATGCCTACAACAAATAGATTTGCTGGCTTTGATGCTGATAACTCAGAAAGAGAGAAAAACCATGCTACTGAAAAGATAAATAAGCTTCTACCAATATTTGTGGACACAGTGGGAAATATCCAACCCCTTCTTAAGATTCTTAATGAACACGCCCTAGATAATTATGTATACTCTTAAAGTTATTAACAACGATCAAGTTAAAATACAGCCAAAAGATCCAGAGACATACAGGAGCATTGTACACCAACTAGAACTTAGGAACACAGAGTTCTACACGTTAAAACCCAAGCATGAACGGAGTTTTAAAGTGGTCCTTAAAAACATGGACCCGTCAACCGAACCTGAGGAAATCAAAGCGGCGTTAGAAGAATTAGGGCATTTTAGTACCAATATATGGAACATTAAACAAAGAGCAACAAAAAAGCTACTGCCACTATTCATAATTGAATTAAAAACAAGCCCAAACAATAAGAGCATATATGAGATTAAAAATCTCATGAACTGCATCATAAATTTTGACTTAAACGATGCCAACAATATGGACACACCAAAAAGTACTGTCGCCGGAGCCCTAAATGTATTAAATGTGGTGGTGACCATCTCTTGATCGAATGTTCAAGGAAAATCAGATCAGACAGTGTAAAATGTGTCCTCTGTGATGGAAATCACCCGGCAAATTATAAAGGTTGTAAAATCTACAGAGAGCTTCAAAGTCTTAAATTTCCAAAGGCACCAGAACGTAGAAACACCTATGTTCACGGCAAGGAACAGGGTGCTACAGTCGAAAATAAAAAATCGAAAGATAAAGAACCTCATAGTCAACATAAATCATACAAAAAAGCACTAACAAACGAAAATCTTTTGAACAATGCAACAACAGAGACAAATCACACTAACCAAAATGACATGCTTGAATTAATGAACCTCGTAAAGCAAATGATTCAGTAACTTACCACCATAACAAACCTAATATTAGCCCTCACAACCAAGCTGTCAACTTCGACTGCTTAAGAATTGCCCTATGGAATGCCAATGGGCTGTCACATACCCTTGAGGTTAAGGCATACTTAGAGACACAAAATATAGATAGCCTCCTAGTTACGGAAACACATTTTACCAAAAAGAGCCACTTTAACTAACATCCAGAACCATAAAACCTATCACACAATCCACCCCGATGGTAAAGCACACGCTGGAAATGCAGTTCTAATAAAATATAATATTAAACATCATGAAACGATACACTGCTGCACAGATGCAATACAAGCAACAAATGTTGTTATCGAAGACTGGTCGGGGCCTTTTACAATCTCTGCTGTATATAGCCCACCTAAACATAAACTTAAGTTAGAAGACTACATAAGGTTTCTTTCTTCACTGGGCCTCAGATTCGTAGCTGGAGGTGATTACAATGCCAAGTACCACTACTGGGGCTCACGTAATATAACTACGAAGGTACGGTAGGCAGCTGTTAATGGCCATTGAGAAATTAAAACTAAATGTTATTTCCCCCGGAGATCCTACATACTGGCCTACAGACTTGAATAAAGTACCTGCTTGAGTTCTGTATTACAAAAGGCATCCCTAACAACTTTATAACATGCAAAACGAGCACCGAACTATCTTCCGATCATTCCCTGGTAAAAATAGTACTAAAAAGGAAAATAACAGTATTAACTAAACCTTGAAAGTTACACTCCCGTAAAACTAACTGGGAGGTCTTCAGACAGCTACTGACAGAAAAATTAAATTTAAAAATCCCTCTAAAAACGGACGACAATATAACAGAAGCGGTAGAACATTTCAATACCTGCGTTCAACAATCTGCCTGGTCTGCTACCCCAGTTGCGGCAGACTCGTACCATAAACATAAGTACCCAACATCTCTAAGAAAATTATTAGCTGATAAACGAAAAGCTCGGAAATAGTAGCAAACAACAGGTAATCCTACGGATAAAAAACATCTAAACTATCTTCAAACAAAACTAAAAATTCTGCTAAGAGACAATCAGAACCAGGACGTACAAACATTTTTAGAAAACCTTGATGCTACAGCAGAGACAAATTACTCTTTGTGCAAGGTCACTAAAAACTTAAACGTCCGGCAAGTAATCAACCTCCTATACGTAAAAGTAACTCAGAATAGGCTTCTAGCGATGTGGACAGAGCTGCTACATTTGCTGACCATCTCAAACAGGTCTTTGTTCCAAATCCAGATACAGGCTCCTCTAAAATCCAAGAAGTCACAGAATTATTGGGTCAAACCCATCAACTGGATCTTCCCATTAATAAGCTCACTTATAATGAAATCAAAACAGCAATAAAAGTGTTGGATCCTAATAAAGCTCCAGGAAAAATCCTAAGAGAACTGCCAAAGGAAGGGATTAAATTTCTCACTTTCCTGTATAACGCTATCCTACGAAAAGGAAAGGTCCCTCCTCAGTGGAAAATAGCCCAAGTTATAATGGTTCCTAAGCCTGGAAAAAACCCGGTTGAGGCGCAATCATACAGACCTATTAACCTGTTACCCATACCCTCGAAAGTCATGGAGATAGTTATTTTGCTTAGATTATCTCCGATTATTGCCGCAAACAAATTACTACCTAACCATCAGTTTGGTTTTCATAGAAAGCATGGTACTATTGAACAAATACACAGACTAGTGGAGCATATAAACAAAGCTCTTGAAGCAAAAGAATACTGTGTCGCAACGTTCCTGGATATATCTCAGGCATTTGATCGAGTGTGGCATGACGGACTCCTTTTCAAGATAAAAAAGGATCTACCTATTAACTTCTACAACCTCATAAAGTCATACTTAAGCGACAGATACTTTTTGTGAAACAAGGAGAAGAGTTAACGTCTTTGTATGCTATCAAAGCTGGAGTTCCGCAGGGCAGCGTCATGGGTCCCACGTTGTATCTGCTTTTTACAGCTGATCTCCCTACAACCGATGGAGTAGTTACTGGCACATTTGCTGATGACACAGCAATTTTATCAATGGATAATTCACCAGACATTGCAACACAAAGGCTTCAAAACAGTCTCGATCGAGTATCCAAATGGCTCAAAGACTGGCGAATCAAGGCCAACGAAGCCAAATCTGTCCAGGTTACTTTCACAAACAGGAAAGGAACATGTCCACCCGTCACTCTCAACGGCATACCTTTACCGCAAGAGGATGACGCCAAGTATCTTGGAATATACTTAGTTAGACGCCTAACCTGGAAAAAGCATATTTTCACAAAGCGATTAGCTGTGGAACAAAAGTTGCGCACTATGTACTGCCTACTAAATAAAAAATCAAGACTCTCACTTCAAAACAAACTGCTGTTTTATAAGTGCATAATAAAACCCATATGGTCATATGGCCTACAACTCTGGGGAACAGCAGCAAAATCAAACGTAGAAATAATACAGAGTTTCCAGTCAAAGATACTGAGAATAATAACGAACGCACCTTGGTATGTCTCAAACATTAGACTTCATCACGACCTATGCGTTAAAATTGTTATGAAAGAAATCTCGGAAAGGACAAAAGCGTACAAGAAGCGAATCACTAATCATCCAAATATGTTGGCAGTCAATCTAATGAACACTCAAACAGTTACTCCTAGACTGAAAATAAAGATTCCTCAAGACCTTCTCTGAAAGGCACAATAATAAACGGAGCAGTCACTGGACGGCATTCGTGCAGGCCAGTCAGATTTATTTCCAGACAGGGGTGTCAACCTGCAAAAAAGTAACCATACCAGAAACGCGGTTCGAATCAAAAAGGACACTCAACATAAAACCTCCCTTTTGTAGATCACACTGGCTTTTGTCTCTTGTGGGCCTTTGAATGTGCAATATTCAGTGCATCGACTATAGGGATCACTTGTACTGTATTAAATGCACGATCCATACTGACACAAGCAAGAAATAGAACTCAAAGCGAAATTCCCTTACCTGAAGGTAATGTTATTATTCCACACACAGCGTATATTTTCATGTTTAGCAGAGATAATACGAAGAAAAGAACTACCGAAGCTCATATAATTAATTCGGGAATGCCTATATTCTTTTATGAATTGGAGATATAAAGGATCTGTAATTATGTACGTTGATTAATAAGTTTAGTGATATTGCCTTGTCTACCTTGAATTCTCATATTACCACTATGAAGTTGGCTACATGTAATAAGTCCAACCGTCAGTAATTAAATTAAAGTAATTAAACATATTTTGTATGGATTTCGATTTTCTTTTCGAATTATTGAAAGATATAGATGAGTTTAAGATTGTTTTACTGTTATGTGAACATTACTGCCTGAAATAAAATATTAAATATATGTAGCGTGGCATGCCCGCAAACGCAGCCTGCAGTATGACTGCACGAGTGCACAAATGACGTGGTGGTCACCTCACCGCCCTTTAAAATTGCGCTGAGTGCTGCGGGTTCGATCCCCAAAGGTGATCTATGACACATTGTGTGATATATAATTTGTTGTTTCGGGTCTGGATGTGTCTGTTGATTGAATGTTTGTAAACTTCACCGCGACATAAGACTATTTCCATTCTAGTACATTCTTAAATATTATTGTAGCGGAATGTGGACGACGTCATAAAAACTAGAATTGCGAATGTGGGAGTTTGCGGTTTGAGTAATTTATACTAATTGCCAAATTCTTTACAAAGTAGTTTAGCATTACATACTGCACATTGTCGAGCTATAGTACTTTTGTCAGTGTTTGTTACTAAACTGCTACGAAGCCGCATTGCCTAAACTCACCATGTCGGCCCGGCCACGGCCTAAAGTGGCGGCGGCAGTGGGGAGCCATTTCGATGTACATGGCGCGTTTACTCTGAGGCGACATCGGTCGCCGCGGCGTAGCAAATCATGCCATGTACATAAAAGACGCTCGCGGCTGCCGCCGCCCCTGTAGGCCGTGGACGGGCCGTGAGACCGAACCGCGTAGAAACTATGGACTCACTAACCTGATAACCAAAGTTTAGATACCTAACTGGTAAATTAAACACTTTTTTGAAAATAGTTACCATGCTAATGAAATGCAATACGCAAGTTTCAAGACTTATTTGCCAAAGACTAATTCGTTCGGACCAGTCGCAATAAGAATAGAAATTCTTGCTACTTCGTCATAAACCAGTTTAGCTATCTTTTACTAATTTGTAATTTTAAAATATCTAAAGCTAGTTTCATGTTAAAGTAAATTCTATTTTCACAATCCGATACGTTTTTATGACAAACAAATAAACGAGTCAAATAACTCTATACCTCATTCCAAATAACACTGTATTAAGACAAACTGCAGCGTAGGCAGTTCCATCATTATACTAATTGCCGCTTATTTATGATGCCTGAACAAATATATGGACATTCCGAGTAACATGAGATGTATTATTCATAGCTAAGTAGACATAGATTGATCTTAAGTTACAAAGAAAAGATTTGTTGGGTACACTGACCAGATTAATGGGTGGGAACCATACAGATCGGCAACGTACTGTTTAAATTTAGATGTAACGGTTTTTGTAACTTATTGGAATTGCTTTACAATCGCATTTTCTGACAGTATTTGTAAGAATAGACTTGTTTATACATTTTTTATATCTTCACACCTGTATTCTGAAGGGGTAGGCAGAGATGTGCCTAATGTTACACCCACATTTCGTCTTATGAATGTTAGGTCCCATGTTATAGGAGGTGAGCCTATTGCCGTTACCTTGCAGACCTGTTACATTGCCAGAAACCGTGCTGCTATTGAGAATTTGGAAAATCTCAGTAGCACTTTTTGCCTGACCCGGGAATCGAATCTGGGACCTCCCGATCAGTAGACGCATACGCTATATACTGGACCACGCAGGTACTCATGTTTAAAAATTCACGCTTTCCTAGATAAAATAATTTTATGTTTTGAGGTCATAATGACAACGTGTTTATATCCCAAAGACAATTCAAATTAATTTTGATACATGAATGTGATGAATGTAATTACACATTCATTTTAAATTATTGTTAGAGCAATAAGAATGTTAATATGTTAATTTAAATTATCTCGTTGAATTTATATTTTTATCGGATATTGTCTTGCTGCATTTTCTTTTTATAAGTATTTTCATATTTTTTAACATGAACAGGTAATCTTTACAAACACGCCTATTAATGACTGCAAGGATGGCGTAGTGGTTTAAGCGGCCTTCTTGCTGTTTAACATGACGCAGATTGCAACAATCGGGTTAGCACGATCAAAAACATAATTATGATGCATAATTAATCATCTGTAATGTACCTAATTATGAAAATTTAACAAAATAAATTCTAGAACAGAAAAAAATTACATTATGATCCATAAATTGTTGTTTCGAGTCTTGGTGTGAAATTGTTGTTTCTAAAGTTCCATGCGATATAAGATTTATATAGAAATAAATCTTATTTAGGCACCAATTCACGCGCTAGGTTCCGTGACTCGTCCATAAAATTAACACAAAAATAATGTTTGTCCAGTCCCCCCGCGACACAGGATTTATTTCTAGTTCATAAGTAGTCGTGCTCGAAGTGTCCCCAATAAAGTCATAGTTTATTAATCAATACCGATGCTAGAAGCGGATGTACAGTACAGTATGAAATACATTTCTTAGAACTTTGTGGGAACTGTATTTACAGTTGTTTATTTTGTCTAAAGGCAAGTTTTCACCTTCAAGAAAACTTCACGTGTGATTGCCGACGTGATTCGCAGGTGTGACCGGAGTTAATCTTTACATTTTGTACTGTTTGTCAGTCACTATCTCCTGCTTACGGAAAGTACGTTAAATATATGACGTCAATGGTGTATGCTAAATGATTCAGATATTATCTCACTTGATATCCTTTAAATTGCCTCACGGCAATTCCCATCACCGACATTCTTTGTTGACATAGGTACGCTGGGTACAGAATAAGTAAGCCATCTCGACTAGATTATGACGACCATCTCCCAGAAGTAGTAGCAGTATTCCTACTCTTGCGTTTTCACTGGTGAGATAGAGCTTCAGAGCCTCAGATATTTTTCATCTTGCCTTTTTTGCAGAGGTAAGAAAGGGTATATGTTGCAGAAAAAGAGACCTCTAGCTAGTCTAAGATGTAAAAGGTTTCAGTAGGGTTGTTATGTTTGAATAAACGTTTATGTAAATTTTGGTAAAAGTCATTTCCTCTGTTGATTTTGATTATGTTCTAGGAAAGACGAGAGAAAGAGAGAAGAAGAAGAGAGAAGAAGAAGAGAGAAAGACAAAACTTAATATTTTGTTATCCATTTATAGTCTTGTAATAATCGATTTTAAACTTTCGCGATTTGTATACATCATACAATTTAAAAACAAAACAAACACAGAGGTATTTATACCTTAAATTAATTAAATATCGCGAATAAGACCCGTTTTATTAAAATTATATGATGTATAGTCTTGTAGTTGTTTCTAATATTAAAAGGAATAAACCGCTCATATTATACTTATACTTCAATAGTAATCATATGTTAATTTAACATGGCTTATTAGCGTGTGCACTAACAAAAGATAAACAATAACTACAACTTTTATAACAAACCATAATATATCACTGGAAGATAAATAAACTACATATAAATTACTTGATTATTATCCGATTGAGATTAATATAATTATGTTTGTCACTTAAACATTCAAAACTTTTGAATAATTAATCGGTGTTGGCCGTAAAGTTTGAAACAGTATATATATAACGGCAGTAAACTCGTCTCCTATTGTAATCAGAGACACTCATCACTAATTCTAAACTTTTCGACGAATTTTAACACCAACAATATCCAAAAGTCATTCATCATTCTCCTAGCGTTATCCCAGTTTCAACCTGGGGTCCGCTTACTAGTCTAACCGGATTTGGCTGAATATTAGCTTTTCCACAGAGTGACTGCCTGTCTAACCTCCGCAACCCGAAAGGCTAGCCATATTCCATGGTTTAGACTAGTGTCAGTTTATTTAGAAGGTACTGACACCCTATAACGACTGTCAAAGATCTTCATGACAACCGGGACCGACGGCTTAACGTGCTCTCTGAGGCACGGGACAAGCGATTATTTATAATTCAATACGCACATAACTCCGAAAAGTCATTGGTGCGCGCCGTGGATTCGAACCCGATACCCTCTGCATGGCAGTCTGTTGGTATCTCCACTAGGCTATCGCTGCCTATAACAATATAATATAACACTTTTGAATATTACAATATCCAAAAGTGGTATGACAATATTCATAGGGCATATTTTGTTCAGCCTAAGATTCATACAATGTTCATAAAATGTTTGTCATGTTAACCATAGGGTAGTTTCCAGGGTCAAAATAATTACATTTTATTTAGTCCGTATTTTAGATTATAAAAAAATATTGGACACGTATTTTTTCTTTTTTCGATTTAATAAAAAATTACAAAGATATAGCCCATTAAAGTTACGTGTGACGTCACCTAGTGCGAAAAAATGTAGCACGGCATGACGTTATACGTAACTTTAATGAGCTATATCTTGGTCATTTTTGGTTTAATTTACAAATAAAAAAATACGTATCGCTTATTTTTGAATAATCTAAAGGACGGACTTCTAAAATTTTTTTTGTCAACTACCCTATTATCAGTACATTGTTACGTAATACTTGTTAATATTTTTCGTTGCTTACGTAATATTTTAAATAAGTATTTCATCACAAATTTATTCCGAATAAAGCAAGCGGGTATGAGATTGATGTGATTTAGCCAGCAGGTTCATATGGGATCCCAGTGGATTGAACGGGCCTCCATGCTGCTCGCTTAACAATAAGATTGTTAGTACAGTTGCGGTGTCGCATATACGTTCAGTGATTACGTAATACAAAATACAGAGTTGATGCATTATTAACAGTAGTGTTAATAATGCATCAACTCGATTCGTTCGTCACAGTGCACCTAGATCCATGCACATTGGCGAACTCGTGAGTGCCTCTGTTATTGTAATGAAAGTGGATGTATTTGAATCAGTAAATGATACGAAAATGTATGAGCCATCGATACGAGATAAAAGATTAATCACTGGTAGTCAACTAGTTCATTTAAACTCATTTATCATTTTTGTCTATGCTAACGTAGTGGAACCTATAATATGTATCCTATACGAACTATCATACATATATTATAAATTTTACGATTTTGTTTGTGTCACAGTTTACCGACCAAGCGGCTCCATAAAACGATGCATTTCCAAATAATGTCAACGTAAACCGTGCTGTTTTATGTTATGACTTCAAAATTATTTTCAGAAACATTGGGCATACTTAAGACGGCGAGACGACATAAACAAGTTCTGACAAATGGAATAAATGATAATGTAATTAAGTAAATATAAGTCGCTCGGGGACGGTACATTCAACTTAACATTGTAAAACTTGGAGGTATTTACGTCTTGACACAATGCTTCATTACTAATTTGAACATTATTCGGTACTTCAAACCCACCGACCGCCTCTATTCAAGGCAGGTAAAGCTTTGAGCTATTAATCTTATATAAGCGCTTAAACTATTAAAGTTTTCGTCAGATAAGCTTCAAAACTAACGGTTAAGACACAGACAGCTGTTGATCCCATGAAGTCCATCATCATTTAAAACATTTAAACATAAACATACATATGCTTTCCACCCAAGAGACTCTTTCACAGATCATTTGAATATAATCAGATTACTTAAGAATAAAGTTGATAACTAAGGTAAAACTAAACAGAAATTATTTTATGAGCAAAAGTACAAAAAATTCAAACTTGTTTATTGAAATGCTGCTGGACACAATTTGTGTCCCTAAGTATTATTATTAATATAATAGTTTACATAAATGTGGCTGTGTTTACATAAACCAGATAGCATCACAAATATTGGTCAATTATGCAGAATTGTTATGCAAGTAGGTGGTTATCTAACGACTTAATTGACTTTTGTAGCACAAACAATAAATGGCTATTTATTTTATTTAAATTCAAATCATTTATTGCAAAACTAAGTGTTCATGGTGATGGTAGACAAAGGTATGTGCTTAAGACTTAGCGCCTTTTTCAAGCACAGCAATATTGAGAGCTGACTAGCAATTATAAGATAAGTAAGTAGGAAACATTGTTATAATTGTACAGTTAATAGTTGTAGAAGCTCAGTTGTCCGTGTGGTGACGATTAAGAATACGACATGTCACCACCCCATATCATCCCATGGGTGTCGTAAGAGCCGACAGAGGGAGCATATTATGCAGAGAACAGCACTGTAAGAGAAGGAAAACTTGATACAAACCCTATACCAACCCGTTTGGCCAGCGTGGTATAGTAGGCCAATTCCTCCTTTCAAAGGAGAGGCCTAGTCTAGCAGTGGACTGTTAAGGGCTGATGATGATGTATAGTTGTAGAGGTAGTCCGTAGTAAAATTAATGGAAGATTATATAAAATTATTGAAATTAGGAATGGATATATACATTTCAAATAAGTACCTATTAATCATTAGGTAACATATATTATAATTTTATCTTATTAGTTATAGCATAAACATAGAATTAGTATTAGTAGATCCATATAGAATTAGGAAATACAAATAGTCACACATATTGGCCAATACATCTATGTATATGGGTCGAAACATTCAAAGCCCGCGTATAGTCGAGAATCATATCTCCATCATCATCATATCAGCCAAACGACGTCCACTGCAGGACATAGGCCTCCCCTAAGGTTCTCCACACAGACCGGTCTTGAGCCGCCCGCATCCAACCGCCTCCCGCGATCTTGACGAGATCGTCGGTCCACCTTGCGGGGAGCCTACCTCTGCTGCGTCGTCCGGTACGTGGCCGCCACTCCAGAACCTTTCTGCCCCAACGGCCATCGGTTCTTCGAGCTATGTGCCCTGCCCACTGCCACTTCAGCTTGGCTATCCGAAGAGCTATGTCGGCGACTTTGGTTCTACTGCGGATCTCCTCATTTCTGATTCGATCTTGCAGGGAAACTCCAAGCATAGCTCTCTCCATCGCACAACTTCGAGCGTAGAGTTCCCAACCTGAATAGGAGCAGGTACAACATGGGCGTTCGACATGATTTTCGTCTTGTCCATTTTCATCTTAAGACCTACTTGTTGGGAGACTCTACAGAGGCCATCGAGCATTGTGCCTAGGTCTTTCATGGTCTCAGCCATGACTACGATATCGTCTGCAAATCGAAGGTGAGTGATGTACTCGCAGTTGATGTTGATGCCGAGTCCATTCCAGTCTAGAAGCTTGAAAACACCCTCCAGCGCATTGGTAAACAGTTTCGGGGATATGACATCCCCCTGTCTCACTCCTCGCTGGAGTTGAATAGGTTTTGAACTCTGGTCCTGGAGGCGGACTGACATAGTGGCATTTTCATACAAACACTTCAGCACTTCGATATATCGGTAGTCAATCCGGCACCGTTGGGGAGACTGTAGCACCGCCCAGGTTTCGATCGAATCGAAGGCTTTCTCATAGTCCACAAACGCCAAGCATAGGGGTTGGTTATACTCCTCGGATTTCTGTATAACCTGCCGCAGCGTATGTATGTGGTCTATGGTACTATAGCTTTTACGGAAACCGGCTTGTTCGGGAGGCTGGAAGTCGTCTAGCTTGCTCTTGAGACGATTCGTGATGACCCTCGAAAACAGCTTGTAGACGTGGCTCAGAAGTGTGATGGGTCTGTAGTTCTTTAAGAGGGTTTTATCCCCTTTCTTAAAGAAAAGCACCATCACACCTCTGTGCCACGCCTGTGGCGTTTTACCCTCGAAAATGACGGAATTAAATAGCTTACGAAGGGCTTCTCTAGCGGGTGCATCGCCAGCCATCAGAAGCTCGCTCGTAATTCCGTCATCACCCGGCGCCTTGTTGTTTTTGAGCTGTTTGAGAGCCACACTAATCTCGTGCATGCTGACGTCCGGGATATCTTCGGTATAGTGTCGGGTCAATCCAGCACTAGGGTCTGACACTGGAGTACTTGCGGGTTGTTGCGTTGTCATGTATAGCTGTCCATAGAACCTTTCGATCTCCTCCAAGAGCTCAGGATTGGACGATACGATTCTGCCATCTTCCGTCTTCAGCTTTGTCAGCTGACTCTGCCCAACAGACAGATCCCTCTGGAACACTTTGGATCTCTTATTCTGCTCGATCGCTTCACGAACACATTTTGTGTTGTATTGGCGGAGATCGCGAGTCAGAGACTTAGAGATCTGTCTGTTGAGGTGCCGATATTTCTGCATGTCGTCGGAGGATAGCAGAACCATCTCGCGCCTTTCCTCTAACAGCTCGAGGGTCGGACCCGAGATCTTGCTGGTTCTCTTGCTTTTCTGGGGCTTAAAGAATTTAGCCCCTGTTGTATGGACAGCATCCACGAACCCGTTACTGTACTCGTTCACATCTACGCATTCGCCCAGGCATTCGAAACGGTTCTTGAGTTCGAGCTGAAAGCTCTCGGGGTTTTGAATATTAACCGGTGCCGGTCGGAGCGTTGACTTTATCAACCTCGACCGTTCGAGGCTTGTACAGATATTAAATGTGCCTCTTAACATTCGGTGATAGCTCCCCACTTTAAGCGAATTGATCACGGAGACATCATTGAGTATCTGCCTCTTTGTCGACATGATAAAGTCGATCTCATTTTTGGTGGCACCGTCTGGACTTACCCAGGTCCACTTGCGGCATTCTCGCTTCTTGAAGAAGGAATTCATCATATAGAGGCCTTCCTTCTCCATAAAGCTAGCCAACAAGTGACCCCGGGAATTCCGATGCCCATAACTAAATTGCCCCACTCTCCGCTCATCACCGTCGCGTTTGCCCAGTTTCGCGTTAAAATCTCCCATGACCACGGTGTAATGGGTTTTAAAGCCATGTATAGCCCGAGATATGTCCTCGTACATGGCTTCCACCTCCTCATAGGGGTGCGTCTTATTACTTATACCTCATAGGGATGCGTCAGCGGATACCGCTTGGATATTTAAGGTACGCTACCCTGCTCGACACACTCCCAATATTTACCACGTTGGTCACAAGAGATTTGTGGAGATGAACCCGACACCACCTTGGGACTGTTGGTCACCCTCCCGGTAGAAGAGCAAGTTGCCGGAATTGAGAACTATCGAGTCCTCCCCCTGTCTTCGCACTTCAGATAGGCCTATGATATCCCATCGCAACTTGGTCAATTCTTCTTCCAGCTCGACAATCTTCTCGTCGGTCCGCAGTGTGCGCGTGTTCAGTGTTGCCAGGGCCAATTGTCGTTGGTGGTGGTAGCCCGATCTCTCCCGGAGATTCTTCGCACCCCTTGCCCCGCCGTTACCATGGCCGCTACCATAACCAGGACTAGCGGGGCCGCCAGGGACTAGGGGCCGGTTTTTATTGGTGTGGTTCATTTATGGGGGGATTTGCCATAATCGCCACGCTTTGCAGGCGTATTGGCGATCACAGTGGCGGAAGTTTTTAGTGCTGGACGCTGCTGCCCATCTAGCATCTTGGGATTTACTTCCGCCAGGTTCGGACGGTTTGACCGCCATCTTTCGGTTGACTGCTTGCGCTGGGGGAGATACTATGAGGAGTATCTACTCGTCAGAGTAACTCCCCCAGGTGGAGTCGTCACGTCCCGACGCCATGGATCATATCTCCAATTAGCTGATAATATAACTTTATCGTAAGTTTTTGTCAATGTGGTTTATGAACCGATGTCATCAATTTATCTCAAAAGAGTTACAGTATAGCAGTTGTCCCACCGTCAACCAGGAAGCGACGAACAATCGCCTATTTTTTCGGTAAAAAAATTTACAATAGATATATGTTTATTCCGTGTAAATAAAGGGGATGCATTTTAATAATATTATTATATTAATGGTTGATCGCTGAATGTTTACACTGTCGTCAAGGACCCGCTCCATTAATTTCGCATAGCAACACGAGCTATACAAAGATGGTATTCGCTCAGCGATGCTCGCTTTGAACATATACGTAGTGCGAGCATTCACCAGACGAGTATCGCAGTTTTAACCACCCCAAGCGAATGCAAGTAATCACCCGTCTCATTCGCACACGCATTGATAGTTCATCGACAAAACCATCGGCACTATACACTCGCCGCTCGCCATCTCGTTTTCTGATGCGAGCTCTACTCGCTAATCGCCTGCGGTGAGACAACTGCCTGAGACTCTTCTGATATTTTTAGAATTATTCGACACTTGACTCGTTTTATGACATCTTTAAACATTTGCACTAGTGCGTACTTGGATTACGAAGTTACTTTATATAAATTAAATATTACTTTGCGGCTTTACTGAATAAGCTGATTAACTCATTGTAATTTATTTTCGTCTTACTCGTACTGCATAAAAATGTATTAATAATGTACATTGACGATATAAAATGTGAAAATTCTTTGCGTATTTCAATATGAAGTTATTTTATTGCATTACTAGAGGACGCCAGCAGCTACGCCTGCATTTTTTTTTAAATTTACCCGTTTTGGCCGATCCCGTGGGAATTTCGGGAAATCCCTTCTTAGTGCACCCTTACGGTCCCCAAGGAACATACATGCCAAATATCAGCTTCCTGCGCCCAATAGTTTCGGCTGTAGCGTGTCTGTCAGTCAGTCAGTAACGCAAGGATTTTATATATTAAGATTTATATCACTCTATTTGACCAGTCAATTGGCATCTAAGCCGAATTACTTTTGCCATAAATATCCCTTACCTTATTGTGAATTTCAACAAGTTGCAAAAATAATATTAATATTTTGTAGGTAATAGCCAAATTGCTTTGCACAGAATAATGCACAAAGAAATTTCATTTAGTTTTAATTGTGTTCCTTTAGTTGTTTTTAAAGATCACTTGTCATCCCTTCAAGCATTGTTGTAATGTAAGTGTCTCAACAGATAACGAGAATGCTTAAATATCAACGGTCTTATTAATAAACAATGCTTATTCTTGTCTTACTCCAAAGTAACACTGGGGGTAGTTAATTCTAGACTAGTTATGGAATAGCTACGTGTTAATAAGGGTATTAATAAATACGAAGTAAGTTCGGAGTAACAATACTATTCTTACCCTGAGATTAAGGTATACGTTATGGCAACCCACTGATATTAAAAGTTAAAAGAATGAACAAAATGAACTGGTCGAATAAAAACGTTTTATTAAACACTTTTATTTGACAACTAGCTTTTGCCCGCGGCTTCGCGCGCGTATTATTCTAAAGACTTCAGAAACTATTGGGTACAAAGTAGATCGGTCAGTAGGTATTCATGACACTATATACCTAGTATTATATCTACATAATAACATCGCCTTGCATACAGTCAAATGTCAAAGCCATGTTCCAATACATGTCCAATATAATATCTAATAAATATTATCTATAAACACTTTCGCGTTTATAATATTAGTAGAGAAAACTGTTTCAGCCGTTTAAGCGTAGTACTTATATAATTATTAGTTTATATATGCGAATAATGTAATCACCGTGCACAATATGATATTATATTGTATGATGTGTGAGTACTGACAGATATACGCACAGCGCACTCAATGATCATAGCGCATGCGTTCTTACTTCCAAGAGGTAAATTTGTGCCGTACAAACTTCTACCCTTTGCAAGGGCATGCATTTGTGTTGGTTGGCAATCTTCAATGAAATAATCTCTATTAATTTTAACCCACAATAATAAAATTACAAAATCAGATATGTACTAGTAAGTACTCTAACGAACACCAAACAAATGTGAAAATATATTTGGGTTATATATATAAATCTCAATTAAAGTTGAAAATACAATATAAATCTACGAGCTTTTGCCCGCGGCTTCGCTCGCGTAAATTCGAAGAACACAATTCTCTCATAATAGACGGATACTTTAATAATCATTGTCGTTTAAACAAACTGTTTATACCGATAAGAAATATATCTAACTGCAAGAAGTATTTACACATTGTATACAAACTACATAGTAGATACTCAACATTACTGTTATTCGGTGACAGTGACTTTTCTGTCTTTTTTTATTATTATAATTTCTAATACTGTCAGAAGCATTAGAAATTAACAAAATACTCGACAATCCGAATTTTGCGGATATATGTTGTCGACTCGAAATCTTTATTTTTTATGTTTTAGTATTCAGGTAAAGTTTCGATCTAGTCTACCGTACCCCGTGACAAATAGATGCTCACTCCTTGCTTACTCCAGCGTTAAACCATGGGTCTCCGCGGAGTAACTTTTATTCCCGGAGTAAATTATGAATAGTTAACTCCGTCCTTACTCCTAGTTTATTAATACCATAATTGCCTAATCTTGGCTTAAGTCTTGGAGTAAAGTTGTTCTGACGCTAATCCTAGTTTATTAATAAGACTGCAAGTGTTTTAGACAATTTTCAACAAAATAGTTAGAGTGCACGCCGAACTTAAAACCGGTTGTACTATACAATATTGAAGGGTCAAACGGAAGTGCGTCATGAAAGCTTGGCATTGTAAGTAAACCCTTTGCAAAGAAAAGCTGTCTTTTCAGCTCCAACTTGATGGTTTCTTTGTAACGAGACTCTTTCTTAATATAATAGATTATTTCTTTTTCTTTTTAAGTCTGCGATATACAGTGTAGTCTTTTGTTTGTGACATAGTATTTCAATATTAACAACTGCATGATAAGGGACATTTTATGATGTAGTAATGAATTCTTATTGATTTCCTGTTGAACATCACTAAATTGGTAATTATCGCTTGCAACGTGCCTTGGAGAGCACGTTAAGCCGTTGATCCCGGAAGTAATGAAGATCTCAGTCAGTTATCTATTATGAGGAGTCGGTGCCGTTAAATATACTGACACTGTTCTAAGCCACGAAATGGCTCTACCCCTTTAATTGGATTGCGAAGATCAGACGGCTGTAGCTCTGTAGAAAAGCTCATATTCTGGTTATACTGGTAAGAAGAACCCGACTCCAAGGCGAAAGTCTTGGATGCCATCGGGATAACGCTATGGCAATAATGATCAAACATCATACAAATTTAATATTGATTTTCACACAACGAAGAGAATGAGATGAAGCATTTAAATATGTCGATACAGAATACTTTATCTGCATCACATTTTATAGAATCGTACGTTCAGTCTTAATACACGTCAACCAATAATAACCTGCTTCCCCTGTGGTTTTCTTGGGTGTATAGGTATATGCATAATGCGTTTTGAAAAATTAAATTACTTGTCCTGTGTGGGACTATGCGTATGGAATAATCACTCGTGGCCATTTGAATTACACATCAGTGGCTTGTAGCACCAACGTGTCTTAATAGAGACGTGCTAATGATTGCCCCGTAATTGCACTCAGCCTATCCATGTGTATACATACATACATACATAGACTCACGCCTGTTTCCCGGAGGGGTAGGCAGAGACTACGGAACGCCATTTGCAACGATCCTGACATACCTCACTTGCTTCACTCACTCCCATCAAGTTTCTCATGCATGCTTTTCTGTTAAGGGTACTTCTGACTTGTCCTTTTTTCAGGATGTCTCCAATCTGGTCAGAGAACGTTCGCCTAGGTCTTCCCCTTTGTCCTGTCCCATTCACACTTGCCTTATATATCTTCTTTGTCAGTCTATCGTCATCCATCCTCTCCATGTGCCCAAACCATCTTAACATGCCTTTCTCAATGCTTGTCACTACATCTTCTTTTACCCCACACCAATCTTGTATCACACAATTCCTTACTCTGTCGGTCAAAGACACACCACACATACTTCTCAGTGCTCTCATTTCTACAGCATTTATTCTTCTTTCAAATCTCTTCTGCCATACCCAACTTTCACTACCATACATAAGGGTAGGCACTAACAAACCTCTATGTACAGCCAAACGTGCCTTTTTGGACACGTTTTGATTGTTCATAAACGCCTTGTCCATGTGTATATTATGAAGAATTAATATTACATTAAATGACCGACAGACCTTGATAGCTGAAGATGGAATAGCTTTCTAGGTCATTAAGCATAGTTACATACAAAAGTTATGTTCGTGTTTATCAAATCCATTCATGTTAATACTTATTGTATAGTAATATAAGAAAAATACACGGGGTATTGTTTGCGGACAGAAGATTGTTTAAAATCTAGTGAGAAGGGAAAAATATTTTTTATTATGTTTTATATTTAGGAAATCTTATGATATGAGTTATGGGTATAGAATAACTATCACCGTCATTTATTTTGCAAGTAAGCGAGTTTCCAGAGTCACAGTCAAGCATTCACAGAGTTAAAACGGACAGGTACGTAAAGAAACAAAAATAACTGCGAAACATAGAAGAACTAATAGAGTTTTAAAATATACCAAAGAGGAGAAAAGTGGCAAACTGGACAATGCCTTTACTCATCGACAAGAGATAACGTAATAACTTTATAATAATAATTAGTAATTATACAGACACATCTAAAAAAAATACACAGTTTACTAAAGGCAACGTTTACTTCAATATTTTTAGCTTTGGTACGAGTTTTGACAGTGAGTGAAACTCTTGGCCATGAAAATGGCCAAGAGTTTCACTCACAATATTTACAACAAACTTGTTACAGCACTGAACACATGTCATTCTTGGAATGCAATTTAACCGTTTCAAATGATAAATATCGTTCGATAGGACAACATGTCAAGTTTGCCCGAGCCGCGGGGTATCGAGACCGAATCTAAAAGGTATAAATCGTGGCAACATCAGATAAGATCACTCCGAGGCGTTAAGTGGAAAATTTGCGCTACGTAATTAACAATTCAACGGACTTCACTTTCTACTAGGAAAACTATTTAAGTACGTTAAGACTTGAAATCATAGAACTCGCTTTTTAAAAAGTTTATTTTACAAAGCTTTTTATATAACAATTAGACTGTAGAACTAATAAACAGGAATATACGCTAGAAGATATTTAAACTCGTTTGAGTACCAGAGTCGTTGGGTTTCATTTTATAAAAAGCAAGTGTGAATTCTGCCGAGTAGGTTTCGATGTAAAATTATTATTATTGCAGCACCCATACGCCGGGTACGAAGTGGCATTAACAGATTTTTGCCAACTGTATACGTACTGATCTCTCTTATTTTAATTATTGGAATAAAATACTTCGTGCAGCGTTTAAGTTTCGCTACAATGGTTCAACTTTATGAAATATGTGCACCTCAGCTACACTTCTGAGATAATCTATTCGCGTGAGTAAGCATTAATTAAAAAAACATATTGTCCCCCTTGGCCTATATCACTAACTTCTTGGTTTTTTGACTTTTCCGGTAGACAGTAATCGGAAAGATTAAGTGATTATCAAATAAATTGTTACCATTCGGTGTGCATAACTATTAAATGTAGCTTAGGTATATGTAATACGTGTTTTTTGTACACATTTACATTTTAAATATTATGGCAATTTTTTATACTTGTAGTTACTTTGCTACAAACATTTCTTTACCTGGAAATTAAAAAACCAAAATATAGTCGACTGTCTCTTTTATTTTCCATGTTTTGTATACTAAAATGTTATAAAAAAGGCATTTAGCTCTCAAACTTTGTTATTTCGAATGTTTAGTGGTTGCTAATAAGACAACTTTCCATCTCTGCGCTATGGCATACGAACACTGAAGAGTACTACAGGCTGACTACAATTATAATAGGCCTGCCTGTTAGGCACCAATTAAGTACTTCCAACTATTGAGAATACTGTAATTCTGCTTTATAAGTTTGTCCGTGTGGTGACGGATTAAGAAAACGGAATGTCACCACCCCATATCAACCTATGGGTGTCGTAAGAGTCGACAGAGGGAGCATATTATGCAGAGAACAGCACTGTAAGAGAAGGAAATCTTGATACAAGCCCTATACCAACCCGTTTGGCCAGCGTGGTATAGTAGGTCAATTCCTCCTTTCAAAGGAGAGGCGTAGTCCAGCAGTGGACTGTTAAAGGCTGATGATGATGAAGTTTCGACAGCTTATTCAATAAATATTAATTTATTTCAATGTTTGATGATCTTGACAACGTATTTGGCTTTTCAATCAGAATAAATTCCATTCAATTCGATTGAAGATGTCCTAAGAGGCACTTATTTCTTGAGAATTAATTTTATTCCGTGATAATATCCCACTGCAATGCAAACCCAATCAAACTAGGTAAACTCAAACAGTGAGGGGTGTCCTCGTAAACGAGTAATCGAGTGTTCAATTGAGCAAGATCTCGATTATCCAGAAATTGAAATCGAATGCGGCTGGCGAATTGAAAACGAATCTTCAGTGAGTAGTGGTTCTTTTTCTCTAAGCAGAAGGAAGTTCGTTGAAAACAGTAACAATATTGTCTTTTGTCCGTCCTTTTACACGGGAAAGAAGCAATACCCTCCTTTTATTACTTACGTAATAAATTACCTTTGAAGTATTCTCTTATAGAATGATGATACAATATGTACGTTGTTAATAACGTTCTTTTTCATTTGGCTTTAACATAGGGTTATGAAATGACAATGTACACAGCTATCATATATTTTAGCTCTTTCATGGAACTATGTATGTATTTATTTAATTCGGCGCCTATACCCAGAGCCGATATAACTATAAAAATAAAATACGCAGGATGTTAGGCCTGTCCTAATATTTTCAAAATAATATTACTCGCTGTGAAAAGTCAGGGTAAAAGCAACGTGCAATCTAAATCGAATATCTGGGTTATATATTCACTTCGAACCCTTTCACATTTGTTTCAACGCTTTAGTATGACGGTACTCTAAGATTTTCAGATTTTATCGTTATCCAGTACTATTATAGTCTTGCTAGGGTTTTTCTGCTAGCTTTTTTATACTTCAGGTTAGTTAGTTAGTTAGTTGGACAGGTGTTTTCCGCACTTAGCCACTTAATTAGGCCATTGTGCGTTAGCAGGGACACGGTTGTCGCCTGCTACTCATACCATGCAAGCTCCTTCCCGAAGGCCATGAGTTGACCAGTGTTGCGTATGGCTTCACTCAAGGTTCTGGGGTTGTTCAGGAACCTCGTCCGTTGGTCGCTCATGCTGGTACAATGTAGGATCACATGAGCGGGTGTTTCTTCGGTCTCCATGCAGCCCCTACATAGTGGGCTGTCCGTGACGCCGATGTTGTAGAGATGCTTGTTTAGTGGACAGTGGCCGGTTATTATGCCAGTCAGATGCTTGAGTGTTTTCCTGTTGGAGTGCAACTATTTTTGCGAGAGTCGTTTATCTAATTGGGGAAAGGCATCTTTAGATTGCCTACACTCTTTTAACTCTGCCCACTCTTTTTCATGTTGTTGTAGGGTTCTCTCGCGTAACCACGGTTTTAGTTGGTTGAAAGGTATCGGAACAGTTGGTTCGGGTCCCAGAGTTGTTGTGTCCGATCCTTTCCTTGCCAGTTGGTCTGCTGCGTCATTGCCCGGTTAGTCACTGTGTCCTCGTATCCACTGGAGCGTGACCCGATTCCTCGCTGCAGTTTTCTGCAGCTCTTGGTGGCACTCCATAATAAGGCCGCTGTTAAAGCAGTTGCCATCGAGAGCTTGTAGTACTGAGGCACTGTCTGTGATGATGCGTATTGACAGGTTGCTCACGTTTCTGGCCGCGATCGCCGTCGCCGCCCTTATAATCCCAACGCATTCAGCTTGGAAGATGGTGTTGAGTTTACCAAAATACTTCAGGTATAAACAACGATACAAAGGGAAACGCATTACAAAGAATTTTCACGTTCCTAAAACAGTTTTGCTACCCTTATGTACTGACTTTGTGGATTTCTGTTGCAAGTGTTCAAGGCGAAGTCTTAAATTAGAGCAGGAAATTAATTTTCTACCACAAAGTATTATGTTTACATTTTGTTTCACAAGTGTATGCATCTTGGTAGTAGCACTAGTATTTTGAGAAATAACATAGATACTAACTGTGCGTTATTTAGGGCAACTGTCTGCATCGCTGGCTCACAGCGTGATGAATTATGAGCTTTCCTCGTTATATGGACTATCTAACTCAAAAATAATTATTTTCATTTATTTAGTTTATTTTATTTATTTATAGACTCCTGTATCCCTGTATCCCCGAAGGGGTAGGCAGAGGCGTAATATTATACCCACACTTCGCGATGATTTTTTATAATAGTAGGCGTAGTAATAGGGGGCGAGTCTATTTCCGTTACCGGGCACATCACCAGACTCCTTGCTGCTACTGAGAATTTGGAAAACCCAGTAACTTTTGCCCAACCCGTAAATCGAACGCGGAACCTCCGATCAGCAGTCATATACGCTATCTACTGGATCACGGAGGCAGTTTTATTTTTAATTATTCAAATCAAGAAAAAAAAACATTTTCTGATTCATCAGTACGATCAAAATTGAGTTCCTCAGATTAGCACGTGGAATTAAACAAACAAACTCTTCAGTTCTATAATATTGGTATAGATTTACCATATGATGATTTTGAAGTATAATATTTGGGAGAAAAATTTCATGCAGAAGATCAATCTCAAAACTGTAGTTACTATTTCTAAAAGACTAAAGCACAAAGTATTTATTACAAATTTTTATTTACATCACAATAAATCAAACTTTGAACTCTTATTAATCAGTAGCTTACGTTGGCTTCTCTCGCTCGATGTATCGACAGTATTATTCCTTTAATGCTCAGGTTATTCTCTGCTTCATGGATGGTCCACTCTACAAAAATCGCGTCACTTTAAACATTTAACGTTCATTGGCTTTATATTATTAGGAGTAATAGGATATATATATTTTATCATCACCATATCATATCAGCCGAAAAACGCCCACTGCTGGACATAGGCCTCCCCCAATGCTCTCCACATGGACTAATCTAGAGCCAACCGCATCCATCCACTGCCCGCGATCCCAACAAGATCGTCAGTCCATCTTGTGGGAGGCCTATCTCTACGACTATATTTATTTAGAGCTTATCAATGTCTGGCCGTATTATGAATTCCGTCATGCAATAAAACCAATTAATTCTGGTTATGTAGTGTTTCTAGTCCAATAGGTAGGTATGAATTGTAGTTGTCATCTGCAAGTCCTGGGCTCATTTACCGTCTGTAGAACTAATGATATGGGTACTTCTAATGTAGCTCTTCGAGTAGAGTTAATAAGCATACCTGTAAAACATAATTTTATCTTGGATCACCTCCAAAAACACTTACAAATATTATGTATATTCTCTGAGGAAGTAACAATAGCCTAGTGGAGAGATAAAGAGTTATAGATTGCAATTAAGAGGGTCTAGAGTTCAATAGTTCTAACTGTGGTTCTCAGCATTCCACATTTGTATTACAAACGTGTGGTTAATCGGTATACCATAAGCGTGTTCTCTAAGCTAACATGTCTTGCTTGACACTCGGCGAGGTATCATTGACGTATCTGGCAGCGGCAAACCTTGTTAATCTTGGATTTGAGAGCGAAGATGACCACAGCTAGTCTACGTATTAGCATTTGGTTTCAGGGTATTCAGATATTCATTTGGAGAATTTTGTCTAGCAGTTTGATAGTTGTACAGATAAGTCAACTTCCAAGATACGAAGAAATTAAACGTAGGTTTGCATGACACGTTAGTCAAAGCCTGCGATTTCCGATTGAGGTCTTCCTGAAGAGTTATTAGGGCAACTCATTTAAACTTGTAAATCGTATTTTATTTCATCTAAAATGTCCGAAAATCATTTCCAGTAAGCAAATGCTTATACCTACTGGCATTTTATATAACTACATAGCATAGATCAAAGTCTGTCTTCTGTCTGTCTGTCCCTGTGCATGCTTAAATCTTAAAAACGATGCAACGGATTTTAATGTGGTTTTTTTATTAGATAGAATGATTCAAGAGGAAGGTTTATATGTATAATGGACGTGGGCGAAGCCGCTGGCGACGTCTAAAAAGATTATAGCGTAAAAATACAATATCTACAATAATAATGAGCGACCTATTATTCAGTTGCAATCAGGACACCCTCTGACTGTAAAATCCCTCTCGGTTACCTTTTATTACCTTACTAGAGGACGCCAGCAGCTACGCCTGCATTTTTTTTTATTTACCCGTTTTGGCCGATCCCGTGGGAATTTCAAAAAATCCTTTCTCATTGCACCCCTACGGTCCCCAAGGAAAATGCATGCCAAATTTCAGCTTCCTGCCCCCAATAGTTTCGGCTGTAGCGTGTCTGTCAGTCAGTCAGTCAGTAACGCAAGGATTTTATATATTAAGATGATTTAGGTCTCGGAATGTGTACCAAAAGCATCTTTATGAGAGTGTGTTCACATTCTTAGTGCCTTCTGTGCTTCTAATACTATAATTTTAAAGCAAAAAATAAAATAATGATCCTTGGAGCATGCTTTTAGTAGTATTTTAGTAGTCATTGAACAAAAATATATGCTTATTAATGATGTAGTAATTGTAGAACATAGAGCTATTTTCAACTATCAATTAACCATAGAACTATATATTTCACAAAATACATATACATATGTCCGAAACCAAAAGCAGTCAAATTGGGCGTCTATTGTTAATAATAGCACAGCTTCGCTTTTGTGTATGTAAGCCTTTGACAAAGGCTCACTCACACTTTCTTAATGGGTCAAATTGTTTTATTTTCAAACAAAAATAAAGTCATTTGTTGATCCATAAAATACTGCACAATCGCTTTTCACGGCCCAAGGAATACAGACCAAGATCATTTAAAACCGTGCTCAGATCTGGTGCCGTTTACTATTGTTATGCCATCTATCGGTGAACTAGAAGAGATTGAATGTATCGGCGGTTTAAAGGTAATTCAGCTACTCTGTACTAGATGGCGTTGCTGTATCGAGTATCGACTGTTCGCGATTATTTCGACAGTTTTGTAGAAGCATCTAGAATGCGCTAGTGATGTTATCTGGCCAGTATAAATAGAGCGCAAGCGAACGGACCGGACACAGTTACAATTGAATATCGGAGCGAAATACAAGAAGCGAAGGAAGTAAGTCGGAAGTGTTTAGTGTTGTTTTAGTGGTGTGAATAGTGTGTTATTAGTGTTGAAGAATTAAGTGTGTGTATCTAGTGTTCTGTTTTAGTGAGTAAAGTGCAGTTTTTCTGGCATAGTGTATATAATTTATTACGAACCCCAGATCGTAACAAATTGGTGTCAGAAGAAAGGGATAAATTATGCCGGTTATGCCGAAGGAAGAAACTGAAGGAGTTCGCACTAGGAACCAGCGCCAGCAAGACCTGGACCAGAGACGCTTCGGAGACGTTCCTTCTCCATCGTCTGGTGGACCAGGCGACTCCGCGGCTGCAGTGGAGCCTGCAAGCGCACACTTCGTGGCAGTGCCCGACATCGCGGCTCTGATGGCGTTCATGCAAGAGCAGGTCCGCCGTCAAGAGGAGCACGCGCGCCGCCTAGAGGAACAGCTACAGCGCGACAAGGAGGAGCAGGCTCGTCGTCGGGAGGAGCAGGCCCGTCTTCAGAAGGAGCAGACTCGCCGTCAAGAGGAGCAGGCTCGCCATCAAGAGGAGCACGCGCGCCGCCTGGAAGAACAGCTCCAGCGTGAAAAGGAGGAGCAGGCTTGCCGTCAAGAAGAGCACGCGCGCCGCCTGAAGGAACAGCTACAGCGCGACAAGGAGGAGCAGGCTCGCCGTCAAGAGGAGCAGGACCGCTGTCAACAGGAGCAGGCTCGCCGTCAAGAGGAGCACGCGCGACGCCTGGAAGAACAGCTCCAGCGTGAAAAGGAGGAGCAGGCTCGCCGTCAAGAAGAGCACGCGCGCCGCCTGGAGGAACAGCTACAGTGCGACAAGGAGGAGCAGGCTCGCCGTCAAGAGGAGCAGGACCGCCGTCAACAGGAGCAGGCTCGCAGTCAAGAGGAGCACGCGCGTCGCCTAGAGGAACAGCTGCAGCGTGACAAGGAGGAGCACGCCCGCCGTCTGGAGCTGGTGCTCATGAAAGACCTCAGCGCCGCAGTGGGGAAGGACTTGAAGGCGGTCAAGGAGGAACTTCAGCAGCACGAAGCCCGTATCAGCGACGTAGAGATGATCGTGCACGACAAGCTTGAGACTCGCGTCGCCTTTATAGAGAAGCGTGTACACGACCACCACGAGACCTGTGTTGCTGAAGTGGAGAAGAAGTTGCGTGGGCTCGAAGTGACACCAGCGGCTGTAGCGCCCTCACCTCGTGGATATAAGGTTCCACCATTTGATGGCTCGTCATCATGGTTGGCATACAAGATCCAGTTCGAGGCTGTGATGCGATCAAATGGGTGGAATAAAGAACAGGCCTTAACCGCCCTAACCTTGGGCCTTCGCGACCGGGCCTTGACAGTGTTGGAGGCACTCGGACAAGACGTCACCTACGAGAAGCTTCTGGAGGCGCTGGAGGTGAGGTACGGAGACGCGCACCTCGAACATGTATATCGTGCTCAGCTGAAGGACAGGACGCAACGCACCGGAGAAACTCTGCAGCAGTGGGCTCTAGAGGTGGAAAAGCTGGTCAGGAAGGCATACCAGTCGTCGCCTGCGCTTATTGACGGGAACCTCGTACAGGCGTTTACGGATGGGATCCGGGACCTGGAGGTAAGAGCAGCAGTGAGGCTTGGGCACTTCAAGGACCTCAAGGACGCCTTAGCCCACGCTCTAGAGGTGGAAGCAGTGCGACGCGACGACCGAGGTCACCGCATTAGGGAAGTTTTGTCGTCACCTCGGTGCTACAACTGCGGAGAAAGAGGCCATATCCGCTTGAGCTGCCCAAAGCGTAGGCAGTCTGGTGACACCTTGTCTCCACCAAAGAGGTCGCCTGAGGTGTCTGCCAGGCAGCGAGAGCAGGTAAAACGAGTAGAAGCCAGGACTGCGGGGCGGGTGCTGGCTGGTAATGGAAGAGCCCCAAGTATCTCGATCTCGCAATCATGCGACGGGAACAGCCTGATTATTGAAGGCGAAATTAACAGAACACCATGCAAGCTGACATTGGACACGGGTGCTTCTCGGACAGTCGTCGGTTTCCATCTGGCAAGATGGGTTCTTCGGGGCTGCTTCAGGAACAACGAATGTGTGAATTTGAGAACAGCTACCGGTCAGCACATAACCGTCCGAGGTGAAATGGAGGTGGATCTGAAGCTAGGCAACAAAATTTACCGTCACAAAGTCATCGTGGCATATAGTGGACGACTGCATCTTGGGCCTAGACTTCATGCGGAAGTATCGCTGCGAGATCGATGTTAACCAGGGAGTCTTGAAGTGTGCCTCGGAAGAAGTCTTCATGGAAGGTGCAACTTCAGGAAAAGTGTACTGCCTGAAGAATGTCATTCTTCACCCGCGGTCGGAAACGGTTGTACCAGTTTGTCTACCAGGGAATTCTGGTCGAGGGAACCGCTGCGTACTAATCGAAGGCCTAGAGAAAGAGGCTTCGTGGAAGATTGCACGAACCTTGGTAAGGGGTACCAAAGTTTCATCAGTACGCGCACTGAATGCAAGTGACAAGGAAGTGTCGCTCAAGAAAGGGACGGAATTAGGCACCTATGAAGGAGCGGCTTGGATGCGTAGATGTCAAGAGCAAACTACCAGCGCCAAGATTCAGGGTGCACGATTCGACGTGTCTTCACTTTTGGAGGACTGCCAAAATACTCTGTCAGAAGAAGAGAAGACCAAGGCTAAGAAGATGTTAAACCGGTTCGCCGATATTTTCTCGACCAGTGATGCCGACATAGGGAAGACAGCACTAGTCCAGCACAAAATAAACACGGGAAGTGAAGCACCGATTCGCCAGCGACCAAGACGTGCGCTAGTGGCACGGGAACGTGAAGTGGATGATCGACGGTATGGTGAAAGAAGGCGTAATCGAGCCTTCGTCCTGCCCGTGGTGCTCTCCGGTGGTGTTAGTTAAAAAGAAGGATGGCAGCATGCGCTTCTGTGTAGACTACCGCCGATTAAATGACATCACAAAGAAGGACAGCTACCCACTGCCAAGGATCGATGACATACAGATGTCTGAGAAGATGAAAACTCGCTACGACCGGAAGGCAAACAACAAAGGCTTCGATGAGGGATCATTTGTGTGGCTTCATAACCCAGTACGAAGCAAAGGCAAATCGCCTAAGTTACAAGCCAGATGGGACGGGCCATATCGCATAATTACCAGGATGAACGACGTCACCTATCGAATCCAGAAGGGGTCGCGAGGTGCACCGAAGATAGTTCATGTGGACCGGTTGGCTCGTTACCATGGGTCCAACGATGTTCGAGACGAACACGTTTAAGAGGGGGGCAGTGCTACGCCATCTATCGGTGAATGGGGGTACTAGAAGAGATTGAATGTATCGGCGGTTTAAAGGTAATTCAGCTACTCTGTACTAGATGGCGTTGCTGTATCGAGTATCGACTGTTTGCGATTATTTCGACAGTTTTGTAGAAGCATCTAGAATGCGCTAGTGATGTTATCCGGCCAGTATAAATAGAGCGCAAGCGAACGGACCGGACACAGTTACAATTGAATATCGGAGCGAAATACAAGAAGCGAAGGAAGTAAGTCGGAAGTGTTTAGTGTTGTTCTAGTGGTGTGAATAGTGTGTTATTAGTGTTGAAGAATTAAGTGTGTGTATCTAGTGTTCTGTGTTAGTGAGTAAAGTGCAGTTTTTCTGGCATAGTGTATATAATTTATCACGAACCCCAGCTCGTAACACTATGTTACCTCATATTGAGATCATGAGTCGTTATAAAGCGATCTTTGTTTAAAAATATTTCGTGTTGTAAGGGTTAAAAACCCCTTTCTGCTTTTTATCAAATTCAGCTTTTGAAATAAAACATATTTTATGTTAATCAGAAACTAGCAAGTGCTTACTATATTTTATCAATAATGAATCGTGTTAAGCTTCTGCGTGAAGCATTTGAATTTAACCTCTTATAATCCATTTGTTTTGAAACCTTGATAAGCTTGTTCAAAATATAAAATAAGTGAAATAATTCTAAGCACGCAAGTATTAACCGTCTGCTCAAAGCATATCAGTATAATAATTTTAGTATTATTTTAAAGTTTCAATACTGCAGTGCTTAAATAAATAATTTACAACATTCCATGGCTTTACTTGTGTATTGTTGTATTAACAATAAGTATTTTTTTACACGGAACGTTTAATGATAGTATTGTTACGAATGCCGATATTTTAAGAATAACGCCATCTATCGGTACAAGAGAGAACTAGAAGAGAAGAGACATGGTTTAAATTGTGCCACCTATTCGCTACTAGCTGGCGTAGCTGCCCGACTAGACATTTCGTTTCTGTTTTCGAATAATACGAGAACATTCTAGGATGTCTCGTATGCGCTAGTTAATCCGGCCAGTATAAATAGCGCGTGGACAAGCGGATTGACAGTTCGGTTGAATAAACGGAGCGATAAACATCGAGCGAAGGATGTGAGAGAAGAAGAGTCAGAAGTGTTTCCTAGTTCGGAAATAGAGTTTTTATTGGTGTTTTGTAGTGTGAAATTAAGTTTGGTGTATAAAATTAAGTGCAGTTTTAGTGGCATAGTGATTTTAATTTATCATCGAACCCCAGCTCGTAACAGTATAATATAATATCCTGGGATATTCCACGCACGATCATAAATTCTGATTGTAAACCCGTTTGATGAAATTTAAATATTCTTCAATACTATTCATAAATAATATCCACATACAAAACTAATCATCGTCCTAAGCACACAAATATTTAGGTGAGAGCCCATACGCCCCTCAAGATTCAATTCGTTTATCCGATCGATTTTTTTTTCACGAATGTTTGCCTATACGCCCCGTGGAATAACACTGGTGCCCCTTACGATTCGTATGTACTTACATACATACATAAACTCACGCACTCACGATACTAAATTATTCCACTAAGCGTAACCACGTCAAAAAATAGTGCAGGCGCATAATAAAGGTTTTTACTATAGAAATTTCAATCATCTGTCCGATTTTTCTATTTATTAAAAAGAAGTATGACAAGTGTTTTGAAAATTACCAGGTTAACAGAAATGAACAGAGATCAAGTGTTTTTAAAAAAGCTAGTGACAAAGTTATCAATCCGTAATATGTTCTTTTTTTTTTTTTTGGTGTCGGGTTGGAAAAACCTCATGGAGTCCCTCCGCCCCGGGGGAAGGACGAAGGGGACTGTCAGACTCTTACTGACTAAAAACCAACCCGTGTTCCTCATGTACCCGTGTGTCTGAGGGTAGGGATTCGCATAAGCATTCATCGCAACCCCCCGACGGGTATTGGCCCGCCAGATGGTCAGGCGGGCCCCGCACAAAACCCCCTTGGCGGCGGATTAAGGTGTTGGGCTCCGCCGCCAAAACACTCAGCGGCCGCAGAGGATAGGGAGGACGGCAACGCAACACCGCATCTCCTCTTCCTCTGCGGCCCCACCGCGGCGCATCGAATGGTGCGCCCCCATTTGGTCGCGGGAGATAGGGCGCGCGGCAACGCAACACCGACATGCCTCTCCTCCCACGACCGCACCCGACTGCGACGGACAGACAGAACTGTCCCCCGCACCCGCACCGTTGGACGCATCCTGCGCAGGCCCCGTCAAGCCCACGCGGAGCGTCCCCTCCTGGATCCCTCTTAGCTTCACCGCGGGACACCAATCCACGGTTACTGAGCCCCCCCACCACGACAAGGTGGAGATCCCACGGGGGGGGATCCGTAATAAGTTCTGAAAAGTACCAAAGTAACATTAATTAACAAAAGTTACTTGCCAACAAAAATCTGGTTTTGTAGTTATCAATCAGAAATTTTCTAATTTCCATATTATGAAATAATCATTACAATTTTAAAAGTAGTCGTGTGTAATTAGATCATAAAATACCTTACTAAATTGAATATTAAATAAAACAGATAACTTCTTTTTCTACAATCTTTAGCAATAATTTGAATTAATACAACGCATTATGAACACTATACTAACACAGATACGGCGAATATACCAACTCAGTATTCAAAATGTTATAAGCAGTAAGTTAAATTATGTTTTGTCTAACCGTACTATTTTTATTAATAATAGCATAGATTATAGGGAAGGGGCGTATAGGCCCTTCAAAACGGGGCGAATTTGCAACTTATATTAACGGAGCGAATTTTAAGGGGCGCATGGGCGCTCACCCAATATTTGTCCTGGTGAGAATATAGGTAGGCACGTCGTACCGGGCCGAGTGTTGTGATTTCAATCTCACCATTGGACAAAATATGTACCCGTGTGTAATCCACCAATTATTGATGTTCTTAATATGAGACTCTCCCATGTTCAAGTTTATAATATACCTACACCGTGAATATAACTCGAGGAAATTCAAGGGGCAGTTCTGTTCATAATATACATTCTTTAGCAGGACTTATGATGTTTTATGGTGTCTTAAAATGGAAACGACTGCTTTACCAAACAGGCTGTTAGTTTAAAACTTTTCCCGCACAGAATACTCTAGGTACTCTAGGTTCTATCATATACTTTAGACAACATAATATGAACATCATGATTCTTGGTTAAGTAGTTTTAGCGTAAAAACAAAACAAACGCATTTATAATTTTAGTTTGGTTGATGCTACCGTAGCATGCTGACGTCATATATTATTTACAACTAACTATCGCTAGAAGC
Organism: Euclidia mi; assembly: GCA_944739405.2. NCBI lineage: Eukaryota > Metazoa > Arthropoda > Insecta > Lepidoptera > Erebidae > Euclidia > Euclidia mi. Next base: position 59,246,911 of record OX123184.2, on the reverse strand, counting down.
GTAACATGTGCACTGCAAACTCAATTAAAAAAAGTGTGCTGTGTTATGGCACGCCTATATGGCGCAACATTATTATTTATCTTCGTAAAATATTTTGGAGATAATTTTTTGACGATGTCTTTATTTATTTTAACTTTTTCTGATATGACGATATTACACAGTGATGGACACCAGCTGTAACGGGCCAATAATGCATTATTTATTGGTCAGTTACATATTAAGTTTTATTTTAACTTTTCGTTCATTAGGAACAATACTATAAAATTTATCACCAAGGAACTGATAAATCAACAATATTTCTATAACTCTTAAGACTTGATTATACTACTGAAATTGTGATCAGGACTAGGTATTTGTTTATATTTATAAAACTCAGATGATTTCTCTGATATCCATGCAGGGCAAATTACATCAGCATCATCAGCCTTTAATAGTCCACTGCTGGACTAGGCCTTTCCTTTGAAAAGAGGAATTGGCCTACTATACCACGCTGGCCAAACGGGTTGGTATAGGGTTTGTATCAAGTTTTCCTCCTCTTACTGTGCTGTTCTCTGCATAATATGCTCCCTCTGTCGGCTCTTACGACACCCATGGGATGATATGGGGTGGTGACATGCCGTATTCTTAATCCGTCACCACACGGACTAAACCACCACACGGGCAAATTACACCGATCGAATAAAGCTTATATCACTCTTAAACATTTAGGTATGTAGCTTATGTAGTCGAAGTCAACAATACATTTGTTGAGCGCGACTTCAGCCATATATCAAGTTGACACGTTTAATATTTCCCTAAGAAAACATTGTATAAGTAATATTAAAAGATACAACACGTGTTCAGATTTGTACAAGGTATGATATTCCAAACATTTCGTGTTCATTTCACCCACGAACCTAGCAGTTTCGCTTTTACACTGTACTTTGTATCTGTTATGTTTGCTAAGGGCCTAATTACCCTCTGCTTACTTTTTGCTCCCCACGACGAAGAAATAATAAAGCAAATACAAATACTGCAATGAGCTCTTAAGTTTACCAAATGTCAATAGAAACTTTTACTTATGTACATACATACACATACATACATAGACTTACGCCTGTTTCCCCGAAGGGGTAGGCAGAGGCATATTAAACGCCCACTTTTCGCCAGTGTTTTGATCCCACGTAATAGGTGGCGAGCCTATTGCCGCTTATCGGGCTCGGCTCGCTTGTCGGCTTATATTTTGTTTGCCAGAGCCTCGTCCGTTGATCGGCAGGTGCACCACTTGCAGGTGAGGTTGGCTTGGGACCCTAAGTTCTTGGTGGGAACCCTATGCACCTACCACCTTATACTTATGTTCTGACACGGATAGGCTAAATTTATCAAATCGTACAAACATAATTTTCATAAAATAAAAAAATGCGTCTATGCTTCATTGGTAAACGCCTCACTTAATTTAACAAATGAAACTTTGATTAACTTATACGCACTAGTAACATTCAACGTGTAATTTTTCAGCAACTTGTCAATAAAGAATAAGAAATTCAAGAGATTTACTAAAAGCCGTATAGAAACGCAATCAATCTTCATTCTAACATTAATTACGCTATGAAGGTCATAAATATTAAACTTTGCGGCGTTTCACATGTGAATGTTTTATACAACATTATAAGATACATTCAGAGCGTAATTTTCTTATAAACTACCATCTTTATTTTACCGGTTGCTATTGTTAAGGCCCGTTGAGGGAATAATCAAATCAGTTTATAGCAAAGTGTAACCAACCCAACAAAAAGAAAGAGTAATAAAAGGAGAAAACATGCAGGGAGGGACTGGAATTCGGTTCATGTCGAGCGGGAAATATTGTTTCCGCACTTTGCAACGAATAACTGTATTGAACACGACTTCTAGTACTGGGGCCTTATTCACTATGACCATTTTGAAGTCTTAACGTGTTTTAACGTGCTAGTTACCCACGTCGGCACGTTATTGGCTTAAACGGTATTCACTATGCCAACTTCAAGTTTGACGAGCACGGTAGCGCACGTTTCGGACACGGTTTTAGTTGTCAAAATTCCGTGAGCTAAGAGGTCACGTAACATGCACGTAACGCGTTTATTGTTAAACGATAGAGGATAAATAAGTACTAAGTTTATTTGTTTTATATTTTTTTCAGTGTCCGTCGGTGGTTAAATGCTAAGTTTATTTGCTTTTTTATTTACCAGTGTCCGTGTCAAAGTTATTTAATTAAATATTATGTTTTATGAAAATTGACGCCTGTCGCTGGCGCAAGCGTCTCACTCGTCTTCGGATAAATAATAAATCCATTATGATTTATTAGATTCTGTTAGAATTGGGCTATTTGCTGCACTAACCGCACTTATATTTTTTTATATTGTAGCGCGACTGCAACTGTCATGTCTGTCATAAATGTCATCATTATGTTTTCGTTCAAAAATTGAATTAAGTACAAAAGATGAAAATTAAATAATATAATTTAGGTTTTATTAGCCTTTTCAATTTGTACTATAGCTTTTAGTGAAAATTACAAGTTAGTAAAATAATATTTATAAAATCGAATTTGAGCCGGCAAACCGGCATTAAGATTTATGAACGAATGTTGTGAAATTGATAACCAGGCATAGACAAGCTGTCGTATGGCATACTGAATACAATATTTTGATTGTCGTGGTGCGTCACGTAACTGAAACACGTTTACGTCTAGGGCACGTCACGACGACACACGTCTTGAACATGGAATTGCAGTGGTCATAGTGAATAAGCCCCCTGATTGCTTTGAATTCTTGTAGTTTGCCGAATAAAACAAGCCGGTGTAAACATTGCGATCATTTAAAATTGCGCTCTTATTTTAAACGTAAACTTATTTTATGTGATAACTACTTCTAAAGAAAATAAATTTTAGCATTCGATAGTACAATGTTTATTTATTTACCTAAAGTGACCATATTCTACGATCAAGTTGACCCAGTTAGCAAGAGGTGTGTATATATATATCCAGACGACGTCTATTTACATATGATTTCAGAGAATCAACTTGTAGTAGGAAACGGAGGCGCCGACAGGGAATTTCTCGGCGTACGCATTATAAATGAAGAAGCAAAGCGCTTCATGCTTACATAAGAATGTACTCAGTAACTTGTATCAAGTACGTTTTTGATTGTATAATCTATTAATGAAATTCACAAAAAGTTACATTGAAATTAACTACTTAATAACAGTGTAGTCAGTGAAGTTACAGTCAATTAGTTTAATCATCATAGTCGTTATAATCATCATGATACAGGATAATTATAACGACTATGATGATCGATATTTTATCACAATTGGAGGACACTACTAGTTGAACAATGACAAAGAAGTCTTCTTTCAGGCCTTACTTTTTGTAATCTACACTCTTGCACTGCTGGGAAAAGGTCTCTTTACACTCTGGCAATCGTCTCAGTCCTGTGCCAGATTTGACCACTTCGTGCCTGTTTTTTACATTAAGCGTCTAAAATTTCATCCACCATACAACAATTTTATTTTTAAATGTAAATCATTCACTGTCTGAAATGCCATATAACAATATTTTCATAAGACTTACAACATTACGTTGGTACTCGTTTTGGGAAATCGGCTTAGGGTTGGTCCCCATAGAAAAACAAAATTCCATTATGTGACCAACTTAGTGCGCCATACTCCTCTTTCACAGTGAAACTACTGTGGCTGGCTTAATGTATTTTCATAATACTGTTATCTTCATTATCGGGAATAAAAATAGATCAGAAAACTGCAAACCCCTATTAGTTATAAATACGAAGCTAAGTGTAGGGAAGTCGGTATTTAGGTTGTCTTAAGGCATAATATATCGTTCACGTTTCCACCAATAAATAAATATCATAAAGCAGAAATCTTTTTCAATTCATTCGTCATCAAAAATCGAAATGACGTTTGAGTTGGGAAGTAACGAAGCTAATTTAATTTCAATCTCTAATTATACACGACATAAATCTTCGCATCCAAATTTATGCAAATAAAATGAACCATTACGCTTCGTTACACAGTATCAAGCATCTGAGAAGGATTGTCAAAAGTTAGCCGGACGGATCTTTAATGGTTGATTTTATTTTTCATTTTACATAACATTTAAATAAAGTTTAGCCCTATACCAATGGAAGTATTAAATATGTTTTCTTAGACATCAAAAAAAAAATGTGCGAAAGAAAAATGTTATCTTACGTTGATCTCTTTATTTTTATTGTCAGTTTAGTCAGACAGATTTAAAAACACAACATTTTCGCTCGTAGTAGGTGCTAGAGCGTATCGTCGTAAAAAATTCGTCGATCGAGGTACTATTAGCACATTTTCTTTTTATATTTATCTGTCAGAAAAATAGCACTCCCTTTATCACATGTTACTTTTTCATGTAGCGAGGTCAAAATGAGTTTAGAATTTAACGTGACGTACAAAGCAACTCAGTAAATTATACCCGAAGTCACGCACGGGCATGTGTTTTATTTATCCATCACTGTGTCTATATTACCATCCAGCTTTTCTATTATTCAATCAAACAAGCATTGCTTGATGTTTATAGCATCTTCCCCTAAATGATAGGCGGCTATCGAATCGATCGTACCTCGGGGAAAAACCATGAGTCGTCGTTATAAATGACAAAGTTACTTACTTGCCTACTCACGTACATTAGTCAGAAAGATTGTATTTCGCCATCAGTTTAATTGGGTTTTTGAGTTAATTTACTTATTGTTAAAAAATTGTAAATTAAGTGTATTGAAGTATTAATAATAAATGATATAATTAGTGGCTAATTAACAAATACAAAAAATCTTGTTATAGTTGGTAATACATTACCTATTTAAAATAGATAAGTAATACCTATTGCGATAATTATGGCCAACAATCAAACGAATAATCGAAATTTACTACTTAAAATACCTACGTTGAATCAAATCACGAATAGAAACTCCAAGAGATACTTAAAAGAAACAATGGCTAGTGATCCGAATAGGTCTCGAAGGATATCAGTATTTGCTCTCTAAAGCATTTTGTCTACTTCCTGTTGGACCCTCGATGAAAATACTTAGAAATTGATTCCGAACCTCGGTTTACAGAGCTGTCGAAGAGACGACCGATAGCAGTCATCACTATCCATATGACAAGTGAGGGCTTACCACAGGCGCCGTCCTAGAGAGCGCTATTGTAACGATCGCCGCGAATGTTTCCGACACTGCAAATTGTGTACTTCATGTTATTATTATTGTTTCGGTGAATAATGTGAGCAAGTTTTGTATTAAAATGAAATATTTTATACACAAAAAGCAAGCATGGTAACAAACATTAACCATTATATTTTCAGCAGATATAATCAAACAGTTCGTACAACCTAGAACATTTTATATTGCCTTAAATGACTGGAGGTTCGTCTTGCCCGAACAAATAATACCGTTGGGATTCAAAAACTGTTTCTTAAGGGATTCTCTCGACATTCATTTGGAGGATATTGCGGAAAGCTGCCTCTGAATGTAGTAATGGTGCAAGTTATTCGTGTAAGCCTAGTTTCAGAGGCCTCTTCACGAATTTTAAACTGGTCCCAAAATGTTGGTTAACTTTCGTGAATGTACAAAGTGCTTGCTTTTCATATTTATGCTTTTAAGATTTAAATCAATTTGTTAAGTGATATCTGTAATAAGCAGGTGAGTTAAATAATCTGTATAGAATACTTATGTATGAAAAAGTGGGAAATAAACGCGTACGAAAATGAAAACTACCAATCGCTTAGTCGACTTCAATAGAACATTCACTATATTTCTGATTGACATTCGCTTTCATCAATCATCTATACACATTATTCTCGTAACACAACTCTCAGGTGTATGAGTGATCGTTCGTTCAACTTAAGAGGATTCAAAAGGCATAAGCGGGATTAGTCTTGGGTCCTTTTAAGAAATCTACAGAAATAAAGACATTCCCAACAAATGTTACAGAATGGTGAATTTATTTGCATAATTCAGCAAACCTAAATCCTTTGTCCGCGGCCCGCCGCTGAAATAATAAATTTACTCCATTTTCTACACCCCAAATTTTCTATCTGAACAAAATTATTTAGCTATTTGAATGCAGCCTCTTTTAAATTATACCTACATAAAATTTTCACGCTGCTGGAGCTTAAACTTCGCTAACCGTTTCTTTCTTACACTTCGACAGAGCTTTAGCACGGGTTTTATTTGAGTGTGGCTTTATATATATTTTCGCGTGATAACGCCATAACACACTATCTTTTATGTAAGTGGCATTGTAACTGTAAGTCTCTGATATTTCACCCTATCGCATTGAGTATTCCGATCGTACGCTATTCGGGCGATTCTGCCGCGAGCACAATATGTGTACCTAAATTTAGAAAACGTTTTCGGCACATTATTACGTTTAGGGATTTTCAAGAAAATTGCCTTATTACCTTTTTGAATTCCATTCCGAACTAGGATTTAGTGGGATTTAGAGTACGCTTTTTACAAAATATTGTGTTTGCTCAAGTGTTATTACCGTAATGTTATACCCAATATCATGATCACCAATATTACTTGACTTATAGTTAAGTAAATTATGGACGAACGGTATAGTACGTAGTGGCAGTTTTAAATATGGTTTGGCTATTCTGTTGCTATTAAGTAAATGTACATTGTAACAGAAATATAAGTAATGTAAAATATTGACTATTGAGATTTTACGGCTGTAATCTCCATTAAAACATTGGTTCAAAATGTTAATCTGGTTTTAATCTTGTTCTCGTAAAAGTGTTATACTACAAAATAGGTAACAGCATCAGAACATAATTTGTAAATATTTATATTAACATATTAATAAATGAACTCAACATTTTGTGTACATTTTTGGTTCGTCGAGCTTATGGAAAGAGAGAGCTAAAAATTAAGAGAAAATGATTAACTTTCAATTTTTATTCCATTTGATAATCAATAATCTTTTTAAAGGGTAGCTTTTTTACATTCTTAGCGCATTGTACGCACGAAGAAGTGTGTGACATCTAAACTATCATAAGGAAAAATATATTGGAGTTGAAATTATGGTCTAATTGCGAACACTATGGGAAAAGATTAATGGTAATATAAAGTTAATAGATGTTCTAGCTTAATACGTTTAATATGTAGGCCAGTACGTGCCTACATATTAAACGTTTTAAGCTAGAACATATTCACGAACACTTTTTACCCGAATACGGCGAAGCCAAAAAGGAAGGGTAATGTTTTTGGTAGTCTATGTATTTATGTTTGTATGTTCCACCGTAGCGTCTGAACTACTACATCGATTTGAATAAATGGGGTGTCAAAAGATTCGTGATAATGGCCCGGTTGACATAAGCTATACAAATTTTATCAAAATTTTATATTACGGAATTTATACCTCAGATATCAACCTCAAAAAAAATTTTACTGAGATACTCATGACGTGTTTGGTATCAAAAGAAAGGTATTCATAAGCACATTACAAATATGTACATACATTATACTGTTTAAGTCAAAATATATGTTTAAAACGCAGTTGTACTTACAATTCGCGCGGTTCAGAGGCTTTGAGTTACCTATTTTTCTTTCTTTAAATGTGACAATATAAATTTCTGACGGTTAGTTTACATGAGCCATCGGAGTACGGAAAAGGATTAAATAAAAAAATAAGTTTAAAAACTATAACCCGACTACGTAAAAAAGGGATTCTAACAAGGACGAAACAGAAAAATAGCTCCGAGCCGTGGTCGCACCTATTATACATATACAAGTGTACATTACATGGCACCCACATTAGGTACATACATAGGTACGTGTATACAATAGGTGTGACCACAGCTCTGAGCAATTTTTTTGTTTCGTCCTTGTTAGAATCCCTTTTTTACGTAGTCGGGTTATAGTTTTTAAACTTATTTTTTTATGTAGATTACTTTCTGCCTAATGTTGGCGTCTCGCCAATCCGGAAATTCCTAAGACGGACTTAGAACGTTTTGTTTTATTATACAAATTATTTGTACAAGTAAGAGTTTAATGACCCTACGTTTCAGACCGAGGAAATAAAATAATACATACAAATGTGTAACTTAAGTTGTATTAGAGAACCAAAATTAAAATACCTTTATCAGAATTTTGCTTTCCAGTTTTGTTTGTTTGTTTTGTCTATTTGCGTGCGATCTTAGCAAAGTACCACTTTTATGAGGGACTTGAATAGGCTACAAAACCTGTAAGGTAAATTTTCTGCCCACATCAGTAACAAGTAACTACTGATGTATATTTAATTGCTATTTATAATTGTCTTCAGTAAGTTGACAAGTCTTTTATACATTAATGCAATGTAAACGTTAATAAATATGTTCTATGTTACGCTATGCGCACAGATGCAGACTTTTGAAAGCCAGCCATTCGTTTTAGTTTTACCTCGAGTCAGTGTGTCTGTAAGAAAGATCTTGCAGACGTATCTCTAATGCGCCCATCAAGTCATGTGAAAGTTCGAGAAATATAGTCTGAAAGTCTTTCAGACTAAGTTAATATGTACCTAATCTGTAATATTAACTACCTAATCTTAATAAAAACGAGTATTTAAGTCCTATACCTACTTAAGGCCAACATTATTTCATTTAGAGAAAATCTAGAAAATATATTTATACAAGAGTCGTTTTTAATTTTAATTCAAAATTGGCTCCAAAATATGCTATTTTAGAGACAGACGCTATACAAAAATGTTGCAATAGGCTACATTCTTATAATAGCGATAACAGAAATAAAGTCTTGTTTAAACTTAGAACTATGTTTCACGAATGTTTTGGAACACTTTTACTAAATCGAGCTATTATAAGTATTTATAGCAAATAAATTCTGACACAAATTTAGATTCTTTTTTTATTTATGAATGTTTCACAATCTCTTTCATTGATACTAAAGTATACTCGTGAAACCTCCGACCCAATTCACTGGTTACGTCTATATTATTACACCCCATACCAAAATCATCACTGTATACTATGCCCGACCACGATTCTCTATAATAAACCGCCCCATAGACTAACACTATAATCAAAACGCTTGTCAGGTGGAGTGCTGATAAATCTCGCCCTTTATCGAAGATAGCTGATCCTATGACCAGACGGTTATGTGGGGTGTAAAGGCGGCATATACATGCGTCTTTTATGATACTGACAAATTGCCGTGGGGGACTTATAATACTGTGTCAAACTAATATTGTAAATGCGAAAATCTTATTGTTTGTTATGACTTATACTCTAAAGGCTAACTGCTTGATCAGTTTTGATGAAAAACGTAGAGAAGAACCGAGTTAAAAGTATTCCTTTCAAAAATTTACTTCGTAAAAGTGCAAGGCGGTATTATCCTTAACTGTCAATAAAAATGAAATATAGCTCAATCGATATTACGTGGCAATATGATGTTTCTTTTTACTAGGAGACGTTACCCAAATGCGATTTTTTTCTCTCAGTATAGCTTAAAAACTATTTGATATACGTATTGTCGAAGATTTTGTAAATCCTTTTACATACAGAGGTGTATTGTATCAGGCACAGGGTTCAGGGATAACATTTATGAAATACAGTCGCTTGACTACGACGCTCACATACTTCCAACAGAAGATGTAGCTTGTGTCTTCATTTGACGCTACGATCGACGTACGCCTAGGAAGGCTCCACTCGTGCTCGACCCATCTAGCCTAGGCCCAGCTCTACAATATTTGTCAAGCAAGACACTCACTCTATACAATGTTGTGCTTATGTCATATAAATATATACACGACCAATAAGAATACATTCACTATTTTTATTTGCCTTCTTGAGGGTTATCATAATCCCTACTTTAACCCTCAATTCACTAGGTGAAAAAGACTTACGTAATTCACTACTATGAGTCCCAGGGACTCACATATCTTATTTAATTTTTTTATCAAGTAAAATAGGTTTTATCTGTAAAGTGTTCATATTTACGTTTTAATTACTTATTTCGCAATAAAATAACGAATTTAGTAATGTTTTTAGATTTTGGTACAAAAATAAGAAATTAAATTAATCAGTCTCATAATCATTATTGCACACCAAAGTAAAGTACATTTTATATAGTGACTTAAAGCTACGTATCATGTACAAACGGCGGCCTTATCGCCAGGGGCGATCTCTGCCAGGCAACCTTAGGATGGACAGGAATGATTAAAGCATTATTGTGGGCATGGTGTAGCTTTAAAGTGAAATAATTATCAATAAGATTATCCTAAATAAGATACACATATATACATAAATAAATATACCTTTTACTTACATACATAAAATACATACATAATTTATACAAATACAATTAAATATATATCAATATACTAAATAATATAGATACAGTTTATACAAGTGATGAACTCAGACGATAATTAAGTTGATATATTTGTCAATCCTTGAAATAGTGCTTCTTTACCAAGTCTTTGAAAATATTTATTGTGCTTGCTCTTCGAATCTCCACTGGTAAAGCATTCCACAGTCGCACAGCCTGAACAGTAAAAGATTTGTCGAAGTAATTTGTGGAATGCTTCGGCATCTCCAGCGTTAGATCCTCAGACGACCTCAAGGACTTTACATGTGTGTCATCGAGGAACTTAAAGCGTTCTTTGAGATAAGAGGGAGAATTGGGATTAAAAAGTACATTATATAACAATGTAAGAATGTGAGTATTCCTGCGAAGACGAATTGGCAGCCACTTGAGTTTGTTGCGAAAATCTGAAACGTGATCATATTTGTGCAATCCAAATATAAATCGTATGCAAAAGTTTTGGAGACGCTCAAGTTTATCTAGCTGCTCTTCAGTGGGGTCAAGATAGCTGACGTCCGCGTAGTCAATTATAGGCAGAAGCAGAGCTTGAGCAAGCGCAATCTTAGTGGCAGTTGGAAGGAAGTTGCGTAATCTACGCAATGATCCTGCTGATGCAAATAGTTTGCGACTCGTTTCTAGGATTTGAGATCTCCATGACATAGTATCATCAAAGTAAATACCTAGATTCCTTACGGTTTTGCTGAACGGAAGATCCTTTCCGTTAAAACTAATGCGTGGCAGTTCGGACCAACAAATTTTCAAGACGAGTTTGGGGCTGCCGACAACAATCAATTGTGTTTTGTCAGGATTTACCTTCAGTCCATATTTCGTGGTCCACTCACAGATACGCGACAGGTCCGAGCTAATGGTAGTACAGGCTTCTGCTAGCTTATTTAACGGAGCCTGCGTGTAAATTTGCAAATCATCTGCGTAAAGGTGGTAGGATGAAAGTAATTGGTTTGAGATAGAATTAATAAATATTGCGAAGAGTAAAGGAGATAGCACGCCACCCTGTGGCACACCGGCATTTGTTTCTCTTCGATGCGTATACGTTGCCGGCGACCAAACAGGTAACTGTGAAACCAGTCAATTGCCGTTGGAGATACGTTAAGAGAGCGTAATATGCCAAGTCTCCTCAAACTATAAAAAAATATTGACGGACTAGCAACCAAGGTTTATTTTTAATTTTAATATTCATAGAATCTAAAAATACAAAACTAAATGTATGCTTCTATATGAAAAATAAATTTCTGCATGGGTTCTATAAGTACTAACTATAAGCAGCGTCCCCAAATCCTTCTTTTTAGCAATACAAACATATTCTCTTCATATATTTGCAGAAAGAGTAATCATTCTTTGTTATCTTTTAGGGATGCCATCAATAGCAATATTTTCTGTCTTCAGCAATATCTTCTAGGCAGTATGTCGTAAATATCAGGGCACTCAGATCTTTAGGCATATTTTGTCTTGTACTTGTAGATGATTGAATTGATTTTATGGGCCATTTTATGACCGTACGATAATAAAGCAGTGAATTTGTAAAACATATTTCATGTAGAAGTAATATTATAAGAAATCTAATTGATTAACAAATTGCATAAAAATAAAAACTGTAACACAATTCACTACCATGAGTCCCAGGGACTCACTCGGCGTAATTACTCAACAAATACACAGCCGCACACACATGCCGGCTATACATTTATATAGACGGCGAGGAATCAAGTCCCAAAAATGAACGAAATACGGCATTTTTTTATGTGAGTCCCTGGGTTCCCCCACTACATTAGTATGTAGTGAATTGTGTTTCAGTTTTTATTTTTATGAAATTTGTTCCATTTTCACGCTAAAACAGCAGAACTGATTTTGTTGAAATTTAATATAGAGATATATTGGACATGGAGATAGACATAGGCTACCATAAGTTGCAAAAATTAAACTGCAAGGGATTGTAGGGAGGGTTAAAGTTTGCTTGTTTGCACGGCACCAATTTACCTCTTGGAAGTAAAAACGCATGCGCTGTAATAATTGTGCTTCGCATGTGCTATCGTATATCTGTCAGTACCACAGAGGTCAGTACTGTCACATCATACATAATATCATATTGTGCACGGTGATTTCATTGTTTACAAACTAATAATTATATACTACGCTAATACGGCTGAAACGATTTTCTCTACTAATATTATAAATGTGAAAGTGTTCATAGATGTATATCGGACATGTATATATTTGATAGATATATATTTGACTGTATGCAAGGTGAGTTACTCTATGCCCTATAGAGTTTCTGAAGTCTTTAGAATAATCAGGAGTCTCTTCACAAAGCTATTTTTTTTTGTAATTCCTAGTTAGTGGTATATAAGTGAGTAAGCCATTTCACCTTAAAAACATTTAAAGAAAATAAATATTATACAAAAAATATAAAATTAAAAAGTCATTCAATTTAATCTGTGTTGTTATGTGAACATTATAGGTACCTATCATTCCATACGATTAAAATTCACGTAGATACTTTTTATTTATATAAAATGTTTTCATGGTATTCGGTGCTAGGGTGCGACATTCTGTAGCAATGAGGCTAGCAGTATCTATCATTCTTAGAATTCAGAGAACATTGTTAGTTAAATGACCAACTGCGCTTCGAAGGTGAGTGAAGGGCAGAATAAGGTCACGTTCATGTTGCGTGTATAGTTAGCCGCTGAAAGTAAGCGTGAAAGAAATCTACGGCAATAATATAAGTGTGTACTGACTGTACATTTATATATAAAAGTCTATTAAGAAAATTCTTTCGATTAACGCTTGTCAAAATATTTAAGGTAATTTTCTAACGAACTGATATTTCGATAGTTATGCGGTCGTAGTCAACGAGAAAACTAGTTTATCATAATATATTGCATTGACTAATTGCCGATTTTGAGTCACGTTGTGTCACCCATGTCTGTGAAATTGTTTTTACGAAAGTGAAAGAAGAAAGTGAATGTATACACATTTTAGAAATGTTCAATAGAATCCCTATTTAAATCTTGGTATTTTATAATAAGATGAAAACTCCAGGCATTTTATGAATTTGCATGTGATTAGGAACTTTGAGTACTACCAGTACATTTTCGAACATGTGGTCGTTCCCACATATGCACGACGAATATTTTATGACTAGCGAGAAAAGATCGTGCTGTATTTAACCTTCTCTCACTTTATTAAAGATTTAGCAACAGTTAGTGCCCCAATCGCACTATAGATATTTATATGACCGCTCCCGATCACCTAGGTTGCTCCGATATTTCTAACTCTGTGTTAAATTCCCAATACCAAGACAGGTTTTGCTCTTCTAGCAACGAATTAAGTCTAAATGGCAAAATAATAAACATAATATTAAATAGATTTTGGATATAATAGGTACCAATTCTGAGAGATAGCAACATTTATGATAGCATGATAACTATAACTCGTATGTAATAAGTTAATAAAATACTGACTTATTAGTAGGTATGCTAAGCTATGACTTTGTTTCGTTCGGTAAGTCGGAGGCCCAAGCCCGTTTCTCTCATTCTTCCATATATTTTATAGGAGATGAATAAAAGTAATGAGGAGCAAAATGGGACTTGGGAGAAAGAAAACAAGACTTGCTTCTCTTTCTACATTTACAACATTGACGGCATCGCGAGAATTATGTCTAAGTTGTCTTTATATTGTCGTTTCATAGCTGTTTAATGAGGTTTACTGACGTTTGGCAAAAAACGTTTCCCAAAGTGACACTTGCCAAAGTATGTTTCCCAAATTTTCATTTGGCAAAAAAACATTTGGCAAAACCATCTTTTCGCAATTTTACAGTTAGCAAAACTATTTTTAGCAATTTATTGTTTAGCAAATAATTACATGGCAATGTTTCATTTTACCAAATATTAGGTAGTTAAATATGGTTTGGCAAATAAATTTCAAGTTTAAGATCCCATTTTGAAAACACACTGCTGCATGGATGTTTGTTTCACCTTGGACAAATAATTTACAGGTAAGAACTCATATAATAATTATAAAGATAAAGATAAAGATAAAGATCCTTTATTGCTCAAAACTGTGTAGTACATAGTAGACGACATTTATAATTTGGTATCAACAGTTTGCCCATTTCGGGCATTGCAAGTGTTCAATTACATAATTTATGGATAATAATACATAGGAATTGATTATACATTGAAAGTTATTCGACATAATTAAAAAATAAAAACAATAATAGATATGAATAAAAAAGCATGCTTATTTTTACATAATCATTAAATACTTATAGAAATTTATTATATACCAGCAAGAAATGAGATTAAATTTTTATACGTTATTTTTTGTCAAAATATTCTTGTAGGCTGTAGAAAACATTATCCACTAACCAGCGTTTTAGGGATCGTCTAAACATGCCTCCATCTAATTTTTTAATATCGATCGGCAGATGGTTAAATACACGTATGGCTGTTACAAAGGTACTTTTATAATATATCGTGTTATTTATTTTCGGCAGGCATAGGTTGTCCTTGTATTTACTTCTGAGATTAGATTTGAAATCAGATTTCATATTGAAAAAGTCACTATTATTTTTTACAAATTGACACAGTTCTAATATATATATACCCGTCAGAGAGAGAAAACCTTTTCTAAAGACTGATCGCAGTGATTCAGTATTTTGCATATTATAAATAGTTCGCAAGCACTTTTTCTGCAGGATGAACGTAGAGGGTGCGTCTGTTGAATTGCCCCAGTATATGACACCATACAACAGTAGAGGGTACACATAACCGAAATATGCGGCTGTTGCAGTAGAAGTCGACGTGGTTTCAACTAATACTGATAAAACGTAACAATAGCTGGATATTTTTTTATTTATTCTTTCAACGTGACCTTTCCAGTTTAGGTTATGGTCTATTGTTACACCCAAAAAATCAGTTTGGTTCACCTCCTCAACTTTTGTGCCATTACCATAAACTTGCAATGGTACTGTTTTTGTTTTATAGTTCTTAAATTGCATTAGTTTTGTTTTATTGATATTTATGTTTAGGTTAATGGCACTTAACCAATTTGTGATAGTATTGAGAGTGCTATTTACCTCGATTTCAAAATCCTGACTGTGTATTTCATCATTTCTGAAAAATATTGTAGCATCGTCGGCATACATAATACATTGATGACTAGTTATCCTTGACTAGTTATATTGTTTAAGATATACAAATCAATTCTGGCGCTTCGCCGGCCGCTGCCGCGGCACGCTCGCTTCGCTCGCTCGGCTCGCGCTCTGTTGGGATCACAGTTCTAACCTAACCTAACTCACTTTTCTAGCAGTTCTTTTTTTCTTTTCACCCACATTAAAATTTGAACGAACTTCCTTTTGGAATATATTTTTTACAAAATAAAGCATTTGCTTAATGTATAATTGACTAAATAAAATTTGAGCAAGTAAAAATTTGGGTGTTCATTGTGTCCGTTAGTTGTATGTTTGTAAAGTCCCCCGCGACACAGGATTTAGTCCTAATGCGGGAAGTGTCTTAAAAAAAAAATATATATATTTGCCATATGAATATTTGACCAAGTGAATAAAATGCGAAATGTAAATTTTCTAAGTATTCTTTTGGGAAATGAAACTATGCGATAAATTTTTTGGGAAGTGAAATTTGACGAAATATATTTTGCCAAACGGCAGGATCCCGTTTAATGGCTATAATCTCTTATTTCATAAAAATGTAAGAACTACGGCTGCTGTCTGTTTACAATGAAGACCTATACATATGGTTGTGTTTGATCGAATTGGTATATTATGAATGGTAAATCTGAGAAAATGTCAGTATATTTGCACAGCACAAGTTTATTATGTAACTCAAGCATAAAAATTTTCTGCTCTATCATTTTTTTATTTTTTTAAACTATGAAACCGGCAAGCGAATCAGTTGGACTAAAATAATATAATCTATAAATGGAAATATACATGTCATTGCCTAGCTTATACCACTGAAGTTAGAAACACGTCATCTAGACAATGATATTGCCTATAGGCAACACCACAGGCAACGGGGCAAACAATTTTTAAGCGAAAAGGATCATCAGGTGACATTGCGGGGCATAGCTAGTACAATGGAAAATTAAATACTAAGCAATAAATTTTACTACAATTCTGTGTAGTAAAAGTTGTTAATTATACATTAATAGGCAGACGATCTGCCAGTCCAATGTTTCTCCAAACTTTTAGCCATAAACAATAGTCAATGTCAACCTCGGGTACAACCTTAGAACAAGGGCTTCATTGACACGAGATAAAAGTTGTTAAGCTTTACTTATTGTTTTGAGAGATATGTAGGTACTTTAATACTTTGTGGGCATTTGAATGAGTTGGTAGGTACATTATTTCATGAGACAAACACACTTTTATATACACTGATATCACAGTAGGTAAGACTGTGCTGTTTTTGGAGAAGATACACTTCCCGCACTAGGAATAAATCCTGCGTAGCGGGGAAAAATATAAATAAATATTTTTCTAATATTTATTTAGAATATAATAAGTAATATAAAAATGAAATAAAACTCATGTAACATATTGTGTATGTTCAACAAAAAGCTTTTCGTTTGGCATGTTGGTATAAAGCTCGTCATAAATCTAAAATACAGCACGGCATAGAATGATCCGTACAATAACTGTTAAACAATGGTAACTGCAGTGAAGACGTATAAAATCGTTATATCTACAGTGGCACGACCTAACGCATATGGCTCACAAGCAATACAGAACAGTCATCGCATCATAAACCATGTCGAGTCATCGAAAAGATACATGTCAGAGATCTAACTGTGATCCATTTTCTAATATCAGGAACCAGAGAGCTAGAGAAAAAGTTTTACTTCAATTTTACTCACTGGCCATAAGCAAAATGATTATTTTTAATCCCTTCTATTCGTTTTCAATCTTTCTTGTAATTTTGTTGATACTTGGATTCTTTCATACCTGAACAATCACACAATTGTGTTTTATGTAGTGAATTATTTTACGTACCTGTTTTTACATGATAGTAGCAGAAATTGCCATACATTCAAAGGTTTGTCGCGGCATGTCAATAACACCTGGTAAAAATTATTATCTAATCAATTCATCATCATCATCAGCCCTGATAGCGTCCTACTGCTGGGCACGGGCCTCTTCTCACTATGAGAAGGGTAAGGCCATAGTCCACCACGCTGGCCAAGTGCGGGTTGGCAGACTTCTCATGTCTTTCGAGAACATTATGGAGAACTCTCAGACATGCAGGTTTCCTCACGATGTTTTCCTTCACCGTTAAGCAAGCGATAATTAACAATTGAATACACATTTAACTTCGAAAAGTCATTGGTGCCGTGGGTTCGAACCCGAGACCCTCTGCGTAGCAGTCTATCGGTCTCTCCACTAGGCTATCGCTGCTGCCATCTATCTATTCGATTATTTCGGTGAAATGTATTAATTTCACAATATGTTAATTGAACTTATTTATTATATTTGGAATACTTTTGTTATCAGTATGGTGAAAAATGTAAAAGTGGAAACTTGTAGGTATTATATTATGATTTCATAATAATTTACTTGTATGAATTTAATAGTTCATTAATCACATGAATGTCATAATAGTCGAAATATAGGTTTATAATTTGCTGAGAGGTATAGGTAAACTAAAGTAGTTTATTTGAGGTCCTTATTTAATTGGCGAAATAACTTCAAAACGTAACTTATTCTAGATCCACCTAATTTATAGAAATATATGTCATATAGCAAAGTTATATTTATTGGGCAATAAAATTAATATAATGCTTTTACCGTATGCCAGCACCGCTATGGGCGGGCACAACCAGAAGGTGGATGCCCAATAGCAGGAAACGGCAACGGGGAAGGCCTAGGAGGAGATGGCACGATGAATTGGACGCCTTAAGGAAGGATTGGCAAGAGCTCGCGTCTGATCGCGACAAGTGAAAGATGAAAATGGAGACCTTTGCCCAGCAGTGGGACATAAATAAGGCTTCTAATAAATAAATAAATGCTTTTACCAATTCTGGTGACCCACCACTTTTGAGAGTTGGTATTATTTGAGATTACTGTAAGCCTCTAGTTTACCTACTGTTCTTTGGCTGCGAGTGCAGAATCCAATAGGCCGGATTCACGGCACGTATCAGCGGCTGGTATGTATTGAACAAACTAAACAGTTATAAGAATACCTCAGCCAGGCTCGTAGGTAAATTGTTTCGCTTGTTATTTATGTTTCCCAGCTTGCAAATACGTGCACGGCCTTTCAAAGCACCCAGAGCGTATTCGTTTTCACTTACGTTTTCAAGTGTTTCATTAGTCGTATAAACATACCCACATGTTTTATGTAAGTAGGTATATTTAAATATGCAAATCGGATGACTTTCAGTTCCAATGGTAATGAACTATTAAATATTGACGTTTGTTCCGATTCAATACGGAAAATGTATATTCAATCGTTAACTACTTTTTCATTCGCGTTATACCAGACATCCACATGATATGACATCATGTGGATGTTCGTTAATTAAATAGACTGAGAGCTGGCTGTCACTTGTGAACATGTTTTGCATGCATGGAACCTTATTTGTATTCCAGTGGATAGCGTATGCGTTTGCTGAACCCCAAAGGAAGGTCCCGGGTTGGATTCCCGGGTCGGGAAAAGTTTTTACAAGTTTTTCCAAACCCTCAGTAGCAGCACGGAATCTGGTAATGTGCCCGGTAAAGGCAATAGGCTCGGCCCCTATTACACGGGACTTATAATATATCATGGCGAAATGAAGCTGGCTAAATATAATAAAAAAAGCATTGCCATACAACGTGGCAATGCTGCCAGCCTTCTGGGCACGCTACCAGCCGACAGCGTTGCGGAGGAATTTTTTGACGCCGCGTAGTTTCTATTTTTTTTTATTTATTTAGTTTAATTGGTTTAGTTTAGGATAGTTTAGTTGCATAAGCAGTTTTATTCTGTTGTATATATGTTATTTGATTTCAATAAAATCTGGATAATAATTAAAAAAAAAAAAAGATTTGCTTTTTCCAACCCAAATTTTTTTTCAACAGAATTTTGAAAAACCGATGACTCAGACCTACAACCCAATGTATCTTGTTCTTATCAAACACTTTAAAAACTATCATAATGTTTTAATTTTATGTTTCTGTTACATACCGTAATTAAAATCAAAACGTATATTAAAATTAAGAGCGCAATACTATTAATATTGATTCTGGTAAAGACAAGAACTGTTCATTAAGTTCATGAAAGTGCAGATTAAACTAAGAAACTACACTTCATTATGGGATTCAATCAATTATGAACGTAAATAAAATATAATATTTACATAATACGGTCAGCAAAAATAAAGTAATGATAGCCCTCTATTTGGATCGTGTCAGCTACACCGCTATTATGATTTATGTGTAAATAATCTGCATAGTATCGTAGGAGCGGTGTTGTAGTATTCTATTAAAGTGAAATAAAACTAATGACTGCCACCCGTACTTACGTGTGGTAGAAAATCATGAAATCAGGGGAGTTGAAAGTAATTAGGTGGCTGGCTACTTCGAAAAGCGTTAATGACTAGTGCTCACGCGAGCATTTCATATTATTTTGTAGTTAGAGATGTAATTAAACGTAAATTATACCCAAACTATTATCAGATTACTGATACTGTGGCGTTAAGCTACACTCAACTGACTCACCACGCGTTGTGTTCTAAATAAAATAATCAAAACATATACTTATTGCCTATTGTTAGTAAAACAATTGCACTTTTTAGTATATTTGTGTTGAGTGTAGAAGTCAAATCTTATGACGAACGTACCTGTTTATATTCATGTTAAGTCAAATATACTAATATAAATTTGTAGTGTATGTATTTAATATTATATATATTTCATTTAAAATATTGATGCTTACGTGCAGTTTAAACCTTTTGAAGACATGAAGAATATTGTGCTTAATAGGGTTAAGAGTTTGGAAGAGCTTAATATTTTTTTAGTACCGAGGCAGTCCTCGGTCATAGTTTATACCACGGTCTTCCTATCCACCACGTCTACTTTTGTAGGACACATAAAATGACGAAATGATCTGCTAGCAGTAATCTTCTCATATCAAAAATTTGCCATCGCATACGGAACTTTCAGTTATCACTAAAATAACCTTAATACTATACTGTAATATAATACAGAATATAAATGATCTTACCCATCTATGGAAATTAGGTTTGATGAGGATTCCTCTTCCTCATCCTTATGGTGCGGAAGATCCTCATATTTCTACAATTTCTCCTCCTCATCCTCATCCTCGAAAATTAAAATATAAAAAATCCTCATCCGCTTCCGCATGCTACATCTAATGAGGAATTCATGAGGAATTGGTGTCACTTGTTTCACACAAAAATAAATCGTATTGCATTAATATTAATAGCAAACAATTTTAATGTTACTTAGGGCGTAGGCTACGTAATATACGCGTAGGTATTTTCGTCATGCTCTCAAACTCTCAACCAATTGCGGGTCAACATGTCGAAAGTTTCAACTACTGCTTTCTTTCTGTTGTTTATGTTTTATAAAGATTGTTTTTATTGACTGGTCTGATATTAAATAGCTTTCGAATACTTAAATACTTCTCTTATTATTTTCTACTTTCCCGTTCCGTAGGTAATTCATTAGGTGACTATAAGATTTCTGGTCGACTGCAAAGTCGTTATACCATAGTAAAAGTTGCATAGGTACTCTTTGCAACGCTGATCTAATCTTCGTGTATATGGGCATGTTAATATAACACTATTTACGTATTTTTATAGCTTCTCTGCTACCTATTATTTCTTCCTCATCCGCATCCTCTTCCTCTTTGTAAAATCCCCATCCTCATCCGCATCCTCATAATTGAAAATTTTTAATTCCTCATCCTCATCCTTTTCCTCATTTATACATCCTCATCAACTCTAGTGGAAATATTACGCACTTAACTTATGCTACGATGTTACAAAGAGGCGGATTGAGGTTTGGTCTGGGAAACTTGTTTTGGTCCAGGAGAGACCTGGCCATGGTGAGGATAGAGTTCATGAGCTTCTGATCACTTCGACCCATTCCTTCGATCACTTTCATCACCCTCTGGACCCGCAGTCTAACTGAGGGGTACATACAAGACTTGACGTTGCCAGTCGCTCCGCGCGGGTGTGCTTGACCACCTTCTTTAACCCTTAAGGGAGGGCAATTTCCAAAAATGATGTCCATGGGTACACAGCTGCACTCGCGATTCCGCCACTCAAAAAGTACGCACGAAGTACATACTCCCGTGATATTATGAACTAATAAGCCATCGCGTCGGGAAAACGTAGACAAACAAATTGCAGCGAAAAAATCGATAGATACGTTCACGTCCGCTAGCAATTTAGCACTGTTTGTAGCATCCGAGAGCGACGCGCGCGCAGTGGTACAGGGGGGAATTTATCAATGGAATATTTTGCTACTAACAGTACGCGAGTTGGTCATAGTATTAGTTATGCATTAACCAATTATTACGTATTTTTGTGGACAGTTTTGGGACTGAGTGTTTTTTTTTTTAACTACATAAATATGATCAGTTAAAGATACTTAGTGCCCCATTAAATTTTTTGTACTAATTAAAAAATAGTGGTGTATAAAGATACTGTTTATACAAACGTTGGTGAACCTAAATAAACAAAATAAAAAAATAAAATGTTGTTATATAATTGAGCTGAACGTTTATTAAACTGCATCGATCCAAATTTGCTTTTTGTTGTAGGTATTTGAGTTACATTGTGCTTCCTTGTACTTCAGGTTAAACTAGCGTTATATGGTATAGCTTTATGTTTCTTTTTTGTTAGTATGGATAACCATATCACCTCGTGTGGTTAAATGAAAATCGTAATTGCTGTTACAATGAAAAATTAATTTAATTCATTACAGAATTTAATACATCCTTTAGCAAAACACAAATTTAAACGTTATTAGGAAATTTCTACAGAACCAGCGTCACGTGATTCGGCGATAGTAAGGGGTCTTGTTGGAGATGCGCTTCCGGTGGTCGTTCAGAGTAACTGGTGCACTTAGCTCGTGTGATGAGGCGGCCAGATAAGGACTCCTCATCGCTGCGCGGCCGTATTTATTGTCCGTTGCAGGGCGCGTTTACCCTCAAATTATACAATTATTATTCAATATGATACAAAGGTACTGTTATTACTTTCATCTAACACTTTGATATATCAATGGTATTCTAAAACGCTAATAGGCTCATAAAGTACCTGATGAAAAATTCTTGCAGCTACTTCGGTATTTTAATTCATTTTGTCTTAAATCGCTCACGAGAGTAAATGTCCGTCCGTATCAATGAGTACAATAAAGGTATTCATGTATGCAATTTTAACGTGCTAATACGGATTAATACCTTTTGTTCTCTTACATTGAAAGTGTGCCGCTGCAATTTAATGTATAGAATAATCCGTATTTTATCATTCGATCACCGAATCAACTTGTTAATTATATTCCATTGTCCAACAAAACCAAAACGATCGTTGAATGCAATGGCTTGCAATCCCTAATTATGTTTTGGCATGCTGTCAAAATGAGCATATCTTCTTCAAAAGTACTAAGGGACTTTGTGGACAGACATTGACTGAGTAGAACTATAAAAATGCTTACTCGAAATTCTATCCAATGTAACTGTACAAGAATACAAATATTCGCGCTTTAACGATACGATCTCAAGATGCATATCTTAAATGTTTCCACGCGTTACTTGTTTAATAGAGAACGTTCAGGAAATGAACGCATTTACTTCTTAACCCGCAATAATACGTTCCAATATTCCTGCACACTTGCCCTGAAGGAAATTATTCAATTATGTATTTATGCAAAATGATAGTTACACATGCATGTTAATATACATAAAATGAAGTGATAGGTTGGTAGTCGGCGGAAACCAGACATGCTGGTTTAGAATAGGTGAGTTTTAAATAATATTTAGTACAAACAAAATAAATCGTTCCTTTTACTTACCTATAGACTTTTTAAATTTGATACTTTTCTGCACTGTTTTTATGCAGCTTTTATGTATAATCGAAGCATGTGAAATTATCAACATTCGATATTT
Organism: Euclidia mi; assembly: GCA_944739405.2. Lineage (NCBI taxonomy): Eukaryota > Metazoa > Arthropoda > Insecta > Lepidoptera > Erebidae > Euclidia > Euclidia mi. The sequence goes on along the minus strand of OX123184.2, from coordinate 59,223,414 downwards.
TGTATAGGTAAACATAAAATTAAAGCGACAATAAGAAAGCGTAATCCATTTAAATAAACTATTTTCAGTTTATTTTAGTACTTTATAATTCGACGATTGATAACATTTTTGTATTCGATTTTAAAATTGCGCGATTTATATCCATTATACAAGTTTATTTAACGAATGTAAGTCGAGGGAAATGACGGGGATTTATGAAATATGAGTGGGAAGGCCTTTGCTCTGCAGTGGGACGGCACAGCTCCATAAAAAAAAGTTCACCTCAACTACTGCGGCCACAACGATTGTTAGCCGTTCGAAGCGTTGGCGAAAAGCAGATGTTTTTATCATAAGTAACTTATTAAAACGCAATTAATAGCAATAGTAGAAATAGGAGCACCAGAAAAATATGCGATGACTCCGAAGCCATTGAAACATGGATACTACTAAGAGAGAATGACTATAACTACGATGGGAGTTTCTTTGTGACGAGTAATAATAGGAATTGCATGGTCACCTGGGATCATATTAACAAAGACTAAGATAAAGATCAGCGTATAGACTTCACGAGGGCTTTCAAGTACCAGATAATTCTAAAAGCCTTGTTTTCGGTGGCGACGTTTCTTTGAAATGTTTGTTAGATCATACAAAAGGCTATTGAAATTTTCGATTGAAAAAATCACGGTTATAACACGAAATAGGGAGCTGCACGATATATGGTAATAGAAGCCCATAAAACTGAAACGTAATATCGTTGACAGTCAAAGGCTAGCTCAGCAAGTGCCTGTGAGAATATCACGATTCTGCAGTTTTAGGAATTGCAATCTATATAATTGTACCGTAGAAGTTTTCTCATACGGACTGTAAACATACATGTGCTTAAAGATCATTTTTAATATCATTATAAGAGTATCGCTATGGCCATTAACTAAAGGCGTGACGGAGATACATCGAGTGCAAAGTATTTGCTGCTGCAAGTGACTTCGCTAAGCAACTTCGCACCGCACGAGGGATTGTGAGTGAAAGTACTTATTATTATTTTCCGAATACTTTACGAACCTGTTACAGTGCGATCTATTCTCTCTCAACAATATCAGACATTTAAAGCGTAATATGCACTCTTAGGAACCAGCTCTGGTCGAAATATAAAAAATCTAATGTGAAACCAAAGTTCAGTTTTACGGATGATTAGTATTTCCTATTAGTGTCTGCTTTGTTGGTCACTCGACATGTATCCATTTGCTGATGATTGTGATCTCGAGTTCTATTCTCGGGATAGCTGATAATGCAATCATCATAAGGTTTTACTGCGAATGAAATCTTAATTGTAGGGCAAAAGACTGGAATTATGCACGGCGGCAAATTATGGCCTTGTTTATCTAATTTATGGCCTCAATATAATCATCGCTTACTAACTTTATTCAGGCCTACTGCGCCCTGCTATATAATTTAATTATCTTGAAATTTGATGATATTTTGTAGCATATTTCTCTTGGCATCGGAACTGTCATAGGAACTGAAGAAGACCACAGAACTATTAATGTATTCCCAGATAATTCCCTGAAAATAAAAATGCAACAATGTTTAGCTCGTATGAACGAAACTTTGGTATCAACGTTTTGCTGCTTTGTAATAATCTAAATGGGAGATAATCCAGCATAGTTGGAAACAATCGTCAGGGAACATAAAGCGGTCGTATCCACGTATTCGAGTGATGCGAACATCCCAGTTTTCCTATTCTGTTTGGTAACAGGCGTGCTTACACTGTAGCCACGTTAGTTTTTATTTTCGGGGTCCGTAGCACTCATTTCAAAAACGGATATCCGCGCAAAGATATTTCATTTTGCACGTTGTCTGTATTCAAATAAATGTTAAATGGTCTGCATTCTTTGCGCTATCATGTACATTAGGTTTTTATTTCTACGTCTATATCTCTATTTGCTTGTTATGTGATGTGAATAAAAATGTTTTAATCGTATTGAATGTAAGCGCAAATAATATAATGCGTTCTTTGCCAAGTACGAAAATATATATTATTTCATAACAGAACATTATTTCTTCAGATTACGTTATACATATTCGAAGAAAATATAATGAAAAAGAATCGAAACGAAAAATGTGTTACCAATTGCTCCGTTCAAAATTAAATTCTGCCAAGATTGATTAATGAAATAATATTGATCAAATTTAATGCCGTTTAATGAACTCGAAACTATTCAATATGTGATCTGCAGTCTATGTCAAAGAGATAATATGTGAATATCGAAGAAAGTATAAAATAAGTTTATCTTGTAGATACCGCGTTTATTTTAGGTGTTTAAAGAGCACTGACAGAGATTTTTATTTGGTGGGTTTTATGGCACATTGTTACGTTGCTACCCCCTAAAGTCGTTGTAGCTGCGGATTGAAAATCCATTTAGTCGTTGTATGAGCACATATTCATTCAAAAGCTTACTGGGCACAAAGTTTGCAGAAGAAAAGAAAGTGTGTGTAATCCAGACCGAAGTTCGGTAGTCAGTAGCTCCACTCAACGGAGACTAACCAAATGCGCGAAATGTATTTTATAGTTTCTTTATTCTACGACTCTCGTAGTCTGATGTGACGACATAGCAGACACGACCAGATAGAGATTGGGTGCAAGACTAGCAGCTTGATGTACTTTGGGCGACACGGGTATGTCCATTGTCCTGAACTTATTTTAGGGAATACTAGGCGAAACACCAATACCGAATATTTTTTTATTCACAGAAATCGAACCCGATAACTTTTGATGGCTAGATCACCGAGACATTAATATATACTGCGAAGATTCACATGTTACCCCATAAATTTGAGTTATGCGTGTGTAACATGTGAAAGAATTAGTCAAAAAACTGTTTTCCATTTAGTTTCTGTGATTCCATTTAACGAGTAATGCAGAATTTTGTGCCAAAATGAACACATTATGCACCAGTGAGGTATGTCTTGTGATTGTTTATTGCATAAACTGGATCTGTATTCGCTTCGCATAAATTAAGGGCAATAAGCTGTGACGATATATAAGCTTTTTATTCTTCGTTTTTGTTACAAATGTCTGTTTCTAGACATTTGTAATAAAACAAACTTACCTCGAGTCTAGTTTCGTACTAACCATTTATAATAAATGGTTAGTACGAAACTAGCGGTTTCTTCAAATCAACAAACATTTCAAATTATTTCATTTTTATATTTTATGAGATTCTGTCCAGAATTGGTGTAATTTATCCTTATCAGAGTGAAATTAATTTTCTATTCCATCTGGTTCCCGGTATTAGGTATACATTTTGTGCAAATTTTAGGCAAGGGTTGATTTTTAGGATTCCGTACCTCGAAAGGAAAAAACGGAACCCTTATACTCGTAGGATCAGTTTGTTGTCCGTCCGTCTGTCAAGACCCTTTTTCTCAGGAATGTGTGGAGGTATCAAACTGAAATTTATACTAAATATTCGAATCTATGGTTCCACAGAGCTGTAAAAAAAACAAACTTCTAATCCAACGCATTCAAAACATACAGCCGTATATCCTGCAAATTGCAGCATATTTTCAAACTCGCATTGGAATCAAAACCTACAGGGTACTCTCCGTGAACTCAGAATCTTGAAATTTGGTACGAAGCAACGTCTTATAACTTATAAAGAAAAAATTGTGAAAACCGTAAATTTTAAGTTACACTTTGCCGAATGTCAAAAATGTTCTTACTAATATAATTTTAAATAACGAAACAATTAACCTAGTTGATTCAACTGTATTTTTAGGTTTAACTTTAGATTGTAAGCTTCAGTGGGGTGCCCAAATATCCTGTTTGGCAGTCAAACTTAGTTCTGCAGCATTTGCAGTTAGGAAAGTTCGCCAATTCACAGACGTAGATACTGCTAGACTAGTTTACTTTAGTTACTTTCACAGTGTAATGTCTTACGGGATACTATTATGGGGTACGGCGGCCGATATTCAGACAATTTTTGTTATTCAAAAGAGGGCCATACGTGCAATATATAAGTTAGGTGCTAGAGATTCTTTACGAGATAAATTTAAAGAAGTAGAAATATTTACAGTTGCATCGCAGTATATATTTGCTAATTTAATGTACGTTAAGAAAAATTTAACTCTTTACCGTAAAAACAGTGACGTGCACAAAGTGAACACAAGGAATAAGCATAAACTAGTGGGCACTAACTACCGTCTACATAAAGTTCATAACTCATTTGCGGGACTCGGTATACAATTCTTCAACAAATTACCTCTGGAAATAATGAATTTACCTCTGCACAAATTTAAAACCACTACTGGGAATTTTCTTTTAAAAAGGGGTTATTACACTATTAAAGAATTTCTAGATGACAAGACATCATGGGTCTAGTTGCTTTTTTTTTAAATTCACCATTATTGTTATTTTTTATGACTGTGTAAAATACTCTCTTCTTAATTAGTAACATGTTAAGTGGAGGTGCCTCGTGAACACATGATTTTTGCAGGATTTGGATATTATTACGATTTGTTGAATGTAGTTTAACATTATTTATTCCTGATCATATCGTTGTTCACTTGTCACCTTCACAAAATTCTTTCTACATTTGCATTCCTTCACGCGGTCCACTGATTTATGTTCATAATAACGATCTGAAAAATGGAGGTAATTGGCGGTCATGGTCTGTATACCAATAGATTGTTTCTTACTGCCGGTTCGTATACCGTTATCGTCATGCTCACTAAAATGTCATTTCTTGTGGTGGCGTCGTGTGTCGGGTCATCCCTGTCCCTCTAATATGGCGAGAGGGATGATGGCTGGCACATGCGTCATACTCGTGAACGGGTGCTACTTGCGATGACTGGTCGATGACGGTCTTGCGGGCTGGTATTAGATTTTAATATTTAACTGCATCATTTCCATCACGGTTCTGATCACTTTCGCGGATTGCCTGCATTATTAGGTATATATAATGTAAGTGGATGCTCCTGTTTCACCATGTCTATTCTGAGGAGGCTAACCAAAAGTATTATGCTTGAGTATTATTATGTACAGTAAATATATACAAGTGATATAGAAGGTGTAACAGTTGCAGCACCTTACAAAATGTAAATTATGTGTATTATGCAAAACCTGGCGAAGAAAAAGAGTGACCGTGAGTTTTATTGCCCGTTCTTTCTCATGGTTCTACCTATTGCTTTGCGAACGTGGCAGTAAATGTAAATGTAGAGTCTTTAAGTAATTATTTTATAAATTTATTATTTTGACGTTCATAAGCGTCACATTGTGACCCAAATGAATAAACGATTTTGAATTTGAATTCACAGCACGAAAGAGTTAACTAGGAAAATTTTATCACCTACACTAGTTAACTCAGAAGTGCTGTGCAAAACCGAAGCTGTAAACGCCTGGAAAATGGCTTGTCCAAGCACTGATTTGCCTACCAACCTATTCTCCCAAAGACAGTGGGACGCGCCGCTTTGTGACATTGTAAGGAAAAGTCTTTTAGATGCATCTTTTAACGTTGCAGAACGTGCTCGCTTGCTGGCTGTGGGAGAATGGGAATCGGGTATGTGGCTTCAGACACTACCATCGTCCAACACTGGAACCATGTTGGACGATGAGACGTTCCGTATCGCCTCCGTGTGTTTCTCCGCATCTATGTCATTGTGGAGAAGACGTCGATAGCCTCGGACACCATGGGCTATCTTGCAGCAGAAGCGCTGGTAGAATTCCCCGTCACGCCCATCTGAATGACATAATTCGTCGTGCTCTTGTCGCGTCGGGCGTACCAGCTGTACTTGAACCAAATTGTTTGGTACGCGACGACGGTAAGAAACCTGATGGTATGGCATTGTTGCCTTGGAAAATGGGTAGGCCCCTGGTGTGGGACGCAACCTGCGTAGACACCTTCGCGCCATCACATGTTCCAAGCACGGGAGGCCATGCTGGCGCTGCTGCTGCAACTGCGGAAATCCTCAAACGGCGTAAATACAATAATTTAGTGAGTAATTACATGTTTGAGCCGCTTGGGGTTGAAACGCAAGGCTCATGGGGTCCGAGCGCTCGTTCACTATTCCGGGAAATTTCTAAACGTTTAATCGACGTCTCACGTGACTGGTTTATTCTTAGATCAGAGAATCAGCATTGCCATCCAGCGTGGCAATGCTGCCAGCCTTCTGGGCACGTTACCCGATGACATTGATGCGGAGGCATTTTACGACGCCTAAACCTTGTAAATATTTTAAATTTTTAATTTGTTTTTAAGGTTTTTTGTACATATACTACTTAGACATTAAGATTAGATTAAGCTACATATAGATTATAAAATGAAATACCTTGATAATATTTCTGAAAAATAATATTAATAGTTATATTATAAAATAAGCGATATATGTTAATATAAAATAAAGGATGACTGATTACAAACGACAAAGACCCCTTTTTCTTTAATTTATGCTCCTCCAGCTTTCCATACTGTAATGTTATGGATTTCATTTGCCAATAAAAATACCATAACTATGACTGGTGAACTTTTACTTATATAACTACAGGTTTGTACGGAACCCTCGGTGCGCGAGTCCGACTCGCACTTGGCCGGTTTTTTGTGAGATAACATCAAAGTTGATGAAAATTTAAATGATAACTTCTTACAAATTATGTAAATGAATCTGAAATCCCTTTATGAGGATTCTAGAGCTTGTGTGAGGATAAACCGGGCATACACTGACTGGTTTACCATCGAGAAAGGTGTTAGACAGGGATGTGTAGCGTCGCCGTGGCTGTTTAAACTCTTCATGGACAGTTGTTTGGAAGATTTAAAACATAGTGACTGCGGATTAAGGATGAATGGGTTACTCGTCAAATGCCTCATTTATGCTGATGATCAGGTAATACTTGCATCTTCAGCGGAGGAGTTGAGGGAGATGGTAACAATCATGCTTGGTGCGTGTTTGAGAGGAAAGGAATGAAATTGAATGTAAGTAAAACGAAAGTTATGGTTTTTGAAAAGGAGGAATGCGTTACGGCTTGTAATGTTTTGATCGATGGACAGCGAGTGGAACAAGTGAATGAGTTTGTTTACTTAGGTACGTTGTTTACAAGAAAGTAAAGATAAAGAAGAGTTAGTGCAGGTAATAGTGTGAATGGAGCTCTGACGGCGTTTATGAACAGTCAAAAAGTGTCCAAAAAGGCACGTTTGGCTGTGCATAGAGGCGTGTTAGTGCCTACCCTTATGTATGGTAGTGAAAGTTGGGTATGGCAGAAGAGACTTGCAAGTAGAATAAGTGCTGTAGAAATGAGAGCACTGAGAAGTATGTGTGGTGTGTCTTTGACCGACAGAGTTAAGAATTGTGTGATACGAGAGTGGTGTGGGGTAAAAGAAGATGTAGTGACAAGCATCGAGAAAGGCATGTTGAGATGGTTTGGGCACATGGAGAGGATGGATGACGAAAGACTGACAAAGAATATATATAAGACAAGTGTGAATGGGACAGGACGAAGGGGAAGACCTAGGCATTCTCTGACCAGATTGGAGACATCCTAAAAAAGGACAGCTCAGAAGTACCCTAAAAAGAAGAGCATGCATGAGAAACTTGATGGGAGTGAATGAAGCAAGAGAGGCATGTCAGGATCGTTGCAAATGGCGTTCCGTAGTCTCTGCCTACCCCTCCAGGAAACAGGCGTGAGTCTATGTATGTATGAATATCGGATGGAGGATGTTTTTTGACTAAAGCTGTCTTTTTAAATGCATAACTTTCTGCTTTGTGGAGTTTATGATCAATTAATGGTTTTATGACTACCTGACTATCAATTGTTGCGTATTAGTTAAGGGTTTATTCATTGTGAACATCAATTATTATGCTAAGGTGAAACCATGGCATTTTTGTTATGTGTAGATCATACTTAAATGTGGTTAGATTATAGGCAGACCCTCCAATATAATGCGCTCTCTTGATACAACTTAATTTTAAGGACATAGGGCAAAAATGTATGGAACGTGGTACCCGCTCCAATAGTCAACATTAATATATCATTGAAAAGACATTTTGATGCAGAAAAACGCCTACCATGGCGCCTGTCCCTATTCACGTTTGGGAAGCAGTAATCTCACTAAGTTTTATAAATGAGAATTTACTACAAACTACTTATATTAGTAAAATAAAGCTGGAATATGATAGAATTAGACGATAATATAACACACTACAATATAACTAACACACAGGATTCTATTATTAAAAGAAGTAAGAAAACTAGCGTTCTTCATATAAAAATAATATATTTTAGTAATAAGTGAGTAGATTTAAACATGTGAAATACTGTTGGACACTATTATTTGCACCGTTGATCAATATATAACAAAAATATGTTTTTATACGGATATGTCGCGACTGAATTCGTCCACGCAAAAGCCAGGCATCTTCGTGTATGCCATAGTCTGGCAGATCTTCAAGTGTTCCCTCTCTGTACATTTCAATTATATACAGACCATTTGGTAAATGCTCAGCACAGTAAGATCTTGCCAGCTTGGGTTAGTATGTACCTAGCGCTATTAGAATTATAACCTCCTCCGTCAATGCAGGGAAGTTTCGTATCTGGATCGCTTCCATCCTCTTAAAATCTACTCTTCTGTAATTATGCGGTTTTCTCTCTACATACATATGCAGAAGATTCGGGGTATCTAGTTTAAAGGAAGAATGCATGGCAAAATCTTACGTAAAAGCGTTATTAATAGAAAACATGAACGGAAATGTAGAAAATATTAGCTTGGTACTCATTTTCTTACATAGATAAATGGTACTTAATATACTCGTATACGTATGTTTATCGCCGGAGCCACGGGACTATCTAAACAAGTTACCGCGGCCCTGGAACGCAAAGGGAAACCGAAGGAACAGGGTTTTTATTAGTTAGTAAGACTGTCGTTTATCTCCAAACGCAATCAGATTTGAGACTGGCGGCTATAGTAAATATTGTTCCTCTTGGTAAGACCTTGCGAACGACACTACAATCATATCAATTGGAGCCGGATACCATTTTGCACATTCACCTTTGCATCGATTACGACTGATGTTATTTGAATATGTTATTACTATGCATGCAGTATACTATCCGTGTGGTAACGGTTTATGAACACATAATCTTACGACCCTACTTCATTCTGTGGGTTTCGTAAGAGACGACTAAACAAAATAGATGAAGCAAATACATGCGTTTGTAAAGAGACGGAAAACTAGACGTCAGAACATAGTTGCACCGGCTGTTTTTCCAACTCGTCCTGGCGTGTATTTGGCGGGGGTCATAGACGTCAGACCACGTGTAATCTTAATATATAAAATCCTTGCGTTACTGACTGACTGACAGACACGCTAGAGCCGAAACTATTGGGCGCAGGAAGCTGAAATTTGGCATGTATGTTCCTTGGGGACCGTAGGGGTGCACTAAGAAGGGATTTTCCGAAATTCCTACGGGATCGGCCAAAACGGGTAAATTTAAAAAAAATGCAGGCGTAGCTGCTGGTGTCCTCTAGTTGTGTATATAACCCAAAAGAATATTTAATCCAAGCTGCGTACCAATATTTAAAACAATATAAGGTGACTTGTAGAGGATACGGTAAGTGTTTTCATTTTTCGACTTGCATAGTTGGTGCAATTGTTTGGATGGTCGCTTTAAAACTGCGCTTCTTCCAGCGTTATACTCAACTTATATTTTATGCTGAGATGGTACAAATATTGTGTGATTTCTGCAAACGTGGACTGAGATCGGTAAGTACAAAAAGAATTGACAAAAATATATCTAAACAGTTATAACGAATTGATGGTTGGTAAGTAGTTCAATATTAGATACAGATATATTTATTGGTGCTATTCAATCGCAATACATCAGCACGGCCGATAATTAAATGGATACAGGCGTAATGACGCACGTACAGGTTTTTCTTATTTGCTTTTTATTAATGTCAGGTAATTATTGAAATTCCTTTTGTTTTTTTTTTTATGGTAATAGGCGGCAAACGAGCAGACGGATTGCCTGATGGTAAGCAATTACCGCCGCCCATGGCCACAAGCAACACCACAGGAGTCACAAGTGCGTTGCCGCCCCTTGGGGTTGGGAAAAGGGATAGGATGAGGAATGGGATGAGGGAGAAGGAATAGGGGATAGGGCCGCCGGCACTCTCACTCACCGAACGAAACGCAACAGTTTAGGTACTGTTACTTTACGTCGATTTTCTGTGAGAGGGTAGTACTTCCCCGGTCGAGCCGGCCCATTCATGCTGAAATCAGCAAGGCTCTACTACCTTGGAGAAATAGGAACCATATTTCCTATAACCTTTATTTCCTACATTTATTATCTCAATATTCTGAGTAATAAAACAAGCAAAAGTAAATATAATTAATTTCTAAGTAATGGCTTTTCATGTATCAATAGCAGTGGATGTTATTGCTATCGGGATGTATTCCTTGAGATGTGTAACAGGACACATTTTTGTTTCTTCGTACTTAAGGAATTTTGTGCCCAAAGTGTTCAATGGAATCAGATTACTTTCGCTCGAATGCTGGGTTATCTATCATTATCTCTAGTCCTCCACTTTTTACGTAACCTGCATGCTACAGGAAAATTAATTAAAATATCGCAGTTCTTATCTAAAAAGAAGACTTATCAAAAGTAATCGTCACCTGCCGCCGCTGCTATGCACGACTTTTATAACGATAACATTATTTTTATTCCAACAGAAGTTCTAGTATTGCAATTAAAAATGTTCGTTGCGTTGCTTTAATTAAATAATCTTTTTAGCTTTCCGGTTGGCGTATCAGCACACTCGTTTTTAGGGTTCCATACCTCACAAGTTAAAAAAGAAACCCTTATAAGATCACTTTCTTGTCCGTCTGTCTATCTGTCTGTCTGTCCGTGTGTCACCACCGATTTTCTCAGGAACAGGTGGACCTAGCAAATTGAAATTTATACCAGATGGTGAGGTCTATGCTTCCTGTTAGGTGTATTTTCAACCCAAAACCTAAAGGGTAAGTACCCTTTAGGTTTTGGGTCGAAAACCTATTTGGTAGTTCCCGGTGAACTAGAATCACGACATAGACGGTTGTAATAGGTTTTCGACCCAAAACCTAAAGGGTAAGTACCCTTTAGGTTTTGGGTCGAAAACCTATTTGGTAGTTCCCGGTGAACTAGAATCACGAAATTTGGCCAAAAGCAGCACAAATAAAGGAAAAATTACAAAAAATTAAAAAAGTTGAAAATTTAAGGGTGTCCTACATAGATAGTCGACTCCATTTAACATAGTCCTCTAGGTTGTATGGGCGCTCATACAGATTTAGAGGACTAGCGTAATTAGCACCAACCTCAAATAAGGTAAAATGCGTACGGAACTCTCGGTGCACGGGTCAGACTAGCACTTGCCCCAATTTTTTAGGGTTCCGTACCTCACAAGGTAAAAAAGGAACCCTTATAAGATCACTTTCTTGTCCGTCTGTCTGTCTGTCTGTCTGTCGGTCTGTCTGTCCGTGTGTCACCACCGATTTTCTCAGGAACGGGTGGACTTAGCAAATTGAAATTTATACCAAATACTGAGGTCTATGGTTCCTATTAGGTGTGTAAAAATCAGGGTCCTGGGTCGACCCGATAAAAAGATATGGTCAAAATTAGATTTTTGCGAAAACTTGTAAGCACCAAAATTAACCTTAATTTTCAACTTTTTTTAATTTTCGGAACTTTTCCTTTACTTGTGCTGTAAGACCTTGGTTTTGACCAAAATTGACAATTCTAGGTCAACCGTAAGTACCCTATAGGTTTTGGGTCGAAAACCTATATGGTAGTTCCCGTTGAACTAGAATCACGAAATTTGGCCAAAAGCAGCGTCCTACAGCACAAATAAAGGAAAAATTCTGAAAATTTAAAAAAGTTGAAAATTAAGGTTAATTTTCGTACTTGTTAAAGCGCCCCTAATGGAGAGAAGCCATCGATAGAGACCGCTAGGGGGCGCATTTAGAAAATGTATGGAAATTTTTCCCGTCGTCTAGGCTATCGTCCACCGTGACGATTGAGTGTAAACTGGTACTAGACCCTCAGATTTAGAAGACTAGCGTAATTAGCACCAACCTCAAATAAGGTAAAATGCGTACGGAACCCTCGGTGCGCGAGTCAGACTCGCACTTGCCCGATTTTTTTATTTATTATTATAGACGATCAATTTTTACATCTGTACGGTACTAATTAAACCTAATATAGTTTTCTATTTTTCCCTATATTTTATTCTAACAATCATTATCGTGTATGAAGTAGCTGTAAAGTAAAGGAAACTACGCCGTTAAGAGAGAAATACACAAATAGCGAGAAGCTAAGTTAGTACACGCCGTGAAAAACATCTAAACTGAACGAAATCTTCAGCCATGTGAAATGTACCTAGTCGTTTGAAACTAGGTAAATAGTAGTATACCTATCTACTTACTTACACTTTATTATGATTTAGTAATAAAAATATACTTCTATAAAAACGATAGATTCTGAACATATTATGTTAATGTTTGGATGGATGGATATTTGTTACTCTTTAAAGTCACATACCACTGAACAGACTTTATAACTTTAAAAAAAAGTATACCATTCTGGACAAAAATAAGGGCTGCAAATGGAACTTTGTATTTTTGAGAGTTTACGTTTAACCAATAAGTTTTTTTTGCTTTCAAACTTCTGTATTAATTGCATTCAAGTCACACTTATTTTCATTTCTTTGACGGTATGTCGATGTAGAATGACAATTTATCGATAAATAATCCTACTATTGTAATTGGCTTGTGTCCACTAAGAATAAATCGGTTTGATTGTAGTATCTATAGATTCATTATGATTTTAAGATGTCAATAAAGTTTATTATTTATTATAAAAAGGTAAGATTAATGTTATTTTTAGATTTCTAAAACTAAACATAATGTATTTATTCTTGTGAAAGTGAACACCAATCAGAGAGCATTACGTCAAACAATACGTCCGTAATTCATGTTGTTGACGTTTTAGTAGTAAATACAACTAAAACGTCAAACTTTCTACCTCTCAAATCGAATATAACAAAATAAAAGTGGGTACATCAGACCAGACTTCATTCACGGTTTGTTTTGTTTTGCACTTTGTGACCGCCATGACGGTTTACAGCGTTTCCGTGTCAAATTCAAAAAGGTTTTTAAAAAGCCGTAATTAGTATTGTTGCTGATCGATTTTTGAAGAAAATCTGGTATTTCAGTTTAACATCTAATAAAGGAACGAATTAATCGCTTATTACATTTAAGGACACAAGCCTATTCGGATATAGGTACGATAAGGCTTTGAGTAATTATTATAAGTTGGCCACATTTAAAAATGAATATCATAACTTTGTGTAATGGACTTTTATTTGGTGATTCTTGACGTTGCCAGCGGTTCCGCAAGGGTGGGCTTGACCACCTTCCTTACCCCTAAGGGAGGTCAATTTCCAAAAATCCTCTCTTAGTACTCTCTTGCACTCACTAAGCAACATACTTGCAAAAGTTCAGCTACGCCCAGTAGTCACGGCTCTAACAAAGAGAGGAGTGAGGTGACTTAAGGTGATAATATGATGCCGTAGCGCAATTATAATTTAAAATAATTATACTTTACAGTCAGTGACTTATAATAATTTGAACGTCTTTATTAATATTTCGGATTTCCAATGTAATATTTATATTCTCATTCATTTTAGCCTGTACAACCTGAATAGGCTTAAGTAGATCTAATGCTGTTATAACCAATGAACTATCATTATTTCGTACTGTAAAATATTCAATATCAGAACTTTCATTGCTAACTGTACCAACAATTACTTAATACATACTCGTCTAATTTTCAACTATTGTAAATGTGTGACAGCTCAATAGAAATATTCTTCATAATAAAGTTTTGAAAAAATAATAACAGAAAAATTATTTTATAAAATTTTACGCCGATGACAGGACAAGCATAAATGGTAAATTGGTAAAATACAGCGAATAAATAAAACACCGTCATCACAAACGGGTACAATCGAATAGTCGCCTGATTGTACCGAATGTATAATAAAACCATTGCTATGAGAAACTGTGTTGTGTTCGATTGTGAACGAACGTTTAATCACATTTGTTACTAGTTCTCAATTCTACAAAGGTGACAAATAAATAAATAATTAAAGAAATTAAAAATTCTCTGTAAATCATTTCATAACATGTTTACGTGACTTTCAGTAATTTTGTTGTTATTTACCTATTTTTTTTGTGAGAAATGGTTACTATTTCGGTAAAAAATCATCGAATAAATTTGTTAAACTGAAACTGAAAAACTGCCACCGCTGCAGTTATCTGGTGTGGTATTTTTCGGCGTTAACCAGTGCACAGAGACAACCTGTAACGTATGTCCGGTACCTACCGAGTATGTGTCATAATACCGTCCATACACTCGGCCAATCAGAGAAGGCCATCGTCCGTTCTCGTGGAGTTTGCCATATATGGTAATACATAGTAGGTAATATAGAGTAGTGTTTTTTGGGCGGTAGGTGTGAAAAAGTTAACAGCTGTTAAAAAGTATCAAGTTTGTATTTAATTAATTTAAAGCTTAAAACTGAGTTTTTATTCTTGTATTAGTTGACAAAATACAGTACTTACATAGACAGTATTGTTTATGTAATAAACATCCAATAAATTACACCACCTGCCAGCACTTCAAATACACACTTCCATTCTCAAAACCATATTGAAGAATCCTTGTAAAGCTACAATGTCACAGCTAGATGATATAAAAATGGCTCAGAACAGTCTTGAGGAGTCCTTCTCAAGGAGGATGGCGGAGCTGGAGGCACAACTTCAGGTTGCTGGTCCGGCAAAGGAAACGGTTGCGAAGGTCGCCGAGGAGTTTCGCACCTTTTGAGAGCTGATGTTCTCAATGCTCAGCCTCCTGCGCAAGCAAGTTAACGAATGTTGCCATAGCATTGATGCTATAGAGACCAGGCACAGGCGCAAGGCTCTTGTATTTCTCGGGGTGCCAGAGGATGAGAAAGAGTACTGCAGGGCTTCGGTTCTAAATATTGTTCACAGTCTGGCACTTTCCACTGTGGCGGCAGGACATCAATGTCTGCCATAGAATTGGATCGCTCAAGAGGATCACCTTTGACCAATATTAGCCTGGTTCACAAATGGGGATGTCAGAACAGCTGTTTGGAAGGCCAAGACCAAACTCAAGGGAACATCTATTTCAGTCAAGGAGTTCCTGACAAAACCACGGCAGGCAATCTTCGCAAAGGCCCGTCAACACTTCGGGATGCGGGCGTGTTGGACACAAGACGGCGTCATCGTGGCCAAAGCATCCGATGGTAGCCGTCTCAAGATAACCACCATGGAGCAGCTAAACTCCGTGATGATGAAGCACTCCGGGGATGCAAGCGGTTCTTCATCGGCGAGCAGGAGCGAAACAACGAGTGCTGGTACGTCCAACACAAACGCAAAACCGCGTAAATAATCAATTAGTCTCGTTACATCCTTAGTTAATGTGTAAATATTAGTCATATTCATTTACGCGTGTTTCCCTCCATCAATCTTACATTTACTTTGGTTTGTTTACGTAGTAGCCGCCGTGACCCACAATTATACTTTGTAAATTGATAAAATTTGTTAATTAATTTTGTGTTTATACCGCTGTATTGACAAGAGTGACATGACATATCTGATAACAGCTGTCAATAGTGTCAATTCGACGTGAGTGAAAGGTAATGAATGCATTCTGCGTTCGGAAATGTTATTGTTACTTTTGTTCAAGGAACTTTTGTTTATTGCGTTTAGTTTGAGTGAGCTGGCGGGTGGTGCAGAGAGGTGTAGTTCACTTGTTAATTAGCATTGTTTTTTTTCTTTTTATATTCGTGATATATATTATTAAGTATATTAGTATTGTTAGCGGAATCATAATTGTTTAATTCGCTTCTTGTAACGTCACACGCCAAACTCTATAAAAGCAGTCGAGCTCGGGTAATAGGGTCATTTGCTTGTCGGACCACGTGCAGTGAGGTTGTTGGTTTGTGACGTTGCAATCTGCGGTAAGCGTTATAATTGTCATTTTTATACTTATTGGTGCTGATTATGTTCGTATTTTTGTGAAATGGAGTTTTAGTGATTAAGTTGGTTAAAATTGTAATTTAAAGTAAATTGATAGTTCATCCTGATATTTGTTTTTTTTTTAATTGGATTCCATTTTTGACGCTAAAATCAGAAGTGGGATTCACCTGTGCTCACAAATTATTTTTGGCTTTTGTTTTATTTAATTTTCTATTCTACCTCCATTTTACAAATAATTTAATATTTGATTGTTTTTTGTGTAAAATGCCACGACCGTCACGATCTCGTGAAAGGTCTTGTGAGACGCCTCGTCGGACAGCGAAGCGTAGCAGATCGCAATGACGCAACCATAAGCCTCGTTCACGATCTCGCAGGGATAGGTGCCGTTCGCGATCTCGTGAGGATAGCTATCGTTCCCGGTCTCGCTACGATAGGTACCATTTGCGGTCTCGCAGCTATCGCCATCGCTCACATCCGCGCAATCGTGAACATCGGTCACGATCTGGAAGTGATTACCGTAAACACCGTTCGCGCGATAGTCGAAGTGAGTCTGACAGTGTTAAATACCGACTACGTTCACGTAGCAACGACAGATATCGTTCCGTGTCTCGTGGCAGTAGGCATAGGTCACGTTCGCGTCATGATCGCTCTCAGAAACGGTCTCGCCGTGATAGGGCTGTATCGGTTAGTCCGAAACGTCGCGAGGACTCCGTAAAGATAGCGTTAGGCACGATAATGTCACGCTTAAACGCAATAGAGACAAGTTGTGGGGGTAGTATGCAGTCACCATTACCTGCTTGTCCCAGCACATCTCAAAGCGATAGTGCGGTGGGTCCAGCAACTCAAGTGCTCGTTGACGCACTGCAGAATATCACAAAAGTATCTAAGTCCCAGAATTATTATGTTTCGAATTTCGATCCGGCAATGAACAGCTTTGAGGTGTGGTGCGATGAGGTGGAGCGGGCTCGGTTAGCTAACAACTGGGGAGATTCGGAGTGTTTGTCGCGAGTGGCGCATTGTCTTAAAGGAGACGCCAAGACCTGGTTGAATGAGTGGGTCACTAATGACCGCTCTTGGTCAAACTTTATTAAAGAGTTTAGATCTCTTTGTCCGCAAAAGACGGATTACGCCAAGATACTTCGTGAAGTCATAAATACATCCTCCGATAAGTACCTTACTTACGCGGAATACGCGCGGCGGTCATTGCTGCGGCTGCAGATAGTGCAGGGTCTGAGCAGCGACCTGAGGGTACTTATCGTTATTCGCGGCATAAGAGACGTTCAGGTGCGGTCAGCGGCGGCTAATGCTAACCTAACTATAGATAACTTGGTCTCCTTTTTAGCAACATATTCGAAACCTGCTCGCGTCAAGCACGATTCTCATACGTCGTTTAAGGCAGGCAAGAAACGTAACAACGATAAGACAAAATGTTATGATTGTGGCCAAGTTGGCCATACAAGGAATAATTGCAGAAATCACAACATTTCTAAATCGCTTGTGTGTACTTTCTGTAAAAAGAAGGGGCATAAGGAGAGCGATTGTTTTGCTAAGTCTCGATCGGAAAACCGAAATAGCGACCAACGCAAGGTTAATCTCTGTAGCGAAATTTCGAATAGTACCGTAAAGGGGGACGTGAGTACCGCGGTGATACAGGGAATACCGGTAGACGTTTTAATCGATACAGTCGCTTTGAATGTGTCCCTTCTGTCATCGGATGTACTCAAACATTTCGCAGGTCCACGGAAGGAAACCTGTTGCGTGCTGAAAGGCATTAGTGACACCGAGATTGTCGCTCGGGAATACATTAGTCTGACTGTAGAGTTTCGCGACATCTCGCTGGACTTAGACTTTGTTATCGTTCCCGCGTCTTGCATGAACATGCCCATTATTATCGGAACCGACGTTCTTAATCGCGATGGAGTGACGTATGTTCGTACGAAAGATGAGTCTTATCTCATGCATAAACCAAGCGCGGTAGTAAATTCGGTTCAGACGGTCGAACTTAATAAAGTGAATTCGCCACTTGAGGGTAAAGAGCTTAGCTCTTTAATGACGGTCATAAACGAGTTCTCTCCTTTTTTTATATCCGGAACTGCTAATACGACAGTGTCAACCGGGTCGATGACTATTAATCTAACGAGCGAAACTCCTGTAGCTTACCATCCTTACCGATTGTCGCATCAAGAAAAACTGAAAGTACGCGAGATAGTACAGGATCTTTTAGACAAAGGCATCATTAGGGAGTCGAGTTCAGAATACGCGAGCCCGATCATTTTGGTTAAAAAGAAGGACGGTTCTGATAGAATGTGTGTTGACTTTCGCGCGCTCAATCGCATCACAGTTAAAGACAGATACCCGCTTCCGTTGATCGATGACCAAATTGATCGTCTCGGAACGGCTAAATTCTTCACCAGCCTTGATATGGCGTCTGGTTTCCTCCAAATTCCAATCGATGAAGCGTCTATCCATAAAACGGGATTCGTAACACCAGAGGGGCATTACGAGTTTTTGAAGATGCCTTTTGGTCTGTGCAACTCCCCGACGGTTTATCAACGGATTATCAACAACACATTGCGGAGATTTATCGATGCCGGTAACGTCCTGGTGTATATCGATGATGTTTTAATCCTAAGCCAGACCATCAGTGAGGGTGTCGCGTTATTACGGGAAGTTCTCAAAACTCTTACTGATGCAGGGTTTTCTATAAATCTCCAGAAGTGCTGTTTCCTGAGCTCTGAGGTCGAATACTTGGGGCGGATCGTAAGCCATGGTCAGGTTAGGCCGAGCCCCAAGAAAATTGAGGCTTTAATAAACACCCCGACCCCGACGAATGTCAGGCAAGTACGCCAACTTTTGGGGCTTGCTGGATACTTCCGTTGGTACATAAAGGACTATGCAACGAAGACTGCAGGTATCTCACGACTTACTAAAAAAGACATCAAATTTGAATGGGGTCCCGAGCAGGACCAGGTACGGCAGTACATCATTGACCAACTTACGAACGAACCGATACTTGCAATCTTCGATCCAAGTCTTCCTACCGAACTTCATACCGATGCAAGCAGCGCTGGCTATGGGGCCGTGCTGATGCAGACTCATGCTGACGGAGGGAAACGAGTGGTTGCATATTTCAGCAAGGTTACTCAAGGCGCTGAAAGCAAATACCACTCTTACGAGTTGGAAACCTTGGCGGTCGTCAAGGCGTTGCAAAATTTTAGACATTACCTCATTGGCATATCGTTCAAAATTGTAACTGATTGCAACGCGTTGAAGGCAACCGAACGAAAAAAAGATTTGCTTCCTCGGGTGGCGCGCTGGTGGATTTACATGCAAGATTTTAATTTCACCATTGAATATCGTAAGGGCGTGATGATGGGTCACGCAGACTATTTGAGCAGGAACCCACCAGTCGTGCGATCCGTGGAGGTCAATCAAATTGATAGACCTGTTAATTGGGCTCAAGTAGCTCAGTCTACCGACAGCGAGAGTCAGGACTTGCTACAGAAGCTAAGAGATGGTCAGTTAGACTCGCGTCGATATGTCAACAAGAACGACGTTCTCTATTACCGATATTCCACTGTCGGTGAGGAACAGCGGTTACTGTGTTTTGTCCCTAAAGGGTATCGTCTCAGTTTGCTCCGTATCTTCCATGATGATCATGACCACATTGGGGCCGACAAAACACTAGATCTTATTCTCAAACATTTTTGGTTTCCGGGCCTTAAGCCGTTTGTTCGGAAGTATACTTCTCACTGCCTGACTTGTATCTCAAAGAAGCGAGTTCCTAGAGCCCCTTGCCAACCTATTTCATCTTGGGAAAAACCTGACGTGCCCTTTAGCACAGTGCATGTTGACGTGCTTGGCCCATTGCCAGAGTCAAATGGCTACAAATTTGTGTTTGTACTGATAGACTCGTTTACCAAGTACTGTCTGCTATATCCATTGCAAAAGCAAGATGCTAACGAATTGAATCGCGTTTTCAACAGCGTCATCTCACTATTCGGCACCCCAAAAATGTTAGTCTGCGACCGTGGCCGCATGTTTGAGGCTTCCACTTTCACCACTTGGGTTTCTGAACTTGGGTGTGATATTCACTACATCACTCCTGAAATGCACCACGCAAACGGCCAGGCGGAGCGTTATATACGGACAATTCTTAACATGCTCCGAGTCGAGAGTCGTAACAATACCTCATGTTGGTCAGATTCTCTGAATAAAATTCAGTTAGTTCTTAACATTACAAAGCAAAAGACTACACAGCACTCTGCCTTGTTTTTACTAATTGGTGCTCACGCGACCACTCCTGCTATCCGTGCGCTGGTCCGTGAAGTCGCTGTGGAGAGCTCAAGCCCCAACGTCGAGGCAACGAGGGAGCTTGGCAGGAGTCGTGCAAGAAATCTGCTAAAGCTGAATCAAGATCAGCAAGACGCCCGCGTCAATCGTCAGCGACACCCTCCCAAAGTATTCCATGTGGGCGACCAAGCCTTTGTGATAAAGTATTCACAGTCTACGGGAAAGCTTGATGCAGGCATGAGAGGCCCGTATCGTATCACGAAAGCTTTGCGCAACGACCGATATGAGCTGAAATTACTCAGCGGTGCCCGTGGAAAGACCACGCAGGCGGCGGCGCAGTTTATGGTGCCGTGGAAGGGAGAGTGGTGTCCCGAGAGTTGTGCCGCATTCTTCGAGAGTAAATTTGTGAATTAATTATGTCTGTTTTGTGTGTTACAGTTACGTGGTTACTGATGCTGTGTGCATGTGCGTGACTGTGTGTACGTAAGGCGAAGTAGCAAGCCACGTTTTGGGAGTGCAGTTTGTGCGCTCTGTGACACACATGGGCCCGAGCCGGAGTTGTTGGGTTTGGTCGATTGACCACCTAAAGAGTCCTTAGACATCAGGGTGGCTAACCTACCCCGTTTCCCCCAAAACGATGGCTTCGGTACTCGTGGGAATCGATCAGACCTGGCTCTCGGCTGGGACATGGACACCGAGTGGGCATATGGCCCGGGTGTAGCAGCTGTTGTTTGTTTTGACGTGCGGTGCACTCCTAGTTCTTGGGTCACGTGAGCTGGTCTTAAGGTATGTGGGTGACAGGCGAAGGCCTTCCCCTTGAAGATACCTTCCGTACTGGCGGCGCAGTCTGGGAGTGTACTCGCTGGTGAGGATCCGTTTTGATCGAGATGCCTCTGGACGTCATTGTTGTGGTACCAGATGCATGGGCTAAATATTTGCCTGTGTGTCGAGTCACTCGAGTGCAGGGGGGATGTTTCGAAATTATCTTGTGCACAAGTAGGTAAAGCCAGTATGTTTGAGTCATGTGTGGTGACAATGAGCGTGATGAATAAATTCTACGATTACATTATAGGGCAAATAGCTACGAGTGAAAGAGTTCATTTATTTGTCTTAGTCATGAATGAGGGCCTTGAATGTGTGAAGGATGTGCGATCAGGATATCTCGTAGCGATTTTGTCTGCATAAAATTATTCTATGCAAGCAGAATTGCTATGCATGTCTTTCTGTGACGGCCTGGGCACCATCACATTAATGTGTGGCGGTAAGCCCCGGGCCTAGCGAAGGCATATTACGATTATTTTAATTCATGTTGGTGTTTAACAGATTCTGACGATGATGACGAGGCCTGTCCAGAGCAAATGCCCGGCCCCTCGTCCGCACGTCCTGCTGAAGCCGTTGAAGAATACGCCGAGGACGGCGCACGGTCAGGAGAGGCCGTGTTAGCGGAATCATAATTGTTTAATTCGCTTCTTGTAACGTCACACGCCAAACTCTATAAAAGCAGTCGAGCTCGGGTAATAGGGTCATTTGCTTGTCGGACACCGTGCAGTGAGGTTGTTAGTTTGTGACGTTGCAAAGTTGTAAGCGTTATAATTGTCATTTTTATACTTATTGGTGCTGATTATGTTCGTGTTTTTGTGAAATGGAGTTTTGGTGATTAAGTTGGTTAAAATTGTAATTTAAAGTAAATTGATAGTTCATCCTGATATTTGTTTTTTTTAATTGGATTCCATTTTTGACGCTAAAAGTATATATTATTAAGTATATTAGTATAATAATTTAATATATTTTATATTATTTATTCAATGGATTATTATTCGGATGACGATGCATATCTATCCGCCAATGAATCAGCTGACTTAAGCAAAAATGACAGTTTTTGTGCCACTGAAGGCACTTTGGGTGACTGCTTGCGACAATCCTTTGCTGCCCAGCAATCCCAGCCATTGCTAAATGTTTGCCATATAAATGTGCAAAGCATACCTAGTCATCTTAATGACTTACTGGAGACATTTACCGGTACTAATGTACACGCCGTCCTGATTTCGGAGAGTTGGCTAAAGCCTGAACTACTCTCTACATCTTACTCTCTACCCGGCTTCATTTTAATACGGAATGACCGTACTGACCGGAGAGGGGGTGGTGTGGCTATTTATCTCTGCAGTGCCATTCCATTTAAAATTATTGCGTCCTCACCGGCTTTTTCACCTGCAGAATTCCTATTCCTGGAAATCAACGTTAAAGGGGCTAAAGCCATTCTTGGCGTTGTCTATTGTCCACCGGCTCTTGATTATTTCTCCAGTATCGAACTGATACTGGAATCTTTAGGGTCAGAGTATGAACATCACATCATCATGGGCGACTTCAACACCAATCTCCAGTTGCTCCAATCCAGCCGTTCCCGAAAACTCCTTGATATCACTGAGTCTGCCAACCTCCACATTCTGCCACTACAACCCACTCACCACAACACTGATGGAGAGGATACGTGGCTCGACTTGATAATCACGTCTACTCCTGCCCTAGTTTCCCGACCTTGTTTTCCTTTCATACCGCCTAAAACCCCCCGAATCCTTGCCTAAAGTTTTGCACAGGCGTTGCTTTGGTCGTATGGATTTAGTCAAACTCTGCGAGGACGCGGCTAATCTTAACTGGGAAATTATGGATGGCTCCTCTACGATAGACGAAAAAGTGCGCATTTTTAATGATACTGTTTGTCAACTTTATGATGTCCATGCCCCTATACGGAAAGTTAAATTAAAACGCCCACCTGCACCCTGGATTACAAGGGGTGTGCGCATGGCGATGAGGCGTAGGGACCGGGCCTTCCGTATCTATAAAAAGGACCGCAGCGATGATAACTGGAACCTGTTCAAGTCTGCAAGGAATCGGTGTAATCAGATGGTACGCAACGCTAAACGCCAACACATTCTGAATAATATTTCTTCCTCTTCCCCTGCCGATATCTGGAAGTTCCTTGGAACTTTAGGTATCGGCAAATAGCGACGTGTTAGCTGTCCTGGGACACTCAGTCTGGATGACATCAATACACATTTCACATCCACTACCATATTGGATCACCAGACTGAGTGTCTCACAGTGAGCTACTTAGCTTCTTTAACCCGACCCAACATAGAATCATTTCACTTTTCTCCACTAGCCCAGGATGAGATCAAGAAGATAATCCTTTCTATAAAGTCTAATGCGGTGGGATGCGACGGCATCAGCCGGCGCATGATCACTGCTATCCTAGACCAACTCCTTCCCGCCATCTCCCTCATCATAAACTTTTCCCTTACTTCTGGCAGCTTTCCAGCCCTGTGGCGTAAAGCTTTTATCATTCCTCTGCCTAAAGTCCAAAACCCTGCTCACCCGAATCACTTTCATCCTATCTCCATTCTTCCTTTTTTGTCCAAAGTCCTAGAGTCCTGTGTCCAAAGGCAATTATATAGATTTGTCTACAACAATAACTTATTAAGCCCCTACCAATCTGGGTTTAGGCCTGGACACAGTACTACAACGGCCCTTCTCAAAGTGACTGGCGATATTAAGGAGGGCATGGAGAACACCAAGGTCACTGTGTTGGCCTTGGTTGATTTCTCGAATGCCTTTAATACCATCAGTCACGATGTCCTGCTGTCCCTCTTTACCCATCTTAAGGTCTCATCCGAAGCTCTGGATTGGTTCTCAAGTCATCTTCGAGGACGCCAGCAGTCTGCCCGCCTCGATGAGTTATCGTCGGAGTGGCGTGACAATAACTCTGGTGTTCCTCAAGGCGGTGTTCTCTCTCCTTTAATATTTTCTATCTTTATTAATCTCCTAACTCAAGATCTTCAATGCGCTTATCACCTGTATGCCGATGACTTGCAGGTATACTCTCAGGCATCCGTTGAAGACGTCTCCTTCGCAATTCTTGAAGTTAACCGAGATCTAAGCGCCATTCAGAGCTGGTCAAACAAGTTTGGTTTGTATGTAAACCCTAGCAAATGCCAAGCAATTGTCATTGGTAGCCAATGGGTAATTAAAATATTAGACGTCTCAACTTTGCCACTACTAGTTTATGATGGTGACGTCATAGACATGTGCCCAGTTGTCAAAAACCTTGGCCTACATATGGACTCTACGTTAAGCTGGCGAAACCACGTCACTCTAACCAGCAAAAAGATTACCGGTACTCTATGTGCTATCAATCGCCTAAGGAACTTCCTACCACCTAAACCTAAGACAATGCTTGTGCAAACTTTGGTATTTCCCTTGATCGACTATGGTGATGTATGCTACTATGACCTGAATGCAGATCTTCTTAACAAACTTGACCGTCTTCTCAATAACTGCATTCGATTTATTTTCAATCTTCGCAAGTATGACCACGTGTCTACTTATCGTTCCCAGTTGAAGTGGCTTCCTATTCGTCAAAGACGCAGTCTGCGTGCTCTCACTACTTTCTATTCTATCCTTATGTCTCCCAATACTCCCAACTATTTAAGTTCTTACTTTCAGTACTTATGCACCAACCACGATCGTAACCTTCGTTCATCTAATAACCTTCTCCTTCTCTGTCCTTCACATAGATCTTCATCCATTCTTCTTTTCCTACTCAAGCTATTCTTCTTTGGAATGAACTTCCTCTCGAAATCAGGACGTCCACTACTAGGTATCGCTTTAAGACAAAGGTAAAGCAGCTTTTATTGGCTAAGTTAGCAGAAGTATCATAACATCTAAATATATATTAGGTACATATTTATTTATATATGTACATATACATATTATGTATGTGTATGTAAGTATAAGTATGTGTATGTAGGTATATGTAAGTATGGGTATGTAAGTATATGTACTTATGCATTTCTATCTATGTATGTTTGTATTATTATTATGATTTAATTTTATTTGATGTATGCGTGTCCATCATATCTATTAAATATATGTTTAAGTCAAACTCCGCTTTTTCAAATACACCTACCATCAATCTCTGCACCACTCTAAGGTAGACTGGCAGAAAATGCCTAAGGCATTAAGTCCACCTTTATACGCTATGTGTGTATATAAAGTTAATAAATAATAAAATACACCGATACGAACTCTGATGGAGAGCTCTGGTGTATATAAGGGCCGACAGAAAGGCCGGCACCGCTACTGATCGTCACCCTGCTGAACTACGTGCTACGTCTACGTCGTACGTGTATACTGGTCCCAGCTGTGGGTTAGTTACTACATTTACTGCGTTAGCGTACTGCCCATCTCTCTACCTGCTAGCTGAGGCTAGGCTGGCGCCGCCTGCCTGACCCTATTGGTTGTAGCTCTTCTTATGCTGTTTCCCTTCAGGTTCTAGGTCCACCTTGAGGCTCCGGCTACGCTACCCTTGTTCTACTCTTCCACTTCTCTTCACTTCACCTGCACCGTCTTCGACGACACTTCTGCCGACGAGTCCGGCCCTGCCCCAGCTCATCGCGCACACAGGGCCGGCGCCTGCCAGCTGAAGCCAACGGTCTGCGAGGATCTGCCCTTCTACGCGCAGCCCTTCGAGCAGCCTGCCCTGCACACTATCGGAGGGAACAGCGTGGGAGACTGCAGCCCTTAGTGTTCAGGCCAGTGTCGTGTTGTTGGTCGGTCATACTCGTGCATAGGAAGTGAGACAATACTAGGCAATAAACGTATAGAACTTCTCCTTCGTTTTATTCCAGAACCCGTTACAAACTACGAGTACTTGTTGCAACCAAAACTATTGAGATTGTGATACGTTTGCAAATCAATTATCACTGCTTACACCTACATATAAAATAATCTTAGATTTGCTCAAGGCCTTTTTCCATCGGGGTAGGCAGGGTCAACAGAATGCCACTTGCTTCTATCCTTACAAACCTCAAGCGCTTCCTTCGCATTATTTACCTACTCTATTCATGGTCGCTGGTTAAGGGTGCTACACACCTCTCCGTTTTTCAAAATGTCCCCAATTTGGTCGACGAATGTCTTACAAGATCTGTCAAGACCGACTGCCCACACACATGATTTTAATTTCCTCTAAGGGTCTTTATACACCGTGTACATTTGATTTGTAATATTTCCTAACTCATTCCTTCCATGCATCCTAACCATTTCAGCAAATGAAAAATAAGATACTTAAATATAGAAATTTAAACTTTCGTGGTCAGCATCATTATTTTTTACTGTTCCTACGGGATATATATTAATATTTGTTTTGAGTAACCGATATTTCGGCACTGTTGATACGACACTTCGATATACATACGTGAACATGGCGCTTGCTAAAGATACGGAAAGTATATACAGTACATCACGAGATCGCAAATAATTATGTTAAAAATCTTTCTGTAAACTACACCAAATAATTAAATAGCAAGTCAAAGTAAACAGTCAGCATAGTTTAAAACTAAGCTATTAAAGAATGACCTATATAATTATCTATGTAGTGACGGGTTAAGAATAGAATATTTCGCTACACCAATCATTCATTCCTCGGCTGTCGTATGAGGCAAATTTGGAGAATGCACGAAGCAGTCATATAATATGTGAAGGGATAGCAAGCTCGACATCAAACCCTAAACTGTCTGGCCATTATCTCAGTAGGCCAAATCCTCCTATTGACTCACAGTGATAGTGACTTTGATGACTGCGACGGTTTGTAACAGTGAATACTGTTGCTCTAGCAGAGTAATTAGCATATCATACTTGTACTTAATCATCGTCAAATCATCATCATTCTATTGTTGGTTCTGTTGCTATCCAATACCTTTTCTGTGCAGACGTGCAGCGATTCTAGTCTAGATTTGACAGAAGACCGATCAATAAAGAACTGTCTAAAGGTTGACACTAATTTTTAATACCTAATATAGGGAATAACAGAGGTATTTATGCCTTGAAATAAGTTAATTATCGCGACTAAGACCCGCTAAATAATATTGTATGATGTAAGTATACAAATCGCGAAAGTTTAAAATCGATTACCTAATATAACTTTGTTATCGACAATAATATCACTTTGCTTTTAGTTAACGTCGTGTTTCCTATGTCTCCAACCGATTCATTTTACTCTAAAATAATACAGCTATTAGATAATATGCTGCAAAATAATTGTAAATACTTTCATCTAACACTATGATGTAGTGTCTAACACTCTAAATAGGCTACTTGACTGATAAATGACGTGATGCAACATTCTTGTAGGTACTTCAGTATTTTAATTCATTTTGTAAATCACTCCCGAGAGTTAATGTCCGTCCGTATCAATGAATACAATAAAAGTATTCATGTATGCAATTTTAACATGCTAATACGGATTAATACCTTTTGTTCTCTCACATTGAAAGTGTGCCGCTACAATTTAATGTATAGAACAATCCGTATTTTATCATTTGGTCACCGAATCAACTTGTTAATTACATTCTATTGTTCAAACAAAACCAAAACGATCGCTGAATACAATGGCTTGCAATCTCTAATTATGTTTTGGCATGCTGACAAAATGAGCATATCTTCTTCAAAAGTACAAAGGAACTATGTCGAAAGACATTGGCTGAGTAGTACTATAAATATGCTGACTCGAAATCCTATGCAATGTAACTGCACAAGAATACAAATATTCGCGCTTTAACGATAAGATTTCAAGATGCATATCTTAAATGTTTCCACACGTGACTTGTTAAATAGAGAACGTTCAGGTAATGAACGCATTTATTTCTTAACCCGCAATAATACGTTCCAATATTCCTGCGCACTTGCCCTAAAGGAAATTATTCAATTTTGTATTTATGCAAAATGATAGTTTCACATGCATGCTAATATACATAAAATCAAGTGATAGGTTGGTAGTCGGCGGAAACCAGACATGCTGGTTTAGAATAGGTGACTTTTGAATAATATTTAGTAGGTACAAACAAAATAAAGAGTACCTTGTATAGACATTTTTTATATTAGATACTTTTCTGCACTGTTCTGATGCAGGTTTTATGCAACTTGAAGCATGTGAATCGATTATTCGATGTTTTTGAATAGGTAATAAAAGATTAAAGCGAAATTAAAAAAGCATAATCAAAACTATTTTCGGTTTGTTTCTGTCTGTGATTACATTTTGTTACGATTTTATAGTTCATTTTGAAATTTCACGATTTGTGTATCCGGGATCCTGACGTTTTGCTGAAAAGCTTTTGACAAAATTTTATTACCCAAACAAATTTTAGCAACCTTTTTTTATACCATTGCAATATTTCGAATGATTTTAGCACGCATATTTTTATTTGGTCAAATTTTTACTTGGCAAAATATTACCAAGTATAATGTCATTATGGCATTTGGTCTTTAATCAAATGATTTAATACTTACAGCAAACAATCTTCAGACAGTAAACGTTTGGCGATATTAGTTTATTTATGGAAGTAGTTAGAGTAGGTTAATTATAAAAAAAATGGTTAGGTTAGATAAGGTTAGAACTGTGACCTCCTACGACAGAAACGACTTATATTAAGAGAAAAAAGATATTGTTTTTAGTAGGTTACCCGGAACTGAACTATTTAGATTAGGATAATTATTGATTTTGCGTAAAAACCGTTATTCCAACTGAAATATTTGACTAATTAAAAAAATTTAAAAGTACTAGTTGGTAAACAAGTTATAGTTTAAACGTTAATTTCCCAAACAGTAGGTTTGCGTTACAATTTTTTGTGAATAGATTTTTTTCTAAGTAATAATTTGGCAAATGAAATTATGCGAAAAATTTTTTGGGAAGTGAAAATTTGTCAAATTCCTTTCAGTCAAATAAGGGAGACCCTTTGTATTCATTATGTCAGTTTATTCAACGAATGATAATCGAGAAAAACTACAAGGCCACATGTCAGATGAGGAGATAGGAGCTCTGCAGTGGGACGTCACAAGCTCATAAAATAAGCTTTTACTAACTTTTACTAACATTGTAGAAGCTTATATCCAGCAGTCGATTATGGCAGGCTGAACTACCTATTGCTGCCATGACCATTGCTAGTCGGTCGAAACGTCGGAGAGAAGCAAACGTACCTATTTAAGTTATCTTATGCTTTAGGTAAGTTATTTTTTTAAAATACATCTCCCGCACTAGGAAGAAATTCCTGTGTCGCGGAGGACTTTACAAACATTCATTCAACGGACACAAAGAACACCCAGACTCGAGACAACAATTTGTAGATCACACAAAGTGTTGTCTCGTGTGGGAATCGATCCCACGACACGCGGCGCAGTACCAAGCGGCGAGGCGACCGCTTAAACCACTTCACCAACCGTGCGGTCAAAATAATTATATTATTATTAAACGCGATTAACCCCCCCCACGTGATTACAGCTCGCACGGTCGTGCTCTAATTTTGGTGGTCCGAAGTGTTTGAGGCACGCGCTATGAGGTCTGAGGTATGAGGTCGTGCTTAGTTAAAAATCGTTCTATTGGTCGCGGTTTTTTCACGTTTTGTTTTACTTAAACCAAGAAACGAAAATGTGACGGCATGAAAGTACGTTTTTTCCGTAATGATATAAAATTATTTTACGTTTATTATATTCGTTATCTAACCGAAATATAATTTTATCGAATATCCATACGCACATATACATATCTCTGGAAAATTTGGAAAGGCGAGATCAAACGCAACTCAGAAAAAATCAGAAATTAAAAAGAAGGTCAGCGCGTCGCGCTATTTCGGCGCCCTGCCACGCCTTGCAAGACAATACAAATATTCATCAAATATTACAGAGATTATAACAAGAAGTTGTTATAAGGCATACCAACAACAACTAGAGACTACGCCCCACTATGCCTCCGCCGCCACCTGCCATGCGCAAATCAATATGACATTATAATATTATTATGACATTATTTTTCAATATTTTCTTACAATCATGTCTATTTATATTTTAATATTTTGTAAATACTTTATTGTAAATATATAGTTGTACATAGTCATTAAGTGAATAGTACGATGCAAGCAGACAGTGATGGCAATGGTGAGGTAGAAGGGGGCGCAAGTCAACCTACCACATCACTGAGTGAATTAGTACGCTGCCCCTACTGTGACCAGGCCCGCTTCTTTAAAGGTAAGCGGGGTTTGAAAGTACATCTTGGCAAAATGCATAAATCCCAAGATGTACTTTCTGACCCCTTAACTTCATCATATTCAATTTCTACACAAGACTGTGTCCAAATTCCCTTTTGGCAACATCTTTCGAAATTAAAAAATTCTGTTCCGGTTCTGAAAAGAGTTCCCCGTGGCGCAAGGCCATCAGTCGCCAAAA
Organism: Euclidia mi; assembly: GCA_944739405.2. Classification (NCBI taxonomy): domain Eukaryota; kingdom Metazoa; phylum Arthropoda; class Insecta; order Lepidoptera; family Erebidae; genus Euclidia; species Euclidia mi. Next base: position 59,192,793 of record OX123184.2, on the reverse strand, counting down.
AATTGGCTGACTGCATAAGTCTAGTCGTGCGGGAGAACTCAAAAACGGCCTGGGAACGACTATTAACATTCCCTTATAGGATTTTACATATTGAAAAAGATCAGGCCTCAAAAAAGACACTTACTGCCCAAATTAAACACAACTGTTCTGTTTCGGTCCATACTTTCGACACCAAATTTACTTTTAATACAAATAGAACGAATTGTCAATATGTATAATCCAAACTAAGGGAGGGTGATATAAGGGGTGCGTCGAGACTCTTATTCAGCACTGATGTGGTGGCGCCTTGCTCTCCAAACACGCTTGCGGGTTTGAAGAGCAAGCATCCAGCGCCGATGGATGGCCTCTCTTTTCCTGATGCCCCGGATATGGATTCGGAGCATCTGATTACTACAGCCAAGGACGTGTTCGCAGCAGTTTGCTCCTTCCGGACTGGGTCGGCTGGTGGCCTCGACGCTCTAACACCACAACATCTCAAAGATCTTTTGTGTTCGAGCGCCGGGGAGGCTGGCGATGCACTCCTGAGGGAGCTGACTGCTCTCATGAATTTGATGCTCTCCGGCAATGTGAACGGTGCCATCACTGACATATTGTACGGAGCAAATTTATGCGCTCTTAACAAGAAGGATGGTGGCATTCGTCCCATTGCCGTAGGTAGCACATATAGGGGTATGGCAGCCAAGATATGTTGCAGATATTATAGCAACGATTTATCTGCTAAATTCCAACCCCTCCAATTAGGCTTTGGCTCAAAGGGGGGTTGTGAGGCTGCCATACATGCCCTGGCCACGTACCTTGGTTCTGGTAATGGAGAGGTCATCCTTAAGGTTGACATAAAGAATGCCTTCAACGCAGTGAATAGGGACACCTTGTTGTCAGAGGCAAAATTAGAAACCCCCAAAATTTATAAATTTCTTTCGCAATGTTACAGATATCCCTCAAAATTATTATACAAGGACAACCTATTGGAATCCGCAGTTGGATGTCAACAAGGTGACCCACTTGGACCAGTCATTTTTAGCTTAGCAATTCACCCAATTATTCGGCAGCTAAATTCAAAATTCAATGTATGGTTTTTGGACGACGGAACCCTTGGTGGAGACGCTGACATAGTACTGCAAGATTTGGCAATTCTAAAAGACAAAGGATCATGGGCATTTTTGTATGGGAGCTGGGCGTAAAACCAACAGAAATAAAATGTGTTGTAATTTACTCTATTGTACTTCTAAATACCCCCTATATACTTGTTAACCCCAATATCGACCGGGTATCACTGCAAAAAAATCCCAAAGATTCATTAAATAAAACACACATATTTGCTAAAAACTACAATATATTGATACCTTTTATTTAAATATCAATGGTTATCATCAACTATAACATCTAATAAATGTTCTGCGGATGCAATAAAAAGGCTCGTGCCGTCCTAACCCTAAAAACCACAAAACTGAAACTATGTGGGCACAACTTCCTACTGTTCTTCTGCCTGTTAAGCAAGTACAGTAATGCTCAACTATCGCATTTCTACCGATTTGGTCCCTATCGATCAAAATGTAAGTATTTTAAGTGCGCGATCTGACATGCCGCGACTGTTGACTTTTAATTCGAAGAAACCACACATTAGTTTGCAGAATATTACATCTGTTTAAGAGGTGCATATTCGCCGTTGACCTTGCTCGTACTTACTGGTTAGTTGTCCACGTGCGATTTGCGAGTATCGGTGACGTAAAAAATCCTTAGAAAATAACTAGTAAAGTTATTTGCAAAAAAGCTGAAGGTGCCCTTGGTGTTCTATATATACGAGTAAGAGGCTGATTCAATTTAAACAATCTTATGATTGATTGATCGGGAGAAAAAGGTAATAACTACAAAAACAGAGGTTGCTTTGCATATTTTATTCAGATATTTAAAATACTCTTTTTTTAGGATTTGGTACCGAAGAAAAAATGCTTTATATTTAAGACATATTTTTTTTGGATTTTTTTTCTAAAACAATTACGGAGAAAAACGGTTTTAATTTACCCGTAATGACGCCCAATTCACATATGTCCTCGCCTTAAAGCATCTAATGACTCCTCTCTATATAATTCAATTAAATATGAATAACGACTGACGCGCATTGCTCGGCCTGCCCGCACGCTTGTTTTTTGGTCTGCGCCTGAGTAAGAGAGAAGTTATGTCGCACGAGTGATTGATTTCCACGGGGTAGCCGGGATCGATCACTCGCCGAGCAATTAAAGAGAGATAATTAGGTTGTCTTACGGGAAATAAATAAAAATATCACCAGGAAGGTTTAAACTCGCGTTATATTCCAGTTACACAATGGCTTTAATTACACAAAAAAACTGACACTTGAGATTAGCCGACGAGACAATTATCCAGGGCGTGGTGATAGGTTGGCACTTCACAGGTCTTCAGATGGGGTACTCAGCTTTGGTCGTGTTGTCCCGGAGCAAAAAGGGCCAAACCTCGTGTGTCCCCTGTATTTATAGGACCGACGTGGAGGGGCGCGAAGGAACGGCCCACTGCTGTGCGTCACTCGTAGCGAGGCTCGCGGCACCGGGTCGCGTCGTGACGTCACTGTTAGAAAGGGATGGAATGTAGTAATTCCGTTAGGTTACCAACCAATAGATTGGTTTCATTGGCCTAGCTCTGCACAACATCGTGTCGTGTTATCTCCGTTGTATTAGCGATTGTTTTGGATTCTATAAAAAATGCGTTTGAACATCACTGAATATCTCTGCTCACCGGTTGTTTTGGTGATTGCCGTCATAGTATAAAATTAAGTAATGGTCATTAGCTTTCACATGAAATATATTTTAAAGCTGTTGGTTTTACGCCCATTTTGACCGTGACCCAAATAAATCGATTGGTTTGGAGCTAAATTCAAGTAAGTGTGAGCTATTTCTTAATAAAATTGACGATGAAAAAAAGTCTTTGGTATTATCAAAATTTAATTGTTTGGCACCACACATTAAAATTTGTGACAAGAATTCTCTTCGCCTCCTTGGGTCTCCTATATTTGAAGAAGCCTACGAATCATTCGTAGATGAAAAGATTCAAAATTTTAGTGAAATTTCAGATCGTCTGCTAAAAATTAATATTCATTCGGCCTTTACAATTATTCGATATTGCCTTTTCGTTCCCAAATTTACGCATGCCTTGAGATCTTCACCGCTTTGGAAAAATATGGAATGTTTAGAAAAAAATGGACCAAATTATAAAAAATACGCTTAAAGAAATATTAAATGTGGATTTGAACGACCGAGCCGGCTGCAAGCGTCTCTTCCTGTACGTCTGGGTGGGCTCGGCGTTCGCAAAATTTCTGATGTTAGTTTACCGGCGTTCCTGTTTTCGGTGCACAGCACGGAAGACTTAACCAGGCAAATATTAGCACCAACACTGGTTAATTTGGAAGTGCTGTGTAAAACCGATGCCGTGAACGCCTGGAAAATGGCTTGTCCAAGCTCTGCTTTGCCTACCAACCCATTCTCCCAAAGGCAGTGGGACGTGCCGCTTTGCAACACTGTGAGAGAAAATCTTATTTTATCATCTACAAATGTTGCTGAGCGTGCTCGCTTGCTGGCTGTGGGAGAGTGGGAGTTTGGTCTTTGGCTTCAAGCGCTCCCGTCGTCCAATTTGGGCACAATGTTGGACGACACGACATTTCTCCTTGCCACTAGCCTCCGTTTAGGTGCTCCGTGTGTTTCTCCGCATCGTTGTCATTGTGGAGAAGCCGTCGATAGCCTCGGACACCATGGACTATCTTGCGGCAGAAGTGCGGGCCGAATGCCTCGTCACGCCTATCTTAATGACATCATTCGTCGCACTCTTGTCACCGCCGGAGTACCAGCCGTACTTGAACCCAATGGTTTGGTACGCGACGGTGGGAAAAGGCCCGACGGTATGTCATTGTTGCCTTGGAAGTTGGGTAGGCCTTTGGTATGGGACGCAACGTGCGTAGATACCCTAGCGCCATCACATCTTCCAAGTACAGCCAGCTGTGCCGGCGCTGCTGCTGCAAGCGCAGAATCCCTCAAGCGGCGAAAATACGGTAATTTAATAGGTAATTACATATTTGAGCCGTTTGGGATGGAGACGCTTGGTCCATGGGGTCCGAGCGCTCGTACGTTGTACAGAGAAATCGCCAAACGACTAATCGACGCTTCACGTGACCAGAAGGCTGGGCTGTATTTCGGCCAGCGTATCAGCATTGCCATCCAGCGTGGCAATGCTGCCAGCCTTCTGGGCACGTTACCAATAGACAGCGATGCGGAGGAATTCTACGACGCCTAAACCAAAATCAAAATCAAAATCATTTATTCATCTTGGTCACAAGGTGACACTTATGAACGTCAATTTTAAAATTAAATTACTTAATGCTTCTACATTTACATTTACTGCCTCGTTCGCAAAGCAATAGGTAGAGCCACGAGAAAGAACGGGCAATAAAACTCGAGGCCACTCTTTTAAATCGCCAATATTATGGTACATATTTTCATTTTTGTAAGGAGCTGCAACTGTTACACATTGTACTAAATTACTGGTAAATAGTAATTAGTTACAGACATAATACTTAAGCAATTAATGTAGTTACTAAATGATGTGTTTTAGTTAGCCTTCCAATGCAAATATTGTGTAACAGGAACATCCACTTACGACTTATAATGTATACAACTCGTGACCATGTTCAGAACTATGGTGGAAATGTATGTTACAGAAGTGACGGTATATGAATACACAAAATTACAAAAACTTTAGTTCACAGACCATGATAACGAGTTATCTTCATCTTACAGTACTGTAAATTTAAAAAAAAATAGTGGAACAACAATGCAAATGTAGATGTAGTAAGTAGAATGACCTAATTATGATAAACGAATAATAATTTAAAAGAACTAGAAATGTTATATAATGATAAACTGAAAAATGCTAAGTATCTATATAAATTCTAAATAAGTAGTAGATCATGAGTTGTCTAGTGTAAGTGACCATCTATCCTTGTCACTGAAATAATCATTAATAGTATAATAACCTTTCTTAATAAGGCAGTCTTTTATTTTAGCTTTAAATGTACTAAATGGTAATTCTAAAAGACTAACTGGTATTTTATTGTATATACGAATACCTAGCCCTACAAAAGAATTATTAACTTTATGTAAACAATGATAAGGGGCATATAACCTATGCTTGTTTCGAGTACTTATATTATGTATATCGCCTTTTGAGGTAAATAAACTTATATTTTGCCTAATGTACAAAATATTAGCAAATAAAAATTGCGAGGCTACTGTAAGAATTCCTATAGACTTAAAGCGTTCCCTGAGAGTATCCCTTGCACCTAACCTTGCGGTACGAGCAATATACATGATATTGCTCGTACCGCTCGTTTCTGTAGAACGAAGATATTCTGAATATCCGCTGCTTTGCCCCATAACAAAATACCGTCGGACATAACACTGTGAAAATAGCTAAAATATACTAAACGAGCCGTGTCGATGTCAGTAAGTTGCCTAACTTTTCTGACGGCATACGCAGCAGAGCTGAGCTTTCCTGCTAGACATGCTATATGTGCACCCCATTGTAACTTATTATCTAATGTAATACCTAAGAACACTGTAGAGTCTACTGTGTCAAGTTCCTCCCTATCTAGCATAATATTAGGTCCCAGTGGTCTAACGTTAGGTAAAGCAAATTTAACGTATTTAGTTTTCCTAGAATTAAGTACTAGGTTGTTTGCTGTAAACCATCGTGTAACTTGTAATAGTGCATTATTTACATCATCAAATTGATTTCTATTCCTATCTACTTTAAAAATAAGTGACGTATCATCTGCAAAAAGTACGACATCACAGATGTTTTTTAAATAAAAAGGTAAGTCATTAATATATACTAGAAATAGAAAAGGACCTCAAATTGAGCCTTGTGAAACGCCTAGCTGTATAGGTAATTTAGAGGATATAGTCCCATTTACATCGACACACTGAAATCTTTGCCGCAGGTACGAATCGACAACACTAAGTGCGGTTTTCTCTACGCCGTAGTGGCGGAGCTTACGCAGTAGTGTGTCGTGCTGAACGCAGTCAAATGCTTTAGATAGGTCACAGAACACTCCAGTAGCATTCTTTGATGACTCCCAAGCACTATAAACGTGTTTTATGAGAGCAACACCCGCATCAGTAGTGGATCTACCTTTAGTAAACCCGTATTGATCTTTGTGAAGCAGACTATTTAAATTGAAGTGGCTTAATAGCTGCTTTAAAAGAATCTTTTCAAATATTTTACTAAATGCCGGCAAAATAGATATGGGCCTAAAATTATTAATTTCATTTTAACTGCCAGATTTGAATTAGGGTATAATTTTACTTAATTTCATCAAATCCGGAAATACGCCTAGGTCAAAGCATTGATTAAAAATTATAGATAGGTAAGGCGCAACAGTCTCAACTATAGTACCTAAAATTTTAATTGAAATGCCCCAAAAGTCGCCGGTATTTTTAATATTAATTGAATTATATGCGATCAATATATCTCGCGGGGTAACGTGCTCGAATCTAAACACGCTCTTGCATTCAGGTACACTGCTAAGCAAAAAATTTCCAGCGTCTAAAGATGATGATTGTAAAGAGCTAGTAGTTGTTAAAGGTATGCTCGCAAAGAAACTATTGAACATATGCGCTACTTGAGTTTTGTTAGTGACTAATAAATTGTTTTCTTTTAGTTCAAATTGGTTTTCCCGTGGTCGAGCTCTTCCTGTTTCATTATTTATAATGCTCCACGTTTCTTTAATTATATTTGTTGAATGCTTAATTTTACTACTAATAAATTTAGATTTTGCCATAATACAAAATTGTTTAAAAATTTTTGAGTACTTTTTTACATAATCTCGAAAAGGTGTGTCAAATCTATGTTGTTTCATACCATATAATTCAAATAACTTGGCTCTACTTTTGTATATACCTATAGTGGCCCACTGGTTAAAAGATCCCATAGTACCCTTTAGTGTGACAGTTTTACTCTTAAAAGTATTTTGAAATTCATTATTTACTAGTCCAAAAAGTGAGTTATAAATTGTATTTGGATTTTGTGAGTTTAATATTGAGGTATTGAGTTTAGCAATAATATTATTTTTTAAACGTATTAGACGATTGGTAGTCTGAGGCCTACATTCTACTATACGTGATTTATCATATGTTGAACAGGGAAAACTAGCTATCTGTCCACGGTGATCAGAAGGGAGAGAACTAATTACTACTGGGTTTGTGGCAGCACAAGAACTAAATATGTAATCCAAGTAGAAGATGTTGCAGATACTCTAGTAGGTTCACAGAATAGGTTACTTAAATTAAATGACTTGAAAAGATTCAGAAATCTAATACACTGTGAAGAATTCTCTAAAATATTAATATTAAAATCGCCACATACTATAATATTCTTATTACTACATTTAATTTTATTGATAGCATCTTCCATAACAGTCTCAAATAGATTATAGTCACCAGAAGGAGGTCGATATACACAAATTACTATATACAGGTCTAGCTCCACACAGGACAACTCAATAGTGCGCTCAATAGATAAATTAACAATATCTTTACGTTCCTTACATTTTAATAAATTTGAAGTTATTATGAGAGAACCGCCTCTAATAGCCTGCATTCTTATATACGAACTTTGCACTGTATAATATTCATTTATAACAATAAGCTCATGATTCTTTAACCAATGTTCAGTTAAGCACAAAACCTTAACATCATATTTTTCTAGAAATAAACTTAACTCTAATTCTTTGCCATATAGGCCCTGCATGTTTTGGTGTACTATATTCAAATATTGCAGCCTAACTGTTGTCCTATCTTGGAGTTTAAATCACAAGACGTGTCAATAAAAACGTTGTTAGTACAAGTACTAACCCTATCAAATAAATTGTAAACACAAGAGTCTTTTCCTTGCTGTAAATTGTATGCTAATAGTTTAGCAATCTGTCGCTTAATATAAAATGACAGATACATTGTATCTTTTGTTAAAGTAAATTTACTAATAAATTTATTAGCGTCAAAAAACAATATTGCGTCACTATGACGACAAGTTATATTATATAATAACATATTTAATTTGTGTATGTGCATGTTTTGTGTATGTGTTAAGTCATTTGAGTATGGCAAAGCACATAAAATAAATTTACAACTAAATCTGGAATTAAGACACATTCTATGATATGCTGTCTTTTTACAGTTAAACTGTTACCAAACAACAATATGGCCATACTACTCTCATCTAAGGGGTGCAACTTAATCTGATTAACTAAACTACTGTAACTATCCCCTGGCCTACAATAATTTATAACACACTGGTTTGTATACTCACAGAGAAGACTACCAAAATTATGACCTAGCCTATCAGAAAAAATGTATGTTTTGTTAGTTGATGTTGAAAACCTAAATTTAATCATATTGGATTGTGAAGAGGATTGGTTTTGTAGATTATCAGAAAAATTCTCAGGTAGTATGGTACTCAATGGCTCTGCTGGGGTTGGAGTGTGAGTGTGAGCACAAGGACATAAGAGCTTATTGGTCAGAGACTCATACATTTCTGCATTACATCTCACCAAGTCTACTAGCTCACCTGCCTCTACTATACGCTTGCTCAGCTCTTTTTGAGAAGCTTGATATTTGTTAAATAGTTCTTTTAAGGTGCTCTCCCTAAGTACTAGTTCTTCCCTCAAGCGATGAGTGTCAGTATCATACACTACCCTACTATGTTCTAAACTTCTAGAGTACTTAGATAGTTGATCAAGTAAATAAATTCGCTCCTTTCTGAGATTTAAATTAACCCTATGCACATTATATTTCTTCATAGATTTATGACATCTTTTAATTAGTTTATTAATTTTAATATAGCGCTTAAGTTTTTTGTGACTTGCAAAGCTGGGTCTCATGATAATCGTATCATCCCTGGCCAGGTCTATTGTCACAACAGGCTCCCTAATACACACATGATCAGGCTCACTACTAACCAACTCATGATATAGACTGCAGGTATTCGCTATCTGTTCACTGTGTTTAAGAGTTTCTAAGTTAGAGATGGTGTTATGAGCTTCACTCAATTCTCGTTCTAGTTTAGCAACACGTCTCAGAGCTTCTTCATGAGTGTCCATACACTGTTGGAAGTTGGACACCGTCAATCGAAGTTGTTCATGTTGCTCAAGTATTTCGAGATGGTGTGTGTGCATTTCAGCCAACTGTGCCTTGAGTTCAGTGTTTCCCTGTCTTGTAAATATGTACTTTGTATTTTTTTGTACATATTTATTTTTTATGTATGTAAATAAATTCCATTGTATAATAAGTTTTATGTAGTTATCATTATTTTATTGAGTAGGAAGTGATATCTGAAAGAAACGTAAGTAGTAACTATTAGAATAATTCATATTCTATGCATTTAAATCGTTTTAGAAGGGTGAGGGAAACGAAACGCGCCAAATAATATTGAAATATAATTATCTGTGTCTCAGTTGCGAAAGCGTCCGCCATTATTGTGTTTTGTTCCGCGATCTTTATAATAAAAGTTGTCTTGTGGAAGAAACCGGTAAATATTTTATAAAGATACGTATATAGATTTACTCAGAAATAAATAAATATTAATTGTGAAGTGACATTATTCGTGACAAAGACAAGAAATACAGTGATAAAAGGCAAAAACTTTTTAGAAGGGCTATTTCTAGTCTTGAAACTCGCTATTTTCGTAAGTGTTTTATGATAAATATTCTTTTAATAGTTATGAAAGACATAAAAGTACCCAGATTATTTATCGGAAAACATATTTTAGCAACTAAATACTACCATTGTTGTACATTTTCACTGTTATCGTGTTTCAAATGGTAAATATTTCACAGCCACAGTGTTCGTAACAGTAACATGGCTGCCTGGCACGGCGAACTTTTTGTTACGCGTTCGGATTATAATTTTTTTAGTGGCGTTAGATTTGTTTGTTACAAATTAATAATGTATTGTGTGAAAACCTAAAGGTATATGTGATAATGTTTTTGTGTTTATGAACCAAACAAGTAATGAAATTCATTAATATGTGATGAAATGTTTGTGTGAACGAGTGAAAAAAAACAAACCTCTAAGTTTGTTAGCTTGTTTTGCCGGAAAAGTGAGTATTTAGTAGTAATTCATGTTATTATTATGATAGCTGATTTTATAACCAACACAATGATATGCAATTTATGTGATATAATTATATTAAGGTGTCATAATTATTTTTTTTCCGGTAACCTACGCCAATGAAAATTTGCAGCAACGTGACCTTTCGCACTTGTGGCACTTTGCCTTTAGTTTGATCGCACCTCAAGGGTTAATTATATTTTATGATTACATTTTGTGTTTCAATCATAGAAATAGGATCATGATAAATATATTCGATGACTCCGAAGCAATTGAAACATGAAGCAATACTACTAAGAGAGAATGACTACTACTACAATCGAAGTTACTTTGTGAAGAGTAATAATAGGATTTGCATGGTCACATGGGATCGTATTAACAAAGACTAAGATAAAGAACAGCGTATAGACTTCACAAATCCTTTCAAATTACAGATAATTCTAAAAGCCTCGTTTTCGGCGGCAACGTTTCCTCGAAATGTTTGTTAGATCATAGAAAAGGCTATTGAAAAACAAATCTCGGTTATAACACGAGGTACACGATAGATGGTAATGAAAGCCCATAAAACTGAAAAGTAATATCGTTGACAGTCAAACGCTAGCTCAGCAAGTGGCTGTGAGAATATCGCGATTTTTCAGTTTTAGGAATTGCAATCTTTACAATTGTACCGTAGAAGTTTTCTTATACGGTCTGTAAGCATACAGGTGCTTACAGGACATTTTAATATCATGATAAGAGTATCGCTATGGCCATAAACCAGAGGTGTGACGGAGATACATCGAGTGCAAAGAATTCGCTGCTGCAAGTGACATTCGCTAAGCAACTTCGCAACCCACGAGGGATTGTGAGCGGAAGTACATAATATTATTTTCTGAATACTTTACGAACCTTTTACAGTGTTATCTATTCTTTCTCGACAATATTATGCATCAAAGCGTAATATGCACTCTTTGGAGCCAGCTCAGGTCTAAATATAAAAACCAAATGTGAAACCAAAGTTGAGTTTTATGGATGATTAGTATTGCCTTTAGTGTCTGCTTTGTTGGTCTCGACATGCATCCATTTGCTGATGATTGTGTTCTCGAATTCTATTCTCGGGATAGCTGACAATGCACTCATGATTAGGTTTTACTGTGAATAAAATCTTAATTGCAGGGAAAATGCCTGGAATTATGCACCGCGGCAAATTATGGCCCCGCTTCTCTAATTTACCGCCTCAATCTAATCATCGCTGACTAACTTTATTCATACCTACTGCCTGCTACAGAATTTTACTATCTTCAAATTTGATGATATTTTGAATTACGTAGCATATTTCTCATAATCGTCTTATTATTTCAATTGACATAGGAACTGAAGAAGACAACAGAACCATTAATATATGCCCAGATAATTCCATGAAAATAAAACGGCAACAATGTTTAGCTCGTATCAACGATATTAAAAGCCAAATTTGGTATCAACATTTTGCTGCTTTCTAATAATTTAAATAGGAGATAATCCAGCGTAGTTGGAAACAATCGCCAGGGAACATAAAGCGGTCATATCCACGTATTCGAGTGATGCGAACATCCCGCTTTTCCTATTCTGTTTGGTAACAGGCGTGCTTACACTGTGACCATGTTAGTTTCGCGGTCTGTAGCACATATTTTTAAAACGGATATCCGCGCAAAGATATTTCATTTTGCACGTTGTCTGTATTCAAATAAATGTGAAATGGTCTGCATTCTTTGCGCTATCAATGTACATTAGGTTTTTGTTTCTACGTCTATATCTCTATTTGCCTGTTATGTGACTTGAATAAAAATGTTTTATTTGTAAGTGAGCAGCGATAGCCTAGTGGAGAGACCAACAGACTGCTACGCAGAGGGTCCGGATTCGAATCCACGGCACGCACCAATGCAGAGTTAGGTGCGTATTAAACTGTTAATTATTGGTTGCTAAACGATGAAGGGAAACATCGTGAGGAAACCTGCATGTCTGAGAGTTCTCCATAATGTTCTCGAAAGCCATGTGAAGTCTGCCAACCCGCACTAGACCAGCGTGGTGGACCATGGCCTTACACTTCTCATAGTGAGAAGAAGCCCGTGCCTAGCAGTAGGATGATGTATTTAATGTCAATATAAGCAAAGATTGTGATGTGTTCTTTGCTAAGAGTGATTTAAGTACGAGAGTATGTTATCGTAAATATTATTTCTTTAGATTACCTATATTCGAAGAAAATATAATGAAAAAGAATCGAAACGAAAAAATGTGTTACCAATTGCTCCGTCCAAAATTAAATTCTGCCAAGCTTGATTAATGAAATAATATTGATTAAATTTAATGCCGTTTAATGAACTCGAAACTATTCAATACGTGATCTACAGTCTGTGTATGTCGAAGAGATAATATGTGAATATCGAAGAAATAATAAAATAAGTTTAACTTGTAGATACCGTGTTTATTTTAGGTGTTTAAAGAGCACTTACATTAAGAGTCTCGTATATGTAAATATGTCATATTTCATATTAATGTAAAACAACATTCAAATATGGAATTTGCTCCCTCGTGGCAGAGATTTTCATTTGGTGGGTTTTATTGAACATTGTTACGTTGCTTCCCCTAAAGTCGTTGTAGCTGCGGATTGAAAATCCATTTAGTCGTTGTATGAGCACATATTCATTCAAAATCTTGCTGGGCACAAAGTTTGCAGAAGAAATGACAGTGTGTGTAATCCAGACTAAAGTTCGCTAGGCAGTAGCTCCACTCAAAGGACACTAACCAAATGCGCGAAATGTATTAGTACTTTCTTTATTCTACGACTCTCGTAGTCCGATTTGATGACATAGCAGACACGACCAGGTAGAGATTGGGTGCAAGACTAATAGCTTGATGTACTTTGCGCGACACGGGTATGTCCATTGTCCTGAGGTTATTTTAGGCAATATTAGGTGAAAAACCAATACCTTATGTTTTACTTGGAAAATTGTTTATAATTTTCACCTTTATTGATGAAAAGAAAAAGTGTCATCGGTGTGACAACTTCTTTACGTACCTACAAGTAAATTTTACTGATCAAATAAAACAAAAAATAAGGAAAATTTCTTGCTGGCTGGCGTGAGCAGCGACGTGCAGCCTCCGCTCCACTAGCAGGTCTGATGTGACGCTATGCCGGCCTCCATCAGCGTACTGGCCGGAGGCCGAAAGCCGCCACCACGGACAATAAAAACTTAACGACAGTGTCAAAGTCAAGCGTTTTGTGTTGTTGTTTTGATATTATTGTTGTTATTTAGATATTATTTATTTTTAGTGAGTGATTTTTTAGCTTTATGTCATATAACGGTGGCAAGGGTGATGATGAAATAGGTGCGGATCAACCTTGCACTCTGGTGCGCTGCCCCAATTGTTCCCAGGCTCGTTACTTTAAAGGTGAAAATAAAACGGCAACAATGTTTAGCTCGTATCAACGATATTAAAAGCCAAATTTGGTATCAACGTTTTGCTGCTTTGTAATAATTTAAATAGGAGATAATCCAGCGTAGTTGGAAACAATCGCCAGGGAACATAAAGCGGTCGTATCCACGTATTCGAGTGATGCGAACATCCCACTAAAAGTACATTTTGGTAAAATCCATAAAAACCAGAATATACTTTCTGGCCCCAAAACTTCCACACGTACACACAACAACACAATAGTCTCCCCTAAAATTACTTTTTGGAAATATTTAAGTCAATTAAAAAATTCAATTCCGGTTTTAAAGCGAATTCCCGGTGGTGCAAGACCTTCAGAGGCCCAAAATCTAGAACAGTGCATAGGTCTTGTCACCCGGGAGAATTCTATAACAGCTTGGGAACAGTTAATCACCTTTCTTTATAGAATTTTGCATGCACAGACAGACCGTATAGCAAATAAAACACTTACATCCAAAATATTTTATTCGGCATCCCATTTAAATCCCCATCCTCCTAAACCATACCGTAATAGCCCCATTTACCATCATGTAGAATCAAAACTGAGGGGAAGTGATATCAGGGGAGCCTCCAGGCTCTTCTTTGGCAGAGATGTGGTGGCGCCTTGCTCTGCCGACACACTCGCCAGTCTGCAGAGCAAGCATCCAGTGCCAGGGAATAACCTCTGCTTTCCTGACCCACCTGACACTAACTCAGATTGTCTCAACGTTACAGCCAAGGACGTGGTTGCTGCCGTTTTCTCTTTCCAAAGCGGGTATATCGGTGGTCTCGACGGCTTAGCACCACAGCACCTTAAGGATCTCGTGTGTGCGAGCGCCGGGGCTGCTGGGGACGCGCTTTTGAGGGAGCTAACGGCCCTAATCAACCTTATGCACTCCGGCAGTGTGAACGATGACATCGTCCCTATTTTGTACGGTGCCAATCTCTGTGCCTTGCGAAAGAAGGACGGTGGCATTCGTCCCATTGCCGTGGGGTGTACGTACAGGCATATGGCAGCCAAGATATGCTGTCGCTATTATTATACCAACTTAGGTAATAAATTCCAACCCCTGCAGCTCGGATTTGGATCCAAGGGGGGTTGCGAGGCTGCCATACATGCCCTGTCAACGTACCTTGGCTGTAATGGGGGCGAAGTTATCTTGAAGGTTGATTTAAAGAACGCCTTTAAATCAGTGAACCGGGACACCTTGTCGACACAAGTTAAAATTGAAACACCCAAAATTTACAACTTTCTTTGGCAGTGTTACAGAAACCCTTCAAAATTGATCTTCAAGGAAAATCTTCTGGAATCCGCCGTTGGCTTTCAACAAGGTGACCCTCTTGGACCACTCATTTTTAGCTTAGCTATTCACCCAATCATCAGCCAGTTAAATTCAAAATTAAATATCTGGTACCTAGATGATGGAACCCTGGGAGGCGATGTAGAGTCTGTTTATCAAGACCTGGCTTTCTTGAAATCTAAATTTTCATCCATAGGCTTAGACCTAAATCCAACTAAATGTGAAATTTTCATATACGACAATTTAAATAAATCCTCTATACTTTCCAAATTACAATTTCTGACTCCCAATACAACCTACATTGAAAAAGTTCTCTTCGCCTCCTTGGGTCCCCGATTTTAGACGACGGTTTCGATACATTTATTCATGGAAAAATTCAAAATTTTAGTGAAATTTCGGACAGGCTCCTCAAAATTAACATTCATTCGGCTTTCACTATAATTTGGTATTGTCTTTTTGTGCCTAAATTTACCCACGCTATTCGAGCTTCGCCTTTTTGGAAAAATTCGAGCCTACTCCTTAAAATGGACAAAATTATACAAAAAACTCTCAGTCAAATTTTGTATATAGCACTGAATGACCGAATATGGCTACAGGCGTCCTTACCTGTACGTTTTGGCGGCCTCGGCGTTCGAAAATTTTTCGATGTTAGCCTACCAGCATTCCTGTCCTCGGTCCACAGTACTGCAGAATTGACCAGGAAAATCTTAGCACCAACACTGGTTGATTCTGAGGTGCCGTGTAAGACCGATGCCACGAATGCTTGGAGAAGAGCTTGTCCAAGCACTAAGTTACCCCGAAACCTATCCTCTCAGAGGCAGTTGGATGGACCGCTTTGCAGCAGAATACGAGAAAACCTTCTTAGCACATCGTCTAATGCTGCAGAGCGTGCTCGTCTACTGGCTGTGGGAGAGTGGGAGTCGGGCCTCTGACTTCAAGCACTGCCATCGTAGAACATCGGTACCATGCTGGACGATACGACCTTCCGCATCGCGTCTTGCCTCCGTTTAGGAGCGCCATGTGTTACTCCACATCGCTGTCACTGTGGAGAGGCTGTCGACAGCCTTGGTCATCATGGTCTGTCATGCTGCAGGAGCGCAGGTCGTATTTCACGACACGCCAACCTTAATGACATACTTCGCCGGGCTCTTGTCACCGCTGGCGTTCCAGCCCAACTTGAACCTCAGGGCTTGGCACGCGACGATGGCAAAAGACCAGACGGTATGTCTTTGGTTTCGATACATTTATTCATGGAAAAATTCAAAATTTTAGTGAAATTTCGGACAGGCTCCTCAAAATTAACATTCATTCGGCTTTCACTATAATTTGGTATTGTCTTTTTGTGCCTAAATTTACCCACGCTATTCGAGCTTCGCCTTTTTGGAAAAATTCGAGCCTACTCCTTAAAATGGACAAAATTATACAAAAAACTCTCAGTCAAATTTTGTATATAGCACTGAATGACCGAATATGGCTACAGGCGTCCTTACCTGTACGTTTTGGCGGCCTCGGCGTTCGAAAATTTTTCGATGTTAGCCTACCAGCATTCCTGTCCTCGGTCCACAGTACTGCAGAATTGACCAGGAAAATCTTAGCACCAACACTGGTTGATTCTGAGGTGCCGTGTAAGACCGATGCCACGAATGCTTGGAGAAGAGCTTGTCCAAGCACTAAGTTACCCCGAAACCTATCCTCTCAGAGGCAGTTGGATGGACCGCTTTGCAGCAGAATACGAGAAAACCTTCTTAGCACATCGTCTAATGCTGCAGAGCGTGCTCGTCTACTGGCTGTGGGAGAGTGGGAGTCGGGCCTCTGACTTCAAGCACTGCCATCGTCCAACATCGGTACCATGCTGGACGATACGACCTTCCGCATCGCGTCTTGCCTCCGTTTAGGAGCGCCATGTGTTACTCCACATCGCTGTCACTGTGGAGAGGCTGTCGACAGCCTTGGTCACCATGGCCTATCATGCAGCAGGAGCGCAGGTCGTATTTCACGACACGACAACCTTAATGACATTCTCCGTCGGGCTCTTGTCTCTGCTGGCGTTCCAGCCCACCTTGAACCTCAGGACCTGGTATGCGACGGCAAAAGACCAGACGGTATGTCTTTACTGCCATGGAAGTTGGGTAGGCCTTTCGTATGGGACGCAACGTGTGTTGATACCCTCGCGCCATCACATCTTCCTAGCACAGCCGGTTGTGCGGGCGCTGCTGCTGCTACAGCGGAGACCCTTAAACGGCCCAAATACGTAAACTTAGTAGGGGATTAAGTATTTGAGCCGTTTGGGGTCGAAACGTTGGGGCCATGGGGTCCAAGTGCGAGATCACTTTTTAGAGACCTCGCAAAGAGACTTGTCGACGCCTTGCGTGACCAGAAGGCTGGGTTGTATTTGGCCCAGAAGGTAAGTATCGCCATACAACGTGGCAATGCTGCCAGCGCAGCGTTCTGGGCACGCTTCCAGTTGACGGCAAAGTGGATGAATTTCATGACGCCCTCTATTTTTTTTTTCTTTTCCTTCTGTATATATTTATTTGTATGTTTTGTATATACTTCTTTGTATAGTATTTTAATACTTAGTTACGTTTCAATCTGATATACATATAAAGTTGTAAAATAATTCATATACTTTATAAATAATTTAATTTTTCACAGAAATCGAACCCGAGTACTTTTGATGGCTAGATCACCGAGACAGTAATCTATACTGCGAAGATTCACATGTTAACCCCGGTTATGCGTGTGTGACATGTGAAGGAATTAGTCAGAAAACTGTTTTCTATTTAACTTCAGTGATTCCATTTAACGAGTAATGCAGAATTTTGTGCCAAAATAAACACATTATGCACCAGTGAGGTATACCTTGTGATTGTTTATTGCATAAACTGGCTCTGTATTCGCTTTGCATAAATTAAGGGCAATAAGCCGTGACAGTCTATTAGCTTTTTTATCTTCGTTTTTGTAACAAATGTCTGTTTTTAAACATTTGTAACTAACCAAATCTACCTCGAGTCTAGTTTCGTACTAACCATTTATTATGGTAACGGTTTCTTCAAATCAACAAACATTTCAAATTATTTCATTTTTATATTTTATAAGATTCTGTCCAAAATTGGTGTAATTTATCCTACCTATTGGAATCCGCAGTTGGATGTCAACAAGGTGACCCACTTGGACCAGTCATTTTTAGCTTAGCAATTCACCCAATTATTCGGCAGCTAAATTCAAAATTCAATGTATGGTTTTTGGACGACGGAACCCTTGGTGGAGACGCTGACATAGTACTGCAAGATTTGGCAATTCTAAAAGACAAAGGATCATGGGCATTTTTGTATGGGAGCTGGGCGTAAAACCAACAGAAATAAAATGTGTTGTAATTTACTCTATTGTACTTCTAAATACCCCCTATATACTTGTTAACCCCAATATCGACCGGGTATCACTGCAAAAAAATCCCAAAGATTCATTAAATAAAACACACATATTTGCTAAAAACTACAATATATTGATACCTTTTATTTAAATATCAATGGTTATCATCAACTATAACATCTAATAAATGTTCTGCGGATGCAATAAAAAGGCTCGTGCCGTCCTAACCCTAAAAACCACAAAACTGAAACTATGTGGGCACAACTTCCTACTGTTCTTCTGCCTGTTAAGCAAGTACAGTAATGCTCAACTATCGCATTTCTACCGATTTGGTCCCTATCGATCAAAATGTAAGTATTTTAAGTGCGCGATCTGACATGCCGCGACTGTTGACTTTTAATTCGAAGAAACCACACATTAGTTTGCAGAATATTACATCTGTTTAAGAGGTGCATATTCGCCGTTGACCTTGCTCGTACTTACTGGTTAGTTGTCCACGTGCGATTTGCGAGTATCGGTGACGTAAAAAATCCTTAGAAAATAACTAGTAAAGTTATTTGCAAAAAAGCTGAAGGTGCCCTTGGTGTTCTATATATACGAGTAAGAGGCTGATTCAATTTAAACAATCTTATGATTGATTGATCGGGAGAAAAAGGTAATAACTACAAAAACAGAGGTTGCTTTGCATATTTTATTCAGATATTTAAAATACTCTTTTTTTAGGATTTGGTACCGAAGAAAAAATGCTTTATATTTAAGACATATTTTTTTTGGATTTTTTTTCTAAAACAATTACGGAGAAAAACGGTTTTAATTTACCCGTAATGACGCCCAATTCACATATGTCCTCGCCTTAAAGCATCTAATGACTCCTCTCTATATAATTCAATTAAATATGAATAACGACTGACGCGCATTGCTCGGCCTGCCCGCACGCTTGTTTTTTGGTCTGCGCCTGAGTAAGAGAGAAGTTATGTCGCACGAGTGATTGATTTCCACGGGGTAGCCGGGATCGATCACTCGCCGAGCAATTAAAGAGAGATAATTAGGTTGTCTTACGGGAAATAAATAAAAATATCACCAGGAAGGTTTAAACTCGCGTTATATTCCAGTTACACAATGGCTTTAATTACACAAAAAAACTGACACTTGAGATTAGCCGACGAGACAATTATCCAGGGCGTGGTGATAGGTTGGCACTTCACAGGTCTTCAGATGGGGTACTCAGCTTTGGTCGTGTTGTCCCGGAGCAAAAAGGGCCAAACCTCGTGTGTCCCCTGTATTTATAGGACCGACGTGGAGGGGCGCGAAGGAACGGCCCACTGCTGTGCGTCACTCGTAGCGAGGCTCGCGGCACCGGGTCGCGTCGTGACGTCACTGTTAGAAAGGGATGGAATGTAGTAATTCCGTTAGGTTACCAACCAATAGATTGGTTTCATTGGCCTAGCTCTGCACAACATCGTGTCGTGTTATCTCCGTTGTATTAGCGATTGTTTTGGATTCTATAAAAAATGCGTTTGAACATCACTGAATATCTCTGCTCACCGGTTGTTTTGGTGATTGCCGTCATAGTATAAAATTAAGTAATGGTCATTAGCTTTCACATAAAATATATTTTAAAGCTGTTGGTTTTACGCCCATTTTGACCGTGACCCTTTAAATCGATTGGTTTGGAGCTAAATTCAAGTAAGTGTGAGCTATTTCTTAATAAAATTGACGATGAAAAAAAGTCTTTGGTATTATCAAAATTTAATTGTTTGGCACCACACATTAAAATTTGTGACAAGAATTCTCTTCGCCTCCTTGGGTCTCCTATATTTGAAGAAGCCTACGAATCATTCGTAGATGAAAAGATTCAAAATTTTAGTGAAATTTCAGATCGTCTGCTAAAAATTAATATTCATTCGGCCTTTACAATTATTCGATATTGCCTTTTCGTTCCCAAATTTACGCATGCCTTGAGATCTTCACCGCTTTGGAAAAATATGGAATGTTTAGAAAAAAATGGACCAAATTATAAAAAATACGCTTAAAGAAATATTAAATGTGGATTTGAACGACCGAGCCGGCTGCAAGCGTCTCTTCCTGTACGTCTGGGTGGGCTCGGCGTTCGCAAAATTTCTGATGTTAGTTTACCGGCGTTCCTGTTTTCGGTGCACAGCACGGAAGACTTAACCAGGCAAATATTAGCACCAACACTGGTTAATTTGGAAGTGCTGTGTAAAACCGATGCCGTGAACGCCTGGAAAATGGCTTGTCCAAGCTCTGCTTTGCCTACCAACCCATTCTCCCAAAGGCAGTGGGACGTGCCGCTTTGCAACACTGTGAGAGAAAATCTTATTTTATCATCTACAAATGTTGCTGAGCGTGCTCGCTTGCTGGCTGTGGGAGAGTGGGAGTTTGGTCTTTGGCTTCAAGCGCTCCCGTCGTCCAATTTGGGCACAATGTTGGACGACACGACATTTCTCCTTGCCACTAGCCTCCGTTTAGGTGCTCCGTGTGTTTCTCCGCATCGTTGTCATTGTGGAGAAGCCGTCGATAGCCTCGGACACCATGGACTATCTTGCGGCAGAAGTGCGGGCCGAATGCCTCGTCACGCCTATCTTAATGACATCATTCGTCGCACTCTTGTCACCGCCGGAGTACCAGCCGTACTTGAACCCAATGGTTTGGTACGCGACGGTGGGAAAAGGCCCGACGGTATGTCATTGTTGCCTTGGAAGTTGGGTAGGCCTTTGGTATGGGACGCAACGTGCGTAGATACCCTAGCGCCATCACATCTTCCAAGTACAGCCAGCTGTGCCGGCGCTGCTGCTGCAAGCGCAGAATCCCTCAAGCGGCGAAAATACGGTAATTTAATAGGTAATTACATATTTGAGCCGTTTGGGATGGAGACGCTTGGTCCATGGGGTCCGAGCGCTCGTACGTTGTACAGAGAAATCGCCAAACGACTAATCGACGCTTCACGTGACCAGAAGGCTGGGCTGTATTTCGGCCAGCGTATCAGCATTGCCATCCAGCGTGGCAATGCTGCCAGCCTTCTGGGCACGTTACCAATAGACAGCGATGCGGAGGAATTCTACGACGCCTAAACCAAAATCAAAATCAAAATCATTTATTCATCTTGGTCACAAGGTGACACTTATGAACGTCAATTTTAAAATTAAATTACTTAATGCTTCTACATTTACATTTACTGCCTCGTTCGCAAAGCAATAGGTAGAGCCACGAGAAAGAACGGGCAATAAAACTCGAGGCCACTCTTTTAAATCGCCAATATTATGGTACATATTTTCATTTTTGTAAGGAGCTGCAACTGTTACACATTGTACTAAATTACTGGTAAATAGTAATTAGTTACAGACATAATACTTAAGCAATTAATGTAGTTACTAAATGATGTGTTTTAGTTAGCCTTCCAATGCAAATATTGTGTAACAGGAACATCCACTTACGACTTATAATGTATACAACTCGTGACCATGTTCAGAACTATGGTGGAAATGTATGTTACAGAAGTGACGGTATATGAATACACAAAATTACAAAAACTTTAGTTCACAGACCATGATAACGAGTTATCTTCATCTTACAGTACTGTAAATTTAAAAAAAAATAGTGGAACAACAATGCAAATGTAGATGTAGTAAGTAGAATGACCTAATTATGATAAACGAATAATAATTTAAAAGAACTAGAAATGTTATATAATGATAAACTGAAAAATGCTAAGTATCTATATAAATTCTAAATAAGTAGTAGATCATGAGTTGTCTAGTGTAAGTGACCATCTATCCTTGTCACTGAAATAATCATTAATAGTATAATAACCTTTCTTAATAAGGCAGTCTTTTATTTTAGCTTTAAATGTACTAAATGGTAATTCTAAAAGACTAACTGGTATTTTATTGTATATACGAATACCTAGCCCTACAAAAGAATTATTAACTTTATGTAAACAATGATAAGGGGCATATAACCTATGCTTGTTTCGAGTATTTATATTATGTATATCGCCTTTTGAGGTAAATAAACTTATATTTTGCCTAATGTACAAAATATTAGCAAATAAAAATTGCGAGGCTACTGTAAGAATTCCTATAGACTTAAAGCGTTCCCTGAGAGTATCCCTTGCACCTAACCTTGCGGTACGAGCAATATACATGATATTGCTCGTACCGCTCGTTTCTGTAGAACGAAGATATTCTGAATATCCGCTGCTTTGCCCCATAACAAAATACCGTCGGACATAACACTGTGAAAATAGCTAAAATATACTAAACGAGCCGTGTCGATGTCAGTAAGTTGCCTAACTTTTCTGACGGCATACGCAGCAGAGCTGAGCTTTCCTGCTAGACATGCTATATGTGCACCCCATTGTAACTTATTATCTAATGTAATACCTAAGAACACTGTAGAGTGTACTGTGTCAAGTTCCTCCCTATCTAGCATAATATTAGGTCCCAGTGGTCTAACGTTAGGTAAAGCAAATTTAACGTATTTAGTTTTCCTAGAATTAAGTACTAGGTTGTTTGCTGTAAACCATCGTGTAACTTGTAATAGTGCATTATTTACATCATCAAATTGATTTCTATTCCTATCTACTTTAAAAATAAGTGACGTATCATCTGCAAAAAGTACGACATCACAGATGTTTTTTAAATAAAAAGGTAAGTCATTAATATATACTAGAAATAGAAAAGGACCTCAAATTGAGCCTTGTGGAACGCCTAGCTGTATAGGTAATTTAGAGGATATAGTCCCATTTACATCGACACACTGAAATCTTTGCCGCAGGTACGAATCGACAACACTAAGTGCGGTTTTCTCTACGCCGTAGTGGCGGAGCTTACGCAGTAGTGTGTCGTGCTGAACGCAGTCAAATGCTTTAGATAGGTCACAGAACACTCCAGTAGCATTCTTTGATGACTCCCAAGCACTATAAACGTGTTTTATGAGAGCAACACCCGCATCAGTAGTGGATCTACCTTTAGTAAACCCGTATTGATCTTTGTGAAGCAGACTATTTAAATTGAAGTGGCTTAATAGCTGCTTTAAAAGAATCTTTTCAAATATTTTACTAAATGCCGGCAAAATAGATATGGGCCTAAAATTATTAATTTCATTTTAACTGCCAGATTTGAATTAGGGTATAATTTTACTTAATTTCATCAAATCCGGAAATACGCCTAGGTCAAAGCATTGATTAAAAATTATAGATAGGTAAGGCGCAACAGTCTCAACTATAGTACCTAAAATTTTAATTGAAATGCCCCAAAAGTCGCCGGTATTTTTAATATTAATTGAATTATATGCGATCAATATATCTCGCGGGGTAACGTGCTCGAATCTAAACACGCTCTTGCATTCAGGTACACTGCTAAGCAAAAAATTTCCAGCGTCTAAAGATGATGATTGTAAAGAGCTAGTAGTTGTTAAAGGTATGCTCGCAAAGAAACTATTGAACATATGCGCTACTTGAGTTTTGTTAGTGACTAATAAATTGTTTTCTTTTAGTTCAAATTGGTTTTCCCGTGGTCGAGCTCTTCCTGTTTCATTATTTATAATGCTCCACGTTTCTTTAATTATATTTGTTGAATGCTTAATTTTACTACTAATAAATTTAGATTTTGCCATAATACAAAATTGTTTAAAAATTTTTGAGTACTTTTTTACATAATCTCGAAAAGGTGTGTCAAATCTATGTTGTTTCATACCATATAATTCAAATAACTTGGCTCTACTTTTGTATATACCTATAGTGGCCCACTGGTTAAAAGATCCCATAGTACCCTTTAGTGTGACAGTTTTACTCTTAAAAGTATTTTGAAATTCATTATTTACTAGTCCAAAAAGTGAGTTATAAATTGTATTTGGATTTTGTGAGTTTAATATTGAGGTATTGAGTTTAGCAATAATATTATTTTTTAAACGTATTAGACGATTGGTAGTCTGAGGCCTACATTCTACTATACGTGATTTATCATATGTTGAACAGGGAAAACTAGCTATCTGTCC
This sequence comes from Euclidia mi, assembly GCA_944739405.2. Taxonomy (NCBI): domain Eukaryota; kingdom Metazoa; phylum Arthropoda; class Insecta; order Lepidoptera; family Erebidae; genus Euclidia; species Euclidia mi. The sequence continues at coordinate 59,168,504 of OX123184.2, read as the reverse complement.
ACGGTGATCAGAAGGGAGAGAACTAATTACTACTGGGTTTGTGGCAGCACAAGAACTAAATATGTTATCCAAACAAGTAGAAGATGTTGCAGATACTCTAGTAGGTTCACAGAATAGGTTACTTAAATTAAATGACTTGAAAAGATTCAGAAATCTAATACACTGTGAAGAATTCTCTAAAATATTAATATTAAAATCGCCACATACTATAATATTCTTATTACTACATTTAATTTTATTGATAGCATCTTCCATAACAGTCTCAAATAGATTATAGTCACCAGAAGGAGGTCGATATACACAAATTACTATATACAGGTCTAGCTCCACACAGGACAACTCAATAGTGCGCTCAATAGATAAATTAACAATATCTTTACGTTCCTTACATTTTAATAAATTTGAAGTTATTATGAGAGAACCGCCTCTAATAGCCTGCATTCTTATATACGAACTTTGCACTGTATAATATTCATTTATAACAATAAGCTCATGATTCTTTAACCAATGTTCAGTTAAGCACAAAACCTTAACATCATATTTTTCTAGAAATAAACTTAACTCTAATTCTTTGCCATATAGGCCCTGCATGTTTTGGTGTACTATATTCAAATATTGCAGCCTAACTGTTGTCCTATCTTGGAGTTTAAATCACAAGACGTGTCAATAAAAACGTTGTTAGTACAAGTACTAACCCTATCAAATAAATTGTAAACACAAGAGTCTTTTCCTTGCTGTAAATTGTATGCTAATAGTTTAGCAATCTGTCGCTTAATATAAAATGACAGATACATTGTATCTTTTGTTAAAGTAAATTTACTAATAAATTTATTAGCGTCAAAAAACAATATTGCGTCACTATGACGACAAGTTATATTATATAATAACATATTTAATTTGTGTATGTGCATGTTTTGTGTATGTGTTAAGTCATTTGAGTATGGCAAAGCACATAAAATAAATTTACAACTAAATCTGGAATTAAGACACATTCTATGATATGCTGTCTTTTTACAGTTAAACTGTTACCAAACAACAATATGGCCATACTACTCTCATCTAAGGGGTGCAACTTAATCTGATTAACTAAACTACTGTAACTATCCCCTGGCCTACAATAATTTATAACACACTGGTTTGTATACTCACAGAGAAGACTACCAAAATTATGACCTAGCCTATCAGAAAAAATGTATGTTTTGTTAGTTGATGTTGAAAACCTAAATTTAATCATATTGGATTGTGAAGAGGATTGGTTTTGTAGATTATCAGAAAAATTCTCAGGTAGTATGGTACTCAATGGCCCTGATGGGGTTGGAGTGTGAGTGTGAGCACAAGGACATAAGAGCTTATTGGTCAGAGACTCATACATTTCTGCATTACATCTCACCAAGTCTACTAGCTCACCTGCCTCTACTATACGCTTGCTCAGCTCTTTTTGAGAAGCTTGATATTTGTTAAATAGTTCTTTTAAGGTGCTCTCCCTAAGTACTAGTTCTTCCCTCAAGCGATGAGTGTCAGTATCATACACTACCCTACTATGTTCTAAACTTCTAGAGTACTTAGATAGTTGATCAAGTAAATAAATTCGCTCCTTTCTGAGATTTAAATTAACCCTATGCACATTATATTTCTTCATAGATTTATGACATCTTTTAATTAGTTTATTAATTTTAATATAGCGCTTAAGTTTTTTGTGACTTGCAAAGCTGGGTCTCATGATAATCGTATCATCCCTGGCCAGGTCTATTGTCACAACAGGCTCCCTAATACACACATGATCAGGCTCACTACTAACCAACTCATGATATAGACTGCAGGTATTCGTTATCTGTTCACTGTGTTTAAGAGTTTCTAAGTTAGAGATGGTGTTATGAGCTTCACTCAATTCTCGTTCTAGTTTAGCAACACGTCTCAGAGCTTCTTCATGAGTGTCCATACACTGTTGGAAGTTGGACACCGTCAATCGAAGTTGTTCATGTTGCTCAAGTATTTCGAGATGGTGTGTGTGCATTTCAGCCAACTGTGCCTTGAGTTCAGTGTTTCCCTGTCTTGTAAATATGTACTTTGTATTTTTTTGTACATATTTATTTTTTATGTATGTAAATAAATTCCATTGTATAATAAGTTTTATGTAGTTATCATTATTTTATTGAGTAGGAAGTGATATCTGAAAGAAACGTAAGTAGTAACTATTAGAATAATTCATATTCTATGCATTTAAATCGTTTTAGAAGGGTGAGGGAAACGAAACGCGCCAAATAATATTGAAATATAATTATCTGTGTCTCAGTTGCGAAAGCGTCCGCCATTATTGTGTTTTGTTCCGCGATCTTTATAATAAAAGTTGTCTTGTGGAAGAAACCGGTAAATATTTTATAAAGATACGTATATAGATTTACTCAGAAATAAATAAATATTAATTGTGAAGTGACATTATTCGTGACAAAGACAAGAAATACAGTGATAAAAGGCAAAAACTTTTTAGAAGGGCTATTTCTAGTCTTGAAACTCGCTATTTTCGTAAGTGTTTTATGATAAATATTCTTTTAATAGTTATGAAAGACATAAAAGTACCCAGATTATTTATCGGAAAACATATTTTAGCAACTAAATACTACCATTGTTGTACATTTTCACTGTTATCGTGTTTCAAATGGTAAATATTTCACAGCCACAGTGTTCGTAACAGTAACATGGCTGCCTGGCACGGCGAACTTTTTGTTACGCGTTCGGATTATAATTTTTTTAGTGGCGTTAGATTTGTTTGTTACAAATTAATAATGTATTGTGTGAAAACCTAAAGGTATATGTGATAATGTTTTTGTGTTTATGAACCAAACAAGTAATGAAATTCATTAATATGTGATGAAATGTTTGTGTGAACGAGTGAAAAAAAACAAACCTCTAAGTTTGTTAGCTTGTTTTGCCGGAAAAGTGAGTATTTAGTAGTAATTCATGTTATTATTATGATAGCTGATTTTATAACCAACACAATGATATGCAATTTATGTGATATAATTATATTAAGGTGTCATAATTATTTTTTTTCCGGTAACCTACGCCAATGAAAATTTGCAGCAACGTGACCTTTCGCACTTGTGGCACTTTGCCTTTAGTTTGATCGCACCTCAAGGGTTAATTATATTTTATGATTACATTTTGTGTTTCAATCATAGAAATAGGATCATGATAAATATATTCGATGACTCCGAAGCAATTGAAACATGAAGCAATACTACTAAGAGAGAATGACTACTACTACAATCGAAGTTACTTTGTGAAGAGTAATAATAGGATTTGCATGGTCACATGGGATCGTATTAACAAAGACTAAGATAAAGAACAGCGTATAGACTTCACAAATCCTTTCAAATTACAGATAATTCTAAAAGCCTCGTTTTCGGCGGCAACGTTTCCTCGAAATGTTTGTTAGATCATAGAAAAGGCTATTGAAAAACAAATCTCGGTTATAACACGAGGTACACGATAGATGGTAATGAAAGCCCATAAAACTGAAAAGTAATATCGTTGACAGTCAAACGCTAGCTCAGCAAGTGGCTGTGAGAATATCACGATTTTTCAGTTTTAGGAATTGCAATCTTTACAATTGTACCGTAGAAGTTTTCTTATACGGTCTGTAAGCATACAGGTGCTTACAGGACATTTTAATATCATGATAAGAGTATCGCTATGGCCATAAACCAGAGGTGTGACGGAGATACATCGAGTGCAAAGAATTCGCTGCTGCAAGTGACATTCGCTAAGCAACTTCGCAACCCACGAGGGATTGTGAGCGGAAGTACATAATATTATTTTCTGAATATTTTACGAACCTTTTACAGTGTTATCTATTCTTTCTCGACAATATTATGCATCAAAGCGTAATATGCACTCTTTGGAGCCAGCTCAGGTCTAAATATAAAAACCAAATGTGAAACCAAAGTTGAGTTTTATGGATGATTAGTATTGCCTTTAGTGTCTGCTTTGTTGGTCACTCGACATGCATCCATTTGCTGATGATTGTGTTTTCGAATTCTATTCTCGGGATAGCTGACAATGCACTCATGATTAGGTTTTACTGTGAATAAAATCTTAATTGCAGGGAAAATGCCTGGAATTATGCACCGCGGCAAATTATGGCCCCGCTTCTCTAATTTACCGCCTCAATCTAATCATCGCTGACTAACTTTATTCATACCTACTGCCTGCTACAGAATTTTACTATCTTCAAATTTGATGATATTTTGAATTACGTGGCATATTTCTCATAATCGTCTTATTATTTCAATTGACATAGGAACTGAAGAAGACAACAGAACCATTAATATATGCCCAGATAATTCCATGAAAATAAAACGGCAACAATGTTTAGCTCGTATCAACGATATTAAAAGCCAAATTTGGTATCAACATTTTGCTGCTTTCTAATAATTTAAATAGGAGATAATCCAGCGTAGTTGGAAACAATCGCCAGGGAACATAAAGCGGTCATATCCACGTATTCGAGTGATGCGAACATCCCGCTTTTCCTATTCTGTTTGGTAACAGGCGTGCTTACACTGTGACCATGTTAGTATCGCGGTCTGTAGCACATATTTTTAAAACGGATATCCGCGCAAAGATATTTCATTTTGCACGTTGTCTGTATTCAAATAAATGTGAAATGGTCTGCATTCTTTGCGCTATCAATGTACATTAGGTTTTTGTTTCTACGTCTATATCTCTATTTGCCTGTTATGTGACTTGAATAAAAATGTTTTATTTGTAAGTGAGCAGCGATAGCCTAGTGGAGAGACCAACAGACTGCTACGCAGAGGGTCCGGATTCGAATCCACGGCACGCACCAATGCAGAGTTAGGTGCGTATTAAACTGTTAATTATTGGTTGCTAAACGATGAAGGGAAACATCGTGAGGAAACCTGCATGTCTGAGAGTTCTCCATAATGTTCTCGAAAGCCATGTGAAGTCTGCCAACCCGCACTAGACCAGCGTGGTGGACCATGGCCTTACACTTCTCATAGTGAGAAGAAGCCCGTGCCTAGCAGTAGGATGATGTATTTAATGTCAATATAAGCAAAGATTGTGATGTGTTCTTTGCTAAGAGTGATTTAAGTACGAGAGTATGTTATCGTAAATATTATTTCTTTAGATTACCTATATTCGAAGAAAATATAATGAAAAAGAATCGAAACGAAAAAATGTGTTACCAATTGCTCCGTCCAAAATTAAATTCTGCCAAGCTTGATTAATGAAATAATATTGATTAAATTTAATGCCGTTTAATGAACTCGAAACTATTCAATACGTGATCTACAGTCTGTGTATGTCGAAGAGATAATATGTGAATATCGAAGAAATAATAAAATAAGTTTAACTTGTAGATACCGTGTTTATTTTAGGTGTTTAAAGAGCACTTACATTAAGAGTCTCGTATATGTAAATATGTCATATTTCATATTAATGTAAAACAACATTCAAATATGGAATTTGCTCCCTCGTGGCAGAGATTTTCATTTGGTGGGTTTTATTGAACATTGTTACGTTGCTTCCCCTAAAGTCGTTGTAGCTGCGGATTGAAAATCCATTTAGTCGTTGTATGAGCACATATTCATTCAAAATCTTGCTGGGCACAAAGTTTGCAGAAGAAATGACAGTGTGTGTAATCCAGACTAAAGTTCGCTAGGCAGTAGCTCCACTCAAAGGACACTAACCAAATGCGCGAAATGTATTAGTACTTTCTTTATTCTACGACTCTCGTAGTCCGATTTGATGACATAGCAGACACGACCAGGTAGAGATTGGGTGCAAGACTAATAGCTTGATGTACTTTGCGCGACACGGGTATGTCCATTGTCCTGAGGTTATTTTAGGCAATATTAGGTGAAAAACCAATACCTTATGTTTTACTTGGAAAATTGTTTATAATTTTCACCTTTATTGATGAAAAGAAAAAGTGTCATCGGTGTGACAACTTCTTTACGTACCTACAAGTAAATTTTACTGATCAAATAAAACAAAAAATAAGGAAAATTTCTTGCTGGCTGGCGTGAGCAGCGACGTGCAGCCTCCGCTCCACTAGCAGGTCTGATGTGACGCTATGCCGGCCTCCGTCAGCGTACTGGCCGGAGGCCGAAAGCCGCCACCACGGACAATAAAAACTTAACGACAGTGTCAAAGTCAAGCGTTTTGTGTTGTTGTTTTGATATTATTGTTGTTATTTAGATATTATTTATTTTTAGTGAGTGATTTTTTAGCTTTATGTCATATAACGGTGGCAAGGGTGATGATGAAATAGGTGCGGATCAACCTTGCACTCTGGTGCGCTGCCCCAATTGTTCCCAGGCTCGTTACTTTAAAGGTGAAAATAAAACGGCAACAATGTTTAGCTCTTATCAACGATATTAAAAGCCAAATTTGGTATCAACATTTTGCTGCTTTGTAATAATTTAAATAGGAGATAATCCAGCGTAGTTGGAAACAATCGCCAGGGAACATAAAGCGGTCGTATCCACGTATTCGAGTGATGCGAACATCCCACTAAAAGTACATTTTGGTAAAATCCATAAAAACCAGAATATACTTTCTGGCCCCAATACTTCCACACGTACACACAACAACACAATAGTCTCCCCTAAAATTCCCTTTTGGAAATATTTAAGTCAATTAAAAAATTCAATTCCGGTTTTAAAGCGAATTCCCGGTGGTGCAAGACCTTCAGAGGCCCAAAATCTAGAACAGTGCATAGGTCTTGTCACCCGGGAGAATTCTATAACAGCTTGGGAACAGTTAATCACCTTTCTTTATAGAATTTTACATGCACAGACAGACCGTATAGCAAATAAAACACTTACATCCAAAATATTTTATTCGGCATCCCATTTAAATCCCCATCCTCCTAAACCATACCGTAATAGCCCCATTTACCATCATGTAGAATCAAAACTGAGGGGAGGTGATATCAGGGGAGCCTCCAGGCTCTTCTTTGGCAGAGATGTGGTGGCGCCTTGCTCTGCCGACACACTCGCCAGTCTGCAGAGCAAGCATCCAGTGCCAGGGGATAACCTCTCCTTTCCTGACCCACCTGACACTAACTCAGATTGTCTCAACGTTACAGCCAAGGACGTGGTTGCTGCCGTTTTCTCTTTCCAAAGCGGGTATATCGGTGGTCTCGACGGCTTAGCACCACAGCACCTTAAGGATCTCGTGTGTGCGAGCGCCGGGGCTGCTGGGGACGCGCTTTTGAGGGAGCTAACGGCCCTAATCAACCTTATGCACTCCGGCAGTGTGAACGATGACATCGTCCCTATTTTGTACGGTGCCAATCTCTGTGCCTTGCGAAAGAAGGACGGTGGCATTCGTCCCATTGCCGTGGGGTGTACGTACAGGCATATGGCAGCCAAGATATGCTGTCGCTATTATTATACCAACTTAGGTAATAAATTCCAACCCCTGCAGCTCGGATTTGGATCCAAGGGGGGTTGCGAGGCTGCCATACATGCCCTGTCAACGTACCTTGGCTGTAATGGGGGCGAAGTTATCTTGAAGGTTGATTTAAAGAACGCCTTTAAATCAGTGAACCGGGACACCTTGTCGACACAAGTTAAAATTGAAACACCCAAAATTTACAACTTTCTTTGGCAGTGTTACAGAAACCCTTCAAAATTGATCTTCAAGGAAAATCTTCTGGAATCCGCCGTTGGCTTTCAACAAGGTGACCCTCTTGGACCACTCATTTTTAGCTTAGCTATTCACCCAATCATCAGCCAGTTAAATTCAAAATTAAATATCTGGTACCTAGATGATGGAACCCTGGGAGGCGATGTAGAGTCTGTTTATCAAGACCTGGCTTTCTTGAAATCTAAATTTTCATCCATAGGCTTAGACCTAAATCCAACTAAATGTGAAATTTTCATATACGACAATTTAAATAAATCCTCTATACTTTCCAAATTACAATTTCTGACTCCCAATACAACCTACATTGAAAAAGTTCTCTTCGCCTCCTTGGGTCCCCGATTTTAGACGACGGTTTCGATACATTTATTCATGGAAAAATTCAAAATTTTAGTGAAATTTCGGACAGGCTCCTCAAAATTAACATTCATTCGGCTTTCACTATAATTTGGTATTGTCTTTTTGTGCCTAAATTTACCCACGCTATTCGAGCTTCGCCTTTTTGGAAAAATTCGAGCCTACTCCTTAAAATGGACAAAATTATACAAAAAACTCTCAGTCAAATTTTGTATATAGCACTGAATGACCGAATATGGCTACAGGCGTCCTTACCTGTACGTTTTGGCGGCCTCGGCGTTCGAAAATTTTTCGATGTTAGCCTACCAGCATTCCTGTCCTCGGTCCACAGTACTGCAGAATTGACCAGGAAAATCTTAGCACCAACACTGGTTGATTCTGAGGTGCCGTGTAAGACCGATGCCACGAATGCTTGGAGAAGAGCTTGTCCAAGCACTAAGTTACCCCGAAACCTATCCTCTCAGAGGCAGTTGGATGGACCGCTTTGCAGCAGAATACGAGAAAACCTTCTTAGCACATCGTCTAATGCTGCAGAGCGTGCTCGTCTACTGGCTGTGGGAGAGTGGGAGTCGGGCCTCTGACTTCAAGCACTGCCATCGTCCAACATCGGTACCATGCTGGACGATACGACCTTCCGCATCGCGTCTTGCCTCCGTTTAGGAGCGCCATGTGTTACTCCACATCGCTGTCACTGTGGAGAGGCTGTCGACAGCCTTGGTCACCATGGCCTATCATGCAGCAGGAGCGCAGGTCGTATTTCACGACACGACAACCTTAATGACATTCTCCGTCGGGCTCTTGTCTCTGCTGGCGTTCCAGCCCACCTTGAACCTCAGGACCTGGTATGCGACGGCAAAAGACCAGACGGTATGTCTTTACTGCCATGGAAGTTGGGTAGGCCTTTCGTATGGGACGCAACGTGTGTTGATACCCTCGCGCCATCACATCTTCCTAGCACAGCCGGTTGTGCGGGCGCTGCTGCTGCTACAGCGGAGACCCTTAAACGGCCCAAATACGTAAACTTAGTAGGGGATTAAGTATTTGAGCCGTTTGGGGTCGAAACGTTGGGGCCATGGGGTCCAAGTGCGAGATCACTTTTTAGAGACCTCGCAAAGAGACTTGTCGACGCCTTGCGTGACCAGAAGGCTGGGTTGTATTTGGCCCAGAAGGTAAGTATCGCCATACAACGTGGCAATGCTGCCAGCGCAGCGTTCTGGGCACGCTTCCAGTTGACGGCAAAGTGGATGAATTTCATGACGCCCTCTATTTTTTTTTTCTTTTCCTTCTGTATATATTTATTTGTATGTTTTGTATATACTTCTTTGTATAGTATTTTAATACTTAGTTACGTTTCAATCTGATATACATATAAAGTTGTAAAATAATTCATATACTTTATAAATAATTTAATTTTTCACAGAAATCGAACCCGAGTACTTTTGATGGCTAGATCACCGAGACAGTAATCTATACTGCGAAGATTCACATGTTAACCCCGGTTATGCGTGTGTGACATGTGAAGGAATTAGTCAGAAAACTGTTTTCTATTTAACTTCAGTGATTCCATTTAACGAGTAATGCAGAATTTTGTGCCAAAATAAACACATTATGCACCAGTGAGGTAAACCTTGTGATTGTTTATTGCATAAACTGGCTCTGTATTCGCTTTGCATAAATTAAGGGCAATAAGCCGTGACAGTCTATTAGCTTTTTTATCTTCGTTTTTGTAACAAATGTCTGTTTCTAAACATTTGTAACTAACCAAATCTACCTCGAGTCTAGTTTCGTACTAACCATTTATTATGTTAACGGTTTCTTCAAATCAACAAACATTTCAAATTATTTCATTTTTATATTTTATAAGATTCTGTCCAAAATTGGTGTAATTTATCCTTATCTGAGTGAAATAAATTTTCTATTCCACCTGGTACCCGGTATTATACATTCCGTGGAAATTTTAGGCAAGGGTTGATTTTTGTGAGATAACATCAAAGTTGATGATAATTTAAATTATATCAACCTTCTTACAAATTATGCAAATGACTATTGGATGTAGGCGCTTTTTTGACTAAAACTGTCTTTTTAAATGCATAACTTTCCGCTTTGTGGAGTTTATGATCAATTAATGGTTTTATGATCGTTGCAAATGGCGTTCCGTAGTCTCTGCCTACCCCTCCGGGAAACAGGCGTGAGTCTATGTATGTATGTATGTATGTAATGGTTTTATGACTACATAACTATCAATTGTTGCGTATTGGATATGGATTTATTCATTGTGAACATCAATTATTATGTGAAGATCATCCTTAAATGTGGTTAAATTTTAGGCAGATCCTCCAATATGATGCGCTCTCTTGATACAACTCAATTAAAATTTGCATCTATTAAGACTGATGTTATTTGAATATGTTATTACTACGCAGTATCCGTGTGGTAATGAATTATGAACACAATCTTACGACCCTATTTCATTCTGTGGGTTTCGTAAAAGACGACTAAACAAAATAGACGAAACAAATACATGCGTTTGTAAAGAGACGGAAAACTAGACGTCAGACCATAGAAGCACGGGCTGTTTTCGCAACTCCACGTCCTGGCGTGTAACATTTTTGATTAGTCGTATATTTATTACATGCCTAGTGAACTCGGCCACGGCCGTTTTCTGTTTGCTTTGATTCACTTTATGTCTCGCTTTCGTTGGAAACTTGTAATAAACGTATTTGAAAGCAATCTTCCACTAAAATGAAAATTCAGTGAAAAATCAAGGTAAAGTGCCTAGAGTATTTTTGAAAACAATTTGATGTTTCGTAATGTGTTTTATTAATACTTTTGTGCAGTAATTTGTTGTTAAATAATTTTCGCTGCCTCAAGTTAAACTTGATGTATTGCTTTTGGATATGTGTTTTTTTCAAAACATTCGGTGCTTTTTAATAAGTGTGATTGTGTGTTCAGGGGTTGTTTTCATTATTTTGGTTATAATTCATATTGATTCGGTTGTTACTTACAGCGCTTTCAATATAACCGGTTTGGTGCTAAACGGGTGTGGGACTAAAGTCGGAGTGCTACCGCCCGGTAACTGGACTACCGGTAAGAATAGACATCGTGCGTTAGCATAGAGAGGCACATTCCTAGACCGGTCTACTGCCGGACTGCTGTTATAAGATCTAATTCCAAATAGATATTTCGTGTAAAAGTATACAAGAACAACCCGAAAATAATAATTTGGCTTGATGCGCTTACACTTCTAACAGAAGTATTTTACGTATCTTATTTATTTATTTCTATGCTCATTAGTCCTAAATTTTACGTTTAGGAGTAAAGTTTAAAATCAGTAGTAAGTCTAGAAATTGGTTGCCGACAGGTAGAAAATCTGTGTCGTCACCAAAAAGTTATACCCACCGTATTTTATCATAACGTAACTGCCTCTACTCAATACGTTATAATACTGTTACGAGCTGGGGTTCGACGATAAATTATAGCTCACTATGCCACTTAAACTGAACTTTATTTACTACACAAACACTAAGTATAACACTAGATACACACACTTAATTTTCACTTCACTAGTAAAACACACTATTCACACCACTAGAACAACACTAATAAAACACCAATAAACACTTCCGAATTACTTCCTTCGCTTCTTGTTGATCGCTTCGCTATTCACTTGTTACTGTCCGGTCCGTTCGCTCCCGCTCTATTTATACTGGCCGGATAACATCACTAGGCTTTTCGAGACGACTCACGATATTTCTGGAAACGTGTAAGGTGTTTCTAGAATTGCGTAAATGTTCTATTTACACCTACGCCATCTATTAGAGGATAGATGAAACAGCCTTAAACAACCGATACATCTAATCTCATGTAGTTCTTCCATTCACTGATAGATGGCGTTATTTTCAATTCGTAACAATACCATATTTGCAACAATAAAGTTGCTTTCTCCAAAATAATGGTTTTATTATACTAATAAACATCGCTTGCTCGGTTCCACGCGTTTTTTCGTATGCGAAGTTAATGTATGTACATTGTTTCTGTGACCCCAATAAACTTAATATTTATCAACTAAATCGTTATAGTAGTGGCGTGTTTCAGCCACAACTCTAAATTATAATTGACAGAAGAGAGAAAACAAACTGAAAGTTATATAGAAGCAAATACCGAATTCGAGGGTTTTGTGTAAATAAAAAAGTAATGTAACGTAGGTAATAGTTCCATTCCCCACCGTGGGATCTCCACCTTGTCGTGGTGGGGGGGCTCAGTAACCGTGGGTTTGAGGTACACCCACGGTGAAGCTAAGCGGGATCCCAGGAGGGGACGCTCCACGTGGGCTTGAGTGAGGCCTGAGTAGGATGCGTCCAAAGTGCGGGTGCGGGGGACAGTTCTGTCTGTCCCACGCAGTCGGGTGCGGTCGCGGGAGGAGAGGCGTGTCGGTGTTGCGTTGCCGCTCGCCCTATCTCCCGCGACCAAATGGGGGCGCACCATTGTTGTGTCGCGGTGGTCCGCAGAGGAAGAGGAGATGCGGTGTTGCATTGCCGTCCTCCCCATCCTCTGCGGCCGCTGGGTGTTTTGGTGGCGGAGCCTAACACCTTCATCCGCCGCCAAGTGGTTTTGTTCGGGGTCCGCCTGACCATCTGGCGGGCCAATACCCGTCAGGGGGTTGCGACGAATGCTTCGGCGATACCCGACCCTCCGACACACGGGTACATGAGAAAGTCGTATTTAGGTAATAGTTCCATTGGGCTGATTTTAATAATTTAACATACAACATATTAATGAAGCCGTATTTTATACATATTAAATTCAATCCGTGTGGTGACGGATTAAGAATACGGAATGTCACCACCCCATATCATCCCCTGGGTGTCGTAAGAGCCGACAGAGGGAACATATTATGCAGAGAACACCCACTTTAAGAGAAGGAAAACTTGACACAAACCCTATACCAACCCATTTGGCCAGCGTGGTATAGTAGGCCAATTCCTCCTTTCAAAGGAGAGGCCTAGTCCAGCAGTGGACTGTAAAAAGCTGATGACGACGAAATTCATTATTGAAATATTAGTACGGTGATATGTGTATTTGTGAAGTAATTAAAATTCGAGTGAAAATAAATATACCTGTATTTAGGTCCAATAAGAACCTACTATAATGAAATAATATTTATTTAATTTGCAAATGGATTGTTGAGGATAACTTCATTTCATTGTTATAATTGTATGGCCAGAGATTATAATAATAATAGAAAAAAATATGAAAAAAGTACTGAAAAGTCTTTTATCAGGTGGCAACAAGGTTCGTGCTTGCAACGGTCATGCCACTTCTTGTATACTCCTTTGGCATACTCAAGTGGACTCAGTCTGAATTGGACGCCCTGGACAGAAGAGTTCGCACTCTGTTGACGGCATATCGTATGCATCATCCACGTTCATGCGTGATGAGGTTGTACATCCCGCGAAAGTGCGGGGTCGCGGCTTTCTGAATGTCAAGACCCTACACAATCGTGAGGTGTGCAATCTCAGAGAATATTTTCTCCGGGCGAACGTGGATATGCATCGAGATGTTGACGCGGTAGACAATGGGCTCACTCCGCTCAGGTTGGCTAAGGAGAACTGGCGCATGCCCGTAGTACTTAGTACTGATGATCGCAAGCGTGTATGGCAGAGCAAGGAGCTTCATGGCAGGTTCTATCGGGCCCTGTATGGACCCGATGTAGACCTATTAGCCTCGGTGAACTGGCTACGCTTCGGTGACCTCTTTGGGGAAACCGAAGGGTTTGTTTGTGCAATTGCTGACAAAGTTATCAAGACGAATAACTACCGGAAATATATCCTGAGGGATGGCACTACTGATATTTGCCGTGCCTGTCACCAACCTGGTGAATTCCTCAGGCATATTGTTTCCGGTTGTTCACGTCTTGCTAACGGCGAGTACTTGCACAGACATAACCAAGTAGCCAGAACTATTCACCAGCAACTTGCTCTGAAGTACAAACTTGTAGACATCGAGGTAACGTACTACAGGTAAGTAGCAGAGCCAGTTCTCGAAAATGGCCATGTCACATTGTACTGGGATCGATCTATCATCACGGACAGGACTGTTGTAGCCAACAAGCTTGATATCGTGTTGATAGATCGATCAGAGTGCCTCGCAATAATTGTTGATGTCACTATTCCTCATGACGAGAATCTCGTGAAAGCCGAAAAGGAAAAACAGATTAACCCTTAAATGGTATCGGGGTCAAAATTGACCCCAAAGCTTCATATTTTTAATCACACCTTTTCAGTAAAAGCACCTACACTCTTGCGCATCGGGGTAATCTCATTACGCCGCGGAGTGCGGCGAGTGACGGATGCGCGTCACTTAAGTGCTAGTGAGAACGGAGATATGTACACTGCTGGGGTCAAATTTGACCCCGATACCGGAAGCGTACATTTTATTGTATGATTTATGTTATAATGTTTCACTATTTTATACTTGATTTATATACATGTCACTGACAAAAATATTGTAAAAACTTTTAATACCCTTAACTTGAAGAAGACTAGTGATCTTTGGGGCAATTCTGTTGTGATTACGAAATCCATAATCAACACAGTAGCACTTGAACTGGCAATGATTTTCAATAGATGCATTGACTGTGGTGTGTTTCCTGATCAAATGAAAAGTAGTAAAGTAATTCCGTTATTTAAATCAGGTAGCATATCTGACCCCACAAATTATAGGCCAATATCTGTGCTACCCACGTTTAGTAAAATTTTTGAAAAAATAATTCTAGGCCAGCTTCAAACTCATTTTAATAAGAATAAGCTGTTACATGAAAAACAATTTGGGTTTACTAGGGGTCGCTCAACTACCGATGCTGGAGTTGAGCTTTTAGATAGTATTTTTGATGCCTGGGAGGAGTCGCGTGATGCTCTAGGAGTCTTTTGTGACTTATCTAAGGCTTTTGATTGCGTTTTTTATGAAACATTGATCAGGAAATTACATTACTATGGAGTTAAGAACACTGCTTTGGATCTCGTAACATCATATTTGAGTAATAGGATACAGAGAGTTGAGGTAAATGGAAAAGTTTCTATGGGTTCAGTGGTCACAATGGGAGTGCCGCAAGGTTCAATTCTTGGTCCATTCCTTTTCCTTGTATATATTAATGATTTGCCATATATTATGCAAAATAATGAAGATATAGTGTTATTTGCTGATGATACATCACTTATCTTTAAAATTAGACGAGAACAATCAAATAATGACGATGTAAATAACGCTCTCTCTAAAGTAGTTCAATGGTTTACTGCTAACAATTTACTGTTAAATGAAAGAAAAACAAAATGTATACGATTTTCAAGACCGAATGTAAAACAAGTTAAACCTAACATATGTTTGAATGGAGAAGATTTGGATCTTATAGATAACACCGTATTCTTAGGCATAACCTTAGATTCTAAGCTACAGTGGGGCCTACATATAGGTTAGTTGTCGAATAGACTCTTCAGACTTGCTCTGCAGCGTACGCGGTTTATAAAATTCGTCAGTTAACTGATATAGATACGGCCAGATTAGTATATTTTAGTTATTTCCACAGCATAATGTCATATGGCATTTTATTATGGGGCAACGCAGCTGACTTTCAAACTGTGTTTGTACTGCAGAAGCGGGCTATTCGTGCAATCTACAGTCTTGGTTCAAGGCATTCACTGAGAGAAAAATTTAAAGAAATTAAGATAATGACTGTCGCATCTCAATACATTTATGAGAACTTGTTATATCGATACTGGAAATATGAAATAACGTAAGGGACAAAACTAAGGTTTTCAGGAGAGCAATAATAAGATTTTTTTCTTACAAATCTGATTGACTATAGATTTGTAAAATAAAGGTCCCTCAATTCTGTACTTTATATTGCTTAAGCTGTTAACAAATTTCAAAGTATAATTTTATATAGTATTTGTGTATATGTCATAGTTTAAAAACTATTTACTGACGTAATCATCATCACCATCATGATGATGATGATGATGATTACGTCAGTAAATAGTCATATGTCATAGTTTAAAAACTGTTTACTGACGTAAAAAAATTGAAAATAAACGAATAAAATAGATAAAACGTTTTATTTATGCTCATTAATCACAAAATATTTCAAAAAATAATCACAAAACTCAGAACCATTTCTCAAAAATTAGTCATCTTTATCAGTCTCCTCGTCATCAGTTTCTTTAAGCTTATCTCTAGTTACACTTATATAAGGAAGATTTTAATCATCTTCAGCCTTTAACAGTCCACTGATGGACTAGGCCTCTCCTTTGAAAGGAGGAATTGGCCTACTATACCACGCTGGCCAAGCGGGTTGGTATAGGGTTTGTATCAAGTTTTCCTTCTCTAACAGTGCTGTTCTCTGCAGAATATGCTCCCACCGTTCGGTTATTATATATTACTCTTTACTTATTAAATTATTTGACAATGGTATAATTCTAAATATGTTTCACCATGAATATTTAAATCTAAGTGTCCGTGTAGTGACGGATTACGAATACGGATTGTCGCCACCCCACATCATCACCTAGGTGTCGTAAGAGCCGACAGAGGGAGCATATTATGCAGAGAACAGCACTGTAAGAGAAGGAAAACTTGAAACAAACCTTATACCAATCCGTTTGGCCAGCGTGGTAGGCCAATTTCTCCTTTCAAAGGAGAGGCCTAGTCCAGCAGTGGCCTGTTATAGGCTGATGATGATGATGGATTGTCTTCATTCATCAGATATTTCATAACATTTTCTTAAACATTTAGTCTATGCACATGGGTTATCTTGTAACTTCTGACCTTCTATTTGTTTACCACTACTTGTTACATAAGGAAGACCCTTTTCTATAATTTCTTTTTGTTATTACGCCTGTTTTCTTGTTTCGGTTTCTTCTCGAGTAGGTACTAAAATTTCTTGACTATTGTTACTTTTGGTTTTCATAGCTTTCTTTTTTCTCATTGACTTGTTTTTCTTATTATCACTTTGAATTAATGGTTTTGAAAAGTATCAGCATTGCTGTCGGTTATAAATATTATATTATCGTTAGAAGGATTCTTTTCAAAAATGGTATAAGAATCTGATTTGCATGAATAGGGTATTTCAACGACACACGTGGGAACATTTTTTGCATAATTTGTTCTATCAGAAGAATTTTTACATCCCAAATCATTTTCTATACGCATCATTACTACTATCCGGGATAACGACGTTTGCTTTCGTTGGTTGAGTCTCCATTTCTGTATCACTATTTTCTATTATACTTTCCGATGAATTTATGGTACGATTTTCATAGTATGAAGAAGAATGATAACTGTAAACTAAATGACTCAATAATCATCGTCTAAAAACAAAATTTTATACGTAAAGAACAGCGGTGAAATAAATTAGGGATAAAATTTTAACGTAAGGGACCTTAATATTGTGGGTTCCAAATGGCAAAAGGTAATTTCAGCAAAAAATAAATATTTTATCGTTATGAAATTAATCATTTTAAATGTTATCATGTTATAGCTACATATTTACATTTCAAAAAACATTATTCTAGTGATACGAAACTAAAATCATGTTTTTATAATAACGAAAATTAATGTAAAGGACGCGCAGGTAACGTAACCCAGAATGACTACTATAAAGAAAACACTATTTAAATAAATCCACCAATAATTCATTCAAAGAAGGTTCAATATATTATTATATTTACTAGCTAGTTACTAGCTAGTTACAGTTTACTAGGTAGTAAAAATGTTTTGATTTTTGTACGAAGTTTTCTGAATACACCTTTAAATAATGGGTATAAGCTTAATATTGCATTCATGTATGTTTCTTTCGACTAGAATTTTACAAACCCACTCGAGAGTTCGTTTTTTAATGGGATTGTGGTTCTAGTTGTTATTCATAATTGAAGTTGATAAATCATGAAAAAACGCTTATTTACACTTTATTCATCCTGCGTTAACGACCTACTTCTTAAGTTGTAAATGTTACATAAACCTACATACTATAACATACGACAATATTTTTTTTTAATAGGATTCGAATGATTCTATCTAAATTGACCTATTTTTGAATAACTGAACTCAATTCATGGGTTAACAATTATTTACCAGAAGTAGTAAGAAAATAAATAATTACCTGTTTATGTGATTCCTAATGTTTATCAATTTTTGCCGGCGGGCTAGAAGTGAACATAACTTTTCATCACTCATGTTTCCAGATAAAACTTTCACTGCGTTATTACGTCAATTAAAAACAATAGTTAATACCTTATAGATTAAGATCTGTAGTGTCACAAACCGTGTTAATGTTATTTTGAGACGTACGTAAACAATATCATCGACCCACGTGGCGTAAGATTACCCGTGGAAAGTAAGTGTCATGACCTGCGCAAGCGAACTCACACACAAAACCCGTATTGCTATCCCGCTCAGACAAGTCGCACCGTTACGCGTGGGTAACAGAGACGCATATAATTTATTTTGTTAAGCTTTGAGAAGTAGTACGAATCACGCAGTCCAGTGTGATGTAAAGGACAGGTCAATTTACTTCCAATGCTGACAAATTAACGTAACGGTCAATATGATCATGATATGTGAGGCACAATTTTATGTAAGGGACATAGTATTTGTATCTTCTCACGGAACACTAATGTATAAGACAATGCTTAAAACATCTCAAATTATGCAATAACTTATGTGACCTGTTAAAAAAGGTACACGTTTTTTTTTAATGTTAATACCAAAACGCTGTGAGTAAAGAGACTTACATTAGTTTTTATGAAAATATTAATTTAAAATGTCATATACAGCTAGTTTCTAGAAAAAATATGGCCCAGACCTACAAAAAAAATCTAATGTAAGAGACATTGTTTTTGAGATATCGAGATTTTAAATATACCAATCGATAGAGCAAGAAATTCCAAATCCAATGATATATATAACTCATTTTCGGCAAAATGTCCCTTACGTTATTTCATATTTCCAGTATCGATATGTCAGGAAAAATATAAATATGTTTTCTAAATTCAGCGACATTCATAAATTAAATACACGAAACAAAAACAAACTTGTTCTACCTTCAACTAGACTACAAAAAATAAGTAACTCATACAAGTGTCAAAGCATACGTTTTTACAACAAAATTCCAGGCAATATTCAGGAACTAAGTATTAATAAATTCAAAGTATTTATTAAACAGAGCTTGTGTTCAAAAGCTTATTACACAGTTAAAGATTATTTAGCAGACAAAAACGCCAGGAATTGAGTTTAAAAATTATGAATTGACATTAAATTATGAACTGACATTATGAATTTTGACATTTTGAAATTAGTGACATAATATTTTTATTTACATTTGTAGTACTTATATCTTTACATTCTGACATTTTTGATTTGACATTTGTAATTTTATTTATTTTGTTTTGACATTGTTTGATTTGACATTGTTATTTTGTTTTGACATTTAAAATTACTTAAGTAATATATTATCATTTTATTTTTTAGACATTCTTAAATTGACATTCAATAATATTTTCTGACATTAAAATATATGACATTTTATTGTTTAAATTTTTATAATTTTACATATTGTTTACAACATGTATTTTACTATGTATTAGCATGTAAATTTGTGAGTACGATGTGGGCATTATTAAACATATAAACAAATAGTTGTGGCAACCTGTCTGATGGCTTAGGCTGACATGCTTATGCATACACCTTCTGATGGCGTGGAGGCATAGTGATACAGATCGTGCTGGCTCCCTCAATCAAGGTTGAGCCGTACGATTGCTGTTGAATGCGGGCCATCATTGGGCCGAGTCAGTCAAAAGCGTCAGATGATTTCCTGCATTGTCTGGACTTTAAAAGATCAAGAAAAGGCTAAAGAAATTGAAGTGACAAAAAAAAACAATGACTCTGAGTTTGTTTCGGCTTTTCTTTTCAAGAAGTCATTTAGCTAGGAAAAGCCGGCATCATCTAGAATAGGGTTTTGACATGTATAAGTGTTGTAAACAACCAAAATGCAGAAATAAATATGTCTTTATGTCTTTATAATTTTTACGTGACGGTGAAATCTCACAGCTTTTGGAAGATTAATACGAAGAATCTGGCTCCGAATTAATTCAGGACGCTACAATAGCTGCTTGTGACCAGAAAATTATCAGCGTTTGTGAGGAACAAATAGATTAATTGTTTTAGATTGTCATTTTTTTTATTATTCGTGATCTCATAGGAAGTTCCTATTTTTTATTATATTAGTTATATACAAAAACGAATACAAAATGTTTTCTTGTATTATTTTTTCTTTTTATATATAAATAATAATACCTAAAGTAGAGTCTTGTCAAATAAGAAGATACTACCTGTTTTATTTATTAAATATGTGATCTCTTGTTAAAACATGATACAAATTTAATAAAACATTACATTGTTAGTCCTTTTTTCCTAAATAAAAAGAAAATTTATAATGTACAGTTGTATCATTTTATATTACTGCGTACTAATATCTGGGGTCAATTTTGACCCCTATACCACTTACGTTGCCTTTTTTAGCGAAACCAGCTATGGGTTAAATATCTGGACTTGGCTCACGAGATTGTCGACATGTGGGATGTGAACTCAGCAATTATTGTGCCGATAGTCGTGACCGTTAATGGTCTAATAGCCAAGAGCCTCGACCGTCACCTTAAGAGGCTCGCGTTGGGTGCTTGGGTCAAGGGCCTGATGCAGAAGGCAGTACTTCTGGACACGGCACGTATTGTGAGGAAGTTCCTGTCTCTGGAGCCCTAACCACAGGCAGCTTGGACCCTGTGCCCGATGCTGGTGGGACCCCACGGTTATATTTATATTTTTAAATGTGTTTATTTTGGTAAATAATATATTTAAAAATGTAATTTTAATTATAAAAATAATAAATAAAGGAGATAATAATAATAACTGGCAACACTAAAAGTCAACAGACAAAATTTTTCTTAGCTAAATTTTGTATTGATTTATTTTAATATTTTTGAGGCTATATACTATTTGTATTACATACGTGATAAACGCAATTGTGGAAATTAATAATATCACAAACTTCTTTAAAAATCGAAAAGAAAAACACAATTTTAATACCAAGAAACCAAAATGACATCAAATGTCAAATATGTAAACAAAGCAAATAAAGTAAATACGAAAACCACTAAGAAAAAATGTTGACTAGAGCCAGAGCAGCGGCACAAATAAGAGCCCCGGACTCGTCACTCAGCTCCGCCTCGCAGCCGCCGGCGCCAGCAGTGCCGGCCATTGCTGAGGTGTCGAGCTCATCGAGTGATGAGTATTTTTCCCCGCCGACGACACCAACACCAGCGCGCCGCCGGGGAAGAGGCCGACCACCGTCACGCTTGGGATCCCGAGACCCACCAGTTTCGAACAGGGCCCCCGCTGCCAGTGGTGATGTGCGCCGCATGAGATGGACTCAATCGATGAATGAGAACGTCGTGCGGGCATATTTTGTGGCTACAGAGGGAGGAACCAACCTTACGGCGTACCGTGACCGCTTACTGCCTCTGTTTCAGGCCTTGGAATCAGCTGTTAACGTTTCGGCACAGCGACTGTCGGATCAAGTGCGAGCCATTCAACGCTGCCGCCTGTTGGATGACGACGCACTTGAGAGGCTACGCTTAGACTTGCGAGGTATCCCTGAAATCACACCCTCCACACGCAATGAGGCTCCAATAGTGCACACCTCACTCAGGGCCCAAGAAGAAGGTGAGGAACTGATGGACAAGGATATACAAGTAAGTAGCCAATGCATTGATAAGATAAGGAGTACTTTGGAATGCGCCATTGGAGAATATCGGTATGCTACATTAGAAAGCAGACCCCGGCTGCCGCGTTTACCCACGTATAGGAAAAATATAGCGCTTGTGTGTGCCCTGGATTCACTATTGCCTACTTACCTAGACACTAGTGAAAATCTTAGTGATACACACTCAATTCTATACTGCGCTGCCGTAGCGGCATGTCGAGTAGCTAATATTAAAATACCAAGCAGTATTACTATTGCTCCTCGAGATGCCGTTCCGGCTTGGCAGCGTAGAATTGAGCATCGTATTGCTGAGACCAGGGCACTCATAGGCAAGCTAATCTGCTTCAGGTCGGGCAATACTCGCCCGAGAGTGATGCGTTTTGTGAGTCGGGCCTTTAAGGGGACAGGACTTTGTCCTCAAGAATATCCGTCACGGGTCACAGAACGCATCGACTTCCTGAAGCAGAAAATCTATGCGTGGGCGAATCGCATCAGGCGGTACAAAAAAAGGATTGACCGATATTCCCAAAATCGCGCATTCCAAAGAGATGAGGAGCTGGTTTATAGGAATTGGGAGCGACCTGAACCAGGTGTGGATGTTGGGCGTCGACCAGATGATGCGAACACGATTGCGTTCTGGCGCAATTTATGGTCGACTCCCGTCAGCCATACAGAGGGTGACTGGATTAGGGATATTGAGCGATCATGTGAGGTAATACCTCACATGGAGCCTGTAGCCATAGACGCCAGCGATGTAAATTGTGCAGTCCGTCCGTTAGCCAATTGAAAATCTGCGGGCCTGGACGGGTTGCACAATTTCTGGTTAAAATGGCTACGCAGTGCACATGTTCGCTTGGCATCCCAATTCCAGTCATCTCTGGACTCAGGATCGCTGCCAAGTTTTATGACAACTGGCGTAACTCACCTGCTCTTTAAGTCTGGTAGTACCACGGAGCCTACGAACTATAGGCCTATAACTTGCCTGCCTACAGTTTATAAAGTTTTTACATCCATTTTGAGAACAAAATTTGCACTACATATATTCAACAATAATATTTTATCTGAGACTCAAAATGGATGTAATAGCCGGGCACGTGGTACTAAGGAGCTACTCCTTATCGACATGGCCATTAGCCAACAGGTGCGCCGTAGTCGAAAGAATCTGGCGACATGCTGGATAGACTATAAGAAGGCCTATGGCTCTGTGCCACATACGTGGCTTTTGAGGATGCTAGAGTTGTACAAAGTAGATGCAACTCTATGCACCCTCTTGAGGGCATGTAGTGTCAACAGCCTTGCGGGTATGGCGTACCTATAAAGATCAAACGGGGTATTTTCCAAGGCGACAGTTTGAGTCCACTATGGTTTTGCCTAGCACTGAACCCGCTGAGCACTTTGCTCGAAAGTTCAGGGCTAGGCTATCGGTTGCAGACTAGAGGTCAGGTTATTTCTCACCTCCTTTTCATGAATGACCTCAAACTATTTGCCCCCACTGACCTCCAATTAACTGAGTTACTAAAGATAACTGAAAGCTTTAGTAATTCAATTAAGATGGAGTTCGGTGTGGATAAATGTGCGGTCATGCATGTAAAGCAAGGCAGGAGTGTGGAATCTGATTGTATAGAGCTCTCAGATTTCACACAACTTAGATCTCTCTCTGTAACGGAAACCTACAAATATCTGGGTATGTTGCAGGCATTAGGCATTGATGACGCTGGCATGAAACAGGCGTTGCAGGCACGTTTCTTTGGCCGCCTGAAGAAAGTCTTAAAAAGCTTTTTATCGGGCGGAAATAAGGTGCGTGCCTGTAACGGTTGGGCCATGCCCGTCTTAATGTCTTCCTTCGGCATACTCAGATGGACTCAAACAGAATTGGACGCCTTGGATAGGAATATTCGCTGTCTACTCGCGACATACCGGATGCATCACCCGCGTTCGTCGGTGATGAGATTGTACATCTCGCGCAAGTGTGGGGGTCGTGGCTTCTTGAGTGCCAAGACCCTCCACAATCGCGAGGTGTGCAATCTCAGAGAATACTTTCACCACACCGACGCGGGTGTGCACCGAGATGTGGTCGCTGCTGTGGACAGAGGGCTTACCCCGCTGGGTCTGGCCAAAGAGAACTGGCGCAAACCTGCTGTACTTGGTGTAGAGGAGCACAGGGAAGTATGGAAAGGTAAAGAGATGCATGGACGTTTTTACCGGGCCTTGCATGGGCCCGACGTAGATTTTCCAGCGTCGGTGTCCTGGCTGCGTTTTGGTGATCTTTTCGCCGAAACAGAAGGTTTTGTCTTTGCGATTATGGATGAAGTTGTCATGACGAACAACTACCGGAAGTATATTCTGAGGGATGGGACGGTCGACATATGTCGGACATGTCACCAGCCTGGTGAGTCGCTCAGACATATAGTATCCGGTTGTTCTCGTCTTACCAACGGTGAATATTTGCATAGACACAACCAAGTAGCCAGGATTGTCCACAAGCAACTTGCCTTAAAGTACCAACTTGTCGGCTCTGAAATACCGTACTACAGGTATGTGCCCGACCCAGTTCTTGAAAATGGTCGTGCTACTCTGTATTGGGATCGGTCTATCATTACTGACAGGACTATTGCGGCTAACAAACCGGACATAGTGGTGATAGACCGATTAGAGCGCCTTGCAATGATCATCGACGTCACCATACCCCATGACGAGAATCTCGTGAAAGCCGAAAAAGATAAACAAATTAAGTATTTGGACCTGGCTCACGAGATTGTCGACATGTGGGATGTTGACTCGGCGATCATTGTACCGATAGTCGTGACCGTAAATGGTCTTATTGCCAAGAGCCTCGACCACCACCTCAAGAGGCTCTCGTTAGACGGCTGGATCAAGTCCTCTATACAGAAGGCAGTATTGCTGGACACGACACGTATCGTACAGAGGTTCCTTTCTCTGGAGCCCTAACCACCGGTAGCTTGGTCCCTGTGCCCGATGCCGGTGGGTCTCCGAGGTCCCATTTTATATATTTAGTTTTATATTGTTATTATTTATTAAGTATATAAAATGAGATGTATGAGAAAGAAAAGAAATAAACGGAATAATAATAATAATCATTTATTTGTGGATCATAGGTTAGTTTACAAGTTCTTATAGTTATGTTATAATTACATATGTGCGCTATGTCCTACCACAATGTGGTGTACAAATTTTGTAGGTCATACATGAAAAGTAACTTATTTCAGGTCAATAATTATTGGTTAAAAATATAAAAATATATGATATGGTAACTAACACATTAAAAAGTATGGATATACAACTATTACAAACAACGCTAAATGTTTTTGTCATTTAGGAATTCTTCAACTGAGTAGTAAGCCTTATTTGTCAGTAATTCCTTAAGCTTATTTTTAAATATATTTATATTATCAGCGCGAATGTATTTCGGTATTTTATTATATATAATTGGGGCCATGCAGAATATACTCGCACGTAGCAACTGCGTTCTGCTTTCTGCATGCTTCAAATTGCCTTCACGTCTAGTACCAGAGGGGTTAACAGTAAACAAATGTATGTTGGTTTTAACAAAAGAAGCAACCTCCATGATATACAAACATGGCTCTGTTAAGATGCTTAGTTCTTTAAATTTTTCTTTGCACGTCTGTCTCTTTTTAAGTCCTAGCATTGAGCGAACACAGCGCTTTTGAGCAATAAACACACGCAACTTATCTATTGAGTTGCCCCAAAATATGACGCCATACCTTATTATAGGTTCTATGTGGCCGTAATATGCAGTAAAGACGGTAGATTGATTCGCCATTTGGGCAAGCTTATAGAGTGCAAACGAGAACTGATATAGCCTTTTACATATATTGTCAATGTGCGGATTCCATTTGAGTTTATCATCAATTGTTAGTCCTAGAAACCGTGTCGATTCCACTTCAGAGATTATTGTACCCAAGTAGGAAATGTTTAATGTACCGTCTGTTTGCCTTTGTTTAAAGTTCATAAGGTGTGTTTTTGATAAATTCATTTTGAGATTATTAAATGTCAGCCAGTTATCGATGCATGTCAACGTATTAGTTATGTCAAATTCTAGATCATTAATATTATTGCTCGTAAATAATACAGTACTATCATCCGCAAATAATGTTATAAAATGCTTTGTCATATTTGGCATATCGTTGATGTATACAAAAAACAATAGGGATCCCATAACACTTCCCTGTGGCACGCCATAACGAATGGATTTTTGGTTAGACGCATAAACAGTTTCTGTCCATGTTTTAGGGCATATTTTTTGTACATATAATTCAAATAATTCAAAATAATTCAAAATCAATTTATTTAAATAAGTAAATACACAATACATATATTACATGCATCACCATCTAGTCCCAAACTAAGCAGAGCTTGTGCTATGGGTACTAGACAATGGTTTGACATACATATTCTATATTTAGATACATACCTTACATACTAACATACATACAATATACAATTTTTGTTAGTAAATAATAGAAATATACTTATATACTATGTTAAAATTGCTTCACTTATCTACGGCCACGATAATGTTGTGCGTTCTGGTGGCACTTGTCCGCGGAAGCGACGGAACACCACACCTTTCGGCCAAAAGTTCTCCTTCATAACAACAGGCAGAAAGCACGTCGGGATCCGCACCACAAACGCCTTGAAGTTGACGTTGCGTCGCGACTCCAGCAGCTGTACTCTCGGCATGTACTTGGACTTTTGGCGCACGTACTCCGCGATGTCCTCCGCCTTAGTGGTGTAGTGCAGGCGAGAGATGTACACGGGTGTGTTCGGTGCGGCAGCGCGCAGGGTTGCACCAGGCTCCACAGGAGCCGTACCGCAACAGTTCTTGACGGTCTTCTGACGACGCTTCCTCCTCTGCACCGTCACAAAACCGTCATCTACTACGTCAGCCTGTTTTTTCGCCTTTTCCGGCTTGGACTTCGCAGCTACGGGGGTGCTCGCAGTTTCCTGCTGAGCCTTTATTGATGTAGGTCGCGCGGCGATACACGGGGAGGTCGCGGGGACGGGGGCAGGGCTGCGGGGCGCTTGTGTAGCGCACTCAGCAGTCACAATCTTACGCGGCGACAGAACTGCTGACGCGAAGCTTGCGACCGATGTATTGACGCATGCACCTCGGCGCGTGTTGATGTTACTACGCGCCGGTGACCCACTTAAATCGACAACCTTACGTAAGTCGTCTAACTCCGTGCGCAAGAGTGCGACGGTATCTTCAGATGTCTCCAACTTCTTGTGTACATCCGCTAAACTTGCCTTCAGAAAAACTATGTCCTTCAAAAGGCTTGTAACATCGACGTGGTCGATAGTGACAGGAGGTAACTTGTTTAAGTCCCTCGCCACAAACGTCGGCACGTCGTCAGGATCGGTCTCTTTGAGTAGCGTGATGATGTCTTGTAGGCTTTTCTTTGTCCCGTCACGCCTGCGGGACACCATCTGGTCACATTTATTTAGCGACCTGTATACAAGCAGCTTGGCAGCCGCAATGTCCTCCTCGCTGAAGTTCGTTGCACAGATCTGGATCACATCAACGACATCCAGCTTCTGCTGCAGGAACGCCAGCAGCTCGTTCACCACAAGTTTATCACTCATGGCGATAAAAATTGCGAGCGTCGGCTCGCGCCGCGCGAAACAATAATATAAAATTTATTTACGCGACACACGTCCGCCTTAGAGCGCAGTCAGACTATAAGTAACTTGTGATCGATTATTCAAATACGATTTTAATAGATCATGAGCATTTCCTCTAACGCCGTAATTGTAGAGCTTCTTTAAAAGAATACTGTGGTCTACTCGGTCAAATGCCTTTGACATGTCCAAATACAGTGCTAGAGCTTCTTGCCTCGTATCAACTGCGTTTGTGATGTTATGTAAGAAGTTATAAATCGCCATGTTTATTGTTTTACTTTTACGAAAGCCATATTGCGTTTCAGACAGAATGTTGTTATTCTCAAAATAGTTATATAGTCTGATATAGATAACCTTTTCCAAAATTTTTGCCATTATTGGGATTAAAGCTACAGGTCTATAGTTATTGATATCATTCGGATCTCCTTTTTTTAAATAAGGGTTTAACAATAGATATTTTAAGTTTGTCTGGGAACACACCCTGTTCAATGCAAAGATTAGTTATGTGACATAGAACTGGAGATATGATTAGTGCAACATCTTTAATTATTTTATTACATACATCATCGTAACCTACAGAGCTAGTGTTCTAAAGATTCGAAATTATTTTAAGAATGTCAAACGGTACACACGGAGTCATAAAAAACGAATTAAAATTGTCATAATTTATATTATATGTCATATCATTATTGCAATTAATTCTATCTATAGTCGTAAAAAAATTATTCATCAAATTAGCTAAGTCATACGGATTAGTTATAATTGTATTATTATGTATTAAATTAGAAACGCTTTCGACAGATTGATTATATAGGTATTTATTAATAATTTGCCAGGTAGCTTGTGATTTGTTTTGGCTACTTTTATTTGGTAATCATTTTGTGATCGCTGAGTAAGCGCAATTATTTTTTTATACTTACCGGCGTGCATAGTTTTTAAACGTGTGTTTGTTAGAAGAGGTTGGTAGACGTCTATATTGCCACAATAATGCACGTTTAATTTTACTGCACTTTTGGATTTTTTTTTAATACCCTTGGAGACCCATTTCGGTCTTTTATTTATAGGTATTCTGATTCTTTTCAACGGAAAACAAAGGTTATAAAAAAGTAAAAAGATATCATGAAACTCGTCAAATGCACAATTAGAGTAGTTTTTTTCATATATATTTTGAAATGACAGCTCTTTTAAACATTTCTTAAATGTTTAAAAGAGCTGCCATAGCGAGCAGGTTTGTGTACTTTTATGAGAATACGATATACGAGGCAACTTTGACGTTTTCATTTCCTCTCGATATTTACATAAATTGTCTTGGTAAGTCAAGCGTAATATCTCTCTCAATAAAAGTCTACGTAAGTTGATTCCAAAGTGATAGCCGTATGGCAAAGCCCTACTATATTCAAGATCCAAAAAGTTCACATTTTTAAATTGTTGACATATATACTTTACTTCGTTATTTAACTTAATTTCATTAAAATGTGAATTAGTCGGAACCTCGCTTACAATAACATTAGTATGTTTTACAGAATTCAAGCAAGATCCTAGTTTATTGCAAAAATTAAGCAAATTAGAGTCATTAGTGCCACTGAGTAGAATTATAAAGTCCTTATCAGTCATGGTAATAGTATCTGATGATATTGATTTAACAACGTCCTTTGTTTTTGCACCAGCTTTCCAGTAGCTCGTAACATAGTATTCAGATCCTAAAAGTTTTTCTAAAGATTTTCTTAAGCCTCTTCCTTGTTGATCTGCTATTATTAATATTTTTCGTTGCTTGCCTATCTTTGGTCTCTGTTCTACTTGAGGGAGATAATTTCCTGTTGGTTTTCTTCATTATTTATTTCCCTACTAGTTGTTGTGTCTTTCAAGTTAGTGTCACCTTCGGGTTTTCCTGTAGTGCCACTACTTATCTTTTCCATGAAATCAATTAGTTTGTGGCTGATCTTTGTCTTCTGTTTTTTATTTTTTCTGGCCGACTGTGGTACTGGGCTTGGCATGTGCACAACTTTTTTGTAATTTTCAATTATTTTGTGGCTTTGTTCGAGATTTGATTTGAGTTTGGTGTTTTCTAGGCTTAATTCGTCTATTTCCTGGTGAGCAGATAGTAGTTTTTTTTTTAACTTCTCGATTTCATCCTTCAAATCAGCACAATTGGCTAGTTCCGTATTGTCAGGCAGAATTAACATTGTGTCGCTTAATAATGACGAATTTAATGAGCTACACCTTTGCCTTCGTATCGTCACATTATCACTCTCCATTATACCTCACGTAATACTGCAACTAGTTTCTAATATTGTTGCGTTGGTCTGTTGAAATGAACAAAGTATTTTATCTCGCAGCAAGGTTACTTTGTCCCTTGAGATCAATAAAACGCAGTGATGCTGGTAAATGTCAAATACGATGATCCGGAACGCACCTTTGACCGCTGTGACGTATGACAACTGTCATTTATCTAGGTAAGGTACGGTGTGTCGGCACAGAATAGGTAGTTCTTACGAACAGAAGCACCACTTTGCAAACCAATTTAAAGAAATGGCGACTCTTGCTACTAAGCAAGAAAGTGCAATTCAGCTCGCATGAGCATTCAGTACCTAACGCGATATTGACCTAACTGTTCCCGCTCTTTTCTAACACATAACGCTGTCGCTGTCTGGCGCGGAGCGGTGCGCTAGGGTTGTCGACTTGCCGCTGCTACTATAATATTTATTCATCGTCTATCTACCTACTTGACCACGTGCCTAATAATAAATATTTATACTATAAGTATCCTATCCCACTATTTGAGCTCGTAGAACGAAAACCACAAAAATTCTGATGGTTTACATTTTCACTATACTAATTCTTAGTTATTTCCTAAACGCGTAGACCGATTTACATGACTCAAACAGATAAAATGGTTTTTGAACTAGACCTTTAATTTGACACCATAATCGTTGAGATATCTCAACAAATAAAAAGTAAAATTTTCAAGTTGCTCTCGTAAAATAAATAAAATCAAAATTTCAAGTTGCTTCCGACACACATCCGTTAAATGAGCAATACTTCGCACCAGACTTGTGATGTGAACATTTTTGTTGTTCACTATTAAAAATCACGTTATTAGCTAGCCCTGCGCGCGAGCGGTGACGACGCGGCGTGGAAGTCGCGCCAAAGTGTAGGCACTTATCGCTGTAGGTACGGCCGAGTGAAGGAGGCCTGGTGTCGGTCTTGATTGGTCGTAGTTATTTACGGTGAAGATTATTTGAATTTTGTATTGTAACGACTGATAATATGCAATCAAAATTTTGAAAATTGTCTTATAAAGATTTGTGCGGTTTGTTTACAACTTACTGACACTGTGTATCACTTTTTCGTTGATCACTAATCACTGTTACTGTTTATTGGATGTCACTTTGGATGATTCACTAAGTACCAAAACTTCTATATTTACTGTAAGTATGAGTTAATTATATGCACTGCAGACGATACCACTACTGTATTAACTAATTCCTAGCTCCATAAGTTGAATTTAATGCATTTTACAAACTTAATTAATTTTAACATAAATATAAATACGGACGCAATGTTTACACTTTCTGGGGTTGCCAGTTGCCATTATTGACAAAAGGCATGTAAACATTACAAAAAATATATATTATGTGAACTAAAAAGTATTCTCTTTTAGTTTCGAGCATCAAAAGCTTTGCTCTTGTGCTTTATATTAAGTAAAACCTTGGAATAATAAAAATAATAAATCTTTATTCGCATAAAAACATGGTAAATGAAGGTGTAACAGGAATTATACAGAGCATGCATGTTTTGGCAGTATTATAAAAGCATGCAAATTATACACATTTAAATCATAATTATTTACTGTAACAGAATTCTTTGATGCTATAGAAATTTTGTTCTATTAGCCATTTATACAATTTATTTTTAAATTGTCCAATATTATAGACTTTTAATATCTTGGGTATTTTATTATAGACTCTTACACACATTGCAAGGCAACTTTTATTATATTATGATGATTTGGGGATATCATTAAGAACGAGTCTGTGTTGGTCTCTCCGATTCCGTGGGTTAATATCGGCGGCAGTTTTAAATAGACTTTTATGGTAACGTACACACATACATATTTCGTAAATGTATAAAGACGGAAGGGGTAATAAACCAAGTTTTTTAAATACAGTAGTAGTAGTAGAGCCTTGCTGATTTCAGCATGAATGGGCCGGCTCGACCGGGGAAGTACTACCCTCTCACAGAAAATCGACGTAAAGTAACAGTACCTAATGGTTTTGCGTTTCGTTCGGTGAGTGAGAGTGCCGGAGGCCCTATCCCCTATCCCTTCTCCCTGATCCCACTCCTCATCCTATCCCTTTTCCCAACCCTAAGGGGTGGCAACGCACTTGTGACTCCTGTTGCTTGTGTCCATGGGCGGCGGTAATTGCTTACCATCAGGCAATCCGTCTGCTCGTTTGCCGCCTATTATCATTAAAAAAAACATACATGTTGGCATGAGTCATCAGGTTGACAGTCACATATGGCCCGTATACATTTTTATTTGCGCAACAAAATGCCTTATTGTAATCAGTGCTGTTTCTCCAAATTACTAAGCCATACCGTAGTATGGTCTCAATGTACGCGCGATAGGATGTTAAAGCAGTTCTTTGGTTAGTAGCGTATTTTAACTGTTTTAGAGCATACAAAAATTTATTAATTCTTCCAGATACATTTTCAACATGAGCCTTCCAGTTTAAGTTATGATCTAGAATCACGCCCAAGAATTTTATTTCCTGCACTGCTTTGACTTTTTCTACATTTAAATGTATATTATTATGTTTTGGATTATTAGTTTGATTAAATTGCATATAATTAGATTTATTGGGTGCATAGGATTCCCACCAAGAACTTAGGGTCCCAAGCCAACCTCACCTACAAGTGGTGCACCTGCCGATCAACGGACGAGGCTCTGGCAAACAAAATATCCCGATAAGTGGCAATAGGCTCGCCACCTATTACGTGGGATGAAAACACTGTCGAAAAGTGGGAGTTCAATATGCCTCTGCCTACCCCTTAGGGGAAACAGGCGTGAGTTTATGTATGTATAATTAGATTTATTTAAATTAATTTTTAAATTATTCATATTTTACCATTCAATTAATTTGTCAATAGTACTATTTATGTCATTTTCGTGGTCTTTAATTGAATTATTATATTTATTTTATGTCATAATTATTGAGTTGTCATCAGCGTATAAAACACACTTATGGTTTGTAATTTCAGTAATGTCATTTATATAAATCAGAAACAATATTGGCCCCAGCACACTTCCTTGCGGGACACCACATTTGCTATATTCGGATGTGGATGTGTAGGATACCATATTACCTTTAACATCAACTTTTGATGTTACTACAAATTGTTGTCGATCCATAAGATAGGTTGCCACCCATTGAAGGGCCCGGTCCCCTGACACCAATTGACTCTATTTTTTCAGTAAAATATCGTGTGCGACATAGTCAAAAGCTTTGGATAAATCTACAAATAAGCCTGTAGCCAGATTATTATTATTTATATTAGTCAATATCATACTTATCAAGAAGATGGCTGATGTCGTTGATTTTCCTTTTTGAAATCCATCTTGTTCAATTTTAATAATATTTCATTTCTCACAATAGTCAGATAGTCTTTTGTACATAATTTTTTCAAAAATTTTGGATAGTATAGGTATGAGGGTTATTGGGCAATAATTATTGACGTCTAACTTATCTCCTTTTTTAAAAATAGGTTTCACAATTGAGAAATTTAGGGCATCTGGGAATACTGGGCATCCAGATACAAAGGCAAGGTTAATAAGGTAGGTCAAAATACTACCTATTTCATTTGATGAAACTTTGATTGATTTCGTGCTGATTTCATCATAGCCTTCGGAATTCGTGTTTTTCAGTCAGTTTATTTCCTTTATAACCTCATTTTCAGTCATAGGTTTGAGAAATAATGAATTTAAATGCATCACTTTCTTAAAACTACTTTTAGCCTGATGTTGTACTGAGGTATCAGTCATGTTAATATAATAATTATTAAAAGCAGACGCTATTTCCGTAGGATCTGTAAGAACTGAATTGTTAATTTTAATCACATCAATTTCCTCTTTAATTTTTGGATTGTGAATTTCATTTTTTATTACTGTCCAAGTGGCCTTACATTTGTTATCATGTTTGTTTATATAAGTCATGTTTGCATTCTTTTTGGATTTCATAATATTGTTTTTTAGCATTGTTGAATATTTACAGTAATTTCGTTTATTAATACAGCTTTTACTTTTATAATAGTTGCATCGTAGTGTACGTTTAGTTTTAAAACTTATCCTCAGCCCCTTTGTAATCCAATTTTGTTTTCTTTTGCCACTATTATTTATTGTTATGCATATTTCTTGAAAATAAAGATTGTTAAATAAGCGCAATAATTCGTGGAATTCATTAAACGCATGGTTGAGGTCCGGAGCGTTACATACGTCAGACCAACTGAAATTTTGAAGGCATTCCCTGAATTTGCTTATATTCTCAGAGCTTTAATTTCTTTTGTAGATGTGGTATAATAATGGTTTTTGAGATTGATGCCTAACGGGAAAACTTAACATTTGTGCCGTTTCATGGTCCGAGAGACAGAGTGATAATATTGATGCTGACGCATTTGGTATATCGCTCAGTATATGGTCAATGCATAATGACTTGCGCGTCGGGACGGTAATATGCATTCTTAAGTTGTAGTTGTATGCTTAATTCTTCAGTTCATCTACAATTTTACCTTTTTCAGTGTGTTTATGTTAAAAGTCACCTACTAATACCGTGCGCTTTTTGGACTTGTTTTTTTATCCATATGATCTAATAAAATATCAAGCTTTTTTAAATATGTTTGGGTCCGATGATGGCGTACGATAAACACAGATAATTATTAACTTGTAGGCCGGTAATTCAATTCCACAGACTTAGAAAACATGTTGAGTGGCATGGGTCCTTATGAAGTTTAGTTAATTATAAAACAAGTGTTTTTTGACAAGTCACCTCTTTGTTTCTTTCTGCAAAAACTAATTGCCATTTCGTAGTCGCAAATTTTCAAATAATTATCATACCCTTCCTTTATAAAAGTTTCGGAGAAACATATCACATCTGGTACATTATGTGTCTGCTGTAAATCCTCCATAGTTAAGGCACTTGCGATATTTTGGTGCAATATTTTAAAGTTATGTACAGGATATGGTGTTACGTAGGCCTCGAAAAAAGCTATCCCTTTTTGATGCACTAAAATAATAGGGTATGGTACCCTTCTTTGTGCAATTTAAGTTTATTGCAGGTTCAACAGAGGCTGTATTAGTGGTAGAATTCTTATTACATATTCATTTCATTAAAATAGTAAGGAATCGTGCCCTTAATATAATTATCTGATGAGATGCTATACTGTGACAGATTTGGTTTGTTGCTTGCAATCCGTGTTTTGAGTAATAAGCTAAAGTTCGAAATATAATGTTCATCGTAATCGATACAGTCAATGGTATAATTAATTGATTTACAGATTGCAGTTAGTTTATGATAATTACTATTTATATAATTACTGTGTTTGAATGATTTACATAGGATTGCAATCTCATTATTTAATTTGTCAACATTAATATAAGAATTGTTAAATACATTTAAGACTAATATTTTATTTTTATTAAATGTTTTTAAAATTGTTTTCAACTGAAACAATACTGATTTAAGAATTTAGTCATTTTCCCCTAAACATGGGATAAGTATGTCATTTTTTGTCAATCTAATTGATTGGCAGGTCCTTAATATTTCTTGACTAAGTGCATTTGGTTTCGTTATAACCGTTACCTCATAGACGACATATTTGGTATTTTTTCGGGAACGTGACATGGCTGCAGGTAGGCCCACACATTGTTGAGTACCCAAAATAATTATACTCTTTTTCGTTCCTGGTAAGCTGGTCGATAATGGAGTTGTAGATCGCGGCATAGTCGCAACAGACGACGGCATAGCATGAATGTTTTTAATATGTGTCAATTTATCAATTTGCATACTAAGGGCTTTTAAATCATTTTCATGTTTCTTAAACTGACTCTGGAGTTAATTAATTTGTTGATTTAAACATTCAATACTGTCTTTTTTCGGGTTTAAACTAGGACAGCTTATGGGGTTGATAGTCGCAGTGGAGGGACTTAAGGCGCTACCTCGAAAATGTATGGCCTTTTTGATTGCAGATTTTGAAGCAGTGAGACACACCAGCAAAGTGAAAATTTTATATATTATTTATCAGGTCTTTATCTAGGGACTGCCCGGACAGATACACGATTGGAAGATTTTCGCTCGATAGAATTTTAATTTGAAAAACATGCTTTCTCTAAATATTTTTTAGTTTATTTAAAAAAACACTTAACTTTTCGCCTTGAAATTGCTACTCACCAAAATAAGGGCTAGTTTATTAGGGACTGGTCTAACGATTTTTTTCTAACACGATTATTACTTGAGTTATGAACGAAATAACATTTTAGACAGTTTCGTGATGGCATACCATGTCAAAAACCGTGCGACATTCAACTTTATGGCTAACACTTAGCGATGACCTCTGCACGATTTTTTGACCTTCGAGGTAGCCTCTTAACGACGTATTTTGCATGATCATGGAATGTGTCTTCTTTTTTACACTACTATTAACTTGTGTATTTTTTTCTATAGAAGTAGTATAACACAATGACTTAAGAACTTTAATTGCGGCTGTTAATTGGTTGGCTTGTTTATGCAAATCGTTGTTTTCTAAGATCAAGTTTTCTAGTTCGAAGGAAAAGGAAAAGAAAATAGCTTTAGATAGTTTGTTTTCATTTCACGTAACAACCTGTTTCACAGTTTATAACAAGGGATTTAAATCATCAATCTAAACCTGGTGCAAAATTTTGCACTCTGTGCTCTGTAACCATCTTAACATTATAATTTTAGTGTTGAATAAGTAAAAGAATAGTTGCCACTGATATTACATCAAGTTATCCAGGAAGCCTTTTTTATGGTTATTGTGAACTTCTGTAAGAAATCCAGTTTAGCAAGTGTGTATGGTTTTAGCGGTATCTGTAGTACCCTCAGATCAGTGAAGTAAGGAGATGTGCCCCGGCCTAGAGAACCAGTGTCGCCAATTCTTTTATACCCACACACCTGCGCTCTGTAAACGCTTCGCTTCATACACGCACACAACTTTAGCGGCACTTCCATTCGCCACTTACACAAGTAAATTCACACTTCACAAGAAACATCGGCTATGTCTCGTACGTGCGCCTGAAAAAGATAGCATTTTACTCACACATTGACAAATAACATTTACACAATTACACTGGGGGTTGACTCTATCGATATAAAATATCTATAATAAAAGCTCGTTGATATTTTTTTGTATAAATGTATTGTCTGGCTAGTTAGGCTATTAGTTAGTGACGCTGACTGCTGAGCCTGAGGTCGTGGACTCAATGCCCATCTAGGACATTTTAATATATTATGATGAGCTCAATGATTTGTTCTGTGTTTGGGTATAATTTATGTACAATGAGTTTTTATTTTTAAATATTATCCTACTAATATTATAAATGTGAGAGTACGGATGTTTAAATTTCAATCACGCAAAAACGGCTGAACAGATTTGGATGAAATTTTGTTCACAGTTTATTACTTGGATTGACATATTGGATACTTTTTATTAACAATCCACGCTACCGGAGCCGCGGGCGGTAGCTAGTAATACATATATACATAAACTGACACCTGTTTGAAGAGGTAGAGGCAGAGGCATTTTAAACGCCCACTTTTCGCCAATGTTTTGATACCACGTAATAGGTGGCGAGCCTATTGCCGCTAATCGGGATGTTTTATTTGCCAGAGCATCGTCCGTTAATCGGCCGGTGCACCACTTTCAGCTGAGGTTGGCTTGTGACCCTAAGTTCTTGGTGGGAACCCTATGCCTCCAAAATATTATAATATAAGAATTAATAAAGCACTGTTTAGTTTGAAATCTGATGGCCGTGTGTCAGAGTCAGCTGTCTATAGTATTATTTCATTTCATTTAAGTACTGAACACATCTAATAATAATTATGTAAAATGAGTGAAAGAATGCCGTGTGGTTGACGGCATAAATACAAGTCTCACCACCCCCTGTCTTCCCGTGGGTGTCGTAAGAGGCGGCTAAGGGATAACACGATACAAATACCATCGTTTTATGAAATATCTTGTTTTATGCAAATTAATAGTAAAATTGTCGTTCTTATATGTGGTATGTGATTCCATTCTTCGCATAGGTTTGAATTTTGCTCGTATTTTGACACGTAACCACTGCTCAGCTAGGCATATTGAAAAAAATTGAGTAAGTTTCGGGTGCGCATTCAAATTGCAACTGATCGCGTCATACGGGCGCGCGACTGCGAGCATGCGACATAGAGCATACTGCGTTCGCACGCGCCGAGCGTTCATTACATATCTATTACTTCTCTGATCTTAGGTAGTACCTATAAAAGTAGTAATAAGGCTTTTTATTTTTGGTGTCGGGTTGGAAAATCCTCATGGAGTCCCTCCGCCCTGGGCGAAGGGCGAAGGGGACTGTCAGACTCTTACTGACTAAAAACCAACCCGTGTTACTCATGTACCCGTGTGTAGGAGGGTCGGGCATCGCCGAAGCATTCGTCGCTACCCCTCAACGGGTATTGGCCCGCCAGATGGTCAGGCAGGCCCCGAACAAAACCCCCTTGGCGGCGGATGAAGGTGTTAGGCTCCGCCGCCAAAACGCCCAGCGGCCGCAGAGGATAGGGAGGACGGCAAGCTGGCAACACCGCATCTCCTCTTCCTCTGCGGCCCCACCGTGACGCAACAATGGTGCGCCCCCATTTGGTCGCGCGAGATAGGGCGCGCGGCAACGCAACACCGACACGCCTCTCCTCCCGCGACCGCGCCCGACTGCGAGGGACAGACAGAACTGTCCCCCGCACCCGCACCTTTGGACGCATCCTGCGCAAGCCCCTCCAAGCCCACGCGGAGCGTCCACTCCCGGGATCTCTCTTAACTTCACCGCGGGTGTCCAAGCCACGGTTACAAAGCCCCTCCCACCCACCACGACAAGGTGGAGATCCCACGTGGGGGGTAGTACCTATAAGGCTGACATCCTGCTATACCAGTCACTTTTAAAATTATTGTCATTATGCAAAAAGGTGTAAGCTTTGATTAGCATATCCAAAAATATTGAATTTATTATATTAATATTTACCTTCATATGTGATTAAAATGGGCTGGATATGTACATAACGTGGACATGCGTTATATAAAAATTTTGTGCCCGATTCATTTAGAGTGCGTTGCTCGATAATAAAGTGATAAATGTTATTTTTATATTTGGTTAAAAATATCGTTTACCCTTGCCTTACATTTGGATTATCACCTTATTTAATGAAAACCAATCTAAGGATCGTTCCTTAGCTTGGTTTTGATAAAATAAGGTGAGGTAGCAACTGACCGAATGTTATTCGTTATCCTTACATCAGAACAATTTCAAACTAATTTACATTTTTAGTATAAGCTTATAAATAGATACAGGGAAGCGCAATTGTGCCACATAAAGGTTGCAGGAGATAATCATCTCGACACATTGTGTACCTTTCATTATGTTTTGAGGTGAGGCACTGGCGGCGAGCCCTATCAGTATCTAATTAAGGGTCATTGTTTGTTGAGTAATATTTGTTTTGTAGTTGAGTTAATGTAAATCTGTCATAATAATTGGATACGGGTCGAGATCGTGAAATGTTCAACAAAATGTCATTGCTGCGAGAGATGTCTTCCATCAATCAACTTGACAGCTGACTGAACACTTACATTTATTTTTTCCTAAAGACAAGGGACGTGCACCTGACATAGTTAAGTTTTCGTTAATTTCAATGTAAGTGAGAGTGACTATCTCGGGGGAAATAAATACAGCTTTTGGTAAACTGTTGCCGAATGTTTTTTGTCATTGAATATTATTAAATTTATTGCTGTAGGTTGTACTGGTGACACGGACTGTTGCCGCAACTCCACGTTCATATTGCGTACGGGTGGGCTACAAGTATTGTGACTCGTGCCACCCCAGCTCTTCGAGGAAGGTCAGCAGACTGTCGACCACTGCTTCTCTCAGGGTGCTGTGTCAAGTCAAGTGCTTCAGCCTATACTGTGCGACATTAGGACAGTCGTAGAGTAGATGAGCTGCTGCCATACAGTTTCTGCACAGCGGGCTGTCAGTGACACCTATGGTAAATAAGTACTTGCTGCCACATGATATTTTTCAACGCGACCGCCTTTGAGCGACTGCAAGGTATGAATTATATAGAATTAGAAAAATTTGTTTAATATAAATTTTAATTTTATATTAGATATTAATTACGAAAATCTATGAATAGATCTTTGTAAATTCAAACATTTTTAAAGCTTCATATTTTAAGCCTTATGATTAGACTAGGTAAGATTCGATTTATACCGATCTGTATGTTCAATTATCGGAGGATTATGTTACCTGGCCCCGGCGCTGGGAGGTGATAACATTGATCAGCATATCTAAGCTATAGTGATAGATGCTAGTAATAGGGACAGCACTCATTGCGAGCATTTATTTAAATAGCTTTGTTGGTTATTATATGAATATTCATCATTTTGCAAAATTGATAAATACCACTTCGTTAAATGTCAAATTAAATGTTGTGTTCTTATGTCAAAAAATTTATATGATAAGAATGTGATTGAAATGATGGCCTCCTTACTGCTAAACTCAGTTTAGCACTAAGGAGTATTATATTAATTTGCCAAATCAAAATTCCTTATCATGGTGGTAATTCCGAGGCGAGACAGCTAGAAGCGTTTGCGTAATAATGTATGTGCGACTACGTCCTAGAAACAGAGGGCAATTGCAAACTATTTCGTAGCATGTGTTAGTTGATTTTCTTCTGGTTAAGATTGCTTTTGAGAAGGGTTCTTTCAACGAATGATTGTGGCTGTGCCATTTTGCGCCATTCGGAGCATGTAACTGCACAATTTGTATTTTGCCTGATGACTGATGATACAATATAAAATAGATATATCTTAATAGGAACTAGCTGACTTCAGGCTTAGCTATGCTGAATTAAAATTGCTAACATTACTAAACATACTGCATATTCTAAGTACTACCTACTGTTGATACAATATATGACGTGTACAAACGTTGTTAGCCTGCCACCAATTAATGAAACATTGCACAAAACTTTAAACAATAAAAATACGCTGATAAACATACTTCAATCCAATTTAATTAAACCCAACAAACAAATCAAAGTTAAACTTGAGAGCTCAATACTCAATCTACTGTGCTTGTAGAGTATCAAAACACGAATGAATTTGCGGAGTCAGAAGTAATGCCGGCGAAAAATGTGCCCGGTTATCCGATCCTACTAGGCCAACTACCCACAGTAGTTTTATATACATATAAAATTTTATGAATGTTGTTGCTTGAAATCAGGGCACGGTTTCTTGTGTAACTTAATCTCTATATAAAAACTTAAAAGAAAAAGCTAACTGGTAAAGTAATCCCGTAATCACTTATCAGACAAATTATAATGGTTTTACATATTTTTGTACGAAAATGTCAAAAACGCAAATAAAATTGAGTGGATTTATAACAGACTGTTACAGAGAGAGAGAGAGAGAGAGAGAGACATATAGGTAAGCCTACATACAAATTTTGCAGTGACAAATTTAGCGTCGGAAAATATAAGACATTGAAGTAAGTCATTCATTGAATATTAAACTATCTCATTAAACCACCGCAACAACTGTCTAAAGTATGTAATATAGACAAGTATACACTTGTAGTGAGGCAACATTTGTCACTGATATCTATATTATTAAATTTCAAGTGAAGTCTCTTCCGTATCGCAATATGATGCTTGCTTTGTCATACGAAGAGAGGGGCGGATTCAAACATTGTTTGCAATAGAAATACTATAATGAATAATAGTTTTTACGTATTAGTAGATCTTTACTAGATAATTCTACATAGTATCTGCAGTCAGAGTAACTAGTGACCGCTTAGTGGTCGAAATTCAGCAATTTTTATTTACATATTTATGTATGTATACTAAGACTAACACATGTTTTTCTTCATAAAAGTAACCCAAATTTCGGTCTACTGGGTCAAGCAGGCGAAAGGTTATGACCCCTACTCTACTGTATAGGCATTTGGACCTATTCACATACGGCCATTTTCAAAATTCGATCCATAGATGGATTTTGAGATTCGAGATTCGAATCGCTGTTAGCATCCCTAGCCTCGAACACGATACGAACACTCATTTCGTTTACGCAACTTTAGGAAGCGCACGTGGCCTTTCACGTTTCAAATGATACGCTGTGTTCTAAATCTGAAAAATACCACAATAATAATTGAAAATAGATAATACAATGTGTAAATAAATTT
Organism: Euclidia mi; assembly: GCA_944739405.2. Classification (NCBI taxonomy): domain Eukaryota; kingdom Metazoa; phylum Arthropoda; class Insecta; order Lepidoptera; family Erebidae; genus Euclidia; species Euclidia mi. Next base: position 59,126,517 of record OX123184.2, on the reverse strand, counting down.
TCTTCTGCTAGATTTTGTGTTATAATGTTTAATATTATTAATCTTATAAATCTGTCATTTTGTAAATAGCTTACAGCATCAAAAGCTACTCTGATTGCGTTCTTCAGAACACACAAGTTTTAGGTTTTTAAATACAGTATTGATAGCCTTAATAAGTTACGATCTCTAAAAAAACTAAGTACTATTTTAAATCTTGATCACGGTTAACCAAGATTGCACAGATGTGTGGATTGCTTTATTCCGCCGGAGCATTGAGCTTCATCCAATCAAATATGCCAAGGCGGTTAGTCATGGTCTTCTATACTTTGTTTAAATATTTACAATCGCAACAGCCATTTTCGGGCGCCTACTACGTAACGAACTTCAATTCAATTTTGGTTGAATTAACTTGCTCGTTTATGCAACTTAAAACTCGAAATTATTTCCCTCCTCTATCTGGTTTGCTCGCCGTGCCCTGAATACGATTTCTTGTGGATTCTACTTCTTTTTGCTTCGATTTGATTAATTTGGACTTAAATTGTATTGATATTTTTGAACGTATATTTGAACAGAAATATTAATGCGTAACTAGGTAGGACAGATACCTATTTAAGTTATTGCTTAATGTGTAAACATAGATTAAGTTACCATGAGGCTGACGTAATCTCATGTAGATTGGCAGTCCCAAATCAATAAAGCAAAAAGAAAGTTGTTGTTACCAGTAATAAATATATGTTATACAAAGAGCCAACAGTTTGAGCATAGTAGGTAAGTGGTATTCCAGGCTCTTAGTACTAATTATGTCTAAGTACTAAGACGGAAATAAGATACGAATTATATAAGTAGCTGTCAGACTCTAGCACTTCATGACGGAGATGGAGCAAGAAGGTGATGGGAGAATGACAAGTAAACGGACCTCTTTCGTCGCATTCCCAAAACGAGAAGCATATTTGGTAGAAGAATGGATACTTCACCTTATACTTGTTTTGAATATATGAATGACGTCAATGACTCTACTCGCCGGCACTTCTGAGTGAATTACTCGGCACCGAGCAACGACAAGAACTTTCATATAGCTGAGAGCTTCAGCATGCTTTGTATGTATGTGAATCATAAAAAATAAAAAGATTAAAAATACAGCGATATAAAATAAAGAGCTCGTTTAATGCTTTTTATGTTTCATTATTAGTCGGCAAACACATCGTTTACCGTTCTACTTAGAACAAAACAATCTTTACCATTGCTCGGAATAACTATACCGGTATATTCTTTAAAGTGGAGGTACTTAAAAGTTTAATGTCAGGTAACAGAAAGCATAAACGAACCATTTTCTAGAAAAGGTATTGACACTTAATTGTGGTTTCTCCAGTTTGTAATTGATGAAAATCTTTGTACAATATAGCGCTAAAGCAGAATCAGAGTCGTTGTCGCTTAGAGGCCGATAAAGTCCCTAAACCACTACGGGAAGTACAATTGCAAGTAGTTAGGACTAACAAGCGCTGTGTTGTTCTAGTTTTACAATCACTAGCGTTGCATAAAAGGAAACCTGAAGCGGCTCTCCGTTTATGCTTTTGAAATTTACAATTCCAGCAAATCATCGACGATAGACCCATAATACCGCTTTCATATATGCATCGTAGGTCCTATAATTTTTTTATTCCCTGTTGTTTTGTATTACGCTTACCACTTATTACTAATTATTTTGATAACATTATAGCATACGCGATTTTAGGCCTTAAATTATAGCCTCTCAATTTTCAAACCATTTATCTATAATGTGCATACAAGCATTTAAATCAGGCCCAAAGTAATGTAATCATATTTGTAAAATGATATTATTGATTTGTTCTACGTCGAACAAGTTCAATTAGGGAAACAATAAATTCGCGTACCTACTGAATATACAGTACTGCGAAAGTTCCTAAAGATCACGTTACGAACTGCCCGTGAGCAGTCGATACAAATTGAAACATCATTGTTATGCCAGTAATTGTTGAGAAACTAAGTTTGAATTTGTATGAAATGAAATGTATAGAAATTGGTTTTTGTTTATGTAAGTCAACGATACAAATAACTAGGATAGACATAACATATAAACTTTCAATAAGAATGGCTAATTGTAACTAATTAGCTTATCGATAATGAAATAAAGATATGTCGCCTGTTTTAATCCGGCTCTGTGCCGTAGATATTTGTATTTCAACTGGTATATTAATACGAGAGTTGCACCTGAGCCGAGGCGCGTGTTGACGGTAAACAAATCTATAGTTGACGTCATATGCCGTTCACAAGTACGCGACTTAGGGCCCTCACCCGTGAGATATGCCATCTAGTCACGTTACAACTTTGAAGGTGAAAATTTTACTCGACATTGTTTTGTTGTTGGCAGTGGCTTGCGCTTTGACAATACGGATACTGCATGCAAACTGCCATTGTGCGCTAGTTTATGGCGCGTCGGATTACGTAATATCCAAATAACTACTTTACTACCCTAATTCATGATCACCGAGTTTGAAATTCTTATGACACATGAAACTATAATCAAAATGGAAAGCCGTGAAAACTTTTGTTATTGTCATTGCTACACCGTAGCACCGTACGATGAATCATTGCAGATAATGCGAACAACGTTTTAGACAGCTTTAATGCTCTATTACAACATACAGACCTTAATGTATAGAGATGGTACCTACTCATTAACGAGATAAGTATAATGATCTACATTCATTTACGACATATGATCATATATCTACTTACCTTTTTGTGTTAAAAAGATTTCAATTACTTATTTTGCTGGATATTTATAAGCCTCAGATTTTAGATACCTCAGAATATAGAAACCTCATACAGTGTATTGAATAACATTCTGGTATTTTTAGTATGAATAAGTTTACCTCGAACGACAATGAATGGATACTATGGTATGACTTCTGAAATAGGTATGAAAGATGTTCAGATAAAAGTTATATAAAACGATAGTCAAGCGAGAATCTCAACGGTGAAAATGGAAACATCCCAGAGTTATAAAATATTTTCTAAATGTACGACCATCATTTACATAAAACATCTGTAAAATATTGAATAGCTATTGTCATTTACTTCGATACTTACTTACTTATCGTGTCGATGTCAACACATTTTATAAAATTTTGGACCAGTTTTCAGCAACGCTGATGGCATTTGGTGTCGCCTGATACAGGTCATCCAGTGTGCACGATTCTGGGTTCACCGGGCACGATTTACTTCGATAAGATGTTCCAATTAATTTTCACTGGAATATATAACTTCATCCTTGATTTTCTTATTCTGAAATAACACAGGTAAGGAATAAAAAATAGTAATAAAATTGTTACCTGAGTAAAGCCAGACCAAAATCGCAACAATTTATGGGGACGATTCTACTATCATTGCCGTTTATTTCTAGAGCTTTCTATTTCATTGAATACAAAAGTTAATCGCACTTTATTCTCGGTCGAATATTTTCAAAGTCCATTTTCTCTGAAACTAAGCATTCACAGGCAGCATTTTCCTTTCTTAATTAATTGTAAATTACGTGACGATAGCTGTGTTAATTTGTTAATTTTGGTATTAAATAATCTCTGGTTGCAATGAATTGTGGAAAGATCTGATTATTGGATTACTCCAGTTTAATATTGTGCAAAACACTTTTACGAACAGTTATTATAATTGTCCATTTCAATTAGAATGAGATTGTGACGTTGTGCAGGTGCCTTTGGCAATTCAGTCGTGTTTAGAGGTGTACAGTGTATACCAAGTTATTAAAACAAATAATATTGTGGGTAAAGACACCAACCGACGCCGCAATGCACTTCACCGTGAGCCTCAACCTTATAAGTAGTAGGCGAGCAAAGTAGTAGGGAGAGAGTGATTGTTCAAAGAAAACTCTGTACTTGCTGGTACACTGGTTGCTTTTAATGTACGTCGATCTTTTGTGAGAGGGTGATGTTACCCCGGCAGCTTCGTTTTATCATTCAAAATACATATAACACTTATTTGAGGATTAGTTTACGGCTTCTGATGGCTTCTTCAGTGTACCACAGGAGGCCGAAACTCATTTGACGGTTTAACACAAGACCATTGTTAATTATCGTTTGCTGAACGGTGACCTAAAACATCGTGAAAAAACCTGCATATCTGAGAGTTCTCCATGATAAACTCTAAAGACACATGAAGTCTGCTAACCTGCACTTGTCCAGGATGGCGGACTATGGCCTTCTCCTAGGTAAGAGAAGCCTGAGCTCGGCAGTGGGCAGGTTAATTAGCTCTGTTTTTATTCTTCACAAGAGTATACGCGCATTATTTATTTAACCTTTTCTGCCCGATCCTGTGGTAAGTTCGAAAAATCTCTTCTTAGTCGTCCGTTAAGCTCTCCAAGGAACATAAATTGCAAGTTTGAGTCTCTTGTGCCTAACGGTTTCGGTTGGGCTGTTTCTGTCAGTCAGTCAATAACTGAAGAATTTTGTATAGACAGATATTGATTATTAAATATAAGTTTAGTAAGAGGGCATTTGTCTTCATATTAGTCCACATAAGCATACATCTACATATTATTATTCTACATACGCTTAAGTATTCTACTAATAAATAAGTCAGTATTCCAACAATATTTGTATTACAGTATGTAACAGTACTTAAATAATAAAAATATTTATGGCGCTAAAAGCTGAATCATGGACTACAATTACCTTTTGTTTTAGCAAAACCTCACAACATTTTAGGTTAATGTACCAGTAGAAAGATCAAATCAGAAACACTAAAGTGTGTCTTTAGGTTACAAATTAAAATTAAAAGCCCGCTGTCTAAAAGGTCAGCTGAAAAAAAAAAGAGAGAGAGATTTGTGATTTTGTTGGTAGAATCATACTTGTTTCTTATAGTTTTTTCGTTACAGTTGTGTGTGTGTCTAATTTGTGTAGTAGTAGTAATAGTCTATGAAGAAGTATAAGTATGCGATGATTTTATAAGGTTGTAGTCTTTAGTATTTAAGCATAAAGAGGCAAATATTGACGTTTGAATTTTTAAGTGTTGCATACCTTTCAAAGTATCAACAAAGTGCAAAACAGAATTTACGAGCATTCTTTGTCACTTGGGCAAAGTAAACAACATAGTGTGTCTACCAACGATTGGCAACAAACTCCAGGTGTCTTCAATAAAATAAATTGCAGTTGCAGTAGTTTCTAAATAGGGCAAATTAAACGACTATTGCTGAAAAGGCGAAAATACACATCGCCGTTGTGAATAATTGCTAGACCAGCAAAACTGCGATTGCAGAACATGTATTTAATCGGAAACTAGTGACTGCATAGATTGAAGTTGTGCAAATAATTTTTGGGGGTAGGTGTTAGAAAAGTTAACACTGCTTTGAGATTTCAAAAAGTATAATTAAATTTAAATAATAGTTATTTCCTAAATATATATGATTAAAATAGTATTTAACTGCTATTTTACATCACCTTTAACTAGGATTGTGTTTATGACACTTAGTAATTGAGTGTTAGTATATTACCACCTGCCAGCAATACACCTGCACATTGATATTACTTTGCTTCAAGTCACAAAATCACCATGTCACAATTAGACAACATTGAGTCTGCACAGAAAAGTTTGGAAGAGACTTTCATTCAACGGATGGCAGCACTTGAGGCGCAATTGCATAGTGGAAGCTCTTCCAAGGACACCGTAGCGAGGGTTGCAGATGAATTCCGCACTTTCCGTGAGTTGGTATTTAATATGATGTCACTACTTCGTCAGCAGATCCAAGAATGCCACAAACAGCTTGATGTTATCGAAACCAGGCACAGACGTAAGTCCCTTCTTTTCTTGGGGGTTCCTGAGGCCGATAAGGAGGATTGTGCTGCTGCTATGCTGGGCATTATCCAGACCAGGCTAGGGCTAAAGGACATCTCCGCTGCAGACATCAGCAGTTGCCATAGGATCGGTGTCCAAAAGAAAGACAGTAAGCGGCCAATACTTGTGCGGTTCACCCGAGTTGATTCCAGATCTGCGGCATGGCGTGCAAAAACTTCGCTTAAGGGCTCCTCCATATCAGTCCGGGAATTCCTTACTAGAGTGCGACAGGGAGTATTTAGCAAGGCCCGTCTACACTTTGGGATTCGATCTTGCTGGACCCAAGACGGCTGCATCGTAATAAAAGCTCCCGACGGAAGCCGTCACAAGGTAGTCGCCGAAGGTGAACTCAGCGGGCTGATCAAGAAGTATCCCAAGGTATCCAGTAGTACTCCTGCTGTGACAGAGCCCAGGGGCGGTGTCGTGAGTGCCGGTTCTACTTCAGCAATCGGGAATACCAAGAACGCGACGCGTAAATAGCTCTCGTATGTCTCCATTTCTCCCTCACTTTGTGCCTTATTTTACGTGCGTAGCCAATTCTTTTTGTTTGTGTAAGCATTACATCACTCCATTAATTTCAATCACACCCTCACTTTATGTAAATTACTATTTTTAAACTAAACTAGACAAGACAATAATTTTATTTTTTGTCTTGTTTACTCGGTTTGACAACTTTGATAGTTTGCAATCAATGTCATGATGACACCTAAAGTGACATGTCAATGTGTTGCGTTCAGAAATGAACATGATAACTTTCTTTTGTAAATTTATTTCTGCGTTTTGTTTTCTGCGTCCTTTTTTTTGTTCTGTATTTTTCTTTTTTTTGTTTTGTTTACTTTTCTCAATCGCATTGTAAAGTTAGTTACCTAATGTTTGTGTGTTCGTGTCTGCTGGCGGGTGGTGCAGTGGCTAATCATTGCGCTGATTCGCGAGTGTGCGTTATTTTATTATTATACTATACTTATTTATAGTATTTATATTATATTTATTTTTATAATTTATATATAATTATTTATATATTATATCATTGATCTACTTTATGTTACAGGACGATGATGATGATTCTTTTCACTCTGCTTGTGATTCCTCAAACTCATCAAATAATGACAGCTTTTCCTCTGTTACTGAGTCGCTTGGTGACTTGGTTAAACAGACATTCAACCAATCCGCAAAGAACTTGTTCAATGTCTGTCATATTAATGCACAAAGTGTACCAAGTCATTATACTGATCTGTACGATGCTTTCTGCGATGCTAACGTTCATGCCATTCTGATTTCTGAGAGCTGGCTGAAACCTCATTTACTTTCTACCACCTACCCCCTCCCTGGTTTCATTCTTATTCGCAACGACAGGGTGGATAGGAGAGGGGGTGGGGTTGCTATATTCCTTCGTAGTGGTCTTCCTTACAAAATTCTTTTTTCTTCTCCACCTAATAACTCTGCCTCTGCGGAGTATCTTTTCCTCGAGGTTTCAGTCAATGGAGCTAAATCTGTTCTTGGAGTTGTTTATTGTCCCCCCTCCGTAAACTACTTCTCCAGTCTCGAATCGATTCTGGAATCTTTAGGGTCAGAATATGCACATCATATCATCATGGGAGATCTCAACACCAATCTCCTTGCTCCCACATCTCCACGTACCCTTCAACTCCTAAAAATAATTGAGTCTACCAGTCTACACACTCTTCCTCTAGGACCCACTCACCACAATATCGAAGGTCATGACACCTGGTTAGATTTAATTATTACCTCTGCCCCATCCTTAGTTCATTCCCATGGCCAATTCCTTGCTCCTGGTTTTTCCCATCATGATTTGATTTACCTTTCCTATAACCTCAAACCGCCAAAACCTCGTCCTAAGGTTCTGCACGTGCGTTGTTTTGGACGTATGGATGTTGATAAACTGCAAAAAGACGCCTCCGAGATTGTTTGGAACCCTGTAATAGCAGCCTCCACCATTGACGAAAAGGTTCATATCTTTAACAGTATTGTGCTTAAGCTGTATGACAAATACGCGCCTGTTAAGAGGGTCAAATTAAAACGTCCACCGGCACCATGGCTTTCAAGAGGTGTCCAAATGGCCATGAGGCGTCGTGATTGAGCCTTCCGGCGGTTCAAAAAGGAACGATCTGATGAGAATTGGAGCCTGTACAAAACTGCAAGGAATAAGTGTAATCAGATGATTCGTAACGCCAAACGCCGCCATATTTTCGACAATATAAACTCTTCGTCCCCTGCCAATATTTGGAAGTTCCTCGGGACTCTAGGTATTGGCAAACAACAGCATAGTGATCTCCGTGTGACGATTGGTCTGGAGGATTTAAACATCCATTTCTCAACTACTTCTGCACTAGATCACCAGACCAGGCGTCAGACGGTGGATTACATAGCTGCTCTTCCCCGTCCCAAGATAGATCCCTTTAATTTTTCTCCAGTTACATTGGGTGAGGTCAAGAAGATAATCCTCTCCATCAAATCTAACGCTGTGGGGTTCGATTCTCTTAGTCGTCGCATGATTACTCCGATCCTCGATCATCTCATAATTCCCATTAACCACATTGTAAATTTTTCCTTGGAAAGCGGCTCTTTTCCTTCCCTGTGGCGTAAAGCCTTCGTAATCCCTCTTCCTAAGATCTCGAATCCTACCCTACCTAACCATTTCCGTCCTATCTCCATTCTTCCTTTCCTCTCCAAAGTCCTGGAAGCGTGTGTGCATAAGCAGCTGTCTCAATTTGTGTACCATAATAAGCTCCTTAGTCCATTACAGTCAGGATTCAGACCTGGGCACAGCACGACTTCCGCCCTCCTAAAAGTGACTGGCGATGTTAGGGCGGGCATGGAGAACACCATGGTCACTGTGCTGACCTTGGTTGACTTTTCGAACGCCTTTAACACCGTCAGTCACGATATCCTTCTATCGATCCTTACCCATCTCTTGACCTCGCCTGTTGTACTGGAATGGTTCTCATCCTATCTTCAGGAACGTCAGCAGTCAGTACGCGTTGATGAAACTACATCAAGTTGGCATGACATTCACTCTGGCGTTCCTCAAGGCGGCATTCTCTCTCCTTTACTTTTCTCAATTTTTATTAATTTCTTAACACCTAATCTTCGATGTGCGTATCATCTCTATGCTGACGACTTGCAGTTGTACGCCCAGGCGAGAGTGGATGATATATCAGTAGCCATCGATGACGTAAATAGAGATCTCGAGTCTATGATGGATTGGTGCAAAAGATTCGGTCTTGACGTAAATCCAGCTAAATGTCAGGCCATTATTGTGGGCAGTCGCCGTTTAATGCCCAGATTAGATTTAAATACTCTGCCGCCCATCTTGTTTAATGGTCTAATTATTCCTTATAGCTCTGAGGTCAAAGATCTGGGCCTGTACATTGACTCCACTCTCGGCTGGCAGGCACAGGTGACCAAAGTTAGTCAGAAGGTTACAGGATCACTCAGAGCACTATATCGCCTTAAAAATTTCCTCCCATCCAGGACCAAAGCTATGCTTGTGCAGACCTTAATATATCCTATAATCGACTATGGTGATGTGTGCTATTATGACCTGAATGCAGCATTTCTCAATAAATACGACCGACTTCTCAATAACTGCATTCGATTCATTTATAATCTTCGTAAGTATGACCATGTCTCTACTTATCGTTCCGAACTTAATTGGCTACCAATTCGTCAACGCCGTAGTTTGCGTGCTCTCACTACTCTCTTCACGATTCTTAAGTCCCCTTCCTCGCCCACTTATCTTACTGAATACTTCCAGTATCTATCTTCTACTCACGAGAGAAGTCTCCGTTCTTCCCATAATCTTCTTCTTTCATGTCCCTGTCATTCTTCTGGGTTTGTCTACTCTTCCTTTGTTGTCCAGTCTGTTCTACTCTGGAACGTGCTCCCTCTTGAAGTCAGAATGTCCACTAGCCGTTACGCATTCAAAATGAAAGTACGTGATCTCCTGTTTAAGAGATTGAAGGAATCAGCACATCCCTCTCATCCATTATTATAAGTATGTATTTATATGTATTGTGTATGTATATATTTATACGTATGTATCATATTATTATATAATTTTATTATTATATGTTATTATTCCTTATCTATGTACTATATTATTATATTATGTATTAGGTATATTGTTATATCCAATATTATCTATTATACTTCATAATTATTGCTAATATGCTCATCTTATCAGTTAATGTATATTATTTGAAAACGTGTAAAAACAAATCTCTTGTGCACCTACCACATTTATCTCTGCACCACCTAAAGGTCGACAGGTAGAGAATGCCTCAAGGCATTATGTCCACCATTGTACAGTATGTATGTGCATAAAGTTTTTAAATAAATAAATAAATAAAATAAATAAATAAATAATCTAAAATGTTTTAATTCAAATGGCTAAACAGTGACTCATTAAATCCAGTGAAGATTTGCACCTGAGTAATGTAGTGAAGTGATAGTTGTCACTTACAATATGCGTGTTTAAGTGTTGCGGTAGATGGTGAAGCGTATGAGGAAAAGAAAGTAAAGGCAGAAGACGAATGCGTAATGAATTTATTTACTTATGACACGAGTATTTATAGGTAAACATAATTAATAATAATTAACGATCACGCCTGGCACTTTTATAATAAAGTTTCGCGCTTGACACTTTTGATCGAGGGGCGTACACAATTAAACAAAAGATCTGCGGCGGCCATGTTGCGCAGGCGCCGGTCGACAATAGCAGGTAGCTGACCCTTTTCTCGGGGGCGCGGCCTAATCGTCGCCGGTGGTCTAGTCATAATTGTGGCGTGATTTTACAAGGCCCAATATAATGACTTTTGCGATGATCTGTATGGTAGCGGATTCGGGTCGCTACAGTAGAATATTTCTTCAGGTGAGAAATTAAAAATCTACTCAGCATTACTGATAGGTATGTCTATGGAAAGCTTTTATGAACAGTTACAGAAACAAATATCTTTAATATAATGCCTGTGTGGAGTGATGATATTCAGTATTTATCTATTATCTACTCAGCATCCTAGCGTGACCCTAATTGCGTACAAGTTTACACCTTCTCTAATCTGATTGATCTATTTTCTAGCTAACTGAATTAGACAGAATTTGAACTTTTCAAGGGCCGCTACTCTTTTTTCGTTAACGTAAGATTCAAGTAGCTTGTTGCTTATCCCGAACATTTTATCACGTTAGACAAACAGTGAAAAATTTAACATAAAACTACTAAAAATCACGACAAACATTCTTGTATTATGTTCCTGTAGTAAGTTTGATGCGGCGCCTTAGGGACATGACGCTGTCAGGATCACTTATTTTGTCCCTCTGCAGATTGTTTCAGTTGACGGCATTCTTTGGATCGTCCTTTGCATGAATGTGAAGTTTGTATAATGATACGCAGGATTTTATCTAGCCGTGAATGAGCATCAATTTAAACATAAGTATGTAAGGTCTTCTCTCTTCTTCTGGTCTATATATATATATAAACTTGCGTAACTATTTGATGGACAGACAACGCAGAGCCAAAACTATTGCGTGCAAGAACCTGATATTTGGCTTATAATGTTCCTCGGGGATAGCGGTTAAGCACTAAGAAGGGATTTGCCGAAATTCCCACGAGATTGGGGAGAAATATTTAAATTATAAAACGTACGGGCATCCTCTGGTATAATTATAACTCATTTGTACGTGTGTTTGTTACTTATGTCCTCCTGAACAGCTTTATAAATTTGGATGAAATCTTGTGTATTGAAATGGAAATGAATGGTTTGAAAATACAATTAGTCCTGATAGATGTATGTGGCTGAATTTAATTTTCAAGACAGGCAGGACGACGTCTGCCGTTAACCTAGATAAAGATCTACTTTCTAAGCCGTAGTTTTAAAACCCATCCACAACAAAATAAAAAAAAAACATTTAAGAAATATGAGAGCGTACCAAAACTTTTCCGAACCAATATCAAAAACATATTATTATACGCATACATCTGACCATCGACAGATTTCATCGATGCTACTACCGAATATGTCATCGCCGCTGCTACACGGAAATTAATTTGTATAGAACATTAACCGTTATTTATGATTATAGTCTAGCAAACGATCTATTTTGTGGAAATACTATGCAAATTTTGTTAGCGAATCATAACATTTATAATATTTTAGAAGATAACATTTTGTTTATTTTTTATTTAGGTGTCTAAATATAAAGTAAAATCAATATTCTACCAATAAATACGAATCTCGGTATAGCTTTGTCTGTTGTCGATATAACTGGATAGTAAGGCGGTCCTCTCAGCCCTCAAAAGCCATACTATCACCTCGGCACTCACGCTTGAATGCCACCAGAAACTAACAGAGGTAGGTAAACAAAACAAATTAACACTGCAATGGATCAAGGGCCACAGTGGCTCAAGAGGGAATGACGCAGCCGACGTACTTGCCAGAAGAGGGGCCACTTTAGAGGTGGTGGGACCCGAGCCCATTATTCCCCTCCCTTCTGGTTTTTATCGCAACCTGGTAAGAAATAGGACCAGGACCCAACACAACCAGTCCTGGATTGGTATTGAAACATGTAGGTAGGCCAAGGAGGCTCTTCCCGCAGTAGACGGTAAGATAGCCAAACAAATCCTCCGGCTGTCCAAACAACAAATGCGGACAGTCACGGCCGCCTACACAGGACACGGATTCTTTAATAAACACCTATTTACTATAGGTATCAACGACAGCCCGCTGTGCAAGGCCTGTATGGCAGCAGACGAGATGGTAGCCCACCTGCTCCTCGACTGCCCTGAGGTCGCACAGTACAGGCAGCAGTACCTGACGAGATACAGCACCCTGAGGGAGGCAGTGGGCCACATCAAGCGTCTGCTGGCCTTCCTCGAAGAGCTGGGGTGGCTCGAATGAAGACACAATTCCCACCCGCACGCAAAATACGCGCCAAGACGTGGAGTTGCGGCAACAGCCCGTGCAATCAAGTATCAAGTATCAACTGGAATTTTGATGTATCTAAATTTTTTGGGATGTTTCAAAGTCAAAGTCAAAACCCTTTATTCATTTAAATCACAAAGTGATACTTTTAAACGTCAATTTTTAAAAAACGCTCCAACTGCAATATTAACCTCATGGGTTAATAACGGGTCGGGTATCATTGGTCGTTGATATTTAACGGTTTTTGCACTTGTTACACGATCTTGTTATATCATTCGATTTATCGATTTCCGCTTGACAAATTTTAATACTTTTAGAAACTGGAAACGAACAAGAAGGAACGAAAATTAATTAAACAAAATACGTATGCCATTGAACTTAGCGACGACGCCATATTGGCAATTTTGATATTGAAATAAGTGTGCACGATAAAAGTGAAAATGTTTGTAATGAGAAAACATAGAGTAATCTTATAAGTATTATATACAGAACTACTGGAAAATAAGTGTAGATTTCACATTGAGTTATAGTTTATCGAAAAGTGATAAATATTGCAGTGAAAAAGTAACGAAACTTTTGTAATGCACTTATTACGTTCCCGAAGAATGGCGGCCGTTATTTTCCGTCGCGTAAACAAAAACGTTTTATGGTGAAATTATTATTCTAAAGTAAAATGAGTTCAGTCATCTTTGCACATTGTTTATTGTTTTAACGTAATAAAGTGCTCGTTTGGTGATTATGTGTGGATATTCGATAAATTGTGTTTACAATTCATACCAATGAAATTTCTCTAAATTTAAATATATTACATCGCTGCGAGAACAGGTCAGTTTTATTTACATATTGAAATATATAACTAGTTAGATAAACTCGTAACGAAGCCAGGAAGGTATAATTCATGGCATATTATTATATTTTTGCAGACGAACTTTTCGTTTTTCTGCAAGTCTACGTAAAAATTATAAAGTGTTTGAAATGACGTTGCATTTCGTGCGTTGGGCAAAGCGAGCCTTGCGCAGGATAGGGGTTAAAGCTTCTACATTTATATTTACTGCCACGTTCGCAAAGCAAGGGCGTAGAAAAGAACGGGCAAGAAAATTCACGGTCACTCTTTTTCATCGCCAGGTTTTGCATAATACATAACAATTTCAATTTTGTAAGGTGCTGCAATTGTTACACCTTCTTTGTCATTTCAAAGTCAAAATCCTTTATTAATTTGGGGTCACAATATGACACTTATGAACGTCAAAATAATAAATTCATAAAATAATTACTTAAAGACTACATTTACATTTACTGTCACGTTCGCAAAGCAAGGGCGTAGAACCATGAGAAAGAACGGGCAATAAAACTCACGGTCACTCTTTTTCATCGCCAGGTTTTGCATAATACACATAATTTACATTATGTAAGGTGCTATATTATGTAAGGTTTGTCGTGTGGTTGACGGCATAGAATACAAGTGTCACCACCCCCTATCTTCCCGTGGGTGTCGTAAGAGGCGACTAAGGGATAATACGATGTAAATACCATCTTTGCGTAGAGACGGAAAACTCGACATCAAACCATATACGACTGCCTCGTTGGTCTCGCGGCATAAATGTGCGCGTGGGATCGGGAGGTCCCGGGTTCGATTCCTGGGTCGGGCAGTGTTATTGGGTTTTTCTGTCACGAAATTCTGAGTAGCAGCACGGAGTCTGGAAACGTGCCCGGTACGGTAATAGGCTCGCCCCTTATTACGTGGGACTGAAGTATATCTGGCGAAAAGTGGGTGTAGAAATACACCTCTGCCTACCCCTTCGGGGATAAAAGGCGTGACGATATGTATGTATGTATGTATGTATGTAAGGTGCTGCAACTGTTACACCATTTATATCACTTGTATATATTTACTGTACATAATAATAGTCAAGCATAATTCTTAATTTTAATTTTGATGTTCATTTAGTTAGCCTCCTCAGAATAGACATGGTGAAACAGGAGCATCCACTTACATTATATATACCTAATAATGCAGGCAATCCGTGAAAGTGATCAGAACCATGATGGAAATGATGCAGTTAAATATTAAAATGTAATACCAGCCCGCAAGACCGTCATCGACCAGTCATCGCAAGTAGCACCCGTTCACGAGTATGACGCATGTGCCAGCCATCATCCCTCTCGCCATATCAAAGGGACAGGGATGACCCGACACACGACGCCACCTCAAGAAATGACATTTAAGTGAGCATGACGACAACGGTATACGAACCGGCAGTAAGAAACAATCTATTGGTACTGACCATGACCGCCAAGTACCTCCATTTTCCAGATCGTTATTTTGTTATTTTTGTTATTAACATATATATATATATATATATATATATATATAAGTAAGGTAAACTTATATTATATAAATATTTTTATTTATATAATTTATTTATATTATATACATATTTACTCAACTTATTACTCAAGCATGATCTAGTAAAATTTTGATGTTCATTTAATTAGCCTCCTGAAAATAGACAAGGTGAAACAGGAGCATCCACTCACAGTACGTATCTAATAATGCAGGCAATCCGTGCAAATGTTCAGAACCATGATGGAAATGATGCAGGTAAATATTAAAAATGTAATACCAGCCCGTAAGACCGACATCGACCAGTCATCGCAAGTAGCATCCGTTCACGAGTATGACGCATGGGCCAGCCATCATCCCTTCGTAATTTTGTTCCAGCTGCACAGCTTTTGAAGCCATCGATCTCAAAATGCCATAGCAGCATCTGACTCAGGCAAGCCATAAGTATTTTTTTTATTATAAAGTAACTATTTTAAAATTTTCTAACGTATAATCAACTTCATTTGTTCAATGTTTAATTTCTGTTATTATATTGTTTTATCTCATGATTAAAAGTTTTGCTTAGAAAAGTGTGAAATTATGGAAGCTAATCGTAAACAGACCGTTTTCAAATATTTATTTTACAACGAGGTCAATATAATTATGTACCTAATTATGCCAAACTGCCATAGTATCTGTAGTTTCCGTATACTAGATTCGCAAGCAAATGGACAAATAAAGACGGCGAAATTATATGGTTTCCATGTGATTCAATTTACGAACCTTAAATTGTATTTTCCATATATATTTAAGTATATTTTCCATTTAACCTGTTTACTATTTCACCCAGTTTGTTTTTAAAATTACTTAATTTTCTGCTAATTTCAGGTAAATATCACCCACTGCTGGATATCAGCTAAATCAGTGTGGTTTCTAAATAATCCGATTTCGACATGAACACATTCATCTGCTAACTTTTGCAACCTTTATCAAGTTGCATATTAAGACGCAGCAAATGCAGAACATTTACTGGGTAGAAATCTCTTTAAGCACAGTATTAATAAACGTAATCATACAATATTCAAAAAACGTTTGTAACACTGACACTTAGTTCAGCGCCCGGTGGTTTGGTTCTGCATTCTCAGAGAATATCGCCGTAACGTAACACTATCTTCACTATTGCACCAAATTCAATTATTGAAATTTCCGGAAGCCCAAGCTGTCTCGTTAGTGTTTGTGTCTATCTATGGAAGAGATATTCTAGGCACGGATGCTATTATTGCGGCAGCTGGAAACTAGCCCAGGATAAACCCCTATCGGTCCTACCTCTCAGGCTGGTTTTAGTCTTACGCTGACGGCACGCGCACCGACAGCGCTGACGACCGAGATATATGAACTTCTAGGAAGCGTTTTTGAATGACGCGTAGCTATCAGTGCGCACGGTGGTCAGCGCTGATAGCTACGCAGCCGTACGCGTCGCGCGTCGGCCCCGCGTAGCTGTCAGCGCTGACGATCGCTCGAGCGCCTCTGCTTTCAGTGAGCGTTTTAGTGTCGAGCGGAGTGGATGTCATCGCGCGTACAGTCATGGCGAATCGCTAAGTGGATACAGGTTGAGTTATTGATGAGTCGTTCAATCGGTGGTACAGGCACGATTCGTAGGCTGTAATGGACCAGTTTATCCTGCATCTTTGCCAGTAATTCGTCAAAAGTTATATTTGACATTCGAAAGTAATTATAGAATTTACTTTTGTCAGCCCTCAAAGTGCTATAAAACAAGACAAATTCTCCTGCAACAGCTCTCTGCTCAATCAATGGATGAACATGGAGTCTTCGTCGTCGCCAATTTTTATTTTTTTGGGATAGATAGTACAAAGCAGCAATAATTAATACACTCCGCATTTTGATCGTCGACTGTACAGTAAGGCGGTCAGTACGATGTTAAATCGAGCCACGCTGAGCCTCAGCGCTGACAAACTACGCGCTGAGCTATGAGCGCTGACGGTCAGCGTGAGACTAAAATCAGCCTCATACTGTCTTAAGCTCAGAGTGAGAGGTCTACGAACGCCGCGTCTTTTACGATGTAGTAGTAAAGCTGACCAAGGAGACGGCTGTGAGGTAGGGGGATCTCATGTCTCTCCTCCGTGGGCCAGCCGTAGGACATTCTGGCATTATCTTTATCCCTTCGATCTCTACTTCTTTCTCCTCTATTTTCTTCTTATCCCCGCACTCTCTCCTCATTCTTCTTGTTTATTTTGTTTCTCCAATTATTTCCAACACGCTGGAAATAATTTCACTATTGTAAGCGTAAGTTTGCTATACTACAGCTTAACATGAAGCTTAACCAGATAACGGCCTTCAAGGATCATGACAAGCAATATTCGCATTTCAGATACAAGTAAACTCAGGTTTTTCGTAGATACATTGTTAACATGGTCTTGGTTAGGTTTATAAAAGAAAATTAATATACTTAAATTCAAAATACTCGACAAACTTGTATTATACCTTAACTAGGTTTAGCATTGTCCCATTGTTTAAGTAACATTATTTCGCCAATATAAAACTTAAATTTTATCACGACACCTCTTAGTCTAAACTTGCAGCGAAAATTCCAATATAGGTTTTCTTTTTTAGATAAAAAGTAAAAATACCAGCCTTACCTAGCGTAGAATATTATAAAAACTAAATCAACTAAAATCAACGTTACTCACTAATCATTACGTTGAATAAAATATTTTTGATAATGTATCTTCTACTTGATAAATTGGATATATTATTCATTGGGGCAATTTTACTTTCATTTTTTAATTCAGTATACACATAGAACCATTTTGAGTCCTAATTTATTTGGCGCGTGTAATCATTATACTGCATCAATAGTTAGTAGTTCACCGGGTTGAGCTATATTCAGAGGTCTCGAATTCAATAGGCGGGCGACTAAGTGTTACACTTGATATCACCCTGGCATTCCACAACTTTGTCCAATTGATTGTTTTCTACTCTAATTGTGTAATAGATTACAAGTTTAGCCACCTTTAGAAGAGTCGACATCACCTAAATGATATTTAAGGGTTGCCAAAGCAACTTGAAACTTATTTACGAACTAGACAGTCTAGACTGTGGATTTGAATTATATATTGATACTAAGAATATTAACAACAAGTAAAATGTTTGTTTTCATACCCAGCTGTAACTTTATAATATCCTGTCATAAAAAAACATAATGCGTGCTTTTATTATGATGGTAAAATGTTGCTAATATCAGCGTATTTTCATAATTGTCCTTTACCAACATTATCATTCATAAACGTGCTCAAAATCTGGTATTTAATGTATTTTTGGGCAAATAAATTTCAGGATTGTAATTAGAGTCAATATTAATATTTTGAATGTATTTTCCTCGATATGGCAAATGAATTTTCTCGTCAGCATTCTACATACTTAGTATTGGACAACACCCATAAATGCAGAGTAAACATTGATGACGTGTTAAAGCTTAGTAAGCCCGTAGGATACCTTTTAGGGAATTTACAACTAAGGTCCCGGCACTGGAACTATGCCTAATAGGCAAATTTAAACTCGCACAGTATCAAATTGTACCTAACCAACGACTAGAGATATGAAAAGGTTCGATATACATACTGTAAACATAGTCCGTTTTAATTTTAAAGGTATAATTAGCTTCGAAGGAAATGTGTGTTAAAACGTAATATACTTGTAACAAATCTCAAGTTTACCTGTAACATTTACAAATTATACGTATTTTAGTGCCAAAATGCTAATTAACACAGCGAAAACGAGGGCCAGGGAAACGAGCACTCGCCTTCGCCAGGAATCATGAAGAGAGCGGTCCCATTAACATTTATTATTCGCCGTTTTAAAGCGTGTCGTCCAAATTAGTTGGCCCTATTCGCAGAACATCTTCGTTGCGCTTACAGCCACCCTCATTACAGGAATGGCTCTCAAAATTAATTTATTTATTGTTGATGTAAGAATTATGAGTATCCTTCTGCTTGCTTGATTTAAATTGTTTGAAATGTAAACATGCGGAGGCAACCACATTTAATTGAAGAGTTTATGTTGACGTTATTCGCACGTAGACGTTAAGGTTTTGAACCAGGTTTGCTATACAGTAATCATTTTATTTACTGTAAAATATTTAAAAAGCAAAAAAACGTATTTCAGTGGGTATCATGTTGGTCAGAATGGGACCACCAATTTTCTAAAGGCTGTTATCGTTAGCAATACAAAAGCGAGACTTGTTCTTCTTGAGAGGTACACTTCTTCGTTAAAACAGCCTTTGAATGGTTGAGTAATGCTTCGAATCAAGCCTTCTAAGTGAGAAGTATTTTAAGAAAATATGACGAGATAACGTGGCCTATATTCAATCAATCATCTGTCAGCAGAAAATTCTTTCGAATTATAAAATCTGAATTGTAGATAACAGAAAATAGAGTGAATATCAGCGATTTCGTAGGCACTTCAGTTGAACATGACTAGTTTGTCTCCGAGTTAATACAAGTTTTTCATAATGGTTGATTGTTAAGCTTAAAGTTAGAATGCAGTTACAGTCAAGTGGTTCTCTTGCGTAACAATGACATTTTATGTAAATTAAAAGTGGGATCTATTATAGTTACGACTCTTGCAATATTATGAATTAGACAAACTGTTTCCTACGATTGTGCTCTCTCGTTTGTTCTACCAAATAGATACATCACCATCTAGTCTCAAACTAAGTAGAGTTTGTACTGTGGGTATTATACATAGAAACCCCCAGACCAAGAAAAACATTTATGTTCATGTACACAATGTTTGATTTGAGCGAGATATTCCGTCTGAACCTTTAGAAAGAAGCAAACGTCAATCATCGATGGATAGAAAGGGCAGTCGAGGAAATAATAGAAGCGCAAATGCGTCTATTACGAGAATATCTCCTCGACTGCTCTTTCTTGGTTGAAGTGAAGCATGATGGTGGTCTGCAATAAGCACTTCGTTGTATCTCATCTGACGTGAATCTCATTGCGTTTGGCAGACATATTTAGAGTGGGGCTATTGGCACTCACTTACTTCCTCTTCTCACTTCAAGCTTTAGCTCAGTGACTTAAAGGGAGTCTTGGCTTCTGAAATAAGGTATTTCCATGAGGCTCGGCTTTCCCAGATTTCTGGTCAGTCAAGTTCATATAGTTCCAACTCCACCATATCACTCCACAAGTACTCGGGACGACTAACTGATCGTCGTCGTCCGTTGTCCAAAACAAGGCCTCATACTCAAAGAAAAGTGATATCCACAATTTGAATACTAGAAATAAGAGCAAACTAGTAGTGCCGGCTACCCGGCTAGAGAAAATAAAAAAATCTTTTCAAGGCTGATGTGGGCGCTTTTACAATAAAGTGCCAAGCAAGATACAAAATCAAAGTTTTAATAAATTCAAAAGGTTATAAAACGTAAACTTTGTCAAAAAGGGTACTATTCGGTGTTAGATTATATTGAAGACAAAAATGCTTGGGATTAATTTGCTCGGTCCCACAGGCTACTTATGTTTGATTAGTGTTAAGTTTCATGTGAGTGTGAGTTATTGTGTCTATATTATGCTAGTTTAGTACTTTTATATTATTATAAAAAAGCCTTATTAATTGACAACAACATTATAGACACACCAGCCCATACACCTATGAAAAAAAAATGTAGTTACTAAGTTTTTAAATAGTATAGAATCAAGACGAAGAAAAGAGTGGCCCGGAGTTTCTTGGCCGATTCTTCTCACGAGGCTCTACTTTCTGAACAGGCATTTTTTTTCAATGCTCAATTATGTTAATATTATGCATTTAAAGTTACTTTTTATTTTTATTTGTATGACCTTCTGACGTGTCCAAAAATTTAAACATTGCTATGAAAATAAACATTTGAGTTTGAGAGTTTGAGTTTGAGTTCGAGTTTGAGTGAGTCGTCCATATGATCGACCCAGATATGCTCTTTCGACTTTTCGATGTTTTGGCAAGCCTCTATTGCTTTTTCTTGACACATGAAACAATTTCAACTTTGTCTTGACTCATAGTCACATACGCAATGGAGGCATAAGTTTAATTTAATTATTAATTACTATTCTTGTAACGGTCAAAATATAGGTAAATAAAGTAAACATGGAGGCTATCATTTCCAACCAACGCTGTAAGAGTCAATTAAATATGTTTTTTGTTCCGCATTTTAGGAAGTTTCAATTGAAAATGCTTATTTTTCAATTGATTTGTGAAGTTAGATGTATAAGTTGAATTTTAAGTAAAATTATATCAAGTGAATATTGCTGGCTGTTGTCTATATTATATAAATATAATATAAATTAAGTTACAAGTACAGACTTAAACTGTTCGGTATTTATATATCTGTGTCTAGTCTTTACAAAACCGTCGATGTTTCCACGCCAGCAGTCCTTACCTTAAAGGCTTGAGCGTTCGTCTAAAATAAAACCTTTACGAGAATATCCTGACAAGTTTTGTTATGTTATTTTGGACGCTGGCAGTCTTTTCTCATTCACACGTAACGATGGCATCATATGGACTGGTTAGACTAATTACACGGTCTAATTGGTTTGTCTGTCCATCTGTAACTGCGGCTCCCGGGACGCTCCAGTTAATCAAGTCAAGCCCTAACCTCAAGTCATAACCGATACCGATGTGATTTATTTAACGCTTAAACAGTTAAAACATGCAGATTGAGAACTAATTGGAGGAAGATTAAGCATGCTGAAAAAAAGATTAATTGGTTGAAGGAAATAATGTTAATTAAGAACTCTTTGATGCTGATATTGCAGTTTAAGCTGCAATGTTGACATATGATAATTGATTCTATTCGATTAAGCCTGAGGGATTCGTTACTACATATTTATAAAAGTTTAATTAGGAAATTGTTCATGACGAACTATTACAGAATGTAGTGCCGAAAAACCTGAAACGGCTCTCTAAAACAAGAATATCAAATACAAAAATCGTTATTAATAAACTATTAGCTATGAGATGCAGCCAAATAATTGTAGCTAACTAAAGTTGACTGGTCCGTTACCATTAACCACCTGTGTAGTCAGGTTCTGTGCACTAAGTTCTGACAGACGTGAACTTTCGAGGAAGGTTAAACTGTCTTGGAATACATATAGCAAAATTAGTCAGAGTTTGCCATTACAATTTGCCACAGAGCTAATTTTGATCTAATAAGCATCATACTGAATGCTCCATTTTCCCACCAAGTAAAAACAGCGGCTACAGGACGATAAGTCAATCATCATCTTTTACCTTCATTCCGTATATAATATGTAGGTATAGAGTGTAACTAAAATGGAAGATGTCCACTAAATACAAGCATAAACAAGGAACGAAAAACAAAAGATTATTTCTTTTGTTTTTCGTGAAAAGTATAAAAAGTGGCTTCACCTTTAATTTACAGTGAGTCGTATTTAACTTGATGAGAGTTAGGACTGATAGGAGTGTGTTTTTACTTGAGGTCTTTCTTATTTGGCTTCTCTCACAGTACAGGGCGAACTCTGTCTACATTTTGCACCTCATAGGAGGCATTTTTATGAATTGATTCGCTGGCACTAGCAGTATAGAAAGCTGTCAGCTATGCAAATTATAGCATAGCCTGATAAAGTCATCATCACATTAATGAGGTAGATGATCGGAACGCTCCTTTTTAGCTGTACTAAAGTTTACGAGCCATATCACTGTCTGTGTTTAAGCCAATATTCCTCCATAGCTACTTATGTGGTGAACATTTGAACAATGAGTCGGTCCATTTGCGCCAAACGTTAATAGCGCTGCCCGTATTACGAAATCTTACTGCTTTGGCGTATGCAAGTCCAAGAGCATCACACAAATTCATCACAGGCCTTTCTTTGAGATAACTTTTCAGTAATGTTTTATCTATGTAGATCTAAAGGTATTCAACATGTTTGTTCAGAGATCGTCAAATCGTACGAGCGTACAAAAAAAAATATCAACAAAATTGAAAAAATATACCCAAAAAGGTAATGGAAGCCCTGCAGGTAGTTCAGCAGTAATTTCTAGCGAAAATAGTATCTACTTTAGACCAGTTGATCCGAACGAAATAAAACATATAATTAAAGATTTAAAGAGTAAACATAGCCATGGTCATGATGAAATTCCACCAGTGCTCGTAAAGGCATGCTCAGATGAATTAATAATACCTTTAACTGCTCTAATTAACCTATCTCTTGAAGAAGGAACACTACCCGACCTACTAAAAATATCCATTATAATCACTAATGGATAATAGAAGAGAGTTTGCAAGTGCAATTTTGGTGGGAGTAGGAAGAAAATTCCTAAGTCTTCTTAGTGAACCTGCCGATGCAAACACCTTACGACTCACTTCTTGGATCTGCGAGCGCCCGGAGAGGGTTGAATCGATAGTTAGGCCCAGATTCTTTACTTTATCCTGTATAGGAATAACTGTGCCATTAAAAATAATGTCAGGAAGTTGTGACCAGTTGATTTTCGCTATCATTCTCGAACTACCAACAACAATAACCTGGGTTTTCGAGGGATTCACTTTAAGTCCATAGGATTTACTCCAGCTGCTAATCTGTGCAGGATCATTGTTGATGGTATCTATAGAATCTGATAACTGTGCGAATGGCGACTGCGTATAGATTTGGAGATCATCTGCATAAAGGTGATAGGAAGAGCGACGATTGTTAGTTATAGAACATTGCGAAGAGTAAAGGAGATAACACGCCACCCTGGGGCACACCAACAGTAGTGTTACACCAAGACGAAAGTGAATTTTCAATGCGTATACGTTGTCGGCGGCCACACAGGTAACTACGAAACCAATCAATCACAGTAGGAGATATGTTAAGAGAGCAATGACGGCTAAGTAGAACGTCATGATCCACTGTATTGAAGGCGTTGCTAAAATTTAGCAGAGCTAGGATTGTGAGCTGTCCGCCTTCCATACCAGCCCTTATGTCATCCGTAATATTGACAAGGGTTGTAGCGGTACTATGACCCGAACGAAAACCGGATTGGAAAGGATTAAGGAGATTATTTTTAGATAGGAACGAGTTGATTTGACTGTGGACGAGACGTTCTAGGACTTTGGAGAGGAATGGTAAGATGGAGATGGGACGATAGTCAGAAAAGGATGAAGGATGAGGAGTTTTTGGGATGGGAGTTATTAGGGCATCTTTCCACATTGATGGGAATTGACCACTGGATAGGAAGTAATTAAGAATGTGGGTAATTATGGGCAGGATTAAATCGAGGATTGGAAGGAGCATATTACGGCTGACACAGTCGCTACCAACTGCGTTGGAAGTGATTGACATTATGTTCTTCTTAACATCACTATCGATGAAATGATTAAAGACAAATGATGAATAACTAGGGGTTGGCAAGGATGAAAGATAATTTATAGTGCTTTCTCTAGTAGTCCTATCAATATTGGATAAGGCAGAGAAATGTTGATTAAGCATATCAAAATTGAAGTCATTAGGAATAGTGTGTTGACGTGGTTCGCCGACCCCCAGGGTTTTAAGAAATTTCCAGACCTTCGCTGGATCTCCGTTATTCACAGAATTATGGATATGTTGGCGTTGTGCGTCCCTACACACCACACCCATCCCTACACCCTATTGCAGTGATTCCTGATCGCAACATATTTTTGAAGATTCTGTTCATCAGGCCTAATTTTGTATTTAAATTTTGCTGCAGCTTTTTTGTGGATGAGCTGTTTGATGCTATCAGTGAGCCATGGTGAAGGAGGGTGTTTTATTTTTATAGGTCAAATTGGTGCATGCTTATCATATAGATCTGTGATATTAGATGTAAAGATGCTGACCTTTTCATCAACAGATTCAACATTGAAAAGTGGAGTCCAGACAATATCACTGACATCTTTACAAAGAGCATCGGTGTTCATGCCACCAAAATTACGCTGCATTAGAACGTTACGCTTCATTTTAGGTGGACGGATTTTGTAAGATATATAGATCAAATCATGGTAAGAGAACATGTCTGCTGGATATTGCCCGTGCACGGTGACATGTTCCTTAGAGGAAACCATGATTATATCAAGGAGAGAAGGTGTAGAGTTAGGGAAGTGATGAGTTGCGCTTAAGGGTAGTATAGACAAGTTACAGGCTATAGAAGTAGAAAGAAGGAAAGAAGAGCGAGAATCATTTTTTAGCAGACAAGTATTAAAATGACCCATTATGATAACATGACTGTAAGAAGGCACAAGATTAACCAATACGGTTTTAAAGGTCGAAAAATAATCAATACGTAGTGAAGGACAGTAGAAAACGCCGAGAAGGACTTTAGTGTGGTTTAGTGCAACTTCCAGAAATAAATGTTCACCGGCATTTGGCGGCGGTGGTTGTGCAGACATACTTACAATTGTATATGGGACATGTGAGCGAAGATATATGGCAACACCCCCACCGCTCCCGACCGCTCGATCATTTCTGATAAGTTGAAAACCAGGCAGGGAGTATAATGAAGAAGGCAGACAGGGCTTAAGTCATGACTTTTGGCATTGACATGAACGGCATTGAAATTTTTAGGTACATCAGAAAATTGTGAATGAAGACTGTCGGCAAGTGAAGGTATACTGGTGAAGCTGTCATCTATACTACATATTGAGTAGAAGCTTTCATCATCACTGATGCTATCAATATCAATGGCTGCAAATATACTTAATTAATATAATAATATTATCTAAAATATAAATATATACAATCAGAAGATAAACAAATAAAATACCTATTTTATATATACTACTACTACTAAAAACTGAATATTAATTCAAACTACCCATAATACACCACCTGCCAGTAGTGCCAAGAATAGAAAACGACGACATTCATGACAAACATATTATGTGGAAATATAAAATATTTATACAACAAAAAACAAAAAAACATCAGAATTTGAATTGGTCCGGGAAGTAACAAGAACATTGCAAGAGCTTATTAATAAAAGCTAGTATGAAATACAATTATATAGATGGAAATAAGAAACAAAGATAAAGAAAATAAGAATAAAAGGAAGTATATGTAAACAGTCCAAAAAGCCCTGTACCCATACACGTTACAATTTGACAGACATGAGATGACAGATGACGGATATGACAGCTGACGGCTGACAGACAGCTAGAGACGGCTGACAGAGAGCAGAGAAACAAAATAATATGTCAGACACCCTCAGTAAATACTTATTTAATTATAAATTTATTACGATAGAGAGAAAAAGGAAATATATTAGTAAAGTGTGGAACATAAAGTGGGTACAAAACAAGAAAGAATATAAAGATAGATACTTATTACTTACTACCCGGACCAGAAATCGACCAAAACAAAGAAAGATACTTCTTTTGGGCTATAGTCCGTTTGAATTTTGCGGCTGTGGACTGCTTCTCCACGTCCTTTTGCTCAATTTTGTGCAGCTCCGTGAGGTTGACCACTCGATGACGGGAACCATCAGGCGCAAGAACATGGATAATGCCCTCCCTAGTCCAGCACTGAGTTATTCCAAACTTGTGACGAGCGCCCATGAAAGCTTCGTGTCGCTGTTTGGTTAAGAATTCCGAGACCGTAATACCACTGCCCTTGAATTTGGTTTTACTGAACTATACACTGTCCCGTACCAAGGAGTTGTTGAATTTCACAGCGATGGGCCTGGCCTTGCTACTTGATGTGCGACCCATTCTGTGACAGCGTCGAATATCAGCTGTAGTAATGTCCGATTTGAGGTGCTCCTTTATATCATTTACTACTACTTTGGGTGTATCCTCTTTGCCATCCTCTGTCACACCATGCAGCAGCAACATTTTTCTTCGAGTCCTCATCTCCATGGAATTCAGCGTATGAGAAAGGAGCTCTATTTGCTGTTGGAAACCTTTCAGTGCATCCATTACAAGCCTTGAAGGAGGTGTATTCGGAGGCCAAGCCGGGCATGGACAGAGTACCTTGGGATCTGGGCAACTCAGCTTCGAAATCAGCCATTCGCTTAAGAAACATTTACTTTAAGCTGTTGATAGACTCTTGCAGTGGTTGTATCATAGTGCAGTGAAGTAAGTGATATGTATGTAGGATAGAGAAAACACTTTACTGGCAGGTACTGCTTGTTATTATTGAAGTATTTTCATAAAAAGCAATTAAAAATATAAACTTGAACTATTTATTTAAAATTTTATAAGTGGAGCTAAAAATTTTAGGTGTTAATGCTACAACTACCCACGAAAATAGATAACTTAAATTCTACTTTAAATTGAACATTTTCCAAAATAAATAAATGGATGACTGACCACAACTTAGGACTGAACTTCAATAAAACCAAACTGACGCAATACAGACCTTATCAAAAGAAAGAACTTCTACACTACTAGTGTTTCTTAGTTACTATAGGATAATAAAACAGCCTTAATCGAACAACAATAAACATTTCCCTACTTTCGAATCGTTTTGATTGAATCATCCTTATATCTACCTAAGTCTACTTATATAATTATTCATGTTTATTTACATTATGTGTAATAATAATTACTTATCAAAACGTCGACGACGTCCGTAACAAGGGGACTTCATTTTAAACTATATGTAGATGATATTAAACCCCGAATATTATTTTTATATTACCTAATATTCCGCTTATTGAAACTCCGATACGAGATCACATTATTTACAAATTCGACAGCGCAGTAATAAGCATAGATTTGTCAACGGGTATTTTGTGCCGCGCGCACCTGCCGAGAGTAAAGTCTGCTAACCTAATGTTATTAACGTTGCTATTTGTCACATGTCTTAGGTTATTAAAATGGTCAGCCATCGTGATTATATTTTTGTTAGACGTGCAGCTCATAACACAAACTAAGATGACTTACTTAATTTACAGATTATTATCTAAAATTAAATACCGGGAAATGCTTATAGCAGTTACATGAAAAGTTATTTATCACAAATATTTTTAACTAACACATTCGATCATTATAATAAACGTGAACAATAAATATTAATTTAATCAAACAAGAGTTTGGTTAGTTTAATATTCTTATATGTTCATCTCGCAAACTGAAACAAAAATAAAACAGTAATTTAAAATTATTCAATGCAGATAGTTACTAAATTTTAATAAAAATATGAAACCGCATCATAGTTAACAGAAATCTCACAAATTGGCTCACTTGTACGTTTTTAATGACTCCCGAAATAAAAAACTGCAATTTATATTTAATATGAAATAAAAATTCGTTACACTCGTGTTTTACAATCTGAATTTCTGTGTTTACATTTATTTGTATGTACCTAATGAATATTGGAATGTGTAACGATAAAATACATATTAATTATGTTGGTTGTGCATTAGGTACATCTATAACGCACTTGACTGCCTCTGTGGTCCAGTGGTTAGCGTATGCGACTGCTGATTGGAAGTCCTGGGTTCGATTCCCGGGTCGGGCAAACGTGTTACCGAGTTTTTCTGAATTCTCAGTAGCAGCACGGAGTCTGGTTAAGTGCCCGGTAACGGCAATATGCTCGCCCCCTATTACGTGGGACCTAAAACTCATGGCGAAATGTGGGTGTAATATTGTTGTTTTACACCTACATTTTGCCCACATCTCATCTGCCCACCCCTTCGGGGATATAGGAGTGAGTCTATAAAAAAAAAAACGCACTTAGTGTGAATGTAGTACAGAATAAAGTATGATCTGAGAATGAAATATTTTATGCGAACAAGATCGCCAGTTCTCCTGGCGAAGATCTCTGCTGTGATGATTCTACGATGGAGACGAACGGTACAAGATCAGCCCATGCCTTGGGATATTCCTATGCTTAAAAGTGAACATCTTTCGGCAAAAAATATGGTGATTATTGAACATTGAAAATATATAATCCAAAAGTCATATATAATCCAAATCATACACCCCAACTTAGGTGCACCGCTTGTTATATGATATTGATTATCCTGAGTACAACAAAGTAAGTAAGTGTCGCATCCAAAAAGTACAGAATTCTAAATTGCTCTACTTGAAGACAGGTGGAGCTGAACCGTTATCTCCACAAATTATCTTTTGGTATCTCTAAAAGTAATCAAGAAGCATCAAATTATTCTAGAAGTTATTCCGTCTTTGTCATTGGAATTATAGTTGCACAAGAGCGTAAAAGTCTGGTATAGCGACTCATTTTATACTCTGATTCTCGCACAGACGTTGCAGTTTGTAGTTTCTAAACTGAAACTTTATTTTGAACTAAATTTGTCTCATTTCTGTTTCAAAAGCACCTGAGAATTGATTCTATATGTCCCTGTATCTATTTTTCTCTTTTATGGAATACGTCATTTCATTGTTTTTTGTATCGACCTGAAAGCAATTTGGGCCAAGCTGCCTTGAGGGTCTTTACAGCAAAGTATGGCTTTACTTCCTATTGCCAAATGAAATGTATGTGGGCTTTTTATTGTAATTTCCTTTCATCTATTTGCCACAGTGAATTATATTTGTGAATTGTGTTAAAGCCAAAGACGTTGTAGTGATTAGGTATTCTCTAAATAGACACGTTTGTATAATTTTATTTCTCTTTGTTGTAGCTTGACAATTGAACCATAGACTTTTATTGCCTGTGATAATCATATTAAATAATGTTGTAGGGACAAGAAAATTGCTATTAATTATAATGTTAACAAATTTAACAAATTAAATGTCAATTCAACATGTAAATTAGTCCTCCTATTCCTTTACAATTCTTCTTAAAGCTCCAAAACACGTCATTAACCAACTAAAACTAAATGATAAGGATAAAAGTCATCACCGTCAACACAATTTCTCAACTCACAATGCATTTAGGGATCGTCAGTGCCGTTGTCTATAAGTTCCACTAACCCTTTCTCGGGTACAACTCCACAACGCCGGTGGAGTCACGCGATGTACACATTACAACGTTGAAAGATTTCGTTTCCACTTACAAAATCACTTTGTGTTTTCTGTTTTTATTCACTACAGATTTAAGTGCTTGCTACATACCTGAGTAAATTAAATCTATTATGCTGTAAGAACCTAAAGTAATAGATGTAAAGATATAGGCTATATCTATATAAGGCTGAGAGTTTTATCACTATATATGAAACAGTTCTCAGAAATGTTGTAATTTGGTTGTTAACGAAATCGTTGCTCAGTAACATTTATTTTTTTGTTTTTTTATTAATATTGTCATGTATAAAGTAAGTTCTACGGTACTAACAGACTTTTGGTGTGATAATGTAGACATAAATTGTAGCATGCCTGGTTAAAATACAAACGAAATAATTGTTTTTTATTTATGTAATTTTGTTTTCGTCAACCATATTGTTATTGTGTTGATTATTGTATTTATTAAACTATAATTGGAAGAGAAAAATTAAAGACATATAATTTATCTATTTATCGAATTGTATATTATTATCTACGATGGTAACATCGTGAGTGGGCCGGCTCGACTGAAACAGTGCTACTCTCTCACTGAAAAACGACGTAACTTAGTACTTTTATGTTTCCATCTAAAACCGTTTTCTCTTTTTTTTTAAACTGGTAATACTTTTATATCATAACAATATACATATTATACTGGTATATAATTTTATCTTGCTTTTTGAGTATCCAAAAAGAAACTACCTATAAGTTTCGTAACTACGGTGTAGGGACTATATGGTTGTGGGGATATCTCACAAATGCATGAGTATTTCAGACTTCGGACCGACGGGACACCAAACAATATTTTATCTGATCTTTGTAAGGATCCCAAGACCTCAGAATATCGTAACTGTCTTCAAAACAAGGCGCAAAATACCATGGGACCAACGAATCAAGTGTATATAAACTTGCTTAGTATTAATCGATTTTTTATAAATATCGTACATAACTGAAAAAATGTCGAAGAAATTAAGAAATCCATTTAATTAATTGCGCTCATTTAAAAAATTCCGTTATGCTGTAGTAGCATTTAGCAATGAGATATTTTTTAAATGTATTTAAAACAAAGCAGTAGGCATTTGTTTGATAGGCTTTGGGATTTTATTATAAATGGTTGGTGCTAACCAAAAAGTACTTTTTTGCATCAAAGCCGTGGTGATCTCGTTACGCATAATCTATTATTATCTCGTCTGTTGCGAATGGAGACGTCTTATAATTTTTTAAATAAGTGTGGATTGGTCCTTAGAAAATTCGCTATTTCATAAATAAATAATGAAGGCAGACTTAAGATGTAATATTTAATAAAATACTGTTTGCAACTATCAGTTCTATTCAGACCAGACATTGCCCTAATGCACGTTTTTGTGACTTAAAAGTAACTTCCTTATTGGTGGAGTTTCTCCAAAATATAACCCCAAACCTCAATAAGGAGCCGACATTTCCATGGTAGGCAGTTATGATCGCATTCGTACTCAGAACAGGTTTAAGTTTATAGAGAGCATGAGGACAAGAACATACTTTTTTATTTAATTCTTCCGTGTGTGCTTTCCAGTTCAGACGTTTATCTATGGTTACACCTAAAAATTTTGCTGTGTCTACCTTTTTTATAACAGTTAATTTGTGTTGAATATTAATATTAGGTGCTTTTAAACGTTGACTAAAGAACATAATTTTCGTTTTTTCAAGGTTGATTTTAAGATTATTGTTATCTAACCAGTTTATTATTGAATTGATGGTATTGTTAATTTCTTGTTCATATCTATCTTTATTTAAAGAGTATGTGAGTATTATTTATGTAAACTGTACTTTGATATTTCTCATTCATTTGCAGCGGTGACAGATGTGAAACGTAAGCAGAACAATATCTCCACACGTTGTTAGCGCAAGCAGCAGAACGCCGTAACTACTTGTGAAATGACGTAACATTTTAGCCGTAGAATATTCGGAACTTATGACGTCTGTCCAAGGGAAGTATTTCTGCGTCAGCTTGACGCTTGCTGCTAGCCAGATACAACTGTGCCAACTTGCTCAATTCGTTAGGAAATTCTAATTTCATACAGAAAACGGATGAAGGCTTGAAGCTTATATTTAACTGTGTGTCATGTGTCTACTGGGTGAATGCTATTGCTGCACTAAGTGGTAGTGGAGTGCTTAGCTTCACAACAATTTAGAGTCATTAAGTAATTGTTTAAATGCTTGTATACTTGAATTTCCTTGTAGTGGTAGGGACATTATCCCCTCAGTCGAGTATGGCGTGGTCTTAGCGGCCAATTGACGACTCCACGGCGAAAGTGATTTGTTCGACCGCTAGCAGGAACTATCTGTGTACTGATAATATACTGCGAACATTAATCTGCCAGGCAATGGCGGGGATAATTGCATCACAAATAAATAACGGCAATCTATTAATTATTGTGGTTATATACGGCGATGAAACTATTTAGATTCAAATAATTGGTGGCGGTGGACTAGCTTGTTTACATTGTATAAATAATAATATACACAGCACTCCCATTTGTTACGAGGTTTCTTTCCATATAGTCGATTAACACTTTTATACGATGTAAAAGAATTCTAAATAAGTACATATTTTCAAATAACTCAAGCTTCAAAGCCAATCCCATTGACATATACCGGGACTGTTCCTAATGAAGATAAAACAATACTAAGGCATTGAATACAAATAACACGCAAGTTTGAGACAACTGTTTGTTAATTTCGCCTCACCAACAATATTTTGTTCGTGTTATCGATAAAACCATTCGGCATACCGCCAAAACAGCACATTCTTTATTGAATAACCAGCAATATTTTATTTAAATATATAAAATAAAAAGTGGTAAAAGTTGTATAAGTATCATCTTAATATAATGAAAAGGTAGTGGACCCTTGCCCATTTCAGCATGAATGGGTTGGTTTGACGTGGGAAGAACTTAGCAGGTAGAAGACACTTGCTGATTTCAGCAATGGGACGGCTCGAATGAGGAAGCACTACCTTCTTACAGATCATGGAAGAATAACTAAAGCATGGAATGAACGATATTTTTATAAACAAATTGAATATAGCTACACTCATATGACAAATTAGAGTTGCCAGAAGCAGATGGCACTATGTTTGTCAGTTAGGGCTAAAGACAATTTGAACACAAATTTCGTAACTTTTAAATTTTTTAGTGATTGAGCAAATCCGCTATCGATATCGATCAAAGTTTCAATAATATAGGTTCAAAATCAAACAGACTTGTAAAAGTAAGTATGTACATGTTATACATTCCGTAAGTTTGTGTCCACAGCAGTCAGAACGCTAGTTACATACATACATAACGTCACGCCTTTTATTCCCGAAGGGGTAGGCAAAGGTGTATTCTACACCCACTTTTCGCCAGATATACTTTAGTCCCACGTAATAAGGGGCGAGCCTATTGCCGTAACGGGCACATTTCC
This sequence comes from Euclidia mi, assembly GCA_944739405.2. Lineage (NCBI taxonomy): Eukaryota > Metazoa > Arthropoda > Insecta > Lepidoptera > Erebidae > Euclidia > Euclidia mi. Next base: position 59,093,024 of record OX123184.2, on the reverse strand, counting down.
AGACTCCGTGCTACTACTGAGATTTTCGTGACAGAAAAACCCAATAACACTGCCCGACCCAGGAATCGAACCCGGGACCTCCCGATCCCACGCGCACATTTATGCCGCGAGACCAACGAGGCAGTCGTATAGGGTTTGATGTCGAGTTTTCCGTCTATACGCAAAGATGGTATTTGCATCGTGTTATCCCTTAGTCGCCTCTTACGACACCCACGGGAAGATAGGGGGTGGTGACACTTGTATTCTATGCCGTCAACCACACGGCGAGTTACAGAACGCTAGTTAATGGATAGTATTTATATAATTATTTGTATTTTTAAACAGAATCTATATTTTTTTGTTTCAAATGGGTACTCAGTAGCACATAATAATGAAGCGTCACAGCATTTTTTTTAACTTCAAGCTAATCTCACGTGTTTTGTCACCAGCCGCGCGTGAAAGGTATTTTTTAATAACACTGTTATTTTTCACGTGATCTAAAATTATCAAATCCTTCTTCACGATATTTTCGTTTTGCAAACTATCAAGTATATATGGGCGCAAATTAATATATAATGATTATATTGCTACGAAAATGTTAATAATATTTAAGATTGATATTTAAATAACTATTTGTGAACACAGAACTGAGAACTTCACTACTTTAGAATATTAGACACTGTATTGACTGCTTCACTGTTTTATAAATATTGGGTATTTAATTTATCGCTTAATAATTAAGATAACTCCAGAAACTTTCAAAGTAAAATCAATTAGTATTAAATAACATTATTCTGATACTTTTATGCTAACGGTAATAAATAACCTGCGCTTATATTTACATCCTGTTGATAGCGCCATCTGTTGCGAATGTTGTAAAGCAGCGTTTGATTATTACAATAGATTTGTTATTCATATAAAATAAATCATATGGTGTTGTGCAATATTCATAACAATATTAATGTTGATTTTTGATAATTAATTGTACAGTAATTTCAATAATATGTTGAAAAGGAAGTGGCAGTTGTTAACATTAAGTGTAATATAATTATGTCACATTTAAATTCAATTCTGTGCTAGAAATCGTCTGAAAATAAACCAAGTAATATTACGTGAGTCTTTTTATTATAATGGAGTCTGGACTGGACACGATAACCCTGGCGTATCGCCGACATATACGTGAATTCATAGCAATGTTCTTTTTCATCAGACGTTTAGAACGTTGTCTTAAATAGGTAATTAATTTTTAACAAACGTCTTTTAACAAGCTGCTCAAGGTGAAAAACTTCTTTTTGTAGTTTTTCTATTGTACGTAAGTGTTTAGCGCACACGATTTTCATCGCTTCTGTACCTACTGGCGGCGAAATTGTAACTAACGTAGGCGCTTTAGTGCTGGTTGTCGGAGAAACAGAAGATGTCTCATTTATGGAAGGCGCACGCGTACACTAAAGAAAGAAAAAAACCACGTTTTAATGCAAAGCAGTATATTAAAATAAATAAGCATACCCTTTGTGTTTGCCACCCTAGCAATCACTGATGATACCTGAAGCTTGATTTATAGGCCAAAGCCGATTGATAAAAAGTACACCTTTTTCTGTACTCCCATTACTCCCAGCAACGTGCATTGAACTTTTTATGATTGATTGAGTAGTCAAAATATGAAAGCTTAACAAATAAATAAATTCACTTACATTTATAATAGGTATTAGTAAGGATATAGTAAAACTATGAAATGAGTGGATGTCGTCTAACAGCCTGGCCACGAACGGCCGCGACACGCTGAGCGACAAGCAATTTCAATGTTCATGCCGCTCTCTATTCTGCCGCCGGCGCTGTCACCTCAGTGCAGAACTAAACTGCAGAAATAAACATCGAAATCGCTTGTCGCTTAGCGTGTCGTGGCTTTTCGTGGCAACAGTGTAACTGCAGGTAGCTGGCTGAATATTGTTTATAACATACATACATAGGCTCACGCCTGTTTCCCCGAAGGGGTAGACAGAGGCATATTAAACGCCCACTTTTTGCCAGACTTTTGATCCCACGTAATAGGTGGCGAGCCTAATGTTTTGTTTGCCAGAGCCTCATCCGTTGATAAGCAGGTACACCACTTGCAGGTGAGGTTGGCTTGGGACCCTACGTTCTTGGTGGGAACCCTATGCACTGATAATAAAATTGTAGAAAATATTAAAATTAAATTATTCCTTTGGTCGAAACATCGAATGAAGCCCAAGATCCGACTCTTGTTTGGCGCTGCTACCCTAATAAAAGTAAAAGCAAGTAATTATTTAAACACTCACACTGATACGTTTAGAATGGAGGAGTAATGTTGGCACAGAATTTTCTTTTAGTCTGCGCCATCTGTCATTACTATAAAAACATGCCGCAGTAAAATGCTTGGAACAAATTCTATGGTGCTTTCTAGGCACCCAATTTTCTCCATGACATACTGCAGCAATCCACTTATTTTATCAATCTTTATCACGTGCACAAAGAATCTTAAAAATAACGAGATAAAAATATACGGTGGATAGACATATCGATAAGATTTCATACAACACTTGAAAAGCCGATATAAATATTATACGGCTAAATTCAAAATCATGATAGAACTGTCATAAAAGATGAATCACTAAAGTTATATAATTTGATGGCATTAAATTGTCTAAATTGTATCTTACACGTCAGTTGACTGTGTTAAATTTTTCAGTACTAGGGCTACCTCTATGTATTATATATCCAATCTCTTTGTTACAGATAAATCGACGTGGTAGTGTCAAAGGACCCATCCCCTTTTTTGAAACCTTGACAGCGGATGTCAAAACTAGAACAGCTGTTTGAGTTTATATTGTGTGAAAAAATAAAACTTCTTGTTATAGTGATAATATTTTACTAACTCCAGTTTATTAACAGTGATATAAATAACATACATCGTTATCCTACATTAAATGTACATTTCTAAGTGTTTAAATTACAAACAAAAAACTATACTTCGAACAGTGTGCAAAACTTTAAAAAGGTACCCTACAATTAAAGTAAGATTGGCTTAATTGCTAAGCCAGGAAATTAACAAAATCTGTGATGCCGTAATCGTATGCGCGTATTATTTTATAGATCAATATTCAAATTTGCGAGGACATTCAAATATTATTTTCACTATAAAACTGCATAGTTCAAAAACTTAGTACAGCGCCATCTATCGCTACTGTACCGTACCACCTGAGCTATTGTTTAACTATAGAAAGCTAGAAAGACCTTATTTTAGTCAAAATGCCTCCACCTAAGTGTGCTGTATGCGCAAAATTTTTGTCATCCTTGGAAGCTATAAAATGCTCTAAGTGTAATGACCTATTCCACCGCACTTGTGTATCAGCTCCACCTAAAAGTCAAAAGACATCTGCCTGGCAATGTCCAGATTGCTGCAAGCTTATGCACACAGATACTTCGAGGGAGAGATCCCGGCAGGATGATTATGGTGGCTCTGACGAGTTTATGGATTCCACTCCATTAGGAGCAGCCGTGGTTGTGGGCACGCCATCTACGGTGACAGATATTAATATTGAATTGCGAATGTTTAAGGAGGAGCTGCGGGCTGAGTTTGGTTCGTTGCGCAGGGAGTTCCAACTGTTACGCACAGATATTATGCAATTGAAGGACTCAGTGAACGCTTGTAATACACGCATTGACAATCTAGAGGTAAGATTAAACGTCCTCGAAAGCAGTCCCGAACAGAAAGATTAATAAGAGTCTGGAAGTGGACGATATGGTGGCCCAGTTGCGTCAGGAGCTCAACGCAACCAAGAGCTTCTATGTAATGTTGTCGAGATCTCCAACATACCTGAACCGGTTTCTGAGAATGTGTCTCACACAGTAAAATTAATAGCTTCCAAGCTCGGTATGAAGCTAGACGATCAAGACATTGTGAGCACCGAACGCGTCGGCAAAAAGTACATCAAAGAAGTCAGCTCAGCAAGGGCCCAAGTGACACGTCCACGCCGTATAGTTGTATGCCTAGCGCGCCGAGATGTGCGTGACGAACTGTTGCGCAATGCGCGAGTGCGTAGAGGCGCCACTGCTTATGATTTGGACATGCCCGGCGCGCCTCAACGCTTCTACATAAACGAATGCCTCACGAAACAAAATCAGCTGTTGTTTCGACTGGCGCGGGAGACAGGACAGCGCCGCGCTTGGCAATATGTTTGGACCAGGCGAGGCCGCATTCTGGTCAGGCAGAAGGAAGGTGGCTCAGCCAGTGTCATCCGGACAGAGCAAGACATATTGCGAGTATTTGGACCTGAAACTCAAAACGAGAAATAGATTAAATATCTATATTTATAAAAAAATTACGGGCATCGAATTTGGACTGCTTGATAGTTAGGTCAGGTCCTTTCATTTTCTTTTTTATTTTATCTTTGTTTATATTGTTATGGTTAAATAAGGCACTATTTCATTTTTGTTTGTGTGTACATTGGTTCGGAACAAATTATTTGTCACTACATAGTATGAAACAATATGTATATAAAGAAAAGAACAATGGTACTTATAAAGCTATTATAACATTTGATTTAATATATACTTTTACAAACATAGGAAAAAACATACATATTGTTATGTTCAAATAACAGACAATTTATTTCTGATACTACTTATAAATCACAATCGTGTGATAGCTGATATTGGTTTAATATGTATACTTGTCAAGTCTACAACAATTAATATGGTAATGTTAGTGATTGTATATTGTATCCATTGCAAATCCTGTTTATCTAAGTATACTATCAATGATTAATAGCAAACAATTGAAATTTGGTTTTTTGAATGCTAGATCTCTTTAAACGAAGCATGATGAGTTTCTTTTAGCTATGAGCCATCACTCAGTAGATATCATGGCCGTAAACGAAACTTGGTTAAGAGTCGGAGAAGAAAGTCGTGCTCCAGTGGTGCCAGTTTACAGATTACGACATATACCGCGCCCCCTGACTATTCGTGGTGGACGCGGAGGGGATGTGGCATTCTATATTAACCCTCTGCGGCTGAGGTTACGTCTGCCAGACACCTCAAAATAAACTTTCGATCGCTGTGTCGCCAAATTCGCGAGGATCTTCCCACGCTGCTCAATAGCTTCATGCACCGGCGTCCCCCGCCCGGCAGTGCGACGACGGCAGTCGCAGCATTCGCATGTGCTGAGTTACAGCAGCGAGGTGTCCGTAACACGTAAGGTCAGTAATATGTGATGTGTCTTGTAGACGTATTGTCAGTAAAATAATTATATTCTTCTACTGTCTTATGGACGGGACGTCAGTAAAATAATTATTTTCTTAGTGTCTTGCAGACTACTCGTCAGTAAAATAATGATATAATTATTATCTTTATATGATGTACATTATGTTTCATTGATTTAGATGGACAACAACCACATAATTGTCTTTTTAGGAAAAAGAAAGGCTGTTGACGACCATAATATACTGGAGTGGCTAGAAGATAACAACGACTCACAGTTCAGGGATGTTGACGATGACGTTTCCAAAAGCTATTTTTATCGTTTATTGGATATAGCTGGTATAAATGCTTATATGCTTTATGGAGAGTATCAGTCGAATTGAAACGAGCTGATTTTCTAATGTACCTTGCAAGAGAATTAGTGCGGCCAGTTCTAAAAGAACCAGTCTACAATAATAGGCTGCCCAGAGAGCTATGTTTGACAGTTTGCCGTATTTTGGGACAAGACTTACCACCTTCTCCACCACCAAGTAACCCTGTCACATCATCGGCAAGAAAGTTATGGCACATATGTTGAAGTAAATTGGAGCGCCAAACAATATTTACATGTTTTGTCTGCACAAAACCAAATTGTTAATAATACGCCGCTCAAATTTGCACTGATTGCAAGACCAAATTTTGAGACTGAATCAAAAGAAAAATGCACTAAGAATTTTTAAATTTATTTTTTTCTGCTTAGTTTGAAGCCAGAAGAAAGTATTAATAAGTATGTTTTTTGAGTTCATTGATTTTTATGATTTTATCAAATGTCGCACGAGTGATTGATTTCCACGGGGTAGCCGGGATCGATCACTCGCCGAGCAATTAAAGAGAGATAATTAGGTTGACTTACGGGAAATAAATAAAAAATATCACCAGGAAGGTTTAAACTCGCGTTATAATTCCAGTTACTCGATGGCTTTAATTATACAAAAAAAGAACTGACGATTAAGATTGACAGAAGAGACAATTATCCAGGGCGTGGGCGACGTTGGCACTTCACAGGTCTTCGGATGGTCTTGTACTCAACTGGCGGTGATGGCCGAAGGAAAGGGCCGAAGCTTCGTGACCGCTGTATTTATAGGGCCGGCTCGGAGGGGCGCGAGGGAGCGGCTCATTGCTGTGCGTCACTCGTAGCAAGGCTCGCGGCGCAGGAGCGCGATGTGACGTCACCCCCCCCCCCCCCCGTTAGGCCGGGATTTTCCCTAAGGAAAATTCCCTAGCCCAACGGGCGTAGCAGCCCTGAAGATACTCCCTGAAATTAGAGAAAACAAGGGCATGAGTACCTTGAACAAGTGACAACCCTATACGCTAATTAGGATGCCTAAATAATAATGACCCACGCTTGCATTCTTCACGCGTACAACGGCAGTCTGAATTTGAACATAAACATTTATCATTCATAATTCATCACACATACCTACAGGTAAATGCCGAGGCCAGTGTAGTAGCCTAATATTAAAGATAACAATCTATGGAGAAGCGCTTCGGGTAATTATTAGGTAATAATGATTTGTAGATATAAGAAACTTGATCTAGCCCTACGACTTATAAATCTTGGGTTCGGCCTTTGCCACTAGATAAGTAAACTTTTTGAATATAGTTAGGTATAACAACAGATTTTTCGTAAAGATGAACAAAAATAATACAAGCCGCAGACACGACCGGACCGCTCAATGTCAAAGGAAAGAAATTAATAAATATTTTGCTCTAATTAATAACTAGAACACGACCAGTAACCACCTTTTGAATGTAAACAATGGTGAGTCATTAGTTAGGCATTTATTTATCGGCGCGTCGCTGAGTGAACGCGCGTGCGTCATAACGACAACTAGGTACGATCTAAATGGTAGGTACTATTCGACTGCTCCGAGCTCGCGACGCACGGTTAATCACCATGATCGTTTATAAAGTACCTATAATAACAATTTGATTATGGAATTTATACAGAATTAAGAATAACAACAGAACTTCAGAACAAGGCACGGCGAAAAACAATACGCCAATCAAGATGCATTTCAACAAATAGATTTGCGTAAAGAAAATACACATGCGAGAATCGAACTTGTATGCTCAGCTAATAGCGACCTTTTAACCACTGATCAACAGGGTAGAAAAACAATATATTTAGTTTATGGTTAGTATTTTTTAAAACAATGTTCAACATAACATTTGAGTACACAATTGCGCAGCAATTTGAAAAATAGTATTGTTTACGAGAAAAAAATATTTGCTACCCACCACAGAAAATATCAATTTATAGTAAGTAGACACTACTACAAACGGTTATATAAATTAGAAACGTTCGTTTGAAAAAATTAAACAATGAATAGGTAGAAGGTATTCTTATTGTTGTTTTTATACTTTTATTATTCTTTGTAATTAATCAACTTTAAATCCTTGATGTGCCAATCGCCTAAAGGTTTTCCAGCCATGTCGTTAAGTTTGTATACTAGAGGTGATTTTTTTGAGGCAATCTTACATTTAATAAATTTAGGCGCCAATTTCTTGCTAAAGTATTTATCCTTATCACTAAGAAGAAACGTTCTGCGCCAAACTATATCACCGACATTGAATTCTGCCTGTTTACGGCGAAGATTATAAGATGAACAATTTCGTTGGTGGGCCGACAACAGAGCTGAATGTACCTTCTCGAAAATAGAAGATAAATAGCCTAGAGTTCCGGCATAGCCGTCCCGTGGTTCAAGCACCATATCGGAATTAAATTCCTTATCAATATACTGAGAACCACATGTTATGACCTCCCTACCAAAAACAAGGAAATTAGGAGAATAACCAGTAACCTCACTAACTGCGCAGTTAAGGGTGAATTGAACTTTAGTGATTAGAGTGTCCCAGATTCGATGATCAGATTCTATGAAAGTTGAAATAGCTGTCATAATGGTATTGTTGTAACGTTCAACTGAGTTAACGTGGGAAGTATACAACGGTGTAAAATGCAAATTTGGGATTTTATATTTTGACAACATACTTTTAAAGGTTGCGCTAATAAATTGTTTACCGTTATCCAAAACAATAGAAGATGAAATTCCATGCACCGAAAATACATTTTCCTCAAGAATTTTTGTTATCACTTCTGCAGTTGCCCGTTTAATGGGGAAAAGTAAACAATACTTAGAGAAACAGCAACTGACCACAAATATAAAAGTTTTTTGTTTCCTGCTGGGAGGCAATGGACCAATCAAATCAATACTAATCGTCTGAAAGGGCTTTTGACATGATTTGGGTTTTCCTATTAGACCTAAATTTGGGTGATTTTGGTGTTTATGGGTGATACAAGGTTCACATGAACTGACGAACTTGACAACATCAGTGTACATACCAGGCCAAAAGTAATTAAGTGCGAGACGTTTGTATGTCTTAAAAATACCCAGATGTCCAGCAGTGGGCGAAGAATGATTTTCCCTTAGAATGTCATTTCTTTGGTCAGACGGAATAACCTCTTTCCATTGAAATTCTCTAGTGAGAGGGTTTAATGTTTTTTTTAAAACAATACAATTTATTGTTTATTACTTGATAGTTAACAAAGGAAGTCGGAGAACTTAAACAGCCTTTATAGATATTTAAATACCAAGGATCATTAGTAGAAACTGGTAAATTCTGATTAGAATTAATATCTATATTTATATCATTAGCAAAAGCAGAAAGAGAAGGTAAAGAGCGAGACAGAAAATCAGATAAAACGTTATCGGAACCCCGTCGATGACGTATTTCGAAATTATAGGAAGATAAGCGAACTCCCTATCTGGCTAACTGGCCCGTAGGGTTATTTAAGATCAAGAACCATTTCAAAGTAGCGTGATCTGTGTAAACAGTAAACTTTTTACCATTTTCAACATAACAACGCCAGTGTTCTATAGCAGATAGAACAGCCAGGGCTTCGCACTCTGTGGCACTGTATTTTTTTTCTTGCTTAGTGAGTGATTTGCTATAGTACGCTATGACTCTTTCCTCACCATTTAACCTTTGACAGAGGATCGCGCCAAGTCCAAAATAGCTAGCATCTGAGTGTATTTCAAAAGGTTGCGAGTAGTCAGGACAAGCCAACACCGAGGAGGAAATCAAACAATTCTTTAGGTTATTAAACGCCTCATTAGCCTCTGTCGTCCAACAGAATGGAGGTGCGTTTTTACTTTGAGATGTTAACTTATTTAAGGGTGCAGCAATAGAGCTAAAATTCGGTATAAAACGCCTGTACCACGAGGCTGCGCCCAAAAAACGACGTACTTCTTTTCCATTAGAAGGAGTGGGATAATTTTTCATTGAATTTACTTTATCCGGATCGGGATGCAATCCACTAGAGTCGACAACATAGCCTAAATATTTTAGTTTATCTCTAAAAAATTGACATTTTTTTAGATTAATTGTTAAATTAGCGCTTTTTAGTTTATCAAGAATGCGTAATAAAAGGGTAATATGCTCGTTGAAACTGGAAGTGATACAGATTATGTCATCGATAAAACAGAAAACCTTATTTTCAAATTCTGGACCATAAAATAAAATATCAACTAATCGTTGTTGAGTAGCTGGCGCATTCGTAAGACCGAAGGGCATTCTTTTGAATTGAAATGTGCCACGAGTAGGAATATAAAAGGCTGTTTTGCAACGGTCCTCTTCTTTAATTAATGTTTGCCAAAAAGATTTAGACAAATCTAAACTAGACAAGTATTTAGCATCTCTCAGATTATCTAAAATTTCCGAAATATAAGGCAAGCTATAAGCATCTTTTTTGTAACGGAATTTAATTTACGACTGTCCAAACAGAAACGCAGTTCACCATTCTTCTTAGCGGTCAAAATGACAGAGTTTGACAACGGGCTTTCAGATCGTTCAACAACATCCTCTGAGAGCATGTCGTCAAGATGCTTAATTAAAATTCTTTGTTTATCGGGAGACATGCGATAAAATCTTTGCCGAATAGGGGGGCAATCACCTGTATCAATTGAATGAGAAATAATATTTGTGCAACCGAGACCCCGCTTCTCGTATGAAATATCGGTAAATTTAGAAATAATGTTGTCAGCGGTAGCTCTCTGGTCGACTGTAAGATGATCATAAGAAACAAGATGTGTAGGGGGAACTGCCTGCAACTCCATTACTTGAGCGTTAGACTTGTTCACAATCAAAACAGACTCTAATTTGTTAGGAAATAGGCCAAAGCTTCGCCAAAAATCCATGCTAAGGATAAGGGAATTTTGAATCCCAGGTACAACATGAACTTCTAAGTTAATCAATTTATCCTGAAACTCAAAGGGTAGAAACACCGATCCCAAAGACTCAAATCGTTCGCCGCCAGCTGTTATTAACCTTAAAGGTTTCGATTTATCCAAAACATCGTCTTTCAAAAATAAGTTATGCAAATTATTACCTAAAATTGTAACGCAAGATCCAGAACCTAAAAGACCAGTGGTAGGTATTCCGTTTAATTTTAGGGTAACGTAAGGTAAATATTCTACTTTAGAATTACGGATTGAGGATATATGATAGCTAATAAAGATTTTTTTTTAAAAGTCCAACCAATTATTCCACTCTGTTTTATTACAATTAGTTGTATAATTTGATTTTCCACAATCCTTGTTAACTAGTTTTTTGAAACTGTAGGGGTCGACTTAGATTTAAAATTAGGGCAGTCTGACACCTTGAAACCCTTTGTACTGCACTTAAAACAGATTAGGTAGTGTGGTTGCCGGCAATTACGTAATGAGTGCGAATTGCATCTACAACGCACGCAAAAAAAATTATTTATATTAGAAGTACTCGATACGGCGTTAACTTGTGGTACAGACTTGTATCTCGATGTATCAGCGACAGAGTTATATTTATTGAAGTGATTATGATTGTAAACATTTTTGTTTGAAGAATAATTAGAAAACGGATAATTATACGCTAGATCAGGTGCTACAGTATTCTTTGAAACTTTAGGGGGTTCAGAAAATTGCTTACTGCGACTTTGGTAATTTTCGAAAAGACGACAAACTTCGACCAGACTATCAACATCAACAACCTTTGCAGTGAGCAGACAATTAGTGTAACAAGGTCTAATATTATTTAGCAAAATTTCTAGCTTCTCCGAATCAGCGATAGGAGAACGAAGTCACGAAAACAGACCGTGCATTTTTGCCACGTAAATAGTTATTGATTCGTTTTCGCCCTGTGAGCGCTGACGAATCTCCGTCATAAGCCGATAATCGTAGTTATGCGGACTAAAATCTCGTTTCAAAAGTTTGCAAAGTTCTAACCAAGTCTTTACATTATTTTTAACAGAACGATACCAAACTAATGCGTCACCCGAAAATATTTCAAAAGCGAAAGACAACATCTTGTCGTGAGGAATAGATCTACAGGACATAAATTCATCAATTTTTTCAATAAAGGATCTTACACATGATTTACCGTTAAATTTGAATTTACCTAATTCCGAAAAAAGCTTACGGTCGTAATTATAGGAAGTGTTTCCCTCTGCCACTGAGCAATCCGACCGCGAATTACGTCTCGTGATTAATTGTAATTTCGCATAAAAGTCATTAAATTTATTCCACACAGACTCAATTTTTTTAATATCAAGACTGCCGGTATCCACCCTATTCAGTCGATGAAAACAATGGTGCAGCACGGTTTCGACCTTCTGTTGAAGCTCGGAAGTAAAGTTTGCTTCCAACATAGATAAGTGTTTAGTTGATCTTAATAGCGACTTTTCCACTTCTGCCACATCCTCCTCTGGTGGGAAGGGTGAAGATAATATATCCTCTGAGGAAGTTTTAACTGAAAATTTAGCGATTTGTTTGCGGGGATCGTCAGGCTTTGAGACGCCGCGTATTGTGGTCTCATATTCTAATTCGGCTTTAGTAAATAATGAGAAATTTATAATGTAAGCCATTATTACAAAACAATAATAGAAAATCTAAGTATTTACGCCGGCACTAGAAAAAAAATTAAATATCGCCAGAAAATCGAATACCGTGCTAAAAAAGCTGAAATACACTAAATTATACAATGGTGTGACGATTGGTCAAGGAAGAAAAAATTTCTTAAAGGTCACTCAAAGGTTGAATCACAATATTTTTTGCGAACACTTGGCTCGTTAGTTCAACGGCTAAGCGGTTAGAACCGGTTGGCGGCTCAACACGCTGCCCGCGGTGGAAACGTGATTTTAGACAGACGTTAATTAAATCACCGTTATGTTATTTACACACTTAAATTGCTTATGGCCAACAAAAATAGATAGAAACTGTACCTGTACGCAATTCACCACACCAGAATATATGCACACACAGGAGAAAAATATACAAGAGAAAAAGAAATTATTTCACTCACCTGTAAAGTGCCAACTTACGTTTTTAAATTTTTTTTTTTTTTTTTTTTTTTTTTTTTTTTTTTTTTTTTTGACCGCCTTGGAAAGATATAATATAATAATATTCTACCACATACACACATCACCATCTAGTCCCAAGCTAAGCAGAGCTTGTGTTATGGGTACTAGATAATGGTTAAACATACATATATACTTTTTTTTTTTGTAAATACATACATATTATACATAGAAACACCCAGACCAAGACAAACATCCATGTTCATGCACACAAATGTTTGACTTGAGCGGGAATCGAACCCGCGACCTTCGGCGTAGCAGTCGCTTACACTCCCGCTGCGCCAACCGGTCGTCTGTTAATTATATATATAATATAATTAAAAATACTATTGGGCGCCAATGTCGCACGAGTGATTGATTTCCACGGGGTAGCCGGGATCGATCACTCGCCGAGCAATTAAAGAGAGATAATTAGGTTGACTTACGGGAAATAAATAAAAAATATCACCAGGAAGGTTTAAACTCGCGTCATAATTCCAGTTACTCGATGGCTTTAATTATACAAAAAAAGAACTGACGATTAAGATTGACAGAAGAGACAATTATCCAGGGCGTGGGCGACGTTGGCACTTCACAGGTCTTCGGATGGTCTTGTACTCAAATGGCGGTGCTGGCCGAAGGAAAGGGCCGAAGCTTCGTGACCGCTGTATTTATAGGGCCGGCTCGGAGGGGCGCGAGGGAGCGGCCCATTGCTGTGCGTCACTCGTAGCGAGGCTCGCGGCGCAGGAGCGCGATGTGACGTCACACAAATTTTAATAACAGCTCTGTCCAAAAATACCTTGATCTCACCTTGTTATTCAAATATAGTTCTATATTCTTAAATTTGTGTTTTATTAAATTTTTTTAATGTTTAATAGTTAAAGTACATGTCTATACATACATACATATTGTTTCATTATTGAATTTATAATACCTGCGACACATTTATTGCATTTTATTTACACGTTTCTGGACTACTCCTCAGCAGAATATTTACATAAATGGCACCTCAGTGGCAGAGGATTAAAAATGGTATAAGTGCACATACACAGTTTCACCCTCATCATCCTAATGTAGAGCAAATTTGGATTAGTACCACCATTAAAACAAAAAAAATATTAATAGGGACTGCTTACAAACCACCCTGGCTTGAGTTAGATACTTTCTTAGACGCAATCACAGAAAGCCTTTGTGCACTAGCACCATATGACAATATCATCCTGCTAGGAGACTTTAATGTCAACATGCTAGACGAGTCGAGCAGCAATAGAAACAAATTCAATCAATTTCTCATCTATAGTAACTTGACCCAAATAGTGCCGGTTGCCACGCATTTTGTCGGTGATAGTGCTTCGCTTATTGATGTCATCTGTACTGACGCGCGGTATAAATCTATCCATGTAGATTGTATAGTCGAACTTAGCCACCACTCTTTCATTACCTGCGAACTCTTATTTAAAAAAGAGAAACCTAGGTGTAATATCCTAACCTATCCTCCATTTACAGATATTGGTTAGACCTTTTTGAGCGTGACTTTGACTTGATTCCGTGGCACACAATATGTAATATGCAAAATGTAAATGACATGGTTTGTCTGTTCAACACCTTTGTGACACAGATTTTTGATGCGCATGCCCCAGTCAAAACTAAAGTTTTTAAAGATGCCCCGACCCCCTGGATAACAGACACAATCAAAACTATGTTCAGACTAAGAAATGCAGCTCATGAACGGTTTCGTCGGACTGGGCTGGAAACTCATAAAGAATATTATAAAAGTTTAAAAAATCTAGTTATTATCTCCCTTGCCAGTGAAAAAAGTGCATTTTATGCTAAACAAATCAATGACAATATTAAAGAGTCAAAGGTCCTTTGGAAAAACTTGAAAAGACATGCTCTCCCAACCCATAAAAATAGTGAGCTTCCGGAACAGTTTGACGACCCCGACGCTATTAACTTAGCATTTTTGAATGTGCCTGGCAAGTCTATAGTATGTGCTTCAGAACTCAGGAAATTTACAGAAAACCACTATAGTACAGCCAGGTTCACGCTTAGAACTGTGAGTCAAGAAACGGTAGCGAATGTTTTGCAGTCCATCAAGACAAGTGCATAGGGGGTGGATGGTATATCAATTCAAATGATACGTCTAACACTTATTGACTTATTAACAATTGATATAATGATATCAATTGTTAATAAGTCAATAATGACAAATTCTTTTCCAGACCTGTGGAAGAAAGCCATTGTGCGACCTATACCAAAGAAAAATGATCCCCAAACACATAAGGATCTCAGACCTATTAGCATCTTGCCTTACTTGTCAAAGACATTGGAAAGGGTGGTACAACAGCAGGTTTCAGAATTTCTGGAGAAACATAGCATACTTCCAGACTTACAATCAGGATTTAGGAGGGGTAGAAAGAAGTACAGCTACAGCATTGGCAGATGTTGTGGGCAACATTATCGAGGGTAGGGACCGTGGGGTAGGGTCGATTTTAGCTCTGCTGGACTTCTCCAGGGCGTTTGATGCCATCAGCACCAGCCTGCTCCTTGCCAAGTTGCACTACTATGGTTTTAAACCTGACACAGTGAAATGGTTCGAAAGCTATTTGACAGATCGATTTCAGCAAGTGGAAATTAGAAACAATTCGGGATATATCTCCACTTCCCCTGTACGACCTGTCCTCAGAGGAGTTCCCCAGGGATCATTGATCGGCCCACTTCTCTTCAAACTGTATACTGCTGATATTACAGGATGCTTCGAAAATTGTAATTATCACATGTTTGCAGATGATACACAAGTTTACATGTCCTTCCCAGCCAAAGATACTCAACAGGCAGTTCACAAAATCAATATTGATCTTTCGGCAGTCGCATCGTGGGCAGAAAGAAATTCCTTGGTGCTAAATTCAAAGAAATCTCAGTTTATTGTGATGGATAGTAAAAAACAGACAAGGGACATTATTTCTGCATATCCAATAGTAAAAATAAGAGGCGAAGTAATCGAAAGAGTGGAGGTTGCGCGTAATCTAGGACTTATTATTGACCCGGAATTAAGGTTCGAAAATTACATTAATGGTGTTGTTAGAAATTGTTTTTAAAGACTTAAAATATTCTATAGGATACGGCAGTTTCTTAATGTCAGCACCAGAAAGTTATTGGCGTATATTTTGGTGTCCATGTTTACTGTCTCGGACAGATCGATTGATACAGCGAGTACAAAATGCGTGTGCTCGCTTTTGTTTCAATATACCTTGGCGTACGCATGTGACTTCCTACCTAAATAAAAATGATTTACTCAAGATGACGGCTAGAAGGGAGTTACACTTGGCTAATTTGTTGTTCGGAATCATTAAATCACACAAACCTGCATATCTTTATAAGAAATTGCAATGGAGGCACGAAAATAATCATTACTCCACTCAGCCCATCACTAATCCATTAGCTATTCCACAGTACAGAACTTCTGCCTTCAGGGGATGTTTTAAGTATGCAGCTACTCACTGCTGGAACAACATACTACTACCACTCCGATCCTTAAAAACAGAAACTAATTTTAAATACCACTATAGAAAATATTTACTCAGTAAACAACAAGTCAGTTAACCTGAAATTACCTTATAAGGTAATTTCCTGTTGATCTAGTGTTTTACAACATGAACGGCTTAGACAGTGGTCTTGAAATTGTTTCCCACATGGAGTAATTCCTTGTATGATGAGTGCAATCACTTGATCTCAGCCTGGGTGAAATCTGTCTGTAAAAGATGTTTAAGTCTTACATTTCACACAACACAATTTCTAAATATTTATTTAGGTGGGCAGTGTCTCAAATGCCGCAGGCGGCTATCATGGTTAAAGCATTGCGAAATTTGGTACTTATATGCTGAACTTGTGACATATGTTCCAGATATAAAAGTAAGTATGTAAATATGCAAGTTTAGTGCATAATCACATATTACATAGCTGTTTTAAAAATTCTTAGACACATGCTTATAACCCATATTCTCAGTTTTGACCCATTTTTTACTATGTATTTAAAATAAAATTATAAACAATCATGGATACCTATACTTATTAATACTTGCTGAACCTGTTTGATTTCCATTGTAACTATTTGTTGCAAATTGCAGTTGATATTTAATTCTGTAATTATGTGTAAAATTATATGGATTTAAATCACTTGTCAGACAGTCACTCAGTAAGTACTTACTTACTATACTTGTACCTATCTCATGTAATCAGCAAATGCAACATAACAATTTTTATGTTATAAAGAATTACCTACTTACCTTAGTGATTTTAGTTTGTAAGATCATTTGCCATTCAGATGAAACACCATTCTGTTCGTGCCTATGTACTTACCTATATGTTTGAGATTTTCTGTACTTTCGCTTAATGGTAGTGATCGATATAATCGATGTCGTCCGGCAGTGGCGGCAATAATTAGTGTCGTGGTCGAGATACATGCGAAATGAAACATTGCAGATTACAATGATTACATAATCTTGTTTATTTTTGCGCGCGGAAGGTATTTCAACACCGCTGTTAGCGTCTGTGCACATCCCGCTCTTTGAATGCTTTGTCTCATTTCAACCTTGCTCGTCACGATTCACGATGCAGTTGTTGCCACGCTTAGTCGTTTCGCCGAAACCTTTAGTATTCACTAGCATGCGTGTTTATGTTAAAGCACGGAAATTATATGTAACTCTATGTGGTTTTTGTTTTTATTATGTAATTGAATCGTATTTCTGACACTTGTCTTTGTTTATCGATTATGTAACGTAATCGTATAGGTGACATTACTGTAGCATAATATGTGTCAATGTCAGAATTTAACCGGAATGTGCATTCCGCGAAGCAAAAAAAAGTAATCCTGGGCTTTTTGCTCACTATGTAAATTATTTTTAAAATGTTATTCATGTTTAATATTTTAATATGGTTTGTTAAATTGCTTATTGGTTTTGACGTCCACGTCAACTGAGGAGCCAATTGAAAACCAGCGCCGGGCACATGCGTCCGGCAATATGCTGAACTGGTCTCCTATTTTTATGCAGGCGACAGGCGTGTACAGATTATTGTAATCTCTTTTTGTTCATATTGTCTTGTTTGTTCATGTCTTTCGTCGGTTAGAAATAAACGCTTTTTCTTTCTTTCTTTCTTTTCACCCTCAGCCCACCCCTCCTTCTATGTTTTTTACCATCCAGGTTGGCACCGCATTTTTGACTCCTCTGGTTGTGTCCATTGGCGGCGATAACCGCTTACTTTCTACTCATTAGCCTACTATAACATAAAGAGAACACAATATTATAAAAAATGATGACTAAATCAAATACAGTTATGAAATTGAAAGATCAATTTATATAATTGAAGCCTCATTGTTCAACTATAAAAGTTAGTATACACTTTACACAACCGTTTTGTCAAGACCAGAAAACATCAATTTGTTTAAAAATATTGTTATGTACATAAAGTAAATATTTTGTAAAGAACTTTTCTTCAGCACTGATGCTAACAAATTGATAAGAACACCCATCTATTAAATGATGCTAATAAATTGAACATAGGAAATTTTCGTTGGAAATGACTCATTAAAAATGCTAAAGCTGGCGAACAAAAGTGGATAATCTGTTTGGCGTCCGGCGAATATTAAAGAAGCCGACTAGTCCAAAAGGTCTTTTGTTGAGATCAAAGCAATCTCACGGCTTTACTAATTGACCTTTGCATTTTGATGGAGTTCCCCTATATTCACCTTTGTACCTTTACACATTTGATGTAGGTTCGCCGTGATGCCCGATACTGTCCATCCGTTTTGTTACAGACCTTGTTTTGTCTAGTTTCAGAATTGTTAGTTAAGCTTAAATCTGGATTATCAAACACAGACGAATACTGAGCTTTTCATATTGTTCATTAATGTAAATGTTCTGGTTCTAGCTGCTTTGCATCATACCTATACTTGGGAATCTTCTTCTATCGTAAAAAGGTTGTAAGGGTCTTTGTTATAATCTTACTGTTTTTTTAATGCAAATGTTTGTTACGATGAATGAATGTGTGGTTGTATTATGTTTGGACACACCTAGCACCTTTCGTTGAGTACAGACGTGTTAAGAATCAATTAAAATAAACATATAAAGTGCTGAATCGTGACCTTGTTTGCCGGCAATCGGTTTTAAACTTACCAGTGTAATGAATAAAACTATAATTTTAAATATGGATCGTGTTTAAGAGAATTTAGTAGATCAACACCCGTAATGGACCACAGCCCCTTCAACCGGAGTAGCAGGACCCTGCACTCACCGCCTCCTACACCGTCGGCAGAGGTTGCACCTGCACCCGCAACGAAACCTACTGCGCCGAGCCAAGGTGAAGATGTTCGCGAAGAGATGCGAACACCGGAGATACACTCGTGGATGACCATGGTTGAAGAAAGTCTCAATGGGGTGTGCGCTATCGTAGCTGAGGGCAAAATGAACTCGGAGCAGAAGTTGCGCATCAACAATTTGTGCCGTACTGTGGGTACTGCCACATCGCATATGGCGGTACGGTACCAGGCCCTGAAGATTAGACTCGTCCAAGCCCAAACATTTGTACAGTCACTTCAAGATCAGTTAGACCTAGATCACAGCGGCTACAAGACCTCACCCGGACCATTGAAGAAACATCAAAACCTCCCGAGACCACTTCATTTGCGGACATGGTAAAAAAAGGACCTAATAATTTTATACAGCCAAAGAAAATGAACTCAGTAGCCATTTATCCTGGTGATAAATTGAAGTCGAGTGAGGACACAAAATCCCTTGTCCAAAAGATTATTAGCCCTGAGCTGATGAAACTGCACGTACGGGGCCTACACAAAATAAAAGATGGCGGTGTCATAATTAGAACTGATTCTAGAGATGACATTGAGAAGCTCAAGAAATCAGTGCAGCTCACGAAATCAGGTCTTAAGCTAGATGAGCCTTATAAGCGACGACCGAGGGTGGTGATAATAGGTGTGCCCACTTGTATGCAAGAAAGGGAAGTGTTTTCCTGCCTATACCACCAAAATTTTACCGAAGTGATGCCAGATTGCGACCTTGAAACTTTCCTTAATAGCGTCAAATTAAGCCATAAGTCAGGCAAGAAGGACGGTGAGACCTGCAACTTTATCATAGAAGTCTCTGCAGCGTTAAGGAAAGCCCTCATAAAAAAAGATCGAGTTTTTATAAACTGGTCTTCGTGCCCTGTTAAAGACTTTACCTTAGTGACTAGGTGGTTCAAGTGTCAGCAATATGACCATGCAGCTAAGACTTGCCGGGAAACAACATACACCTGTGGACATTGTGGTGATCGTGGACATTCAATAAAGGAATGCACGAAAAATGCAGACGAACCAACGTGCGCTACCTGCTTGCACTACAAAAAGCCAAGCAAACACAATACAGGCTCTATTGACTGTCCGGCGAAAATTATGGCAGAGAGGAGATATATCAACACCGTTGATTATGGAGATATTTAGGCTTCACTCCACTTGATACATACTAAATTCGCTTTAACTAACTTTCATGTCATTTGGTTATCATAATTATATCTTTCAATATTAGTTATAAACTTAACACCTAAGACAAAGCCCGGATGTTGCAACTTACAATAAAATTACTTATTATATTAGTATCGATTTATGTAGGTATCGATAGAGATCTGTAACTTATATTCTTGTTTTTTATTTTTTCTTTTGTCGTCAACCAGTGCAATTTGTACGTTTTTCTTTTAATTTTGTAATTTGTGAGCACGCAACTGGCAGGTGGATAAAATTAGATAAACTTAGTTAGTACTTAATTTTTATTAGTTTATTTATTTATTATTTAGTATATTTATTTTTATATTATGTTAGATCAGTTACTAAGTAGTGATAACGATAGTTTTTTTTTCTGTGAGTAGCCATAACAATAGTTTCGAAAGCATTCCTTCTCTTGCTGAAAATCTGCAGTGTGAGTTTGCCGATGTACCCGGGAACTTTAATGTCGTTCATATTAATGCTCAGAGTATTCCGGCCCATTTCCAGGATATGCTGACCACTTTTGACTGTAAGAATATCCACGCTATTCTAGTTTCCGAATCTTGGTTAAAACCTTGCTTATCGTCTGTTTACTCTCTTCCTAATTTCCGACTCATAAGAAATGATCGTACCGAGAGCGGTGGAGGTGGTGTTGCCATTTATCTCCGTACGCATATTCCTTTCAATATTGTTAGTATGTCAGCACAACCTCCACCGCTTAATGCCAGCGAGCATCTCTTTGTGGAACTAGATCTGGCTTACACCAAGGTCCTGCTTGGTGTTTTCTATTCCCCTAACTCTCGTGTAAATTACTTCTCTTCTTTCGAACGAATTTTAGAAAATCTTGCTCCAGCTTACAGTCATACCAAAGTCATGGGTGATTTCAACTCTTGTTTATTGAAAAAGGATTCGCGCTCATCTTCCTTGTGTAGTATTGTCGAATCTTGTAATCTGTCCATCCTCCCTTTAAATGCTACACATAACTTTCCAAATTCTACTCCTTCTCTCCTCGATCTTATGTTTGTCTCCTCACCTTCTCTTGTCGCCAAGCATGGGCAGCTTCCAGCTGATGCTTTTTCATACCATGACCTTATCTTTCTGTCCTATAAACTTCGTCTTCCTAAGACAAAAACAAAAATTCTTCTGCAACGTAATTTTGGCGGCATAAATGTAGATAACCTTCGTACAGATGCAAGTTTGATCGACTGGAGTCCTCTACAGAGTGCAGAGACCATTGACGAGAAAGTTCAATTATTCAGTAGCGCGATTATTGGTCTATACGATGTCCATGCACCAGTCCGTGCGATTAGAAATAGACAATAACCATCACCTTGGCTAACCTCTGAAATTAAAGTTCTGTTGTCTAAGAAAGCTATAGCTAAAACTAAATATAAATGTCGACCTACTTCTAGCAACTGGGACAACTACATTGCTATCAGAAATCACTGTAAAAAGGTGTTTAGGAAAGCACAACGCCAATACATCCATAGCTCTGTTGAGAATGAAGATCCGGCTAAGGTCTGGAAGTTTCTAAAAACTTTGGGAGTTGGAAAATCTTCACATGATCTTGCTTCTGATAAAATTGATATTAATTCTCTAAATAGACATTTCACTACTTCGTCTATATTTGATCAGACTATCAAAGCTAGCACTTTACATGATCTTTCATTGCTTCCAACCCCAAACTATCCATCTTTCGTCTTCAATCAACTATCTGAGTGTGATGTTAAAAGGAGCGTATTATCCATTGCATCTAACGCAGTCGGTAATGAGTGTATCAGCCGGAAAATGATCCTTCCCATATTAGATGAAATCTTTCCCATCCTGTGTCATATTTTTAATTATTCCCTATCTGGGGGCGTTTTTCCCACCGTATGGAAAGACGCCCAAATAATTCCTTTACCTAAAAAACCCAATCCGTCTTCTTTTTCTGAGTACCGGCCAATCTCCGTCCTACCATTCCTTTCTAAAGCAATTCGTATTATCAACTCTGATTTGGATCATATAGCTGCATGGAGCCTCAGATTTGGCCTTCGAATCAACCCTACGAAAACGCAGATTATTGTTGTCGGTAGTCCCAGGCTGATTGCGCGTGTAGACCGGACTTGTTTACCACAAGTCAACTTTAATGGTATTCCTTTACCTATAAGTGATTGCGTGAAGGAGTTAGGAGTTTATATCGATAAAACGTTATCCTGGGGCCCTCAAATTAGGGAAGTTAGCAGAAAATTGTTTTCTGCGGCTGGAACGTTGCGAAGATTGCGAAACTTTCTGCCGACTGCCACCAAGATTGCGCTTGCAAATTCTCTTCTTTTACCTATCCTTGACTATGCTGATGTCAGCTAAGTATCTAGATCTCACAGAGGAGCAACTTGATAAGCTTGAGCGCCTTCAAAACTTATGTATAAGATTCATATTTGGATTGCGCAAATATGATCACGTTTCCAATTTCCGCAATTCGCTCAAGTGGCTCCCAATTCGCCTTCGACGGAATACTCACATACTATCATTACTTTATAACATTCTCTTTAATCCTTGTACTCCCCATTACTTAAAGGAACGGTTCGAGTTTCTTTCTGACACGCATTCTAGATCTCTGAGGTCATTGATGAATCTGAGACTGGCTATACCAATGCATTCCAGTAGATTTTACGATAAATCTTTTACCGTCCAAGCTGCTCGCTTGTGGAATGCATTGCCGATGCCAATTAAACAAGCTCAAACAATAACATCGTTTAAAAAGTTACTCAAAGAATACTACTTGTCTCTTTAATCTTACTACTCTTGTAATTCTTATTTTTCTATTTCCTTTCCTTCATTTATCACTAATTTATGTATAAATAATATAATATATATGTATTGTATAATTATTTATGTATGTATATAGTTATGTATTGTGTATATAGTTATTTATCTATGTATGTACTTATCTATGTGTATGTAAGTATTTGTATTATAAATCTAAATCAGTACCTAAAGATCGCCAAACTACCCTTTTCTGAATCCGTGTTCTTCTTATCCATCCAAAGGTTGCCTGTAAGAGATTGCTTGATAGTGATAAGGCCGCCTATTGTACTATCTGTTATTTTTCTTTTTGTTATGATCCATCAATGTAGTTTCTTTGGCATTTGTACAATAAAGATGATTATTATTATTATTATTAACAGAACCTCATTAGAATAGTGACCTACTAACATTATATTGTAATTTCATCGAGTTGCATAGGGTTCCCACCAAGAACTTAGGGTCCCAAGCCAACCTCACCTGCAAGTGGTGCACCTGCCGATCAACGGACGAGGCTCTGGCAAATAAAATATCCCGATAAGCGGCAATAGGCTCGCCACCTATTACGTGGGATCAAAACACTGGCGAAAAGTGGGCGTTAAATATGCCTCTGCCTACCCCCTCGGGGAATTAGGCGTGTATGTATGTGTATGTATGTATGTATGTATGTTCATCGAGTTTGGATAAACGCACATTATGTAATAATTATAAATAGATGCCAAACACAACTATTACTAACACACTGGCACTGTTCACGATTCAGCTGACTCGTAGTTTTATATGTTACACTTAAGTTTTCTACAAAAAGCACAACACGCAATTTTAATAATAAATGCATGAATGTAATATGTATGTACCTATTAATAAGAAACTGATTTTAATGCTTTACCTTTATATTTTAGTTTGCGAATATTATAATTATACTGTGGTATTTTTAAAAAAATTTGTATAGGGAGAACCCACTTACTGTGATACAGTTTTGTAACTAGTACAGGAGTAGTGTTCCTTCTAATTTATTAATAAACCACTTAGCCTTAAGTTTGATTTTATGTAAAAATAATATTTTAATATATTTGTGTTTTTTTTTATAAATAAAATTGAAAATAGAAAAAAAATTGATTTCACGCCTAAACTACTTAACGGATTTTGTTGAAACTTTGCAGTAATATAACTTCTAAATCAGGGTATCCATTTTGTCCTGATAATTGACCCCACGCGGGCGAAGTTTATGGTGAATTAAATTATTATATTGAAATAAACTATATTATTATATTCGGGGAGATGGGCCTCGTTAGCCTTGGTTGGCAACCTGTCTAGGAGAAGGAAAACTCCGAAATTAAACCAAACGTTCGGGGAGATGGGCCTCGTTAGCCTTGGTTGGCAACCTGTCTAGGAGAAGGAAAACTCCGAATTTAAACCAACTTTCAGGGAGCATACCCGAAACAAAACCCCGATCTAAGGTGTGAACCGACCCGTGCCGAGGGATTCGTGGCCAGATGGCAAGCTGGTCGTAAACGGAGGGTGCCTGTGTTGGTGGTCACAGGGCACAGCTGATATTCCGCCTTACCCCCGTAAAGGGCTCTGCGGGGATGGACCGTCTAGATTCCTAAATCTCGTGGGAACGCTATGGGAACAAAAACTTATTCTTCTCCATACGGCGGCGACGCGGTTCGCAACCCGTCACGTCTCGTTTCCCGCGAGGGCGAAAAGCGGCCTACGGAAAGCAGGTTTGCGAAATTGAATGTTGGTGGAGGAATGAACGGCAAATTAGATGAAGTATGTCAGATGATGGATGATAGAAAGATTGATGTTCTTTGTGTGAATGAAACAAAAAGAAAAGGGTGTGACACCACCAAGCATGGTGCATATACGGCGTATTGGTCTGGGGTAGATAGTACCACCAGAGCCTGTAAGGGAGTTGGTGTAGTACTGTCTGCGCGAATGAATGAGTGCGTAAAAGAGTTTGAATGTGTAAATGCTAGGCTACTGTGGATGAGAATGAAAGTAGGACTTACTCGTCTCTTTATTGTGGGGGTGTACGCCCCGGTCAATATAGTTACGGGTATGCCACAACATGAGCAAGACGAAAGGCAGGAGTTTTGGGAGAGTTTATGAGAGATTTTGAGGAACTGCAAGGATAATGAAAGATTGATCTTGTTAGGGGATTTCAATGGATGGGTGGGAGTAAAGCGAGATGGATTTGAAAGGGTGTTAGGTGCATTTGGTGATGAGAGTGTGAACGAAAATGGAAAAGCACTGCTTGAGATTTGTTTGGAGTGGAGCCTTTGTGTGACAAACACCATGTTTGATCATAAAAGGATACATTTGTATACGCGAGAGGCGAAAAATGTTAGAAGAAGTATGATTGATTTTGTGATAGTAGATGAACGATTGAGAAAGAATGTGTGAGGATGCTTCAATGTAGCCTTAATCGCAGACTGATTATCCTCGAAGATAGACATATGAGACAGACATTTAATAGTTTTACAATCCAAAACTTCTTTAGTTATATTATAAAATACAATTAAATCTTGAACAGCCTTAGCTAGTGACAAAATCTCTGCCTCAGTAGAGGACAGTGCAATGGAACCTTGTTTCTTTACACACCACATTATAGGACAATCATTAAATAAAATTATGTAACCAGAAATAGACTTTCTATCCTTTACATTAGATCCCCAATCTGCATCGACATAAACATTCAAGTTAACCTCATCAGTAACAGATCTCTGAAATATTAATTTAAGTTCAGATGTTCCCTCTAGGTAGCGAAGAATTCTCTTTAGTCCAAGCCAAGCAACAACAGTTGGTCGCTTTTGGACTTGACTACGACAGTTATTATTATTTATACAAGATATCAGGACGAGAAGTCATTGACAAATACAACAATGCACCTACTAGTTTATGGTAAGGACCATGAATGTTGATGGTGAAGATCAACAAAATCTGATGCAGTAGACTTAGGAACTAAAGGAGTGTCACATGGTTTACATTCTGTCATTCTATATCTAGCTAATACTTTATCAATATATGCCTTCTGACTTAAACAAAGTTTATCATCAACATATTCTAATTTTATTCCAAGAAACTCATCAGCAATATCAGCTTTAGACATTTCAAATTCTTTTCTAAGTAGTTACTTAGATTTTCTTTTCTAAGTAGTTACTTAGAATTCAGTTGAATTCCTATGTGAACTTCAGCCTCATTTGAATCTGATACAATTAAATCGTTGACATACAGAACTATAAATATCTCATTGTTATTATTATTAGGCCTCCTTACAAACACACGTGACTCAAATTCTAGTTGCTGAAAATTAAATTTAAGTATAAAATCAGTGAACCTCTTTAACCACTGCCTAGGTGCCTGTTTAAGTCCATACAAACTTTTTAGTAATTTACATACACGACCAGATCATCATAACCTTTAGGTTGATCCATAAACTTTTTTGCGTCTAAATGACCATTTATAAATGCAGTTTTAACATCCAATACATACATTTTTAAATTCTTTTGAAGAAAAATAGCCAACATTAATCTCAAATATGACATGCCTATAACTGGCGCATATGTTTCAAAATAGTTAACACCTAATCTCTGCTCAAAACTACGAGCAACTAGCGTAGCCTTATAAATAATATTTCTTTTTATACTCAATACCCATTTACAGGTAATTGACCTTTCACTTTTAGGTAGTTCAACCAGCTTCCACACTTTATTCTTATTTAAGGAATCAATCTCTTGATCCATGGCCTGTTTCCATAAAACTTGATCATTTGCAGGCAATTCCTGTACTTCTTCATATGAAATGGAATCAAAAGTTTCTACAGTTGCTTCATAGACATCTTCTTTCTCTTAGCGTTATCCCAGTTTCAGTCTGGGGTCCGCTTTCTAGTCTAACCGGATTTGGCTGAATATTAGCTTTTCCACGGAGCGACTGCCTGTCTGACCTCCGCAACCCGAAGGGATAGCGATATTCCATGGTTTAGACTAGTGTCAGTTTATTTAGAAGGTACTGACGCCCTGTAACGACTATCAAAGATCTTCATGACAACCGGGACCGACGGCTTAACGTGCTCTCCGAGGCACGGGACAAGCGATAATTAACAATTCAATACGCACATAACTCCGAAAAGTCATTGGTGCGCGCATTGGATTCGAACCTGATACCCTCTGCATGGCAGTCTGTTGGTATATCCACTCAGCTATCGCTGCCTGCTTCATAGACATAATGATCCTTATATCTGGCTGGCAACTTCAACTATCTCTTAGATTGTCTAGATCTGGAAAACTCCTTTTCATCTTCTGTGCAGTCCAAGAATTCATCTTGACCTCCATCAGTTATCTCTGGTTCAGCTGCCTCAGGAACCACACCAGGCTCAGGAACAACATCGGGATCAGGAACTACTTCTTCTCTTATCCTATTATCAACAGAGTTTGAAATACAAGTCATATTCTGGGGGTTATTTTGGTGTCTTCTCCTAGTTTCGTTTACAAGCATGGTCAATGTACGGTGTGAAATGTACGGCAGATGCGTTCTCTTATCACGACCTAGTCTTTGTCTCTTATAAAATACGCCCACCCAAAACAAAGCCTAAGGTTGTCTTGCAGCGCAATTTTAGTGGCATGGATCATGACAGACTTCGTGAGGATGCTGTCAATATAGACTGGAAGTCTTTATATACTTCAGAGTGTATTGAATCCAAAGTTCAAATACTATGTAGTCTCAAATCTGATAAAGTTATATGACGTGCACGCGCCTATTCGCGCCGTTAAAATAAAATACTTACCAGCACCATGGCTAACAGCAGATATTAAAAAAAATATGGCAAAGAAATCCGCCGCTAAAGCAAAATTGAAGCATAAACCTAGCGCTTTCAATCAACAAAAATACGTGGCTATCAGGAAACACTGTAACAAGGTGTGTAGGAAAGCGCAACGCCAACATATTCAAACATCAGTTGAAGATGGTAATCCAGCAAAAGCCTGGCAATTTCTTAAATTTTTGGGAGTTGGTAAGGCACGGCAACAAACCATTCCAAACAATATTAACCTCGATTCTCTTAATACACATTTCACTACTTCGTCCAAATTTGATGGAATTACAAAAATAACCACTTTAGAATATCTTTCATCTCTGCCAACCCCAAATTATTCTCCCTTTATCTTCACGCAAATTTCCACTTGTGACGTTAAGAAGAGCATACTGGCAGTGACGTCCAATGCAGTCGGCAACGATTGTGTCAGACGCAAAATGATCCTTCCCGTCCTAGATAAAAATCTTCCAGTACTATGTCACATCCTTAACTATTCCATAGCCCGTGGTGTCTTTCCATCAAGTTGGAAAGATGCATTAATAATTCCTTTACCTAAGAAGTCCAAACCCTGCTCCTTCTCCGATTTTCGACCCATTTCCATACTAGCTTTCCTATCAAAAGTACTTGAACGTTTTGTTCACTCCCAACTTAGCTCCTTCCTACATAAACATGCGCTCCTAAATCTCTATCAATCTGGTTTCCACCCCGGGCACAGTACTGTCACTTCATTGGTTCGTGTAACAGATGACATTAGGCTAAGTATGGATAGTGGCAATCTGACGGTTTTGACCCCACTTGATTTTAGTAACGCTTTTAACACCGTAGATTTTCACATTATACTTGGCATATTACGCTCTCTTAACGTATCTCCAACGGCAATTGACTGGTTTCACAGTTACCTGTTTGGTCACCGGCAACGCATACGCATCGAAGACACTTATTCCACTTGGTCTTACACAAATGCTGGTGTGCCACAGGGTGGCGTGCTATCTCCTTTACTCTTCGCAATATTTATTAATTCTATCTCAAACCAATCACTTTCATCCTACCACCTTTACGCAGATGATTTGCAAATTTACACGCAGCCTCCGTTAAATAAGTTAGTGGAAGCCTATTCTACCATTAGCTCGGACCTGGCGCGTATCTGTGAGTGGACCACGAAATATGGATTTAAGGTAAATCCTGACAAAACACACCTGATTGTTGTCAGCAGCCCCAAACTTGTCTCGAAAATTTGTTGGTCCGAACTGCCACGCATTAGTTTTAACGGAAAGGATCTTCCGTTCAGCAAAACTGTAAGGAATCTAGGTATTTACTTTGATGATACTATGTCATGGAGATCTCAAATCCTAGAAACGAGTCGCAACTTCCTTCCAACTGTCACTAATTGCGCTTGCTGAAGCCCTACTTCTGACTATAATTGACGACGCGGACGTCAGCTATCTTGACCCCACTGAAGAGCAGCTAGATAAACTTGAGCGTCTCCAAAACTTTTGCATACGATTTACATTTGGATTGCGCTAATTTGATCACGTTTCAGATTTCCGTAACAAACTCAAGTGGCTGCCAATTCGTCTTCGCAGGAATACTCACATTCTTACATTGTTATATAATGTACTTTTTAATCCCAAGTCTCCTTCTTATCTCAAAGAACGGTTTAAGTTCCTCCATGACACACATGTAAAGTCCTTGAGGTCGTCTGAGGATCTAACGCTGGAGATGCCGAAGCATTTCACAAATTACTACGACAAATCTTTTACTGTTCAGGCTGTGCGACTGTGGAATGCTTTACCACTGGAGATTCGAAGAGCAAACACAACAAATAGTTTCAAAGACTTGGTAAAGAAGCACTATTTAAAGGATTGACAAAATATATCAACTTAATTATCGTCTGAGTTCATCACCTGTATAAGCTGAATCTATATTATTTAGTATATTGATATATATTTATAGTACGTGCGCTGTAGCATGGTGCGGGTGGCAGTTTCAGTAACGTTTCATTTCACTTTTGAAAGTTGCCGCGATTTACTAATTATGACTTAGTATTTCAGTTGTAACACATTTGTTATATTTTAAATCATTAATTACTGTGGTACATTAAATTATACCCAACCAGAATGTTCTAGTCTCCAAATAAAATCTAATGGAAAGAAAAATTAAGCAAAATGTTATACATATAACGTAACGCCATAGACGTATTTAGGTCTCATTGGGGTAAAATGCGGGCACAAAACACAATCAGCTAAGTTTGACAATATTTTAATTAGTGTTGAACAATATTGATAAGTTTACACTGTTGCTAAATACAAATAATATTATCAGACAAGACCGAGCAGCGGGTTCAGGGCAACTGTCTTAATTTACTTTCTCTATACTCAATAATCCAACTCGATCTGCCGAATGTCGATTGTTCTCAAAAGACAATGTCACCTTTTGGTGACAGTTCTCCTTTTCCGTCAGTTCTCCTTTTTAAATTAGATGGCGCCTCGACCCCACTCGAGACACGCGTCCTGTTCTGATTGGTCATTACCTGAACTAGTATATTCACAACTTTTTAAATTACTAAGATAAATAAGGTTTTAAGCTATAGAAATATTTCACAAATCAAATAAGTTTAAATTATAATTTTAAAGGTTATCAAAATGTAAACAACATAAAATTGTTAATTATTATTCATAAAATCAACAATTAATTCGACTCATAGTTTTCTCCGACATATAATAGAATAGATTTCGTTCGTCTAAACTCATATCAGAGTCAGCAACATCTCAATTGTCACTAAATTCATCATCTGTATCTGTGACTGATATTATCAACGATGACTCCATTATATTGTCAATGTGTCACGATCCCAATCAGACATAATGTCCCTCTTTGTTTTATTCACAACCTTCGACCAGTCTTTAGGTTGAACATTGTTGATGGCCGTTTGCAATAGGACCAACATTTTATTTGCCGTAAATGGCGGCGAAGTATTATTTCTTGCGGCGTGACCTTTTATTGAGGCCCAAATCATCTCAATAGCGTTATACTGGCAATGGTAGGGTGGTAGTTGAGGGACCTGGTGGCCTTTTTCTTTTGCCATTTCGTCCAGAGCATAGGTAGGAGTTGGTGGCTTATGACGCCGTACTAAGGCAATAAGCTCTGCCTTTAACATTTTTATATCTGCTATAACTGACTAACGACTAACGACTGCACGGTTGGCGTAGTGGTTTAAGCAGCCGCCTCGCCGCTTGACACTGCGCCGGGAGTTGTGGGTTCGATTCCCACACGAGACAACACTTTGTGTAATCCATAAATTGTTGTTTCGAGTCTGGGTGTTTATTGTGTCCGTTAGTTGTATGTTTGCAAAGTCCCCCGCGACACAGGATTAAGTAAGTCCTAATGCGGGAGTTGTCTTTTATAAAAAAAAAACTCCGCTTTCATTCAGCCACTTCATCAACTCGCTTTTGCGGTTGGATTGGTTTGGGGGTTTATTAGCTTGTACAGATTGGTAGGGTGCCAGCTAGTTTTATAGGAGTACAAAGATATTATTATGTAGCCCTAAAATATATATATTGACAAGTTTATTCACGTTGTTACACTGCAAAACCGAATAACACTCAAATTTTGATAACACTATTAATGTGAACTAGATTTATGCTGAGAGTATCGTTAGATCGATAAAAATGAATTGCATAACGTCACATCCCTAGTCATGTGGTACTGACGGATGTCAACGTCATATAGGCAACTATCATCCGCACCATGCTACAGTGCACAGGGTATAATTGTATTTATGTATGTATTTTATGTATGTAAGTAAAAGGCATATTTATTTACTTATTTATGTTAATGTAAATGTACATATGTATATATATGTATATTATTCAGGATAATCTTCTTGATATTTTCATTTTAAAGCTACACCATACCCAAAAAATGCTTTGATCATTCCTGTCCATCCCAAGGTTACCTGGCAGAGATCGCCCCTGGCGATAAGGCCGCCGTTTGTACATGAAACTTAGCTTTAAGTCACTGTATAAATGTAATTTACTTTGGTGTGCAACAAAGAATATATCTATCTATCTATCTACAAGTCCTCTGCTCTTCATTAAATACTACATTACGTGAAACAGTAATTTGATTAGTTCTCAAATCCAGCAAGCGATAGCCCATATTGGAATATCCTACGAAAATCATCTTCTTAGACTTGGGATCCAGCTTCTTCCTCAAGTTATCTGGTACTCTCATATAGGCGTCACATCCGAAAACCTTGATGTTGTTCAAATCTGGCACCTTTCCAAATTTAAGTTTGAAAGGAGTCTTACCCACTGTCTGGTTCGGGATCCGGTTCTTCAGGTAAGCAGCAGTCTGCACTGCATAGCCCCAAAAACTCTTCGTTAAGTTTGCATCAAAGATGAGAGCTCGTGCCTTCTCCAACAGATTGCTCTCTCCGCAACACCGTTCAACGGAGGAGTGTATGGCGGGGCAGGATCTAGAATGAATATTCTTCGACTTACAATAACGTGCAAGCTCACATGACACATATTCCTTGGCATTGTCACACCTTATTTTGTAAACTTCTGGATTCTGCTTGTGAAACTGCTTCAATATATATTATCAACTATATCACTCTTATTTTTCAATAGATAAACTTCACAAAATCTAGAATGATCATCTATTATAGTAACAAATTACTTCTCGTTGCTGCTGGTAGGTGGGTCTATTGGTCCACAAATATCCGTGTGTATCATTCTCATGGGTTTATCTTCCCTATCTCTTGAACCTCTACCCATAAGCGTATTAGCTTGCTTAGCAGTTACACATTCTTCACAAAAACTTAAGGAATTTGATACTGGCAATCCTAATCCCTTCATAACATTGTTGCTAGAATTTCCCATTCGCCTGTGCCATAATTTAGCATCTTGCTCAACATAGTAAGTTGCAGCTGATGTTATAGGATCAAACTGACTTATGTACTGACCTTTCTCGTTCAATCTGGCTATAACAAAATTCACTTTGTTCTTTTCGACAATTGCCACATTATTTGTAAATATAATACTGTAGCCCAGCTTTCTGTATATTTTTCACTGATATTAACTGACCAATTAACTCTGGAATAAACAATACTTCTGTGAGGGTTATCTCTCTTCCATTTAACATGCCAACAATTGTTCCAATACCTATGACTTCCAAAACTTCTACTTTAGATGCACATGTCACTGTACCTTTGTGAGGTCTCATGTCCTTATACAATTCTTGTTTGCTGCACATGTGTGTGAATGCACCCGAGTCCAATATGAA
This sequence comes from Euclidia mi, assembly GCA_944739405.2. Taxonomy (NCBI): domain Eukaryota; kingdom Metazoa; phylum Arthropoda; class Insecta; order Lepidoptera; family Erebidae; genus Euclidia; species Euclidia mi. The sequence continues at coordinate 59,060,003 of OX123184.2, read as the reverse complement.
GTGCTCACTCGTTTCATTTACCATGAAGGTGACAGCAGCAGACTCACTGTTATTAGACTTCGACTTGACACGACAGTCCTTCTTTAAATTGCCAGGACGTCCACAGTTAAAGCATGTTAACTTTCTGCCACAATATTTTGCAATGTGACCCTTTTGTTTACATTTATGACATGTCACATTTTGATATTTCTCTGCATTAAATGCTACATTTGTCTTTGCATTTTCAGCCTTCTTTTCACTTGTATCACCTTTCAATGCCTCCGCATTCAATAATCTTTGAATTACAAAGTCAGATGTCAAAGTTGTATCTGGTAGGTTTTCAATTGTTGCCTTTATAACATAATATTCTGGGGGTAATGAAATCAATATATAAATAACAATATCCATGTCTTTTACAGTCGTACCTGAAGCTCGTTACTTATTTATCATACCCAGCATCTCGTTTATATGATCTTGCATGCTGCAATGACGTCGCTTTGTCATGCTTGTGAGTTTCTACATCATACATTACATACATAGACTCACGCCTGTTTCCCGGAGGGGTAGGCAGAGACTACGGAACGCCATTTGCAACGATCCTGACATACCTCACTTGCTTCACTCACTCCCATCAAGTTTCTCATGCATGCTCTTCTGTTAAGGGTACTTCTTACTTGTCCTTTTTTCAGGATGTCTCCAATCTGGTCAGAGAACGTTCTCCTAGGTCTTCCCCTTTGTCCTGTCCCATTCACACTAGCCTGATATATCTTCTTTGTCAGTCTATCGTCATCCATCTTCTCCATGTGCCCAAACCATCTTAACATGCCTTTCTCAACTCTTGTCACTACATCTTCTTTTACCCCACACCACTCTCGTATCACACAATTCTTTACTCTGTCGGTCAAAGACACACCACACATACTTCTCAGCGCTCTCATTTCTGCAGCATTTATTCTACTTTCAAATCTCTTCTGCCATACCCAACTTTCACTACCATACATAAGGGTAGGCACTAACACACCTCTATGTACAGCCAAACGTGCCTTTTTGGACACGTTTTGACTGTTCATAAATGCCTTCAGAGCGCCATTCACACAATTACCTGCATTAACTCTCCTTTCAATATCTGCTTCATTCTTACCATTTCTTGTAAACAACGTACCTAAGTAAACAAACTCATTCACTTGTTCCACTCGCTGTCCATCGATCAAAACATTACAAGCCGTAACGCATTCCTCCTTTTCAAAAACCATAACTTTCGTTTTACTTACATTCACTTTCATTCCTTTCCTTTCTAACGCACGATGCAAGATTGTTACCATCTCCTGCAACTCCTCCGTTGAAGCTGCAAGTATAACCTGATCATCAGCATAAAGGAGGCATTTGACGAGTAACCCATTCATCCTTAATCCGCAGTCACTATGTTTTAAATCTTGCAAACAACTGTCCATGAAGAGGTTAAACAGCCACGGCGACGCTACACATCCCTGTCTAACACCTCTATCGATGGTAAACCAGTCAGTGTATGCCCCGTTTATCCTCACACAAGCTCTAGAATCCTCATAAAGGGATTTCAGAGCTCGAATGAGGCTGCTGTCCACCCCATTCATTGACAGCACCGACCACATTTCATTCCTCACCACTCTATCGTAAGCCTTTTCCAAATCCACGAATGCGCAATAGACCTTTTGACCTTTGGCCAAAAATTTTCCGGCTATGCTTCGCAAGGAAAAAACCTGATCCGTGCATCCCATACCCTTTCGGAATCCCGCTTGTACATCCCATATTTTCTTGTCGGTTACTTCCATAACTCTTTCAATAAGTACCTTTGCATACAATTTGCCAACAATGCTGAGAAGGCTAATGCCTCTATAGTTTTTGCAGTCTTGTTGCGAGCCTTTTCCTTTATAAAGAGGCACAACAATAGCTGTGGTCCAGTCATTAGGTACTCGGCCGGTGTTCCAACACAAGTTATATAACCGCTGCAACTGACCAACTATGATGCCCTGTCCAGCCTTCAGCATTTCGACTGTAATCCTATCATATCCTGCAGCCTTACCTACTTTCATACTTCCCAGTGCCTTCACGATCTCATCCACGCCAATAACGCTTTCATCATTGCTATCATTACAATTCAGTTCAGCTATCGGTGTCTCTATCGCCGTTCTTTCGAATAAACTTTCAAAATACTCTTTCCATCTCTTCAGCACGCACAATTCACTATTTACTATACTTCCATTCTCGTCTCTGATGGATGTGTGTTCTGAGGATTGAGTTCTTCCTCGAACTGCACGAACGGATTTCCAGAAAAACTTAATGTTCCTCTGGAAATCGTCAGAAAATCTGCTATCAAACTCATCTTTCTTTTCCTCTTTTTTCCTTTTAACCATTTCTTTCACTATTCTTTTTGACCTAACAAACTCCTTTTTTGCTTCATCTATGTCTACACTCGTAGCTTTTCCCATTCTTTCATTTGCTCTGGCAGCCAACCAATCTGACCAAGCTTTCTTCTTCTCTGACACTGCTGATTGTACATCCTTGTCCCACCATGTATTCTTAACCTTTCGTATTTTCCTTCTCTTCATCATACCACATACTTCAGAAGCTACACATACTACCTCTTCTTTAAAGACCTGCCATAATTCTTCCATATCATTTATGCCATCGAATCTCTCAAATCTTGCTATCAATCATCGTTTATACTCATCTTTCACATCTTTTTCTTGTAGATTTTCTACTTTTATTCTTTCCAAGACCCTATTTTCATTACGCTCTCGGTGTCGCCATCCTTTAAAGAGCCCACTTATCTGGCTCAACACCAAGAAGTGGTCTGTGTGGATGCCGATCCCTCGATATACTCTTGTATCCAACACATTCATTCTCAATCGTTCATCTACTATCACAAAATCAATCATACTTCTTCTAACATTTTTCGCCTCTCGCGTATACAAATGTATCCTTTTATGATCAAACATGGTGTTTGTCACACAAAGGCTCCACTTCAAACAAATCTCAAGCAGTGCTTTTCCATTTTCGTTCACACTCTCATCACCAAATGCACCTAACACCCTTTCAAATCCATCTCGCTTTACTCCCACCCATCCATTGAAATCCCCTAACAAGATCAATCTTTCATTATCCTTGCAGTTCCTCAAAATCTCTCTTAAACTCTCCCAAAACTCCTGCCTTTCGTCTTGCTCATGTTGTGACATACCCGTAACTATATTGACCGGGGCGTACACCCCCACAATAAAGAGACGAGTAAGTCCTACTTTCATTCTCATCCACAGTAGCCTAGCATTTACACATTCAAACTCTTTTACGCACTCATTCATTCGCGCAGACAGTACTACACCAACTCCCTTACAGGCTCTGGTGGTACTATCTACCCCAGACCAATACGCCGTATATGCACCATGCTTGGTGGTGTCACACCCTTTTCTTTTTGTTTCATTCACACAAAGAACATCAATCTTTCTATCATCCATCATCTGACATACTTCATCCAATTTGCCGTTCATTCCTCCACCAACATTCAATGTTGCAAACCTGCTTTCCGTAGGCCGCTTTTCGCCCTCGCGGGAAACGAGACGTGACGGGTTGCGAACCGCGTCGCCGCCGTATGGAGAAGAATAAGTTTTTGTTTCCATAGCGTTCCCACGAGATTTAGGGATCTAGACGGGCCATCCCCGCAGAGCCCTTTACGGGGGTAAGGCGGAATATCAGCTGTGCCCTGTGACCACCAACACAGGCACCCTCCGTTTACGACCAGCTTGCCCTCTGGCCACGAATCCCTCGGCACGGGTCGGTTCACACCTTAGATGGGGGTTTTGTTTCGGGTATGCTCCCTGAAAGTTGGTTTAAATTCGGAGTTTTCCTTCTCCTAGACAGGTTGCCAACCAAGGCTAACGAGGCTCATCTCCCCGAAAGTGAGTTTCTTTCGCACTAGTTTCTGACTCACAGCACTAGACTTCCTGTATTTGTCTTTCAAAGCCGCCCATATCTTGAATGCCGAAGTCTCATCTGACATCGCCGCCAATATATAGTCATCAATCATGGTTAACAATGAAGCATAAACTTTCTTTTTGTTAGCATCATCAGATTTCGCATTTGTTAAAAACTGATCCATGTCCTTGGCTGCGAATATAGCCTCCACCCGACGCTTCCACAACAGATAGTTCACCCCTCTGAATGGTTCGACAAGGTATTTTATACCTTTATCTCCACGTGCTGCCATTTTGCATAGCCAACCACGAGACGACACGATACAGCCCAAACCACCCAAGTAGAAAATATTTGTCAATACGTCCGCTCCAACACTTCCTTATGATTTTTCGGAACCACGCTCTGCTGTTAAATATATTGAATAATAATCCAGTAGCCGATAAAATTATCATTTATTTTCGTAACACACATCAAAGACAAAAGACCTTCAAGCAACAACTATAGAGTGTAGTGTAGTGTAGTGAAGCCCAACAGTATAGAAAAACTGACTAAACTAGTGATGTACAGGGAACAGTGTTGCCATACATTTAGTGATTATTCCTAACAATATTATTGCAAATAATTTGATATTTTATCTGAAAAATCTACAGCCGAGGTAAGATGCTGTACACCGTTTTTATGTAGGAACTTGGCGTCACACGCGCGGGTCAAAGATTTTCGTCACCGATTACTGCGGTTACACCTATTTAGGACTAAGCTATGAGCCATGGCTCATAGCTCATAGCATTATAAATATATAGCCTCATAGCTTTATATATATATATATATATATATATATATATATATATATATATATTTTAGTCTCACGCCTGTTTTCCCGTCGGGGTAGGCAGAGGTGTAATATTACACCCACATTTCGCCATGAATTTTTAGGTCCCACGTAATAGGGGCCTGCCGGTACGTATTGTCCAAGTTCATCTTAAGACCTATTTCTTAGTTTTTGAGAGACTATACCGATGTCTACGATATCACCAGTAAATCGAAGTAAAGCGATGTACTTGCCGTTCATGTCGATCGATCGAGAGACTGTCCAGGTTTCGATAGAATGCTGCCAGCTGGTGCCAGATTAAAGGTCGACAGCACCATGGACAACTTTTTACGTCCCCGTTGCTCCCCATTATATATATTTTCTTTTCAATTATATCATAGTTGTTTTAAGTGCTTGCTAATCTCGTGCACGCTGTCGGGTCAATCCTGCATATTCTAGGGTAAGTGACTGTACTCGTAACAGTGAGATGTGGTCGCGTAGACGTGTTAATCTGACCATAGAACCTTTCGATCTCTTCCAAGAATTGAGGTCTGGACCAGACAATTCTGTCATCCTCCATTGTCAAATCTCTTTGCCACATTTTCAGACACCTGATCTACTCGATCGCCTCCTGAACTCGCTTAGTGTTGCTGGCACACAGGTGGCACAACAGCGAATAGTGGTTATGTACTTTCAGTTCTTCTTTCAGTTGTGCCAGATGTTCGTCGGGACGTAGCGTGCGTGCGTTATACGTATAACGCACGCATGCTGGCTACGGAGCCATGGTCAGTCGGTGTTGGCGACATAACCCGGGGATTCTTCGCACTCCCGTCATCACCACGCCGGGCATGCATGTTAGTGATCGCAGTGCGTAGCTTCTCGCACCGGTGATGCTCCTGCCCGTCATCAATATTTAATGCCTATTTGCACCGGTTATGCTGCCTTCAGTCGGTCGCCAGTGCCTCGTTTGCTGGTCGGAAGGATGCACCACGGTCAGGTGAGGTTGGTTTGCTCTGATGTGTTGTGAACCTTTTATTTGTATGCCCTTAATCAAATATCGTCTTTATACTCTCGGTGTCCACGAAAGACTTATGCATGATAAAGCCGTCACCACCTTGACGACGCTATACATGTTGGTCGCCGTCCCGATAAAAGAGTAAGTTACCAGAAAATAAAGTTCGAAAAAATATCGCCCTCACACTGTCTTTGGACTTCAAATCTTAATATATAAAATCCTTGCGTTACTGACTGACTGACAGACACGCTACAGCCGAAACTATTAGGCGCAGGAAGCTGAAATTTGGCATGTATTATCCTTGGGGACCGTAGGGCTTTCCCGAAATTCCCACGGGATTGGCCAAAACGGGTAAATTTAAAAAAATGCAAGCGTAGCTGCTGGCGTCCTCTAGTATACCTATAATATCCCATCATTCCCATCACTGCTTGCTTGTTGTTCTATCTGCTCGACAATTTTTAAGTCATGAATATTGCCGTCAAACGCCGTTAGTGGTAGCTGGATCTCTGCCGGAGATTCTTCGCACCTATTGTCCCGCCTTTACCACGGGTGCTACCTGAGCAAGGGATTGCACTGCGGTTGGGAAATAAGGGCCGGGTTTCTATGGTGTGACTCTAATATATGGGGATTTTGCATTAATTGCCTCCCTTGCAGGCTTATATTGACATGTAGGTGATTGCCGTAGAGGCAGTCTTTTGATGGTAAATGCTGCCCATCTAGCATTTTCGCATTTACTTTAGATGCTTTGGTCGCTATGTTCCGTTTGACTAGCTGCACTGGAAAGTATCATTCAATAGGCAGCTCGTGAAAGGCTGACACCAACATACTATTTAAAGTGCCTAGTTTTAAATACGGTAAAGTTATATACAGTATTTTAACTTGTCTGAACATAATACCTACGTCGTCATAAAACTAGTCGCCGCAGAGTCGATCGGGCGATGTAACGATTTTGTAAGCAATGGGGATGATTCCAACTAGTCAAATCAGACACTATCTCTTTGTGCGGATTTTGTACGTCCTAACATTTCGGTGTCAAGTTGAGTACTAATCTATAGTATAAAAATGAATAGCTGAATGTGTAGCTAAGCGCAAATCTCGAGAGCAGCTGAACTGATTTCGCTAATTCTAAAATATACTTTGAAGTATGATAATGGTTCTTACAAAGTGAAAAAAAAATTAAAGAATCGACTGTAAGGCGGTGCGAAGTTCGCCGGGTCAGCTAGTTATCAATAAATTGACAATAAAAATATGAAACTGCAATTATGTATTTTGCCATGTTTTACTAAATAAAAGAACCTATTTAATTTATTTTACTTGCAGAGAGCACGTAGCGTAAGTAACTACGATTTATAAATATTTGATTAAAATAAATACAAGTACCTAACTACCTACTTCCACAATAAATATGGCAAAGTGTAGTTAATAGACTAAGTATATTAGATACTTGTTTGAAATAGAAATATTATTTGTGATAGGTCAAGTCGATTATATCGATTTAGTAACGTTTAGTTAGTCTATTGTAAATTTTGACTATGGTCACACTATGAATTGTCATTCCATTCGTCCATTGTCGTTTCCCGCGGTCAGCGAAAAAACCTGGCTTTTGGTTCACTCTAGAAGATTCCGTTTTGTGAGCGCGTTTTTGATCTTGTATTTGGTTGTAAAACCAAAAACCGTAGTGTATTGCCGCTAATTGATCAGCTGGCATCGGTTTATTTGTGATAAAAGATAAGTTGTATCTTAATGAACATTTGCGAAAATTGTGTGAATCCGGTATCGACGTCCACGTACCATCGTGTCTTGAAAACGTCGCGTTTGCAGCCTAATAGCTAAGTATAAGATACTTCATTCATCTATTTTGGCCAATATATTTGTATGAACGTGTCTAATTTAGCTCAAGCCTGACATCAGTGAAGATATTTGGTAAGCAATCAATATTGTAATTTGGATTTCAATTCATCACTGTGCAACACAGTACAGTTATGTCTGAGATTTGTTGTGGCTGACAAGGACTGATGAATATAATCACGCTTCCACCAATCTGCTGCAAATAATCCCAGTCCTTTCTAGCCAAACTCTAGACATAATTTTTGGTGCAGAGCGCTGTTATATCTTAGCCGCTGTTGATTGTACCTATACTCAGATTGGTATTGTCTAGGCTTGTATCTGAGCTATATATTCATTGTTAACAGTGTTGTGGTGTTCCCAGGTTAGTTTTGTTTAAAATACATCATATTTATTTGTATTGGTTGACCTGCATAACTTGAAACACATGTCATACATAACCTCAATCAGTAATTGTTTGATTTAAATTGTTGAAATCTAGTATAGATTTGTTGTTGTTAGTACCTATTAATAAGTCACTTTGATTGGATACATAACAGTTAAATGTATCAATTAATGAAGTTAATGGTTAATTGTATATATTGAGTTTGAAACATTATAACAACCAAACTTGACAAACCTTTGTTGTTATAATATATTGATAAAATTGTTAGATAACAGAAATTGGTGCCTACAGTTGTAATATATAACACATTTAGTCTGTTTGTTGCAGTAATTAATTAATTACCTAATTTCAGTTTCAACTTTAATTGCTGTATGTTATAACTTTAATAACTTTGTCCCTATGTCAATATACTGAAACAAGCAGATTTTGAGCTTGTTATATAATTTTGTTGGGCAGTAAATACCTGTCACTTGCTTGTACCAGCAGTAAACAGGCTAATACTTTGTTGGTTTCAAAGAATTAACAAATATTAAATTTTAATTGCTAATATTATTTAACGCTTGTCCAAGCTCCTTTGAAATTTAATTATGTCAGCTATCAAGGACTTGCGTGCGGCTGCTGGTGATATTGCATCAGATTTGCGCTGGTTTGCTTCGGCCAGTGCCTTGGTGAACCGGCCTGATCGCCAGCAGGCCTTACTGCAAAGGTATGAGCGGATCGATGATCGCCTGGCAAGTGTGGAACAACAATTTCGCACTTTCAGTGCTTGCTGTCTCGAAGTGTCAGTTAATGAATTCACCTCTGACCAGCGAAATAAGGTCAGCGAAGATTATGCCCAGGTCTTAGACCTGTATGATGCTGTCTCCAATAGTGCGAGACAATTAGTTGCCGAGAGGGACGGGCAACCCGGCTTGAAGCAGGAGCTTCCTAGGACAGCACCGGGGCTGGTGAGTAGGCTTCCTACCTTAGACCTCCGATTCGATGGCTGCCTAGGAAGCTACCTGGGCTTTGTTAATTTGTTTGACAGCCTGGTAAATGACAGGGCTGACCTTCGGCCGACACAAAAATTAGCCTATTTGATGTCGATTCTGAATGGGGAGGCCAAGGGCCTCATCCAGCATCTGCCCGTGTCTGACGAGGCGTACTAGACGGCTCAGGACCTAATTACCCGTAGGTACCATAACAAGCGTGGCCTCGCCGACACGCATATTGAACAGATTTTGAGTTTGCCCACGCTCACCCGGGTCTTTGTGTTGCGCACCCAACTTTTGAACCCGCTTTTGGTGGCAATCAACGCACTAAAAGCCTTGACGTACCCGTGAACCAATGGTCCTATCTATTGGTGCACATTGTACTTAAAAAGCTGCCTGCCGACCTGAGGTCGCGTTTTGAACAGCGCTTTGGTGGGGATAGCGCGACCCATCTGCCCCCCTTTGCTGACCTGGAGAGGTTCCACGAGGATGAGTGCCGGGTCTTGGACAACTCCGGTGGTGACACGCCGGCTAAGACGCAGCCGCCCAAGGTCAAGGAGCAGGCTCGCGTTCACACCCGAGTCAATGTTGACCGGCGCCCTCCTCGCTTTGCAGTCACGCAGAGCCCAGCGGAGTGCTCTTACTGCAAGGTCATGGGGCACAGAACGGCCAGTTGTTCTTGGACCTTCATGTTGCCTCTCGTAGGCGCGCGAATGCCCGCCGCCTTTGTTTCTCTTGTTTGGGGTCCCACTACCAGCGAGACTGCCCAAACTCTCGCCCCTGTCCTCACTGTGGAGGACAGCATTTGGACATTCTCTGTATGAATGCCAGAGAGGTGGGCTGCTTGTCCAACCACCTGACGCCACGCACGGGCGGGTGTTTTGAAGGTGGCAGCCGAGGCTCATCGGCGCGTAGCCGAGTGTCGCCTCGCTCAATTGATCGCCACTCACCCCGCTTGGAGAACCGTAGCGTGCGCACGCCTCCTCTCTCTCGCGCACCTGAATGTGCTGTTCAGCGTCACCAGCACCATGACTGCTGCCCCAGGTATTCCCCTCCTTTGGTGGAGCGTCCCCGCCTTGACTCGCTCCCATCTCGTTTTGGGAGGGTGCGTCATTATGACCCCCCACAGATGGCGCGCGGATCGAGTCATCGTGCCTTTGAGGACTTCAAGCCGCACCCCCATTTTGATTTGCCTGGTCCTGGCCAACGGTCGCCGCCCAGGCAACAATAGGTAATTAACACCTGCTCTATAACGCCAACCACCCCCATTGAGACCGTTATTCTACCAACGGTTGCTGCTAACAGCAACCGACCCTAAGGTCTGGGGACCCACGGGGACCTCTGTTGTTGTCCGTGCTATATTGGACACAGGTTCACTAGGTTGCATTGTTTCCACTTATTTGGTAGGGCAGGTTAAATTAAATATGGGCTCTTTTCCCAATTCTATACGGGGAATATGTGACATAGCCTCTAATGTTGAAGGGCAAGTTAAGGTTTTGTTTGCCCCTGTTGAATCTTCACACCCGAGGATTAAAACCTCAGCTATTGTGCTGAAGAATATTTTGGGTATGCATCCACAGAAACAGCTACCTGCTGCTGTGGTGAATTTGACATCGGGATTGGAACTGGCAGACCCCAAATTTTACACACCGGTACAAATCGATTTGTTGATTGGCTCTGATGTCCTCGGTGGAATTTTGATTGGTGGGAAACGGGTCTTGGTGCAAAATGGTTTGACTGCCATCCCGACCATATTTGGATTTGCTTTGATGGGACCTGTACCTAGGGACTCCACCCGAACTTGATAATTTGTTGGCTGTAGGCTCCGCTCTCTCTGATGCGGTTCAGAGGTTTTGGGAAGTAGAAGGGCCCCCTCAAGCTGCCCGTTTGATTCCAGAACATGAGGAGTGCGAGCTGTTCTTCCAGAACAACACTGGTCGACTCCGTTCTGGTTGGCTTATTACGAGGTTACCTTTTTTGTCTGTTCGGCCTCCGCTTGGTGAGTCACGACCTTTAGCCGAAAAGAGATTGTTGGCTATGGAGCGTCGCATACATTGAGTTCATGAGAGAATATGAACAATTGGGATTGACACATGTCTGTGTCAAATTTGGATTGGCATTCGGTAGAGCATTACTTTCACCCGCATCATGCGGTATTGAAGCCATCAACTGGCAAGCTGCGCACGGTGTTCGATGGTTCTGCGCAGATTTCTACGGGGGTATCCTTAAACCAGTGCTTGCATTCTGGTCCCAAGTTGGTCAAGGACTTTTGTGACGTCATCACCAGCTTCCGACGACATCAGGTTGTCTTTGTGGCCGATATAAAAATGATGTTTAGGCAGACGATTATCCACCCTGATGACCGTCGCTTCCAGCTGATCCTTTGGAGAGAGAATCCTCACGATCCCATGGTCGTCTACGAGCTCAATACCAATACGTATGGGTTAAAGTCGAGCCCTACTTGGCAATACGTTCTATTTGGTATCTCGCAGACCGCGAAGGCTTACGTTTCCCACGAGCCTCCGCCATCTTGAAAAACGATATTTACGTCGATGACATTTGCTCGGGCGCCTCCACAGCGGACGAGGCGATCCTCTTGCGGGACGAATTGATAGGTATTTTGGCCTCCGCTCGTTATTAGTTGCGCAAATCGATTTCCAACTCACCAGCGCTTTTGGAAGGCTTGCCAGAGGATCATCAGCAGGATCCACATTTGTTTGAGATTGTTAACAACCCCGCCATGATGGCTGTTCTCGGCGTTCAGTACAGACCAGTCCAAGATATCTTTACGTATAACGTAGACTTGAAATTGCCTTGTTCTTGGACTAAACTTCTCGTATTGTCTACTGTCGCCAGAACCTTTGATCCAAACGTTTGGATCTGTCCAGTTATATTTTGGGCAAAATGCTTCTTGCAGAAGCTTTGGACAGCAGGATGGACTTCTTTTGTATCCTCACTTCCTGCCGTCAACGACATCTCCTTGCCTCGTCCCATCCTTCCTCCCGGGAAGTACAAGGCCACCCTTCACGGGTTTTGTGATGCCTCAGAACGTGGTCACGCGGCCGTGGTGTACTTGCGCACAGTTAGTGCCTCATGTCAGGTGAAGGTTTCCCTGATCATGGCGAAGAGCAAGGTTGCACCCCTTCGGACATCTCTGACCATCCCGAAATTGAAGCTCTCGGGAGCAGCCCTACGTGTACGCTTATTGAACCACGTATCTAGTACTTTGTGTAAAAGCATTTGTATTAATGGGACCTACGCCTGGACAGACAGCCAAATTGATTTTTGTTGGTTGAAGGCGTCTGTCCACACTCTGGAGGTATATGTCGCTAATTGCGTTTCCCAAGTCCAGAAATCCGATGTCAAACTTGTTTGGAGACACGTGCCAGGTGAGCTCAACCCCGCTGATTGTGCCTCGCGCGGATGCTTGACGCCTAGTTTAATAGGTCATTCACAGTGGTGGGGTCCGCAATGGTTGAGTCGACCAGAAATTGATTGGCCTTGAACGCCAGTTTTGAATACTTCCAATTTGCCGGGTCTACGAACACTCGCTCTTGAGAAGGTAGAATGCGCCTTCGACCCCTATTTCTTGTTAAATCGCTACAGCTCCCTTGATAAGTTATTAGGTGTTACTGCTTGGATAAAGCGTTTTGTTTTTAACTTTAGGCACCCACAACAGAAACGACTGACACCGTTTATCTCACCACAGGAATGACAGGAGTCCCTCACCTTTTGGGTTCGTTCTATGCAATTGGCGCATTTTGAGAAGGAGATTGCTATCCTTAAATCAGGGAGATCGAAATTGTCGGGAGCTGTATCTAAATTGAACACCTTTTTGGACGATACGGGTTTCTTGCGCGTTGGAGGGCGTCTCAAGAACGCCAACCTCCCTTACGGGGCACTTCACCCTCTTTTGTTACCCAAGGACGGTCATTTGGTTCGCTTGTTGGTAACTGACCGTCACCTTAAGAACTCGCATGCTGGTTGTAATGCGCTCTTGGCCATTTTGCAACGCTAGTTTTGGATCTTGTCTGCCCGAAGAATTATTCGGATTGTAGTCTTTCGCTGCATCCCTTGCTATAAGCTCAAGGCTTCTACCATGCAGCCCTTGATGGAAGACTTACCGGCAGATCGCGTAGCTGAAAGCAGGATGTTTGACGGTGTTGGCACGGACTTCGCTGGTCCCTTTTTGGTGAAAACATTGACACTTCGCAACAGCAAGACTGTTGAGGCCTAATTGTGTGTTTTTGTTTGTCTCTCCACAAAGGCCTTACAATTAGAACTGGTCTCCTCGCTTACGACCGAGGCGTTTGTAGCCACCTTTGACAGATTTGTATCCCGCAGAGGGCTGCTCTCCTTGATCCGTTCTGATTGCGGCACTAACTTCAAGGGTACTTATAATTATTTGAATGACGTTGTTAATTTACTTGTAACCAACAAGGCTGATATAGGCAATAGGGTTGCCCGACTCGGGATAAATTGGTTGTTTTCCTCACCAAATTGTCCACACTGGGGTGGTATTTTTGAGGCCGCTGTAAAATCGGCCAAAACACACTTGCGCAGGACACTCGGTGAATCTGTCCCTTACCTTTGAGGAACTCGCAACTGTGTTTTGTAAGATTGAGGCCATTTTGAACTCTCAGCCATTATGCCCGATCTCCTCAGATCCGAATGATTTGGAGGCCCTTACGCCGGGCCATTTTTTGATTGGTCGCCCACTTATCGCTTTGCCTGAGTACCCTTATATTGATACGAGACCTGGCCGTCTCTCGCGTTTTGAATTGGTACGCCAGATTACTCAGAGCTTTTGGAAACGCTGGAATTTGGAATATTTGCACATACTCCAGCAACGCGTTAAGTGGACCGACAAGACCGATCCACCCAAGATTAGAGACCTCGTTTTGATCAAGGAGGCTAACCTTCCGCCACTCAGATAGCGCAGGGGGCGCATTCTTCGTTTGGTAACTGGGGCTGATGGAGTTCCCCGATTTGCTGAGGTCTTGGTGGACGGTTCGATTCTGAGGAGAGCGGTTGCAACGTTGTCACGTCTATCAACTGATTAGCGGACCGGTAGGCCGGTCCGGGGCGGGTGGATGTTTGAAATAGAAATATTATTTGTGATAGGTCAAGTCGATTATATCGATTTAGTAACGTTTAGTTAGTCTATTGTAAATTTTGACTATGGTCACACTATGAACTGTCATTCCATTCGTTCATTGTCGTTTCCCGCGGTCAGCGAAAAAACCTGGCTTTTGGTTCACTCTAGATGATTCCGTTTTGTGAGCGCGTTTTTGATCTTGTATTTGGTTGTAAAACCAAAAACCGTAGTGTATTGCCGCTAATTGATCAGCTGGCATCGGTTTATTTGTGATAAAAGATAAGTTGTATCTTAATGAACATTTGCGAAAATTGTGTGAATCCGGTATCGACGTCCACGTGCCATCGTGTCTTGAAAACGTCGCGTTTGCAGCCTAATAGCTAAGTATAAGATACTTCATTCATCTATTTTGGCCAATATATGTGTATGAACGTGTCTAATTTAGCTCAAGCCTGACATCAGTGAAGATATTTGGTAAGCAATCAATATTGTAATTTGGATTTCAATTCATCACTGTGCAACACAGTACAGTTATGTCTGAGATTTGTTGTGGCTGACAAGGACTGATGAATATAATCACGCTTCCACCAATCTGCTGGAAATAATCCCAGTCCTTTCTAGCCAAACTCTAGACAATACTTATAAGTCTTTTTTATTAAAACTTGTTTTCCGAATGTCAATTATAAATTATTAAATTTGAATAAACCTTTTCGTACGTTTCAGTCAAGTCAAACATTTATCAGTCTCAAAATAAGGTATTTTTATTATATCTATCATACATAATAAAAAATACCTTATTTTGAGACATACATATAAAAAAACTGACTGCCTCGTTGGTCTCGCGGCATAAATGTGCACGTGGGATTGCGAGGTCTCGGGTTCGATTCCCGAGTCGGGCATAGTATCATTGGGTTTTTCCGTTAGGAATAATATGATCCCTCTGTCGGCTCTTACGACACCCATGGGATGATATGGGGTGGTGACAATTCGTATTCTTAATCCGTCACCACACGGACAAATAATAAATAAATAACATTAATATTTTAAATAATATTTAGTGTTAATTATATTAAATAATATTATTTTAATTTAAATCAATAAATAATACATACGGATAGTTAATCTCAATTATATTGGAGCACTTGAAAAAGTATAAAACACAATATTTTGCACTAATATTTACGAATTATATATTACTAATTATAATAAATTCGAAGGTAGTAGAGCCCTGCTGACTTCAGCATGAATGGGCCGGCTCGACTGGGGAAGTACTATCCTCTCACAGAAAATCGACGTGAAGTAACAATACCTAAACCGTTGCGTTTCGTTCGGTGAGTGAGAGTGCCGGAGGCCCTATCCTCTATTCCTTTTCCCTCGTCCCACTCCTCATCCTACCCCTTTTCCCAACCCCAAGGGGTGGCAACGCACTTGTGACACCTGTGGTGTTACTTGTGTCCATGGGCGGCGGTAATTGCTTACCATCAGGCAATCCGTCTGTTCGTTTGCCGCCTATTAACATAAAAAGAAAAGAATAGTAAATAATATTAATCAAAATATTCAGTTTAAATCACTACTGAATATAATTTATTAGCACATAATTATATAATTCGCACTTGTACGAAACTAAAACACGTTGTGATTTTAGAAACTAAAACTTCTCCCGTGAGAATTTTGTGTCACACATGCGCGCGCATCGTAAAATTTCACTCTAATCATTTTTCATAACGCGCCTAAAGAAGTATAACTTTAAAGAAGTGATAATTGGACCAATTATATTATGATGTTAAAGATATTAATTTTATTCAAAATGTCCCGTCCGCCATCTTGGATTCCCAAATAGATGTCATTTTCGTGATCTGAATTCATGAAAACTCCGAAAACTATACCCATATTATTATTTTTTTAAATGTTCCGTCCGCCATCTTGTATTCCCAAATAGATATCATTTTCGTGATCAGAATCCATGAAAACCCCGAAAATGATACCCATATTAATTTTATTAAAAATGTCCCATCTACCGTCTTGTGAATGTAGAAACTAAAAACTTCTCCCGTGAGAATTTTGCGTCACACATGCGCGCGCATCCTAAAATTTCACTCTCATCATTTTTTCATCGCGCCTAACAAGTATAACTTCAACAATGTCTGATTTCTATTGAATTTATTGAACACTTCCTATGTGACAAACAACGCATTTAATTTATTATTTATAAAACAAAGTATAATATTTATAATCACAAAACTAGAAACTCAAGTAGGTACCTACATAAGGTATGTGAAATAAGTTAGTTACAATACTGCATAGATAAGAATTACCGCGCTTTAAATCTCAACTCGCATACAGAGGAGCCTCTCGTCACTTGTTGTCAAATTCATAATTGAATAAAAATAGTAAAGCAGTGAGGCGCCGCTTGGGTGCAAATACCTACCTACATGCAGCTCAAATTTATTAGGTAATTCAGGGTAACACGAATAAAAGCTCTTCATGAAGGTAACTTCTTCAAAGGCTTAAGTCATTGAAAGGCTTAAACCCTTCACGTGGTTACCATAATGAAGGTGTTTACCATTTCGCTGGGTTTTCCGGGTGTACTCGAACAAAGGGTTACCCTGCGATATTAGTTATCCCGTGTATGGGTTACCCTGTCGAAAGGCTTAACCCTTAGCGGTGTTGTTTAATTCATTTTGTTTTAAATCACTCACGAGAGTATCCGTCCGTATCAATGAGTACAATTAAGGTATTCATGTGTGCAATTTTAACATGCTAATACGGATAAATACCTTTTGTTCTCTCACATTGAAAGTGTGCCGCTACAATTGAATGTATAGAACAATCCGTATTTTATCATTCGATCACCGAATCAACTTGTTAATTACATTCTATTGTTCAAACAAAACCAAAACGATCGCTGAATGCAATGGCTTGCAATCTCTAATTATGTTTTGGCATGCTGTCAAAATGAGCATATCTTCTTCAAAAGTACGAAGGAACTATGTCGAAAGACATTGGCTGAGTAGAACTATAAAAATGCTGACTCGAAATCCTATGCAGTGTAACTGCACAAGAATACAAATATTCGCACTTTAACAATACGATCTCAAGATGCATATCTTAAATATTTCCTCGTGTTACTTGTTTAATAGAGAACGTTCAGGAAATGAACGCATTTCTTTCTTAACCCGCAATAAAACGTTCCAATATTTCTGCACCCTTGCCCTGAAGGAAATTATTCAATAAATTATGTATTTATGCAAAATGATAGTTACACATGCCTGCATATACATTAAATGAAGTGATAGGTTGGTAGTCAGCGGAAACCAGACATGCTGGTTTAGAATAGGTGACTTTTAAATAATATTTAGTACAAACAAACTAAAGCGTTCCTTGTGTAGATATATTAAATTTGATACTTTTCTGCACTGTTTTGATGTAGGTTTTATGTATAATTGAAGTATGTGAAACTATCAACATTTGATATTTTTGTAGAGGTAAACATAAAATTAAAGAGACAATAGGAAAGCGTAATCTATTTAAATAAACTTTTTTCAGTTTATTTTAGTACTTTATAATTCGACGAGATGATTACATTTTTTGCAGTCGATTTTAAAATTGCGCGATTTGTATCCATTATACAAATTTATTTAACTAATGTTAGTCGAGGGAAATGACGGGCTATAATACGGAATATGAGTGGGAAGGCTTTTTCTCTGCAGTGGGACGGCACAGCTATATAAAAAAAATTCATCTCAACTACTGCGGCCACAACGGTTGTAAGCCGTTCGAAGCGTAGGAGAAAAGCAGATGTTCTTACCTTAAGAAACTTGTTAAAACGCAATTAATAGCAATCGTAGAAATAGGAGCACTAGAAAAATATGCGGTGTCTCCTTGAAACATGGATACGACTAAGAGAGAATGGCTATAACTACAATGGGAGTTTCTTTGTGACGAGATAACACGAGATAGGGAGGTGCATGATAGATAGTAATGGAAGCCCATAAAACTGAAAAGTAATATCGTTGACAGTCAAAGGCTGGCTCAGCGAGTGGCTGTGAGAATATCACGATTTTGCAGTTTTAGGAATTCTATTTAATTGTACCGTAGAAGTTTCCTCATACAGATTGTAAACATACATGTGCTTGAAGGTCATTTTAATATCATGATAAGAGTATCGCTATAGCCATAAACTAAAGGCGTGACGGAGATACGTCTAGTGTAAAGTATTCTTTGCAGCAAGTGACATTTGCTAAGCAACTTCGCAACCCACGAGGGATTGTGAGCGGAAGTACTTACTATTATTTTCTGAATATTTTACGAACCTGTTACAGTGCGATCTATTCTCTCTCAACAATATCAGACATTTAAAGCGTAATATGCACTCTCCGGAGCCAGCTCTGGTCTAAATATAAAAACCAAATGTGAAACCAAAGTTCAGGTTGCCGGATGATTAGTGTTTCCTATTAGTGTCTACTTTGTTGGTCACTCGACATGCATCTATTTGCTGATGATTATGTTCTCGAGTTCTCTTCTCGGGATAGCTGACTATGCAATTATCATTAGGTTTTATTGTGAATAAAATATTAATTGCAGGGAAAATGCCTGGAATTATGCACGGTGGCAAATTATGGCCTCGTTTCTCTAATTTACGGCCTCAATCTAATCATCGCTTACTAACTTTATTCAGGCCTACTGCCTGCTATATAATTTAAGTATCTAGAAATTTGAAGATATTTTGAGTCATGTAGCATATTTTTCTTGACATCGGAACTGCCATAGGAACTGAAGAAGACCACAGAAATATTAATGTATTCCCAGATAATTCTCTATCATCAATGTCAATTTAATGGACTGTTGCAACTCATAATGACGGGCAAATTCACTGGAAAGAGAAAGGTCGGGCGAAGAAAGAAATCTTGGCTCCACATCATCAGGGAGTGGACGGGGATCGCAAGCGCTGCTGAGCTGTTACGCCCCGCTAAAGACAAGGAGAAGAACACCAACCTCCACTAGTTGGAGAGGCACTGAAAGAAAAAAAATGTCAATTTAATTGATTTTCAATCCGCAGCTACAACGACTTTAGGGGAAAGCAACGTAACAATGTACAATAAAACCCACTTAATGAAAATCTCTGCCACGAGGAAGCAAATTCCGTATGTGAATGTTGTTTTATATAGTATGAAATATGACATATTTACATATACGTGACTCTTAACGTAAGTGCTCCTTAAACACCTAAAATAGACGCAGTAACTACAAGTTACACTAATTTTATTCTTTCTTCGACATTCACATATTAACGCTATTAAATACATGGATTGTAAATCACATAGCGAATAGATTCAAGTAATTTGGTCCCACGGTTAGAATTTTAATGTCTGAAATGGATTAATCACAACCCGCTATTAGTACGCTCGTTCTAGATTTTATTATTAATCAATATTTGTCGTTAGTTTAGTTAATGACCTACTACACTTATTTAAGCAGCTACTAACGGTCAAATACGGGTGGCAAAAACACAACATTTCAAAAGTTGGTATAAATATTTCGGCACCGTTACACGTTGCAGACGCCGAACACCGCACTTGCAGTTAGGTACTCATTACTCGTGAATTATATTTGACATCGGTTCAATTACAGGGTAGGCAGCCAGTTATTCTAAAATAAGTCCTAAAATAGTTGTTTAGTCAGGTTGTACTTGTTGATCCGTAATCTGCGATACAGGTTTTATTTCTGTGCGGAAAGGAGTCGAAAAATTAAGGAAACATAAAAATGTCCTACCATACATACATACATAGACTCACGCCTGTTTCCCGGATCCTGACATCGCTCTTGCTTCATTCCCTCTCATCAAATTTCTCATGCATGCTCTTCGGTTAAGGGTAACCGTTAACCTGTCCTCCAGAGAACGTCCGTCCTCCTGTCCCAATCACACTTGACTTATATAACTTCTTGGTCAGTCTTTCGTCATCCATCCTCTCCATGTGTCCAAACTATCTTAGCATTCCTTTCTCAATGGTCTCACTCACTACATCTTCTTTTACCACACAACACTCTCTTATCACACAATTTTTTACTCTGTCGTTCAAATACACTCCACACATACTTCTCAGTGCTCTCATTTCTACAGCATTTATTCTACTTTCATGTCTATTCTGCCATACCCATCTTTTACTATCATACATAAGTGTAGGTACTAACACCCCTCTATGCACAGACCTACGCACCGTCCTACCTATCAATATTTTAATACTTATACTGCATTTTATCCTCAAGCGATGCAGCTAAAACATTTTTTTTATCATTAGGGAGAACGCAAACATTGGTACACAAATTATAAGAAACTTTTAGATATCTCAGAACTCAATTCTATAAAGATACACGAATGATAACTTTACTGTAAGACAACTTTTCATGCTCGAAGTCTTAAAAATCTCAACTGTGCATTTCAGTCTCGCTATAATTTTATTAAGAAAACATGTCGGTTTTACGAAGTCTATCTCAACAAGTATATTTCTCAGCCATTATGTAGTTGATTCGCCATTTCTTTTAATGTATTAAGGTTGATTCTTCTTTAAATATGCACGTGAAACGAATTTGGTTTATGAATAACATAAACCAAATTCGTTTCACGTGCATTCTTCTAACATAGGGTGCTAGCAAAATACCCACCTGGAGATCATCCTGCCTTCATACAAATTTGGGCTAGTTCTAAAAGTAAAAAAGCCAACTAAAATAAACTAAAAATTATTATAGAATAGTACGAAATAAACACTTTTTATTACTACACTAAAGTTCTAAGTGTAGTCTGTGATATAATATCCGAGTTCAAAGAAGTTTGTTCTGTTAGAGAATTTATGGACTCACGCCTGTATCCCCGAAGGGGTAGGCAGAGGTGTAATATTACACCCACATTGGGTGGGTGGGTTAGAGAAATAAATCCTAATTATTGTTATATTTTGCCTAAAACAATGTGCAAGTTGCAATTTAAATCGTATTAGGTAATGGCAGGTAGTTAGCCAAGAGCGAGATAGCATTAGAAGCAGAATCTGTCACGCTGTCTCGCTCTTATTCGCACTGCGCTCAGCGCGTGCGCTGCTTGCTTTCTGTTCTTCTCTTAGTATGCCTTAATGGCAGAAGAACAATCGGCTGCTGGTCCCGTGTAATGTGCTTTATATGGTACATGAGATATGCAAGCCACCTTTGTTTGGTGCGTGATGAGTCTACTCACTATAATTACCACGGTGTCCCTTGACGGCAGCCACGCATCTGATAGGTTAGGGTTCGGTTCGCCGTTGGCTGCTGGCGGGCTTGCATTATATTTGTTAATCATAATTTTTGGAGGCGCACGTGGACACGGCGCACGGTGGGCTGAAAAAGTTCGCTAGTGGACTTAGGGATTTCGAAAAAACTAAAGTGGAATATAAATAAACTAATTCCATTTTTGGATTCTATAATCAAATACAACTCAAAATTATATATACATTTTTTTTGATTAAACGCGTGGTTTTTGAGTTATTTAATTTTAAAGATTTTTTTGTATGGAAGAAAACAATAAAATGAGAATTGCTCGTATTTCTTAAACTATCTTAAGAAAACAATGAAAGTTTATGATAGAAGATAATTTTTGGCTATTTATGCACTATATCGCGTTTTTTTGCGTTTTGGCAGTAATATTTTTTTTAATCTTTAATTCGACACCACCCAGAGAGGTTAAATATTAGGCGCATTTTTTTTTTATGTGGTATCCCCAGTAGGCCTAATCCACTTGCTACACTTGAAAAAATCATCATTAGTCATATATCTGAAACTTTAAAAATTTATAAGTTTACCTTTTTTGGTCAAAATTCCGAGAAAGCATAATATGTCGTGACCTGTAATGGGGGGTGTGGATATTTATTGTTTCATTTTTGTTGTATTGACTTGTTAACAGTCTCAGTATTAAAAAAATTGATTTGGTTTTTTTTATTTTCCACTATTTTCATACAAACTTCAAACAACGTTATCTCGGTAAGTATGTACTTTATCAAAAAAGTCAAAGAACAAAAAAATATTGTTTTAAATTTTGTAGAATCCAAAAACAAGTCTCTTAGCCCCTAAGTCCACATTTTGATTTTTCAGCCCACCGTGCGGCGGCCCCGCTTCAGCCTACTGGCGGACGGGGAGCGGCCCCTATGACTGCTATCATCTCTCTCTCTCTCGCTTCACCGTTTCCTTGATGAGCATGACTCCATAGAAGGAGATGGTGACGTTCCAAGTCATTACGGACCGGACCATGGTCAGGGCAGGAAGCCAGGTTATGACTGTAACAATTGTCGCAGCCAGTTCACGTCCAATTCGAAACCTGACCAGTGAGTACTCCAGCGGAATAACAATTGCAGTAGGAGGTACCTCATTGGAATTCGTACTTATGTATGTAAACGATAAAGATGGGCAAAGCAAACCAGGTGAATGAGATTGATAGACGTATCCGTTTGGGTTGGGCCGCTTTTGGCAAACTTGCATCTGCTTATGCTTTGAATATTACAAAGCAAGATAAAGCAAGAATATTCAACCAGTGCGTCCTACCACTGGTTACCTACGGAGCCGAAACTTGTGTTTCTGCAAAGGCAGCTCTCCTGTAACTTAAAGTAGCTCGAAGGGCGATAGAGAGAAAACTGGTAGGAGTGACACCAAGAGACAGAAAGACGAATAAATGGTTCCGAAAAGAAATTCAAGGATCAGATGTTGTAAAAAGAGTCGCAAAGCTAAAGGTGTATGTGTGTACTGAGGGCCCACTTTTATTTATGCGGCTTTTTGCAGTTTAACTAACAACAGTGCTTAATAAATTTGTGGAAATATTTGTAAAACGAATATTAGAGTTTGTAAAGCCATTATTCAAAAGATATATCGCCTTAAGTGGGTCCCTCAGTTCACACACATAATCTCCCAAATCTAGATATATAATGAGATCACCAACAAATTTTGGTTATAGAACTTTAGTAAAACATGAATAAACATATTCATAAGCCAATATTTAGTAAAAATTACTAGGAAAATTTTAAAACTAAAGAAAGATCACAAACAGTGGTAAATATTGTAAACTTTACGATTTTGTTGATGGGCCCTCAGTTCACACACTATGCAAATGCTAATTGTTTAAAATATAATTAAACACAACAATTACAAAAATGTGAAGCCTTTCAGTGCTTAGTAATTTTTTCATATTATCGATCTGTATTTATCTTGTCACTGGTTTTATTGTTCTTTTACCAAAAATGTACAAATTACGTTTTCCATACTAGTAGGGTGTCCATGCAGTCAAGAGATAATATTGTTTAAAGAACCATTACATACATTAGGTTTCAAAGTGCCTGCATAGTCGTAAAGTGTGAGATAAAGATGAACAGTTGTTGTTGTATGTGGGTAGTTTAGAATTATAATATATAATATATTTTAAAGATGACTCGTCAGAATTCATATCCTTTGATTTAAACGGTACTAACGAACAGTTTTTATTTATTTATTTAATACTCCTTGCTAAAGACATTGCACAAAGCGGACTTAATGCCTATATGCACTTTCTCCCAGTCAACCTTTAGACGATGCAGAGATGATCATGGCAGGTGTGTACTTACACAAAGAGAGTAATATAGAATAGTATACCCGATATAATATATACTATAAATACATACAAGATCCATACATACGACATACGCTTAAATATATACATAAAGGTATACATATATAAATATATATACAGGGTGTCACAAGACCCATCACCAAGCCGAAGTCTACTTGTTTTGGACATCATACTAAGTCATACTTAGCAAAAATTAAACCTGGGAAATGACTTTTTTTTCTAATAGACACATTTTTAAACCGCAATCAAAAGTGCCCGCGTGCAATTTTCGAAATATCTACTTATCCGTGGGTGCATAGGACATCCCTAAAACAGGTTGTCGCGGTAAATACATCGATTTTGTACCTAATT
The DNA here is from genome assembly GCA_944739405.2 of Euclidia mi. Classification (NCBI taxonomy): domain Eukaryota; kingdom Metazoa; phylum Arthropoda; class Insecta; order Lepidoptera; family Erebidae; genus Euclidia; species Euclidia mi. Next base: position 59,035,993 of record OX123184.2, on the reverse strand, counting down.
ACAAAAGTTGTATAGTAACTTTGAGCCTCAATATCGCCTGAACCAGCAATTTTCCAGGTATGGTGCCCAAGTAAAAAATGTTCGTAATGATAAGTACAATATAGAGTTTCAGTTTTCGTTAACCTATTACTTGTACAATATCCTAATAAGTAATAACTGACCTTAAAAATAAATGAACAGTGATTTTATTAAAGTGTGGAAACCCTATACCAGACTTAGTATGAAAATCAATACAAAAGTTAAAATGACAAAAACAAAAAAGAAACAGTGACATGATGAATACAGATCGATAGTATAAAAAAAATACTAAGCACTGAAAGGCTCAACATTTTTGTAATTGTTGTATTTAATTATGTTTTAAACAATTAACATTTGCATAGTGTGTAAACTGAGGGCCCACCAAGAAAATCATAAAGTTTACAATATTTACCACTATTTGTGATCTTTCTTTAGTTTTAAAATTTTGCTAGTAATTTTTACTAAAGATTGGCTTATGAATATTAAATATTTATGTTATAATCTATTAATTATGAGATAAATTTATGTGGTCCCTCAGGGACCACAGAAAGGCGTTGGTTATTTTTTATTATCCATTCACATTAGGTTTTTTTATGTTGTGTAGATGTTTATTCATGTTTTACTAAAGATCTAGAACCAAAATTTGTTGATGAACTCATTATATATCTAGATTTAGGAGCTTATGTGTGTGAACTGATAATCAGGCACCGTGAATCGGTTTGAAGGAGAGGTTGGAAAAGTGTTGTGTACTGATTATAATATATTCAGAAATTGATTAAAATATTTTTTTTATTTTTAGTCTTGTTTTTTTTTATTTAAATTTATGTGGGAGCTATTCTACCATTGCCCAATTAGAACAACACTAATTTAGATAAATTAAAGTTCACAAATAGAGAAAATCTATCTATTTTTCATAAATAGGCTAATATAATCCAGGTAAAATAAATAACAGTATGTTTAAAAAAATTTATTGCTTAATAATTTTATGAAATTGCTCCCAACATGGGACAAAGCATAAAGGCACCTCACATATTTTGCACTCAAAATAGGTCCTGACTTCTTTTGCTCTTGTGTTACAATAAACACCTTCTATTACTCCCTTTTTTACCATAATGTTCACCAGGCCTTGATAGACGGATTTCGTCAGGCACTCCTAGACCCCCTTTCATTTTTATAAATTTGCCGGGTGTATGTTTTCTTTCCGTGTAGTTATCTGAAATAAAAAAAAAATAAAAAAAAAAGTTTTCAATTTCCTCTTCATCTTCTGAAGACTCAAACGCCTTTGCAATTTCATCATCGATCAATTATTTTGACATTTTACAATCTGGAAAGGAAAAATAATATAAATGAGACAATTTTTTTATAGGGCTCGTAACAAAATAGCGACTCATAATCGGACCGTGGGCGGATATCTCCCACATTGTATAGAGAGCCAGTGTTATTTGAACTTACGATTCCAAATTGAATTTTATACACAAATGCATAATTACACTCAAAAACTATAACATATATAAAAATTTCACGACATACCTTTAGTTTACGACGGAGAAGATATTATTTTAAAACAATTTACGCCACATTCGCAAAAAAAAACACTGTTGCAAATAAACTATCTTCAACTGTCAACTAGACAATTGTCTTCTGTCACCGGTTTATTTTTTTATTCGTTCTGCAATACTCCATGACCGATAGTCTATGACAAGATGTGGGATTATTGCAGTCACGGCCTGGTTAAAAAATTAAAATGTATGTGGGAGCTATACTCCCATGGTCTTATTAAGGGTTAAGTTGCATAAACGAGCAAGTTAATTCAACCAAAATTGAATTGAAGTTCGTTACGTAGTAGGCGCCCGAAAATGGCTGTTGCGATTGTAAATATTTAAGCAAAGTATAGAAGACCATGACTAACCGCCTCGGCATATTTGATTGGATGAAGCTCAATGCTCCGGCAGAATAAAGCAATTTACACACCTGTGAAATCTTGGTGAACCGTGATCAAGATTTAAAATAGTACTTAGTTTTTTTTAGAGATCGTAACTTATTAAGGCTATCACCACTATCCTAAAACATGTGTGTTCTGAGGAACGCAATTAGAGTAACTTTTCCACCTGAAAGCTATACATAAAGAGACAGATTTACAATTGACAAAATCTAGCGGGAGCAGAAGAAAATATCTTTAAACATTGCATCAAATATTTTATTGATCTATTTTCAAATTCGATGCTGTTTTAGAGTCGAGTCCAAATGCGAAAGGAGAAGTCATCATAGACGTGGTCGCGGCCTTACCGCGATACGCTTCGCTCCACCACAATAGGACGTCGACCGACACCGCGGTAGCTTTAGTGAGTAGGTCTTTAACGTCTATAGAGTAGAGTACACCCTTCCCCCTGCCAGTCCCAAGAGCTTTGAGTTACTTCTATGAAAAAAAAGTGTTAGTAAAAAACAAAAAAAATACAAATTTGGACCACAAGACGATTAGGTTCTTGTTTAATAGTTACTCTGAATGCAGCTACTATCTAGAGTTTTCTAATAAAGAACTATTAGCACGTAAAATGTATTATTCATTATATTATTTCTATTGCAAACAATATGTTTGAATCCGCCCCTCTCTTCGTATGACAAATCAAGCGTCATATTGCGATACGGAAGAGACTTCACTTGAAATTGAATAATATAGATATCAGTGACAAATGTTGCCTCACTACAAGTGTACAATAACTGTACATATACTTATCTATATTACATACCTTAGATAGCTGTTGTTGCGGTGGTTTAATGAGATAGTTTAATATCTCTCAATGACTTACTTCAATGTCTTATATTTTCCGACGCTATATTTCTTACGTGTATACGTTAAATTTGCGTGTATGCTAAGATGTCTCTCTCTCTCTCTCTTTCTCTCTCTCTCTCTCTCTGTAACAGTCTGTTATAAATACACTCAATTTCATTCGCGTTTTTGACATATTGATACAAAAATATGTAAAATCATTATAATTTGTCTAATAAGTGATTACGGGAGACGGGAGATTATTTAGAGATTAAGTTACACAAGACACCGTGCCCTGATTTCAAGCAACAACACTCATTAAATTTTATATGCATATGTCGGAGAAGGATTGCTTTCATCGACATCGCCATTAGTGGTTGCGGACTTAGTGGGCGTCATTGGAGTAAAATGCGGGCATAAAACACAATTAGCTAAGTTTGACAATATTTTAATTAGTGTTGAACAATATTTATAAGATTACACTGTTGCTAAATACAAATATTATCAGACAAGACCGAGCAGCGGGTTCAGGGCAACTATCTTAATTTACTTTCTCTATACTAAATAATCCAACTCGATCTGCCCATTGCTCTCAAAAGACAATGTCACCATTAGCTGTCAGTTCTCCTTTTAAATTAGATGGCGCCTCGACCCCGCTCGAGACACGCGTCCTGCTCTGATTGGTCATTATCTGTACTAGTATATTCACAACTTTTTAAATTACTAAGATAAATAAGGTTTTAAGCTATAGAAATATTTCACAAATCAAATAAGGTTAAATTATAATTTGAAAGGTATCAAAATGTAAACAGCATAATATTGTTAATTATTATTCATAAAATCAACAATCATAGCTTCCTCCGACATATGTATATAAAACTGCTGTGGTTAGTTGACGTAGTAGGATCAGTTAACCGGCCACATATTTCGCCGATATTACTTTTGACTCCACAAATTCATTCAATTTTGATACTCTACAAGCACAGTAAATTGAGTATTGAGCTCTCAAGTTTAACTTTGATTTGTTTATTGGGTTTAATGAAATTGGATTGAAGTATATTTAGCAGCGTATTTTTATTGTTGAAAGTTTTGTGAATTGTTTCATTAATTGGTAGTAGGCTTACAACGTTTGCACACGTAATAATATATTGTATCAACAGTGGTACTTAGAATATGCAGTATAATTAGTAGTGTTAGCAATTTTACTTCAGCATAGCTAAGCCTGAAGTCAGCTAGTTCCTACTTTAGATTTATGAAATATAAAAACATTCTGAAGAGAAAGACATTCTGCACCATCATCAATCTCTTAGCGTTATCCCAGTTTCAATCTGGGGTCCGCTTACTAGTCTAATCGGCTTTGGCTGAATATTTACTTTTCCACAGAGCAACTGCCTGTCTGACCTCTGCAACACGAAGGGATAGCGATATGCCACTGTTTAGATGCCCTGTAATGACTGCCAAAGATCTTCACTACAACCGGGACCGACGGCTTAACGTGCTCTCCGAGGCACGGGACAAGCGATAATTTACAATTCAATACGCAAATAACTCCGAAAAGTCATTGGTGCGCGCCGTGGAATCGAACCCGATACCCTCTGTATGGCAGTCTGTTGGTGTCTCCAGTAGGCCATCGCTGCCTAGTGCAGATACCAACAGACCTTAAATAATATGGAAACAGGGTAGGTAGAAGAAGATGACATATAGTTAAAATATACACTTTGGATTTACATGTTCTTTATGTCGCAAAAGAACACCGACACAATGATTCGTGGTTTGTTCACAAAAGGAATCTTACTTCAATTAGTCGCAAGATACAAACCAACCAGAAGAAATGTGCCGTCATTAAAAATCAACTAACACATGCTGCGAAATAGTTTCCAATTGCTCTCTATTACTAGGACTGAAGATATGCTTACGTAGTCGCTCATACATTATTACGCAAACGCTTCCAGCTGTCTCGCCGCAGAATTACCACCATGATAAGGAATTTTGATTTGACAAATTAATATCATAAGTAAGGAGGCCACATACAAAAATTGTAGGTATGTAATTATATAATTTCAATCACGTTTTTATCATAGATATTTGTTGTCATAAGAACACAAACGACATTTAATGAAATGGTGTGTCGACACCCTTGCGCCATCTCATCTTCCTAGCACAGCGGGTTGTGCGGGCGCTGCTGCTGCTTCAGCGGAGACTCTCAAACGGCGCAAATACATAAATCTAGTAGGGTATTATGTATTTGAGCCGTTTGGAGTTGAAACGTTGGGACCATGGGGTCCAAGTGCCAGATCTCTTTTTAGAGATCTTTCAAACAGACATGATGACGCCTCGCGTGACCAGAAGGCTGGCCTGTATTTGGCAGAAAAGGTCAGCATTGCCATACAACGTGGCAATGCTGCCAGCATTCTGGGCACGCTTCCAATTGATGGCGATATTTCCATGACGCCCTTTAAATTTTGCTTTTACTTTTTTTATGTATTGCCTTTATTTGTTAGTTATTTAAGTATAGAAATTATTCTTTAATTTATGTGTCAATAGCTACTTACTTATAGTTAGTTTTAATGCAATTGTATTTAAACCTTACATGAAGTGGTTCTTATCAATTTTGCAAAATTTTGAAACATAATCCTCCGATAATTCAACATACAGATCGGTATAATTAAATTCTTACCTTATAACAAGGCTTAAAATATGAAGCTTCAAAAATGTTTGATTTTACAAATATCTATTCGTAGAGTTTCGTTATTAATAATATAAAACATCTTGCAGTCGCAGGGTCTTCGCTCAAGGACGGTGGCATTGAAAATATTTTCGACTTTTAAGGTGATATGGTGGCATGTGGCAACAAGTACTTATTTACCATATGTGTCACTGACCGTCCGCTGTGCAGAACCTGTATGGCACCAGCTCATCTACTGCACGACTGTCCTAATGTCGCACAGTATATGCTGAAGCACTTGACTTGACACAGTACCCTGAGAGAAGCAGTGGCCGACAGTCTGCTGACCTTCCTCGAAGAGCTGGGGTGGCAAGAGTCACAATACTTATAGCCCACCCGTACGCAATATACACCCCTGAATTTTGTCTTGTATCGAACGTCTAAAGATTTGAAAGAAACCCAACGAGCACTTCAAACAGCACTAGATAGACTGTACTATGTGTTAGACGAGTTAGGATTAGAACTATCGGCCGCTAAATCTAAGGTGTGTATTTTTAGCAGAGGTTACAGAAGATCTAAGGTAGAACTTAAAATAAATAATCATAATTTACATATAGTTGACAGTTACAAATATTTAGGTGTATGGCTCGACAGGTCCTTACGATGGAGTAGACATATTAACACAATCGTTGAAAAAGTTCAAAGAAACCTTAATTTACTTAAAGTTTTAGCGGGTAGATCTTGGGGATTGCATCCTCAACATTAAAGACATATTAATATAGCTCTGATTAGAAGTCGCATAGATTATAGTTGTTATTTATATGATGCGAGTGCAAAATGTCACTTAGATAAGCTAAATAAGTAATAAAATCAAGCATTGCGTATTATAGGAGGTTTTGTTAAATCCACTCCGATACACGTCATGGAGAGTGAGCTGTGTGTGGTTCCGCTGTACGTACGAAGAAAATATTTAGCTTATAAGTTTTGTCTCAAAGCCAAATCCGTAGAAAATAATATAACAAATACTCTATTGGATGAACTCTATACTCTTCGACAGAATAGTTACTGGCACAATAAGGTTATTCCTATATTAGCGGTAGCATATAACGAGGTTAAAGAAATTGAGGTAGCGTCTTCCAACCCTTTATTTATGTTCACCCTAAGAACATGGGTCACTAAAATTAATGTGAACGAGATAATTGACTGTGATTTAGAGGCTGTAAATTTACCGAAAGGGTCTTATGATTGTAATTCACTAAAACACGAAGTGACCAAAGAATTATGTACAAAATATAATGGTTGGTTTACTATTTTTACAGATGGGTCTAAGAGTGTAGATGGCCATGGATCGGCTTACTATATATCCTGTCCTAACGTAGATAGCTCAGATAATAATTGCTTTAGAATAAGTGAACCTGCATCTATTATGACGCTGGAACTCATTGCGATCTCAGAAGCATTGAAATTTGTAATAAATTGTCAAGACAGAAATATTGTTATTTTTTCTGATAGTAAAAGTTCACTACAGCATATAGCTCGATGCGCCTCTGGACACAGAGGTGCTTCGGTAGCATATGTCATTCTTTCTAAGATAGACGAACTTAATCAAAAAGGTGTTCAACTGAGATTGCAATGGGTCCCATCGCATATTGGGATACGGGGTAACGAGAAGGCTGACATGTTGGCGAAATACGCAGCCAAACACGGCAAAGAAACTAATATTAAGCTTGACTACTCGGAAATATTGCCTAAATTCAAAAATGTTTGTTATGATCATTGGAAGGAACACTTTGACAAAATGTCAGTAGAAAAAGGCATCTGGTATAAAACCATACAATGTCAGCCTCCCCGTGTACCCTGGTTTATAAATATTAACTTAAGCAGAAAATTGGTAGTTACAGCTCACAGACTTAGATCTGGATAGAATATTTTATTATATTAGAATAAATTCGCCTTCTTGATGAAAAAGAATACCTCTCCCAACTGTGAGGTGTGTGGAGTTATAGAGGACATACATCACTTGTTGATGGAATGTGTCCGATATGAGGCTGATAGGAGCAGGTTGTTCAGGACTCTAAAGTTGACCAAGAACGACACAGGTACATTCCACAGATTACTAGCTAAACCGAGTTCAGATGATGCAAGAAAGTTGTTCGACTTTATGGCCCTGGTACATTGATCTCCTTTGGTTTTTATATTGTCTTAGGTTACGATGGGACTGACATGCGCTGTGCGTCATAAAAGTCCCTAAAATTAAAAGAATAAAAAAAAAATTAAAAAAATAGCTAAGCCTGAAGTTAGCTAGTTCTTTAGATATATTTTATATTGTATCATCAGTCATCAGGCGAAATACAAATTGTGAAGTTACATACTTCTAATGGCACAAAATGGCTCAGCCACAATCATTCGTTGAAAGAACTCTTCTCAAAAGCGATCTTACTTCAATTAGTCGCAACATACGAACCAACCAGAAGAAATGTGCCGTCATTGAAAATCAACTAACAAATGCTACGAAATAGTTTGCAATTGCCCTCTGTTTCTAGGACGTAGTCGCACATACATTATTACGCAAACGGTTCCAGCTGTCTCGCCTCGGAATTACCACCATGATAAGGAATTTTGATTTGACAAATTAATATATACTCCTTACTGCCAAACTGACTTTAGCAGTAAGGAGGTCATGTACAGAAATTGTAGGTATGCAATTAAATCATTTCAATCACATTCTTAGCATAGAAATTTGTTGTCATAAGAACATAAACGACATTTAATGAAGTGATACTTATCAATTTTGCAAAATGATGAATATTCACATAATAACCAACAAAGCTGGTTAAATAAATGCTCGCAATGAGCGCTGTCCCTATAACTAGCATCTATCACTATAGCTTAGATATTCTGATCAATGTTATCACCTCCCATCGCCGGGGCCAGGAAACATAATCCTCCGATAATTGAACATACAGATCGGTATAAGTCGAATGTTACCTTATTACGGTTATAAGGCTAAACATATGAAGCTTCAAAAATGTTTGATTTTACAAAGATCTATTCATAGATTTTCGTAATTAATAATATAAAATTAAACTTTATATTAAACATATTTTGTAATTCTATATTATTCATATCTTGTAGTCGCTCAAGGGCGGTGGCGTTGAAAATATTTTCGACTTTTAAGGCGATTTGGCGGCATGTGGCAACAAGTACTTATTTACCATAGGTGTCACTGACAGCCCGCTGTGCAGAACCTGTATGGCAGCAGCTCATCTACTCCACGACTGTCCTAATGTCGCACAGTATAGGCTGAAGCACTTGACCAGACACAGCACCCTGAGAGAAGCCAACAGTTTGCTGGCCTTCCTCGTAGAGCTGTGGTGGCACGAGTCACAATACTTATAGCCCATACGCAAAATACACCCAAAAAGTTTATTTGCCGAAACAGCCAGTATTACCAATACCAAAAGCTGTATTTATTTTCCCCGAGATAGTCACGCTCACTTACATTGAAATTAACGAAACCTTAACTATCTCAGGTCTCCGTCCCTTGTCTTTAGGAAAAGATAAATGTTAGTGTTCAGTCTGCTGTCAAGTTGATTGTTGGAAGACATCTCTCGCAACAAAAACATTTTGTTGAACATTTCACGATCTCGACCCGTATCCAATTATTATGACAGATTTACCTTAACTCAATTACAAAACAAATATTATTCACAAACAATGACTCTTAATTAGATACTGATAGGGCTCGCCGCCAGTGCCTCACCTCAAGATACAATTAAAGGTACACAATGTGCCGAGATGATTATCTCCTGCAACCTTTATGTGGCACCATTGCGCTTCCCTGTATCTATTTATAAGCTTATACTAAAAATGAAAATTAGTTTGAAATTGTTCTGATGTAAGGATAACGAATAACATTCGGTCAGTTGCTGTCTCTTTTCTTTGTTAGATTGGCTTTGATAAAACATGTTTATAACCCAAATGTAAGAATAAATGCTATTTTTAAGCATATAAACCTTCAATATCACTATCACTCTATCAACGAGCAGCGCACTCTAAGTAAATCGGGCCCTCAATTATTACGTATAATTATGTATAACGGATGTCCATAATGTGTAGGTACATTTTAACCAGATATAAAGCTAAATATATTTAGAATAAGTTCTATATTTTTTTGATATTCCACTAAATATCCACATCGTTGCATAATGTCAATGATATTCAAAGTAACAAGGATAACAGGACATCAGCCTTGTAGGTACTACAGATACCGCTAAAACAATAAACATTATCTCAACTGGTGTTCTTACAGAAGTTCACAGTTATTATCATCATCCTCCTAGCGTTATTCCAGTTTTATCTTGGGGCTCGCTTACTAGTATAACCAGATTTGGCTGAATTAGCTTTTCCACAGAGCGACTGTCTGTCTGACTACCGCAACCTGAAGAGATAAAGCGATATTCCATAGTTTAGACATTCAGAGGTACTGACGCTCTATAACGACTGTCAAAAACCTTCATGACAGCCGAGACCGACGGCTTAACGAGATATCATATCAGTGGGAACTATTCTTATACTTTTTCTTCTTCTTTTTTAGCGCTGCATTATAATCTTAAGATAGTTTCAAAGCACAGGACATAATATTGTACACCCTGTTAAGTAATATTAGAAGTTTAAAATCCCTTGTTATAAAAGTGTGAAACATGTTGTTACGTAAAATGAAAACAAACCATCTAAAGCTATTTCCAAGGTTTTCCTTAATATAAAGCACAAGAGCAAAGCCTTTGATGCTCAAAACTAAAAGAGAACACTTTTAGTTCATCATCATCTTCATCATCAGCACTTTATACTGTCCCACTGCTGGGCACGGACCTCTTCCCATTATTAGAAGGGTAAGGCCATAGTCCACCACGCTGGCCAAGTGCGGGTTGGTAGACTTCACATGTCTTTAGAGAACATTATGAAGAACTCTCAGACATGCAGGTTTCCTCACGATGTTTTCCTTCACCGTTTGGCAAGCGATAATTAACAATTTAATACGCACATAACTCTGAAAAGTTATCGTTGCGCGCCGTGGATTCGAACCCGGACCCTCTGCGTAGCAGTCTGTCGGTCTCTCCACTCAGCTATCGCTGCTCCTATCTTTAGTTGCTCTATTTTTAGTTCACATTATATATGTTTTTTTGTAATGTTTACATGCCTTTTGTCAATAATCTCTGGGCATACGTACATTTATAACAATGAAATGAAGGTAAATAAATATTTTTATATATCGTTGGCTTTTATTCTAATTTTCACTCGAATTTTAAATACTTCACAGATACACATATCACCGTAATAATATTTCAAGAACTAATGGATTGAATACGTATAAAATACGGCATCATTAATATGTTGTATGTTAAGTTATTAATATCAGCCCAATGGAACTATTACCAACGTTATATTACTTTTTTATTTACACAAAACCCTTGAATTCGGTATTTGCTTCTATATAACTTTCAGTTTGTTTTCTCTCTTCTGTCACTTATAATTTAGAGTTAAGGCTGAAACACGCCACTACTATAACGATTTAGTTGATAAATATTAAGTTTATTGAGGTCAATGAAACTGTGTACTTTAACTTCGGATACGAAAAACGCGTGGAACCTTGCAAGCGGCTATTTATTAGTATAACAAAACCATTATTTTGGAGAAAGCATCTTTATTGTATCAAATATGGTATGATAACGTATTGGGTAGAGGCTATTGAGTTATTATAAATTACGTGGTGTATAACTTTTTGTCGACGATGAAATGGGAGTTTAATCAGTCAATTTCTAGACTTACTTCTACCACAGAATAGATAGTACTAACGTCTTCTTCTACTAAACGTAACTCTCACGTTACATTTAGAAATCATTAGCATAGCAATAAATGCAATAGGGACACAAAATATTTTGAACAGGGCAATTAAATTCAATAAAGAAAAATATTCTTGTATATTTATACACAATATAGCAGTATACCGGTCTAGGAATGTGCTTCTCTATGCTAACAAACGATGGCCATTGTCCGGTTACCGGGCGGTAGTACTCCGACTTTAGTCCCGCACCCGTTATCATCAAACCATCTAATTTGAAAGCGCTGTAAGTGTCAATCGAATCAATATGCATTATAAACAAAATAATTAAAACAATCATGTTTTCTGAACACACATTATAATCACACTTATTAAAAAGCACCGAATGTTTTGAACAAAACACCTATACAAAAGCAATACATTAAAACTTGGGGCAGCGAAAATGATTTAACAACAAATTACTGCACAAAAGTATTAATAAAACACATTACGAAACATCAAATTGAAGGTAGAGCTGGGTGAATTCGCTGGGGCAACATCGTTCACTTAAGCACATTACAGTGGGTTGTGTCTATCCAACTTCAGCACAGCGAGATAACATCGAAACAATTGTGGAGCCACGGGAGCTAACTTGCCAGAAGTACGGCTATAGTTTGCTGTAAATTGGCATGGAGATCATTACAAATTCTTTGTTAATTGGAATATAGAAAATGGTCAAGAGATTTGTTCATTGCGGCAGAGCTGCGGCCTCATTACGAATTCTTAACCCTTTAAGGAAATGTAATTTCACTGAATGCCGGCAATACCGTTTTGACATTTTAGTGTTAGTAATGTCATACTACTTCAAAACAATTTCGTTTTATACCTAAAACGTAGCGGTTCTAGATCAAAAAGGTGAAATAAGTTTTTGCAAAGGTTACACGAGACGTGGCCATAGTAAGTTTTCGTATGTCCTGTTGTTGGGTCAATCATGCTTGAATATAAACAAATAGACCTATTTTACTACCATGCACCGCCATTCTGCTGAACCGAGTGTGTCACTGAAGTCGCAACAACAATTGTAAATTATTGATTTAAGAGAATAAAAAACAGCATATTGTCAAGGAAATATTGAAACCGAGTAATTGCAGTCGCAGTGGATGCATGTGTTTATTTGTGCATGCATGCGTGCATATGTTAGATCCTTGGACGTGTGTGTTGACACGTGTATGTAAAAGAGAGGGAATACGACTGCGTACGTAGTGTTAAGTTGTTTATAATGTCATGGTGAATGCGTGTTATCTTATTCTCCAATATAACTGGCTACGACAACATATTTGGCTAGAAATTTTAAGTGCCATTTAATCAATCGTAACTGAAATAACAGGTGATACTTGAGACTAACGTTATCTTCACCTTTCAAATACTATTATAATTTTGCGGTGTAATAAAACATAATACAAGACGGAACAATACCTGAAAGTGAGTGGTGGCCCGATCATTGCAGAGAGTCAGCCAGATCATCCCTAGCTTGTCTTTATTGGCTGGTTCGATTGCAATTCCAAGAGTCGCCTACACAACTCTCAACTATGGCTTGCCTTTGTCGATCAGTCAAGGGAAGACGCAGCAGCTTTTGTTGTGCTTCGGTGAAACCTGCCGGCGCAGTTTCACGTCATCACGGGTCTCGGGACATCAAAGGCCTCCGGGTCTCCGCTCACTATAAGAACCAGCGCCATATCGCACACTAACCGTAGCCATTAACACTGTGGGGTATTACGCTCTTAGAACCTTTATAGTGTACATTATACATTGATTACTTTCAACAGCTATTTATAGGGCTCATCAAGTTAATTGGTTAGTCACCGACTGCCCATTCCAACTTAACTATGAGCGCATTATCGAGGCGCAATTTTTCTATCGTACATCCCAATAGGCTACAATACGTATCCTACATCTACCGCAGCTAATGTATCTCTGTACTTTATAGTGCAGACATGGAGGCTCATTTGATGTCCCATCACATTGCAAAAATCATCCTAATTGGGCTTATTTTTATTTTGCCGGCCAATCAATAAAATTTTAGTATTTTAATATAACTCACTATTTTAAACATTTTTTGCTATTACATCATACTTCTAAGTCAATTCACTGAGACAATTGGTAGGTTTGAATGTATGACTCAAAGTACCGTACAGCAGTTTTGTTTTGTCAAAAGTGATAAATCAATAAGGTGTAAAGGTGGTCCACTACACCTTTTTAGCCTCACGTGAGCCTTAAAGTACAGTGGAGTCATAATAAAGGTAAAATATACTTTCTCTTGGCCAAATATAAAAATATCGTCTAAACCTACAGTAGGAATGTCTATGACAGGCAGATGTCTTGTATATGGGCATGCCATGCGATATGTGGTTGAAGAGATGTCGCGTCACAGCGTTCTTACTTTCTATGGTTGTTTCGGCCGGTACATGTGGAGGAAAGGCTAGGAGGAAACGCCTAGATGTCACAATTGTGACAGCAGCCGCAACCCAGTTGAGAAAACGGCGCTGCAAACGTTGGTCGTTGGGTTTAAACGTCCCAGCGCCGTGAACTCATCATCATTTTAAGCCATTCTCGACCATTTTGGTGTAGGCCTCTTCAACGACTTCCATTCTGTTCCGTTTTGGGGGATGTTCAACCAATAACTGCCCGCTATCTTAATGATGGCACCTTTACATCTTATTTGCGGTCTTCCAGCTGGTCGTTTACAATCCCTCGGTCTCCATTCCAATATTTGCTCACACCATTTTTTGGGTTTTCTGGCTACATGTTCGGCCCATTGCCACTTTAGCTGTGTATGTGTGTACTGAGAGCCCACTTTTATTTTTGCGGATTTTTGCAGTTTAACTAATAATAGTGCTTAGTAAAAGTTGTGGAAATATTTGTAAAACGAATATTAGAGTTTGAAAAGACATCATTCAGAAGATATATCGCCTTAAGGTCCCACTTTGCGCGGGCTTGAACTCACTGGTGGGCGGGGCCAAAAAGCACGCTGTCTTACTTGACATCGTGCCCGAAAGAGATAGTATCAGTGATGAGCGGTTAGACGCTAGTCCTCACGCACGACGTCTGCTTTGCACCCACACACATAGCGCTTCGAACCGTTCCGAATAAAAACGAAATTACACGATGCACACATACCGTTTCGGTTGTTGCGGTGTGTGCCGCTCGACACTCGCGATATCAGCAGGTATCTACAAACTCGTACTAAAGTAGTGGGTACTGCGTTTTCGCTATATATTTGTATGGCTGCTAAGAGTGCGTTCCTATTATACAACATTATTTTTAGCATACGCGAAACCTGAATACATTTTGTTCAGAATCATTGTACGGTTAGCTATGTACCTATTGCCAAACTATAATATTATCAATGAGTGTAGGTACGTCATAGATAGGTAGCGCACGTTGAGAGGGATTGCCGTAGTTATCGCGCCGCGTAATTAGCATATTTTTGAACGGACAACCAGGTAACATAACCTTATATTATAAATTTATGATTTTTCAAGATACAATTATGAAATTTTGAGATTCTTTACACAAAAATACAAGACCCGTGTATCGGTCGGTTTCGCATAAACAAAAAATAATATTATTGACTGCTTATTTTATTATGTTTAGTTTTCCTCGAATGATCTTGCAATTGCTGAGGAGTTTACGAGCGATGCCGTACTGACACATGCTTACTTGTTCATCGCGGTTTATGTCTGATTTATATGTTCCCAATGCTGGGACATACCTAGCCCTCATCTTTGTGAGAGGGAATGGTCTATGTAATCCTCCACGCAGGCTCTGTGCGGATTGGTCTATGTCCAATTGGATGCTTTACCTAGGTACTCAATATCACTAAATACATATAAACACGTAACACCAATTTTTTTACGTGGTATAATCATCAATTTAGCCACAACACAACCACCCAGGGCAGGACGGGAGGGACTGACAGACTTGTACTGACTAAAATCCACAGTGTCCTTCAATAGCCCTTTACGTTCCGGGGCCACAGTTGCCTGATGGCGATGAGATAGTGCTGCCTGTCCCCGGCAGGCAAATCAAAACACTTTTCGTCTCACCAGAAATGGATAAACATCGGTAAAAAGCTCGTCTAAAAAAAGTCTAAGTGTTTAACTTTATTGTGGTAAGATGGCTAAAGTTTACATTTGACGGCACGGTTGGCGCAGTGGCTGAGCGCTCGACTGCTGCGCAGCGAGTCGCGTGTTGGATCCACGGAACAAATATTTGCATGATCTGAAAATACACACACCAAAAAAAGTTTTTGATCACTAGGAAATGCTGATAATAAAGAACATTATCAAGAAAAATCTTTATTGTGTGTTTCTACAATAGAATCTAAAAAACATAATATAATCAAGCCTAACAAAAAATATTTCAATTTTTCAAAGTGGTCGCAAACTTAGTTGTTTTGGGTGTGGGAGTTTATGTATATATGAGTTTCAATGTTTGTAAACGTACCCACGATACCGGAGAAATTCCAAGAGTGGGTCATAGTTTTGAAAAATAACATTTTAGTATCCACAACGACAACGCGACGGGGCGGCGCAGCGCGGGCGCGGCATCGTCTCGGTCCGTTTGTGATACTGTAGTTGTATTGTAGGTGATTAGGATAATCCTACTACGCTGTGTCCAACATATTTTATATTTACGACATAATATACTTTCATCTTGTCTACCGCCAAAGTTGTCAACTCCAAACATCGAATAAATAACTACCGACGAAAAACTAGGGTTGTCAATAGAAAAAAAATATATCCCTAGCAAATAAAATAAACCCTGTAATGAAAGATGTTTTTTTAAACGTAGCGCGTATGTATATGAAACGTAGCGCGAGTAACGGCAGATTGCTACAAGATTATAAGTTACTTACTGAAGGGTCCTTGCATATTTTTGTTTAGTTATTGAAAGAGAACAAAGTAGTGTGTGTCGTTATAGCCGGATACGGCTAAGAGCACTATACCTTATTTATTGAATAAAACAAAGTAAACTGTTTTGTAAATATTTCTTGATTATAATATTGCTTTATAACATTTAAAAAAAAAAAAATATTTTTTGAGCATTGAATTAGTCGTAACTATTCTTGGTTTATTCATTTATACACATATTTTTAAAATTAAAAAAAAAGCAAATCCTACTTAGTAATACGGTTCCTCAGTCAGAATCCACAAGTTTGTACTTCAAAGCAAGTTGCTGGTGAATAATCCTCGTAACTAGGTTATGACTGTAAAAGACCTCACAGTTAGCAAGACGTGAATAACCAGAGATAATAATTATGTCTGATCGACTCACTCGGATGGTGTCAACCGTACCGTCTTTCATAATATGTCTCCGGTAGCAATTCGTCTGCAGTTTGTAATTAGTGCCACTATAGTTCAAAATAAATCCTAATAAACAAAAAAAAAAAAACATTTAGGCACAGGAGATCATCGGCTGCAGAATGGTTATATAAAATTTTGTGTCTGTAATAATAATTTATAATTACACCAATGATAGCCGAGCTCACCTTTCATATGTCGACAGCCTCGCGTGCTAAGTCAAGATATTTGATTTGTTTATCTTTCTTAGCTTTTACGAAGTTCTCGTCATGCGGGATGATAACATCGATTATCATTACGCGGCCCAGCCCTCTGGTCTATCTATTACTGCTAAGCCAGGTTTATTGTCCTGTCAGTAATGAAAGGCAGATTCCAGTACATCATGACATAGTTTATCTCGAGAACTGGGTCGGGCACATACTTGTAATACGGTACCCTCGGAATCAACATTGTATTTCAAAGCAACTTGCTGGTGAACAACCCTGGTCAGTAGTTTATACCTGTACAAGTACTCCCCGTTAGCAAGATGAAAACAACCAATAAATCTGTAATTATAATCAAATTGACTTTGAGATCGTAAAGAAATAAAAATTCTATTTACATTACGCTAATTTTGTTTGTCCTTATGTTTTACATTCGATCTCTAAATGGTAGTTTGCGAGGGTAGCGGGGATCTATCAACTCCGGCAAAACACATTTCTGATAAAATGTTTCTAATTTTAAAATTTTGTCTGCCGTCCAAAACGCATCATCTCTTTCAATCATATCTATTTCTATGCCATTTGGAGTCCAAATAACAAAATAGCAAAACTTTCTTTTTGTAATCATTAGTTGGCCTTGAACTTGATAGTAATAATTATGTGTTTTTTTTAGTTTTAGACCATTTGTGGTTTCCACACAAAATGTAATCTTTTTTTGCCGTACTGCCTCCAGAGGTGTAAGGCCTGCTGCTGACGATGGGCATTTTATTTCAATGAGACTATCTGTCCCTAAAAGACCATCTGGACTCGCACCAAGGTATGGTTTATCCATACATATGAATAAACCACATGGTATTACTTGTTGTTTAGTTTCATTTTCTAAATCTGCAATAGCGGTTGTCTCATGTGCCTTACCATATCGAGTTGCATCGTTCCCGGTAAATGTAGAATACAACATATTTTTTAAAGTCGCAGTACAAGGCGTAGAATCCTTCATCTTACATATTTGGCCGAACAAAGATGCGGTTATTCGTTTTTTGCGTTCCACGATCCACAAATCACAGTTGGATTGTGTGATAGTTTTCTTTTCTAACTCTTCAATTTCATTACTATTTAGTGATATGGAAAGAAGAAAATCATTTTTATTTTTTTCTAAAATATCGGGTGGCATATCGGGCTCTTGCTCCAAATCACCATAATGTTTATCGGCCGTTTTAAAACGCTTACTCCTTTTGGTACCGCGTGATTTAAACAGTTCCCTTCTCTTTTTATCCTGTGCTAATTTATTTTTCATTTTATTTACGTACTTGTCTGTATAGGAGTACGATGTTTCAGGGCATATAACCTTTTGTATTTTACTTAAAAAACTATAATCGTTTGTGTTGTAGTGCCCTACTGCGGAAAAACATCTTCCTTCGTACGTCCCTCTTTGCG
This sequence comes from Euclidia mi, assembly GCA_944739405.2. Lineage (NCBI taxonomy): Eukaryota > Metazoa > Arthropoda > Insecta > Lepidoptera > Erebidae > Euclidia > Euclidia mi. The sequence continues at coordinate 59,017,725 of OX123184.2, read as the reverse complement.
TGAAATTAACTCGCTTGCTGGCAAGGAACTTTGCGATAATACTATTAAATTGTTCTGCAGCATTATTCGTCTCTTGAAGGAGCAAGCTTTCTGCATTTTGCAGAAGCCACCCAAGATTTTCAAAAATATCGCTCCAAATCCCGCACGATTTGAATTGTGGAACGAGATTTTCTTCGACCACTAATTTTGTGCAATAATATTCTTTGCAGTTATTATGACATCCGAATACGTGGCAAGGCCCATTCCGTAAGTCTTCTTGCAGGATTCTAACCTTGTCTGCTGTTTCAACCTCAAGTTTTTGCGCGTTTGCTACTGCCCCACTAACAGCGTTATTAAGTCGTCGTATTTTGTCTAAAAGCGCTTTACGTACAGATACAGGTACAAAGCCAACTTTATTCTGCGTTTTTTTTCCTATTTTTCTTAATTTGTTTGAATAATTACGCATCAAATGGTTAAAAAACAAATATTTCAAATGGTTACTGCATTCTATTTTTCTAATGTGAACGTGAGGTCCATATACCATTGCATCTCTAAGAGCATTCATTACACTGCTATCTCCATCACCAACTACTTTAGTATACATGAGCCCGTACATCTGCATGCTCACTTTAAAACCGTCTACAATGGCCGATGTCTCCATTTCGGTAGATGGACCCGAAAAGTTTTTAAAACACACATGTGTCGGAATTGAGGATTTTTTATTTTGAGCTATAGCACACACGCTACAATACGAATTTTTAACCCCAATGTACAGTACTTTTTTTGTACGGTGCCCTATGATACAACCTACACCAGAAAGTGAGTTAAAATTTGTACCATAACTGCGTTTAGCCCAGGAGCCGTCTGTAATGACGGTCACAAAAGGTACACCTTGTAGGACTTCATTGTTTTGCAGAGCCAGTCGTCTTTCTTCTGCACCTGCTTCTAGCATAAGCTGTAAGGCTATGTCCTTTCGGATAATGCCTAACTTTTTATTATTTTTTACATAATATGATTCACTCATATTAGGCAAATTTAAGCTAGCACACACTTCATCAAGCTGGCTCCACCCATTGCCAGTTTGTGTAATACCTTCAATTACATTTAAATTAATAGGTATTTCTTTACTTCCCTGGTTTGACTTCTGAGATTCAATGTTTTCTATTTTATTGCAAAATTTGCACTTGAAAACAAATCGTGAGTAAAATCCAATTCTGTTTTCTTTGATAAATTCCATGTGCAATTGCTGAAATAGACAAGCAATATCCACTATTCTATTTCCATCTAAAGTCGCACTATCCTGACAATTAGCGGATTCAAAAGAGAAATCGTAGTTGTCTGAAATCGATTCCGAATCACTGGATTTGTTATATTCATGTGTTGAAATCGAATTTGATTCTTCCTGTGTGATTCTGCAAACACGTAACTCAATTACAATATGCATAAACTGTCAAAAATGCATTTTACTAGCAGTGGCTATTACGGATTCCATACTTACAAAAACGGCGTGTTATGAGCAAAATCAACCTCTGATTCGATGATATCCCAATCAGTTTGAGTTGGATTGACTCTGGGGCTAGTCTAATCATAAGGATCATTTTGTACACGTACATTTTTACACCGTAAAGCCTTCTCTGGTTGTAAAGCTGTCTCATGTACTTGTGCTTGAACCACAATTTGTTTAAATGACTCACAAGGAGACCTAAAAGCAACATAGGTAACTAAGATGAAGTTAGACATAACGAAAGAATCAACAATTCAAAACCTCAACGAACACAGTTGGTTGCCGAATTGACCTAAAATTTAATAACTACGGTACATAAAAAAACTACTTACGATAGGGGTGTGGTCACATGAGAAATATCCGAACTGATCTGTTCACTAGCGTCATTTACTACAGGTAAATCACGTTGTGCAAACATTGTTTCATGAACATCTACTACACAGGTATCTTGCTCGAATGCATCTCGCGTTGATCTAAACATGAATTATACAAGGTTAAATTATCAAGCAAAACTACGCATCGCCAACATAATAAAAAAAAATCGAGTTATCAAACATAACACTCAAAATAATTCTTACGGTTGAGACGTATCCAGTATAGGAGCAATATTTTCTTTATTCATGAACCATGCACTCAATGCTCTCTTGAATTTTTTTTTGCGTGGGGCACTTAGTTTTAGGCGCCCTTTTGTTCCCATTCGCCAATCTTTTGTATCTGTTCCATAAAAATAACAGCAATATAAGAAACCTAAACACTAAAATAATTTGTTTTATGAAAGTAATGCTCTTATTAATGTGTACTTAATTTATTTGTTATTGACATTAGATTATTTTAGGCAGTATTCTAAAGACGTGTAAGGCTTCTTAAAATGCAGACATGTACCTAAGTTTTATCGAAGTAAAGAAGTAGGTAAAAAAAACTAATATAAAACGTCACATAATAATTTGTGACAACCCTCGTACATCGACTTCGGACACGAGTTTGAAGCACGTGGCGAGTCTCGATGCAACACGTCGCGGCGTTTGATACCTCAGCATGATGTTCAGCTGATGCCAATTCAAGAAATGTAGTACCTAAATTGGTACCTATACATAATAATACAATATAGAACTAGGTACACACATATTTTTTATGGTGTTAAAATTTTCAAATGAGTTCTATCGCCCTAGGTGGATCAGAAAGAACTGTCAGACTAGTACTGACTAAAATCCACCATATTCCTTAAATTTCCCTTTACGTTCCAGGGTCACAATTGACTGAGTCCCGCGACCCCAGAAATATCGGTACGGTTCGTTATCAATAAGGTACCCCGAGTGCTACAAGCACAATATAGGTAATTACCTAATATAATTACCGTGCCAGAAGTGCCGCAGAAGGGTTTTACATAATGAACTAGCTGTTCCTCGTTGTTTTACCCCTGCTGCTCGGCTCCTATTGATCATAGCGTTATGAGTACGTTCGATAAATGGCCTATCCTATCTAACAAAAAAAAAGCACCTCTAATTGGCCTAGTTGAAAACAAATGATTTGTTCCAAAATATTTTTTTCAATTCGAACCTGTAGTTCCGGAGATTAGCGTGTTCAACCAAATAAACAAACTCTTCAGCTACATAATACAATTATTTTTTGTCTACGCGAAACCAGATAAGTACACCTGTCTAATGTCTATTATTTTTGTGTAAAATATCTATCCGCGATGCAGACGCCGCGCGCCGCCGCGTGCCGCCGCCGCGCCTGCGCGTGACTAGTCTACACACACACGGACGGCGGACGTAAAACATCGTGGCGGGATTTTATCTTCCAAGGAATTTTAAATTTTTGTTGGTTAGCCGAGAGTAGAAAATCAGGAGATTTTTCGACGCTCTGCGATTCTGCTGGATTCTCAATCGCCGGCACAATACAGAGTGTTGGATATCCGTTACGGAATGAAATAATAATAACCAAATGGACTTGCCCTTGAAAACAGCGGCGACCCGGACCGTAAGGTGCTATTGACGGACATCGTGGATTTTAATCAGTACAAGTGGTACAAGTCTGACAGTCCCTCCCGTCCCACCCTGGGTGGGAGGACTCATTTGATGATTTTACCACGTAATAAAAAGGTCACTAAATAGATAGGTGAGTAGGTACTGTAAAGAGTTATTACTAAAACTCTTTAGTAATGTGCTGCTGGCGGGTGTGAAAGAAATAAATGGTTCGAATATTCTGAATGATATTGTTTTTAGACAGATGTGTCATCGTGGAAAGAAAGCTTATAAAAATATAAGGATTGTTGTATCGGCCGCGTCCACGTAAACACTTCGATGAATACACGCTGAATCCCGTACCACGGTGTATCTCTGGGCTCCCCTCCCCCCCCGTCACAGTACCTAGAGATTAGTTGTAACAAATTATATGACTTACCCATTGTTAATTTTAATTTGTTTACACCTGTTCTTCAATGAACCAACACAATCTTACTGGCACTAAAGCACATAGGTAGGTATGTGACTAAAGTCCATTCAAAACAATTACAAAATAACAAATTCGGAGTCCAAGCAATGCCAAGTCAAACAGATAAAGTAGGTAACGAAATCCAAAGTTCAAGCCAGGGGTCAATTTAGAGTAGTAACATAAAGCGTAGATAATATAGGTAGTCAACATACACGTCATACGAACGATGTAGGCCGCAGTAGACTGAGCCAAACTCAGACAGCCGCGCTCGGCGCCGTGACACGTCTGGTTCATGTGTGCGTGCGCGTCGTCCCCCCGCACCGCAACCGGGGGTAACTTTATTCAGTGAGATGCACGATAGTTCAGAGTAAAAGGCGCGCGTGATAAAATACAAAAAGGCCTTTGGAAGAAGGGGTTTTATGAAAAAACCACTGCATCATCAAATTTCAAATAAAATTTATTGAATTTTTCGAGAAATTTGCTGTGTCGGTACAGGCTTCGTTTTTGAAATTTGATGCTTCTTTTATTTCTAATTTACGCTCAAAGTTGTGTTAAAATTAGCCAAAAAAACGAAACTTTAGAAGCTCGTTACTTTTTATTGCCTTATTATTTTACAATTCTGCTTCCGTACAGACAAAATTAATAATGAGACAAAACGATATCATGTTTAACTTTGGATGTACATAGTCAAATAGTGGAGTAAAACCCCCCCGAAGTTTGTATGGAAAAAAATTTGACTTGAGTCGCCTTAAAACTCGAAATTATTTCCCTCCTCTATCTGGTTTGCTCGCCGTGTCTTGAATACGATTTCTTGCGGATTCTACTTCTTTTTGCTCCGATTTGATTAGTTTGGAATTGAATTGTATATCAATACAATTCAAATATACGTCAAAAAATATCAATTTTTGAACGTATATTTGAACAGAAATATTTAGGTATGAGTAACTAGATAGGACAAATACCAATTTAAGTTATTGCTTAATGTGTAAACATAGACTAAGTTACCAGGAGGCTCACGTAATCTCATGTAGATTGGCAGTCCCAACTCAATTAAGCAAATAAAAAGTTGTTGTTACCACTGATAAATTATGTTATACAAAGAGCCAACAGTTTGAGCATAGTAGGTAAGAGGTATTCCAGGCTCTTAGTACTCCCCCCCGTAGGATCTCCACCTTGTCGTGAGGGGGGGGGGGCTCAGTAACCGTGGCTGAGGTCCAACACCCACGGTGAAGCTAAGCGGGATCCCGGGAGGGGACGCACCACGTGGGCTTGCGTGGGGCCTGCGTAGGATGCGTCCCAGGGTGCGGGTGCGGGGGACAGTTCTATCTGTCCCTCGCAGTCGGGTGCGATCGCGGGAGGAGAGGTGTGTCGGTGTTGCGTTGCCGCGCGCCCTGTCTCCCGCGACCAAATGGGGGCGAACCATAGTTGCGTCGCGGTGGGCCGCAGAGGAAAAGGAGATACGGTGTTGCGTTGCCGTCCTCCCTATCCTCTGCGGCCGCTGGGTGTTTTGACGGCGAAGCTCAACACCTTCATCCGCCAAGGGGGTTTCGTTCGGGGCTCGTCTGACCATCTGGTGGGCCAATACCCGTCGGGGGGTAGCGAGGAATGCTTCGGTGAAATCCTGCCCTCCGACACATGGGTACATGAGGAGCACGGGTTGGTTTTTAGTCAGTAAGAGTTTGACAGTCCCCTTCGTCCTTCCCCCCAGGACGGAGGGACTAAATGAGGATTTTCCAACACGACACCAAAAAAAAAGGCTCTTAGTACTAATTATGTCTTAGTACTAAGACGAAAATTAGATATGAAATATCTAAGTAGCTGTCAGACTCTAGCACTTCATGACGGAGATGGAGCAAGAAGATGATGGGAGAATGACAAGTAAATGGACGTCTATCGTCGCATTCCCAAAACGAGAAGGATATTTGGTAGAAGAATGGATTCTTCTACCTTATACTTGTTTTGACTATTTGAATGACGTCAATGACTCTACTCTCCGGCACTTCTGAGTGTATTACTCGGCACCAAGTAACGACAAGAACTTTCAAATAGCTGAGAGCTTCAGCATGCTTTCTTACTCTGCAGATTTTAATGACATAATTTGAATCATAAAATATAAAGAGATTAAAAATACAGCGATATAAAATAAAGAGCTCGTTCAAAGCATTAGCTTTTATGTTTCATTATTAGTCGGGAAACACATCGTTTACCGTTCTACTTAGAACAAAACAATCTTTACCATTGCTCGGAATAACAATACACCTCGTATATTCTTTATAGTGGAGGTACTTAAAAGTTTAATGTCAGGTAACACAAAACATAAACGAACCATTTTCTGGAAAAGGCATTGTCACTAAATTGTGGTTTCTCCAGTTCGTAATTGATGAAAAACTTTCTACAATATAGCGCTAACGTAGAATGAGAGTCGTTGTCGCTTAGAGCCCGATCAAGTCCCTAAACCACTACGGGAAGTACAATTGCAAGTGGTTACGACTAACAAGCGCTGTGTTGTTCTAGTTTTACCATCGCTAGCGTTACATAAAAGGAAACCTGAAGCGGCTCTCCGTTTATGCTTTTGAAATTTACAATTCCAGCAAATCATCGACGATAGAACCATAATACCGCTTTATGTTCTAATAGTCTTATTATTCACTGTTATTATGTACTACGCTTTCCACTTATACTAATTATTTTGATAACATTTTAGCATACGCGAATTTAGGCCTAAAATTATATTATATATATTTACAAACCATTTATCTATAATGTGCACATAAGCAATTAAATCAGGCCCAAAGTAATGTAATCATATTTCTAAAATGATATTATTGATTTTTCTACTTCGAACAAGTTCAATTATTGAAACAATTAATTCGCGTACTGAATATAAAGTACCTACTGCGAAAGTTCCTAAAGATCACGTTACGAACTGCCCGTGAACAGTCGATACAAATTGAAACATCATTGTTCTGCTAGTAATTGTTGAGAAACTAAGTTTGAATTTGTATGAAATGAAATGTATAGAAATTGGTTTTTGTTTATGTAAGTAAACGATACAAATAGGTAACTAGGACATACAAAACATATAAACATTCAATTAGAATGAATATAACCCAAATTGTCAGAAACATTTGTTCAATATAAACATAAATAGTATTAATTATGGAGTTGGTTGGTTTTGAAGGGTGTTATTGATAGTTATATCAATAACACCTTTAAAAACCAACCAACTCCAAGAGTAAAATCATACGGTTAATATTGCGAAGTGTAACTAATTAGCTCATCGATAGTGAAATAAAGATATGTCGCCAGTTTTAATCCGGCTCTGTACCATAGATATTTGTATTTCAACTGGTATATTAATTACGAGAGTTGCACCTGAGTCGAGGCGCGTGTTGACGGTAAATAAATCTATAGTTGGCGTCATATGCCGTTCACAAGTACGCGACTTAGGGCCCTCACCCGTGAGATATGCCATCTAGTCACGTTACAACTTTGAAGGTGACAATTTGACTCGACACTGTTTTGTTGTTGGCAGTGGCTTGTGCTTTGACAATACGGATACTGCATGCAAACCGCCACTGTGCGCTAGTTTATGGCGCGACGGATTACGTAATATCCAAATACCTACTTTACTACCCAAATTCATGATCGCCGAGTTTTAAATTCTTATGGCACATGAAACAATAATCAAAATGGAAAGCCGTGAAAACTTTTGTTACTCTCATTGCTACGGTGGCTTACGATGAATCATTGGAGATAATGCGAATAACGTTTTAGACAGCTTTAATGCTCTATTAGAACATACAGACCTTAATGTATAGAGATGGTACCTACTCATAAACGAGATAAGTATAATAATCTACATTTATTTACTAGATATGATCATATACCTACCTACTTACCTTTTTGTGTTAAAAAATTCAATTACTTATTTTGCTGGATATTTATAAGCTTCAGATTTTAGATACCTCAGAATATAGATACCCTACCATATAGTGTATTGAATAACATTCTGGTATTTTTAGGGTGAATAAGATTTCGTCGAACGACGATGAATGTATACTGAAAAGTTTCTGAAATAGGTATGAAAGATATTCAGATAAAAGTTATATAAAACGATAGTCAAGCGAAAATCTCAACGGTGAAAATGTTAACATCCCAATGTTGGAAAACATTTTCTAAATGAACGACCTTCATTTACATAAAACATCTGTAAAATATTGAAACTTCGACAAGATTTTCAAATTTATTATAACAGGAATATATAACTTTATCCTTGATTTTCTTATTCTGAAATTACAGAGGTAAGGAATAAAAATTAGAAATAAAATTGTTACTTGAGTAAAGCCAGACCAAAATCGCAACAATTTATGAGGACGATTCTACTATCCTTGTCGTTTATTTCTAGAGCTTTCTATTTAATTGAATACAAAAGTTAAACGCCCAGAGTTACTTTATTTTCGGATGAATATTTGCAAAGTCTATTTTCTCTGAAAGTAAGCATTCACAGGCATTATTTTCCTTTTTTTAATTAATTGTAAATTACGTGACGATAACTGAGTTAATTTGTTAATTTTGGTATTAAATAATCTCTGGTTGCAATTAATTGTGGAAAGATCTGATTGTTGGATTACTCCAATTTAATATTGCCCAAAACATTTTTACGAACAGTTATCATAATTGCCTATTTCAATTGGAACTTACATAACACTTTAATATTTGTGACGTGGTGCAGATGCCCTTGGCTATTCTCTCGTGTTTAGAGATGTACAGTGTATACCAAGTTATTAAAACAAATATATCGTGCGTAGGGATACCATCCGACGCCGAAATGCACGTCACCATAAGCTTCGACCCAAATATATATATATATACTCCCAGCCGATATCGGCTACGGTGACTACAACTGATCAATTATTATTGACGACCGGTTGGTGTAGCGGGAGTGTAAGCGACTGCTACGCCGAAGGTCGCGGGTTCGATTCCCGCTCAAGTCAAACATTTGTGTGCATGAACATGGATGTTTGTCTTGGTCTGGGTGTTTCTATGTATAATATGTATGTATTTACAAAAAAAAATAGTATATATGTATGTTTATCCATTATCTAGTACCCATAGTACAAGCTCTGCTTAGTTTGGGACTAGATGGTGTTGTGTGAATGTGGTAGAATATTATATTATTATTATTATCATTAGAAGAGCTATTAGCTGTCGCATGTGCCCTCTGATGGCTGCAGTATCTAATTTTATGTGTAAACGTGCGCAAGCATTGGTTACATGTGAGAATCCCGTCGACATAGTTATAAGCGATGGCTGCTGGTGGTTTAGCCTTAAGAACATCACGTTTCGCATCCAGTTCGGATTGCCTCTGCTCTTCGAAGTCACCCACTTTGTTCCTCATCAAACGCCTCCACTCAGAGCGGCAACTGGCGTTTTTCTCCCAAGTCTGGGCATCAATGTTGCACCTCTTCATGTGCCTTTTCTGAACGTCCTTGAAGCGTAAGAACTGGCCACCTTGTTTCCGCCTGCCGTTGTGGAGTTCAGAAAAGAAGATGCGTTTTGCCATTCTCTCATTAGGCATTTGTGAGACATGTCCACACCTTCGAAGCTGCCGCCGCATCAAGGACGCTTCTATGCCGGCGACATTTGCGCGTCGAAGCACTTCAGTATTTCTTATCCGATCCGACCATTTGATTTTGAGAATGTCCTGTCAGTACTTTAAATGAAACCTGTCCAGCGTTCGTATGTGTTTCCTATAAAGGACCCATGTCTCCGAAGAATATAATAGATTTGGGAGAACTACGGCCATGTAAATGGAAATTTTTGTCGAGAGCTTCAAATCATGTGATTGTAAAACCTTGGCTCGTAGTTTACCGAAAGCAGCTGATGCAGCGCCTATGCGATGATTTATTTCAGCATCAACGTCGCACTTAGATGTAATTGTGCTGCCTAGGTATTTGAAACTATCTACTTGATTCAGCTCAGCCCCGCCAATGTACACCTTGATCGGTTCCGTAGCTCCATAAGGGTCCATTGCCATAACCTCAGTCTTCTTCACACTGATTTTGAGACCGAAACGGCAACAGGCTTCCTGGAGATTCGTTATCAGGTTCTGAAGCTCCCGTGGATAGTTAGCTACCAAACACAGATTATCCGCATACATGATCTCTGTTATTAAGGCGTGTGATACCTTAGAATAGGCTTTTAATCTGGCTTGGTTGAAAAGTCCGCCATCAGTCCGGAAACTTATTTTGATGCCAGCAGTAGCCTCGAGCGATTCACTGACTACGACAGAAAAGTAGAGAGCAAACAGTGTTGGTGCTAGAACACAACCCTGCTTGACTCCACAACTCACAGGAAAGAAATCTGACTGATCGCCATTGTAAGTTACACAGCAAGTCATTTGGTCGTGTAGAAGCCGAATCACTCGCACAAACTTCTCAGGGCAACCTAATTTGGCCAGTATGGTGTAAAGGGCTTCCCGCGGCACACAGTCGAATGCTTTCTCTAAGTCCACAAAGCACATATACAAAGGTTGGCTTTGTTCTCGACTTTTTCCCTGGAGTTCGCGGACAGAAAAGATTGCTTCGCAGGTCACGAAACCCAAATTGAGTTTCTGGCAGTACGTCCTCCGAAATAGGTAAAAGCCGGTTGAGGAGAATTTTGGCAAATATCTTCCCAGGTACAGAGAGCAGCGATATACCCCGGTAAAAGTTGCAATCAGAACGGTCCCGTTTGTTTTTATATAGGTCCATCGACCCAAATAATTAGTGGGCGACTACTAGTAAAGTAGTTCAAAGATAACTCTGTACGTGCTTTTACACTGATTGTTTTTAATTTACGTCGATCGTCTGTGAGAGGGTGATGTTACCACGGCAACTTAGCTTTATCATACAAAATACATGAAACAATGATTTAAGAATTAGTTTACCGCTTCTGATGACTAAGTTTCTTCAGTGAACCACTGGAGGCTGAAATTCATTTGACGGTTTAACATAAGATCATTGTTAATTATCATTTGCTGAAAGGTGACCTAAAACTTGCATGTCTGAGAGTTCTCCATGATAATCTCAAAAGATACATGAAGTCTGCAAACATGGACTTGTCCAGAATGGTCGACTACGGCCTTCTCATAGGGAGGAGAAGCCAGTGCTTGGCAGTGGGTGTTTTAGATACCTCTGTTTTTATTCTTCACAAGAGGATACGCGCATTTTTTATTTAACCTTTTCTGCCCGATCGTGTGGTAAGTTCGAAAAATCTCTTCTTAGTCGTCCCTAAAAGCTCTCCAAGGAACATAAATGGCAAGATTCACTAACGGTTTCGGTTGGATGGTTTCTGTCAGTCAGTCAATAACGGAAGAATTTTGTATATACAGATATTGATAAAAAGTGCATAATTTCGATGATTACTCATATCAAGATATTTTCAAATCCCTTAAATATGCACGTGACCAGATTATAATATCCTATCCTACAATAAATGAAATAAGTACGTCCGACTTTAAAAATCCATTTGACAAACACTCCTTCGCAAAAATACACAACATGCTTACCTATCTATTCAACGGCACTAAAATAAAAATTCATGTACACCATAACAATGTTATATACCCTTCACTTAGCGAGATACCGCAAATCTTAAAGGAAAACCACGATATCTCTATAGCGGGACATTTAGGCGCAATCAGAATGTTAAGTCGTATTAAGGAAAGATTTTATTGGAAAAATATGAGGAGTGATATAGAAAATTATATAAAAAAGTGTTCATCATGTCAAATCAACAAATCCTTACGCCAAATTAACAGAGCCCCAATGATTATAACTTCTACATCGACGTCTCCCTTCGAAAGATTAGCCATTGACATTGTCGGACCTCTTCCTGAATCCGGCTCAGCCAAGCTTCGGTTCATTTTAACCATGCAAGATGACCTAACCAAGTTTTCTCTAGCTTATCCTCTCCGTAGTAATACCGCCGAAGAATCCTGCGAATGTTTTCTCCATTTTATTTCCCTGTTTGGCATTCCTAAGCACATACTTACCGACCAGGGCACAAATTTTACCGCTGATTTGTTTAAAAAGACCTGCGAGTTTTTAAAGATCAAACAGTTATGGTCCACGCCTTACCATCCACAAACGCAAGGCGCATTGGAGAGATCTCATTCAACTCTTAAAGAATACCTTAGACCGTATATAAATGAAAACCAAGATAACTGGCCGCTATATGTGTACACAGCCATGTTGGCATATAACACAACGGTACATACAACCACACACTACTCACCATACGAACTCCTGTTCGGACACAAACCTCATATTCCAGATTCTGTTTATGACGACAGCTCCAACACTACTTACCCTGAATATGTTAAAATGGTGCAACACCGCATGAAACATACACGTGATAAAGCCCTGGAATATATACAAAAATCTAAAACGAATTCTAAAGCGTATTATGATTCTCATACTCGCCCTGTAACATACAAGGTTGGCGATTATGTCTTGTTAAAGAATCACCTTAGACTCCGTAAAGCCTTGTCACCCGTATGGAAAGGCCCGTACAAGGTTGTTAAGTTACATGGTAACCATACACTATCCCTACTAATAAATAGACGCCATGTGAAGCATCACTTCGATGAAGTTAAGCACGTGAACGTCCAAGAATCAGGTACTGTGACCTGAAACCATTTGCCTTTGTCGTAGGATTAAATTTGTATATACACCTTTTTTACTTTTTATTATTTTAGATACACGCGTAGGTAATATAAAAATGTTATACGAAAAACATAAACATTTCTTAAAGAATTATTAGAATGTTTCTTTTCATTACAGCATACTGGCCCAATGTCACCCCGAATTGCTACATCCAATCAACACAAGTTCCGGTATATACTTTGACCCAATTGGCGAACTCAAAATTCGTATTAGCCATCTAGACATAGTAACACCATATGATATCTCGTATATTGAACCCCATATACAAAATATAAATTCGGTTCTAGGTACAATGCGCTTTATGTGTAACCAGATTCAATCAGAAATATCCCATAGTTTCGAATGTCACGATATATTACAACCGTTAACAGTTCGTTATGACGATATAGTTACTGAATATTCGACTATTACTCATCTGTTAAGCAAGAGGTTCAAACGAGGGGCGTGGATAGGTGGCATTGGCACTTTGTCCAAAACCATATTTGGTACTCTGGACGAAAATGACGCTGTCAAATACGACACCGCCATCCGAAATGTACAAGATAACGAAAAAAGACTGGCCTCGTTAATGAAAGAAAATATTTTAATAACTACTACTGTCTTATCGCAATTTAACGATACATTACGTATTGTAAAACTCAACGAGGCCAGCCTTAATCAAGCTATCGACAATTTCTCTTTGAAATTTAAAAATATAACAGCTATATCAAACGAATTAAATATTAAAACGAACATTAATTCCATTATTAACAGAATAGAAGCCTCCTTACTAACTTTATCTTTTCGGTTAGAAGACATAACAAACGCTATATTATCATGCAGTCGAAACATCCTACACCCGGCCGTTATATCGCCCACACAGTTATACCAAGAAATTGTCGATAACTATAGATACTTACCTGTAGACCTTAAGTTACCTGTAAGCTTAGCATTAGATAATATTCATAGTTTAATAAATATATCTAGTATAGTTTGCTATAGTTTAAACAACAAAATTGTCTTCGTTTTGAAGATACCTTTAGTATCGCCTAAGGTATACAATTTGTTTCACAACATTACCAATGCCACACAATAGTGTAAACCCGAACTCTTTTAGCTTTATAATACCTAGTAGTAAATACATAGCAATGACCAAAGATAAAACAGAATACTGTAGCCTCGACTCATTGAAGGAATGCATAGCGATAAGCGCCCGCGAGTATGTCTGTGACGTCATGACCGTGTTCCCAACCAGTGCGAATCCCAGTTGCGAAAGTGAGCTATTATCGAATGTGATAAGTGTTTTACCAGTGCAGTGTCAAACAGACTTCCTACACGGACTCATAGACTTATGGAAACCGTTACACAGTAATGAGTGGATTTATGTACAATCCCGTAGTAATAGAAAGAAAGAAAGAAAGATACATTTATTGCTGCCAATGAAACACAAGTCACAAGAGATACAGTTAAATTCAATCAAGAAAACAGTAAAAGTTCTACGTACCTATACTAGACAAAAAGAAAAACAAATAAAAAAAACAAACAATAGTGTGAAATATCATGTACCTACATAAAGAGAATAATTTTACAGCTGATATTGTGTCTCACGAAGCAGCAACCAGGTGCTCATCTCGACATATGCCAGGCCACTAAGGTCTGGCGCCGGTTTTCAGACGAACCCTGTTGTGAAGGCACGGATGACAAGTGGACCCGAGCCGTCCACCATTACATGCTTGTGTAGTGACTGGTGATGTATGCATATGTATATGTTTGGATATAACGAGAGCATAAAATACTTAAATACATTAATAAATCATGATTCATATGAACAATACTTATAAATAGTAAGATATATATAAATGAAAGATGTAAACAAAAGTTTGTCTTATATGTTTTTATACGTGTTAATAAATAGTTATAAAACTGGCTGACGACACGGCAAGCGGCGAAGCGGCGTCAGCCAGAAGATACGCTCCTAGGTATAAATATTTACCTGTTTATGTGACGGCAAAAATCAGCCGGGACTTGCGTGGCGGCTCGGCGGGGCCGCCGGACACAACATAACGCAGCGCGCCGTACTCGGAGCGTCACGTGTATAAAAATTAGATAAAACCGTAGATGTGAATCGAAACGTTTTATTGATAGTAATAACATATTAATTGGTATATTGTAACTACTGCTCGACCGAAAAGGCGTGATAATTGTTTGTAACTCGTTTGCGAGACTACTTACGTCAGTGTTTATATTGTGTTTAGTCTAAATTATGTTTGAAGCTTGCTATGTCAATGTAATACTTTGTTGACAAAAATTGACATGCTAGCAAGAAGATCAAGGAAAATATTAACTAGTAATCCGCAGAGCACGGTAAGTTGCGTCCTTAGATACCTAATAATAATTCATAATATGCTTTTATAATTAGTATTGATAAATAATTTAAAATAGGTAGGTACATTGATTAATTTTATTACATTACAACGTCAGTATGACATATTAAAATATATTATTATATATATGTTAAATATTAAATATATCAGTATCACATTATACACCGTTATTTTTTAATTAGTACAAAAACTTTAAGGACAGATTAGCGAAGATATTATTATCATATATGTGACGTAAGAATTTCATAATATCAATAAAGAGCAAAGTTATTATCATTTGTTTATTGTAGAAAATCTCACTTAAATCATAGTCATATTTTACAATCCATTCACAAATTCATTGATAATATTCCATCCTGCTCATTCGCATTCTCTCTGTCGCACTTATGATGTAGGTAGCCATAGAAAATAAAATGAAGAAAAATAATATATGTAGGTAGTTATTTTTTAATTTTGTTAATTCTACCCTCTCCTTCATACTTCATTCGGGCTTAGGACCGGTAAAATTTATCGTTTAACAAGTAATTAAATACGGAGGTATGTAATTAGAAAGCAAACAAATATCAAAATAAAAGAAGGTGTTCTGGACTAAAAGAAAAGAGTAATATTGGCGTATTTATGAAGTTAGAATCATCTGCTATTTACAAATATTATTTTATCATCATCATGTCAGCCTAGAGACGTCCACTGCTGGACATAGGCCTTCCTCAAGGTGTGTGGAGAACACAGACCGATTTTGAGCCGCCCGCATCAAATTATTATTTACTTAAGTACGTATTATTTACTAAACTTACAAGTATTTCCATTGTCCTTCGAAATGTCCACCACCGTTGTCAAAAGCATCCAATATGCACTGTTTTAACAAAATTGTTTGACACTGACCGGATCACTTTTGTACACTCACAATAAGATGTCCATGGGTACACAGCTGCACTCGCCATTTTTCCACTCAAAAACTACGCACGAAGCATACATACTCCCGTGATATGAACTGATATGATAGGCCATCACGTCGGGCAAACGTGGACAAACAATTAACTTTTGCAACGAAGTTCGATACGCTCACTTTAGCTAACAATTTAGTACTGTTTTTCGCATCGTCGGGGCGTGGCGCAGGCGCAGAGGGGCGGGAGGGGGAGGGGAGTTTATCAATGGTTCATTTTACTATGATACTCGTAATAGTACTCGGGTCGGTCATAGTATTAGTATTGCATTTACCAATTATCACGTATTTTTGTGGATAGTTTTGAGACAGTTTTGGGACTTAGTGTTTTTATTTTTTAACTACATAAATATGATCAGTTAAAGATACTTAGTGCTGTGTTAAATTTTTTGTACTAATTAAAAAATAGCGGTGTATATGAGGTATTAATTAAATTATGGATTGCATTAAATATGAAAAATATATATAAGTATATAAATGTAAAAATTGAATTAAATTAGAAAAATTACCTAAATGATAAAAAATTTAATTAAATTAAAATAATAATAATTTAATACTTAAATTTACTAATCAATCAATTATTTAATTTCAGATGCTACCTGTTTGTATAGTCACGAAAGAGCAACATACGTCGCCTCGTAATTGTAGCGCCTAAGCGAGACCAACTACGCATACGGCGGACGCGATGAATCGGTGGAGCGCAGTGCAGTGAGGACAAGTAAAGAAACCTCAAAATCACCAACATATTATAGGCACCGATTACACGACCAGACAAACACATCAATGCAGCCATCAAATAAACGACATATCCATCCGAATGTTGACAAAATCCTTTTGTGTTTCAAAAAGATATTGTCGTAAGCGAACTCTAAAAACAGGCAACGAATTTAACTGTCGTAATGGTGGTGGTAGATTGTTCCACACCTTTGATGCAGCGTAACGAAAGGAGCCACGGAACGCTGCTGAAAAGTGTTGTTGGATGGATAGCTGCTGCGAACACTGCCTGCTTTCACATTCCCTCCTGCGCGTCATCCATGACAACTTATTATACAGATAAAGAGGCTCCCGGTGTTTTATAATATTAAAAAGTAGACATGCTAGGTGTAATTTGCGCCGTGATTTAATTTTTAAGATACCGTTTTTGTTCAGGAAAGGTGTTACATGAGTTCTAGGGGGTATCGTGAAACAAAACGTGGCTGCCGCATTCTGAACTCTCTGTATAAGACGTTTTGTTCGAGCCAATAGACGTGGACCATACACGGTGTCGGCATAATTTAGTTTTGACAACACTAGAGACTCGACTAACTGAACACGTAGTGTTTGCGACAAATAGGGTCTTATCTTATACAGCATTTTCAGCCGGTAAAAGCAATTCTGTACAGACGCAGCTATATGCTTTTCAAACCGTAGGCTCGTGTCCATTATCAGTCCAAGATTCTTGGCTTCATATACCCGTTCTATAGATTCACCTAAAATATTAACGTTAAAGTTTGACGGTAAAGAGTTTAAATGGTGATTCGTACCAAATATCATGTACTTGGTCTTGGACGGGTTTAAAACCAGACAATTTTTTTCGGACCATGCCGCTATCCTATTCAGATCCTCGTTCAAAGCCTTTACTGCGCTATGGTACTGACTAGGTTTAAAAGATATATACAGCTGTACGTCATCAGCATACATGTGATAGTGACAGTTCTTAATACATGATGGTAAGTCAGCGCAATATAAAATAAATAAAATTGGGCCCAGAATTGAGCCTTGGGGCACACCTCGCTTTACACTAGATAGATCTGATGTCCTCGTAGTGCCATCACAAAATTTCAGTTCCACATACTGCCTACGGTTACTTAGGTAGCTGTGAAACCACCGTATAGCTTTATGGTCAAAACCATAAAACTGCAGCTTTGACAAAAGGATCGAAATGTTTATTGCATCAAATGCGCGGGAGTAGTCCAACAGAACCAGTAAAGTACTCATACCTTGGTCTTGGGCCGTTAAGATGTTATCCGTAACGTCTAGTAGTGCTGTGGAGGTACTGCGCTTCTTTCTAAAGCCCGATTGTGAAACAGGTAAAATGGTTTATTTTTCTATATATGCCGTTAGCTGGTTACACACCACCCTTTCCAAGATCTTAGAGAGGCATGGCAGAATGCTTATAGGACGAAGGTCCTTAATACTTATCGGGTTGTTAGTCTTAGGGATAGGTCTTACGGTCGCAATCTTCCAATCGGCCGGAAACTCTGATGTCAAAATTGACATGTTAATTATATCGGTAATTTTACCAAGTGAAAGGGGAAGTGTGAGCATTATCATTTCTAAGTTTATGTTGTCACAGCCTTCTGCATTAGATTTAAGTCCAAAAATAATACGCGATATAGCCTCTGGGGATACAGGTAACAATTTAAAAGGTGATGTATTAAGAGGGACTGAGCTGTGACTATGAAACTCGAAGTATGTCAAATAAGATATATCTGCCTTATCAGTACCAGGAACATTCAGAAAATGATTGTTAATTAAGTCGGGGTCAGAAAAATGAGGCGGGAGTTCCGATTGTCTTTTAGTAGGCACTATTGTCTTTTTTAAATTTTGCCATAACATTTTGGGGTATTTTAGCTTACTGTTAATATTTTGCTTAAAATACGCATTTTTTTCTCTATGCAGTGAGTCGACAACTAATGATTTTAAATCATTATAATATTTTTTTTGGAGGCAGCTCCTGTCTTTCTGTATTGGGCTAGTGCATTATCCCGTAACCTCATCATAAGTTTGATATTGGCTGTAATCCATGGATATGACGCGTCTTTTATGAGACGTGTTTTAAGAGGTGCATGTGTATTGAACACTGTTACCATCAGTTGGGAAAACACATAAAGCAGTTCATCTACAGTACTAAACACAGAACTGTCAAAATTCAGTGCTAATAAATCCCTGTGAAGGCTATCTTCTGAAATATATTTAACAGGTCTGTAGTTTATACGGTAGGGTTTCAGTTTCTCTCTCTTAATGTGAAATTCGCATACAATTACCGAGTGGCCATTTGCACACCTAAAATCTTCGACCCTCAAATTCCTAACTGGTAAATCTGTGCATACCAAGTCTATTAAGGTTTGACTTGCATCAGTAAAATTTGTAGGGGAGAAAACTACTTCCGCAAGACTAAGAGTGTTCAAAAATTCCAGAATCTTCTTCGTTTTTCCTTCATGTAACCTTAAATAATTTACGTTAAAGTCACCAAGCAACACGACGTAATCGCAATGACTCACACTTGTAACTGCAGACGTGACTGCGTCTGGGAAGACCTCCAAGTCATGCCACGGCGGACGATATGCCGTGCCAACAGCGATACGTTTGCTATTTATTGTTAATTGCAACCACATTTGTTCGACAGTCTCATGACGGCTATCGTAGGGCAAAGTTACATTACGCACACTCAGACCTCGCCTCAAGTAGAACCCCACTCCTCCGCCACGGCCCGAGCGCACAGCGTCGGGGCGCGGCGAGTGACGCAGATGAAACCCCGGCACGAAAGGTGCCCGCGAGTCCTCTCCCGGCCTAAGCCACGTCTCGTTTACCGCCATAATGTCTAGGCTATATCTATCAAATAATGCAATAAAGTCGTCTTGATTAGTACAGAGGGACCCCACATTAATAAATCCAACTTTTAGGTACTTTTCGATCACAGACATGATAATAGTGTGTCATAGTAGGTCCGTTTCCACACAATAGTTAAAAATAAATTCAAGATAGCGGATTTATATACATTAGGAAAGTAGTCATTGTACATTAATGCACAGTATAGTTTATGGCAAGTTCTTGTAAATATATAAAAGATTTTCGTAGGGCTTGTAAGTGTACAGTATATTTTTATATATGTAAATAAAGATAAATAATGTATAATACTATTAATGTGAGCAGAGATGTGTGGTATGACGTGCCAATAAACAGGATTTATAGCGAGCATGTTATCGGGCTGAATGTTATCAGTACGCGTAAAATAATTACAATATATAAGTGGTGTGAACCGAATACAATAACTGTAAGTATATGTATATAGTAAATGTATAGTGTTCAGAATAAAAGTGATTATAAATAAAATAATACAATACAATATAAATGAATTTGATTTATAATGTGTTAACCTCGTGTATAGTAAAACATAATCGCAAGACTCTGTACACAGGCACACATAATAGGCGCACATATAAGTATGCATGAAGCAGTGATCAAAGGTAGGATTATTGTAGCAAATGCAATTGGGATGATGAACAGAGCTCGAAACTAGGCTCCATCGTGAAATATAAAAATTTAAAAACTTTGCGAGACACAATAGCGGCAAGTGAAATAAATAAATAAGGCAGTAAATGAACTGGTAAGCTTCATTAAATAAATAATCCAATAACAAATGCGAGTATAAACGCAGTAAAGAAATTACATACAGTTTTAGAATTAGTAAAATCATCAAACTAAGGCTACACCAAAAATTTTTAAAATGTCTTTGTCGCTGCGTATTCGCTCCGCTGCCTTTCCATCTTCCTTACGAGCCAGTATTTTACCGTCACGTGTCCAGACGTACTTCCATTTCTGTTGCTGGCCAGCCTGCTTCGCGTGGTAAAATAAACGTTTGTTTGTAGGCGTAAGTCGTTGGTTAATGTAAACGCGTCGCGATGAGCCAGTCACTTCGACGTCAGCTGATGTTAGTACACGTCGCACTCGCGCCGCGCGCAGTACACAATCACGCGTTGCTCGCCGAGCGAACCTTACACTTATTAAGCGCGGTCTTTGTGATGCGGGGTCAGCAGGTGTCGTGCTCGTGGGTTCCTCGATTCGGTTACGTCTAGTCGACCCTATACGCTGCACATGGACAACATCTTTCTCGTCAATATCCGCGCCCAATTTAACAGCCAGAGTCCTGACAAGATGCATTACACTCTCGTCCTTGTGTTTCGGGATTCCAGCTATCTCGATATCGTTGAGAAGGAGTTCCTGGTCGCGTTCGTTGAGCTGACACTTCAATTCAGTAACGGTATCTTCAAGGGAAGCCGTGTCAGTCGTAACTTGAAGTGTGGCTTGGTTTTCTAAGGCCGTGATCCTGCTGTCCATTATATCAATGGCATCGTTACACGATTTTAAGGCAGAATTAAAATCTATGCGACACTCTCGTACTTCTGCACGCAACGCACTCAGCTCGCTCCTGATAGCTCGCATTTCGAGAACTAAGTCCATTTTTGCACCTGTATTGGTGTCGGATGTTATTGTGTCGCTGTCAGTCGGCGCGGGACTAGTTCGAGGCTCGGGGGTGTAGTAGCCCGCTCTCCCTTTGCCTTCGGCGTGTAAGGTGTCTTTGCAACCAGGGCACACCCATCCCTTACTAATATCTGAACCCCCAGGCGAGGTAACACAGCCTCGGTGGTACGCCGCAGAACATTTACTGCATTTAACGGCAGCGCTTGCTGCCAGAAATTTGCCACACCCGTTGCACTTCACCATATTGCGAGTATCGATCAGTGGAATAGGTAGTGTGATGTTATAATATATTATGTAATATGCGCAGGCGCAGTATTGATAAACAAAACAGTCAGGTAGTACGGTTTTAGATAGTACAAATTCTTCAGTATAGATGGCGCTGACCGTAAGGTTTGTTGCAATGGAGATTTTATCTGGTATATAATATACAGTTTAGCACCACTTTATCACACAAACTGTTCAGCCACCGGGTTGCGCACATTGCACATATAAACACTACTTTTTTATTACGACAATTGTTTTTCACTGTTCGTATTTATCTATAGGGTAGATTATAAATGTTGTTGTAATGTTTCGATTTTTAAGTAAGTGGAATATGGTCTTGCACTACACAGGAAGTCCGGATAACAGTGTATATTATGTAACAATCTGGTTTAAAACTTTTAAAATAATCTTCACTACTTTAGATGCACTTATTATATTTTTATAGCGAATAAAAACGCGACGGGTCAACGACCGATTTGACATCCGTGACGTCACGTAATAAACTGTACATCGAATGTTCAGATAGGAAAATACCTGATGTAGACATTATTGGCACAGGAATTCTTAGTATTCCAAACAACTGTATCGCGCATTATAAAACTACAAAATAAATACCCAAGTTTAAAAACTTAAGTATTAATGTTTCTGTCATCCATACCAACTTTAACATTTTGAACGATTCCTGTTGCAATATACATAAGTTTAATAGTGTAAATAATGAGCCTCCTTTGAAATTACAAAACATCGACTTAGACGTTTTTACAAAAACGAAATCAAGGCTAAAATCCGTATCTGATGCGACGGACAGTATTTTAAACCAACATCCAATAATAAAGTACGAGGCTCATTACTCGATTATAATTATCTTTATAATTTGTATCTTGTCTATTTTCTTTATTTTTAAGTTGTTTTTGTGTATTAAATCGCGCAACCGTCTCATCCTACATTTCCCTACACTTTCTCAACCAGTTCCAGTTAACTTACCTTCCAGTCAGACCTTGGAACCCGAACCTGTCACTCCCGCAAAAATGGGCAAACACCATCCCGAAACAGAAAACCTTCCTTCTCCTAGTATTAGGACTAATGTGTAAATTTACCAATCTGCTTTCCTAAACATCGAAATTTCTACCCCGATGTTTAGTCTACCCCTGGGAGGTGTTATAGATACGTATAGTACCCTTTCTCGCACTCCATACATTCCTTTCTGCTTACTCAACATTTATCACTAGTAGCCATAGAAAGCCCTAAGGTGCTCCTCAGTCTCTGTCCAATATCCAAACCAGACGGTTGCCTTAGCCTTAATTAAGTATTTTATTTTTTTAAAACCCATTTTCCTTGAGGCTCACAACAGTTCGCAAAGCAAGGGCGTAGAAAAGAACGGGCAAGAAAACTCCCGGTCACGCTTTTTCATCGCCAGGTTTTGCACAATACATAACAATTTCAATTTTGTAAGGTGCTGCAACTGTTACACCTTCTTTGTCATTTCAAAGTCAAGTCAAAGTCAAAATCCTTTATTCATTTGGGTCACAATGTGACACTTATGAACGTCAAAATGATAAATTCATAAAATAATTACTTAAAGACTACATTTACATTTACTGCCACGTTCGCAAAGCAAGGGCGTAGAACCATGAGAAAGAGAGAATAAAACTCACGGTCACTCTTTTTCATCGCCAGATTTTGCATAATACACAAAATTACATTTTGTAAGGTGCTGCAACTGTTACACCTTCTATATCACTTGTATATATTTACTGTACATAATAATAGTCAAGCATAATTCTTAATTTTAATTTTGATGTTTATTTAGTTAGCCTCCTCAGAATAGACATGGTGAAACAGGAACATCCACTTACATTATATATACCTAATAATGCAGGCAATCCGTGTAAGTGATCAGAGCCATGATGGAAATTGATGCAGTTAAATATTAAAATGTAATACCAGCCCGCAAGACCGACATCGACCAGTCATCGCAAGTACCACCAGTTCACGAGTATGACGCACGGGCCAGCCATCATCTCTTCGTAGTTTTGTTCCAGCTGCACATCTTTTGAAGCCATCGATCTCAAAATGCCATAGCAGCATCTGACTCAGGCAAGCCATAAGTATTTTTTTTATTATAAAGTAACTATTTAAAAAATTTCTAACGTATAATCAACTTCATTTGTTCAATGTTTAATTTCTGTTATTATATTGTTTTATCCCATGATTAAAAGTTTTGCTTAGAAAAGTGTGAAATTGTGGAAGCTAATCGTAAACAGACCGTTTTCAAATATTTATTTCACAACCAGGTCAATATAATTATGTACTTAATTATGCCAAACTGCCATAGTATCTGTAGTTTCCGTATAAGTACTAGAATCGCAAGCAAATGGACAAATAAAGGTGGCGGTATTATATGGTTTCCATGTGATTCAATTTAGGAACCTTAAAATGTATTTTCCATATATATTTTAGTATATTTTCCATTTAACCTGTTTATTATTTCACCCAGTTTGTTTTTAAAATTACTTAATTTTCTGCTAATTTCAGGTAAATATCACCCACTGCTGGATATCACCTAAATCAGTGTGAGTTCTAAATAATCCGATTTCGACCTGAACAAATTCATCGGCTAACTTTTGCAACCTTTATCGAGTTGCATATTGAAGACGCAGCAAATGCAGAACATTTACAGGGTAGAAATCTCTTTTAGCACAGTATTAATAAACGTAATCATACAATATTCAAAAAACGTTTGTAACACTGATACTTAGTTCAGCGCCCGGTGGTTTGGTTCTGCATTCTCAGAGAATATCGCCGTAACGTAACACTATCCTCACTATTGCACCAAATTCAATTATTGAAATTTCCGGAAGCCCAAGCTGTCTCGTTGGTGTTTGTATCTATTGTCTATCTATGGAAGAGATGTTCTAGGCACGGATGCTATTATTGCGGAAGCTGGAAACTAGCCTAGAATAAACCCCTCTCGATCCTACCTCTCATACTGTCTTAAGCTCAGTGTAACGGGTTCTGGTAGTAGTAAAACGCAGAAAAGGTTCTATGCGTTTATTTGCTGAGTATTGCCTCGCTTCCTATGCCGAGTATGGCCGACCAACAACACGACACTGGCCTGAACACTAAGGGCTGCAGTCTCCCACGCTGTTCCCTCCGGTAGTGTGTAGGCAGGCTGCTCGAAGGCTGCGCGTAGCGGTAGATCCTCGCAGGCCGTTGGCTCAGCTGGCAGGTGCCGGCGGTGTGTGTGCGATGAGCGGGGCAGGCCAGACTCTTCGGCAGAGGTGACGCCGAAGGCGATGCAGGAAAGTGTAGCGGTCTAGGAGCGTAGCCGAAGTCTTAGGGTGAACCTGGAACCTGAAGGAAAGCAGCATTAGGAGAGCCACAACCAATAGAGTCAGGCAGGCGGCGTCAGCCGGCCTCAGCTAGCAGGTAGAGAGATGGGCA
This sequence comes from Euclidia mi, assembly GCA_944739405.2. Taxonomy (NCBI): domain Eukaryota; kingdom Metazoa; phylum Arthropoda; class Insecta; order Lepidoptera; family Erebidae; genus Euclidia; species Euclidia mi. The sequence goes on along the minus strand of OX123184.2, from coordinate 58,992,840 downwards.
GTACTTTAACGCAGTAAATGTAGTAACTCACCCACAGCTGGGACCAGGATACACGTAGAATGTATATGGATATAGCGGTATAGAATAGAGTAGCGGTAGTAGGTTAGTGTAGAGTAGCGGTGACGGCCTCTCTGTCGGCCCCTTTATATACCGGCCCTCCATCAGCGTTGGTGTCGGCGCATTGCCAAATAAGGGCAAAACTTACGAGCGCGAACGATGGCCTTCCCTGATTGGCCGAGCGTATGGACGGTATTATGACGTACACTCGGTAGGTACCGGACATACGTTACAATACCGCCCGCCTTAGGAGAGGATTTTACGTGGCTAACAAGGAAAATCCGACTAGCTGCGTTAGGTCTATGAGTCCGCTACTGTCCAAGCTAAGACGGCATATAGAGAGAAGGAAGGGAAAGTCTTCTACGGTTTGGAACAAATAGTTAGGCACCATAGTGTATAAGTTTTAGGTCCTTAATGTGCCAAAACCCAATAGAATTTCCAGACGCGTCCGACAACTCGTAAACGAGGGGCGACTTTTTATTAATCACTGTGCACTTCACGAATTTAGGGGCTAGTTTCTTACAGAAGGACTTATCCTTGTCGCTCTGATAAAAAGTCCTTTTCCACACAGTGTCTCCTACATTAAACTCAGCTGGTTTAAGGCGTAAATTATACGTTTGGGAATTCCTAGCATGAGCTTGAATGAGGAGTGCCTGAACTTTGTCAAATATGCCTGATAAGTGACCTATGTTTTCTGCGTAATCGTCCCTAGGTATGTATACTATATCATCAGCGTCCGTGTCGACATAGTGTGAGCCGCATGGAACTAATTCACGTCCATAGACTAAAAAACTAGGTGTATAGCCCGTGACTTCATTAACTGCAGTATTTAATGCAAACTGCACCTTAGGTAGGAGAGTGTCCCATAATCTCTAGTCATTTCCTACAAACGCCGCTATGTTAGAACCAATGGTTTTATTATAGCGTTCGACCGTATTCACATGTGGGGAATATTTAGGAGTATAATGAAGATTAGGGATTTTGTACTTGCGCAACATAGCTTTTAAAGTAAGAAGCACTGACCAACTGTTTACCATTGTCCAATATAATTGTAGATGGTATACCATGAACTAAAAATATTTTTCTTTCAAAATATTAGTTATTATTTCAGCAGTTGCGCGCCTGATACGAAAAAGTAGACAGTATTTACTAAAACAGCAAGTTACTACAAAGATGTAGGCGTTTTGTTAATAGTAACGCAGTGCTAAGCGCTTGTAAGTTTTAAATATACCGAAATGCCCCAAAGTGGGTTCGGCATGGTTCTCTAGTATGGCATTATTTCGATCAGAAGAAAGTAGTACTTCTTTCCATTCGAACTCCTTACGTAGCATACACCTAGATTTAATCAAACGATAAAATTTATTATTTTTAATAGAATAGTCTGGATAGTCATTAGGCGAAGATAAACAACCATTGTAGGTGGCTGAATACCATTGATCAGTGTCAACATTAGGATCATTCACGTTATTATTATTCGCGTTAATTATATTTACAGGTAGGGATCGTGATAACGCATCGGCTATAATATTATCTGCACCGCGCCGATGCTTTATTTCGAAGTTAAAGGCTGACAGACGAACCGACCACCGAGCTAATCTACCAGTCGGGTTGCTCAAGTTTAGGAACCATTTCAGTGCAGAATGGTCAGTATACACCACGAACTTTAACCCGTTATCTAAATAACAGCGCCAATATTCGAGGGCTGTTAGAACTGCTAATGTCTCCCGTTCTGTTATACTGTAGTTTTGTTCCTGTGCATTTAGTGACCTACTCATTTAAGCGATAGGTAGTTCCACGCCATCTGTTTCTTGTGTAAGTAGCCCACCGATGCCGCTCGCACTCGCATCTGTGTGAACTTGAAAAGGTTTCTCGTAATCGGGACACGATAATATTGGTGCGGAGCTTAACAATTGTTTTAGTTTACAAAACGAGTCATCAGCTTCCACCGACCACTGAAATGGTGCGGCTTTCTTACCGGTAGAGGTAAGTTTGTTCAGAGGACCGGCAATAGTACTAAAATTTGGTATAAATTGCCGATACCATGATGCAATGCCTAAGAACCTTTTGACTTATTTTTTATTCTTAGGCGTAGCATATTGAAGAATGGCTTCCACCTTACATGGGTCTACTTGTAATCCTTTAGAGTTTACTACGTAGCCCAAGTACTTCAATTCATCACGGAAGAATTTAGATTTTTCTAAGTTAATGGTAAGGTTGGCCGATTTTAATTTTTCGTATACTTTATTTAATAGTGACACGTGAGCATTAAAAGATGGCGATATAAGCACGATATCATCTAAAAAAACGAATACAGAGTTTTCGAACTCAGGACTGTTCGTAAACAAGTGATCCACCAAACGCTGTTGTGTCGCAGGCGCATTCGTTAAACCAAACGGCATAGTCACAAATCTAAATGTTCCTCTAGTAGGCACATAGAACGCAGTCTTATCACGATCACATTCGCGAAGAGGCGTCTGCCAAAAGGACTTAGATAAGTCTATACTACTTAGATTTCTAGCGTTCCTAAGGTTGTCTAAAATTTCGGATACGTAAGGTAGTTTATACGCGTTTTTTTAGTAATAGAATTAAGTTTCCGACTATCTAAACAAAACCTTAGTTTACCATCCTTCTTAGGCGTTAGTAAAATCGGTGACGACTACGGACTTTCGCATTTTTCTACCACTCCCAATGCAAGCATTTCGTCTAATTCGTCAATAATTATTTTTAATTTCGCCGGCGGTAACCTATAATATCTTTGGCGTATCGGCGCAGAATCGCCAGTGTCTATTGCATGTTCTATTAAGTCCGTCCTAACCCGGTTTTTTCAGTAAAAATCGACTCGTATTGCTTTATGATTAACTTATCCGTTTGTTGTGACTCACTCAACTCACTAAAAGATTGCAATACGTTCGTGTTACTTAGCTTATTTTCACTTAACACACTACACGGCAATGTTTTAGACATGCATACGGATGCGATATGGTTAGGCAGTAATTTAAATAGTTTCCAGAAATCGATGCCTAAAATTAAATTACTTGTAACTTCTGGAATAAATAAGCTTTCAATAAGTGGGTTTGATTATTAAAAGTAGTGGGTAAGTTGATAAAACCGCGCGGCAACAATATATTTCCACCCGCGGACCGAATGGAATTAGTGTTGTGACACTGCTGTATTTCTAACCCGGTTTTAGTAATTACCTCCAGATGGGAGTTGTTACCTAAAATTGTAATGGCTGAACCGGAATCGAGCAATCCACAAATAGGTAAACTGTTAATCGTTACGTTAACATAGGGCCGTAGGTCATTTTTAGGTTTATTGTCCAGGATCGAGGCGACGGAATAACTTGAGAAATACACTTTTAGAGTGTTTAGCCAATTTCTCCAATCATCTTTGTCAAAATTGGTCGAATAGGTTGTAGAACCTAATTTAGATTTTGACATGCCCCGATCCTGACCAACTAGTTTTTTGGTTTCGACGATTTACAGTTCGGGCAGTTAGGGAATGTCACATCCCTACGGCCGCACTTGAAGCAAATTGCGAACCGATCGCGTTTGCATTCATTCAAACTGTGATCATTGATACGGCAGCGCGGGCAGTACTTGGACGTGACTAGAGCGACAGAGCTAGGTTTAGACTTAGGTTTGCTAGGTTCGTTGTTCTCAGTGTATTCGGACGTACCCTCTATAGTAGCAACGGGATAATTATTGTAGGAATTATTACGCGCTCGGTTATTAGGTTTGTGACTGTAAGCTAGGTCTGGTGCCAACGTGTCGTTATTATAATACGGTTCGCGGAATTGAGAGTTCAAACATTTCATCCGTTCGTAGTTTAAACATAACGTCTGCAGTGTTGCTATACTGTCTATTGAAGATATTGACGGAGCTAGCACTAGCGAGTAGCATGGACGTATATTATGCAATAGAATGTCTAACTTTTCGCGTACGGACAATCGCTTTGACGGTGACAGCCTAGCGAACAGCTGATTCATAATCGAGAGATAAATTATTATAGTTTCGGTAGCACCTTAAGTACGTCGGCGGATTTCATTTAATAACCGGTAGTCATAATCGTACGGTGTGAAATCGTCTATTAACTTAGTGGTGAGTTCTTCCCATGTAGTGAAATATTCTTTTAAGCCGCGATACCAGTGAAGTGCGTTACCGGTGAATATTTCGGAGGCATATGATAAAATTTTAGTAGAAGGTAGATTACGCGCGGTTTGGAATTCGGTTACGCGTTGTAGGAACGCTCGGACGCATCCCGTACCGTCGTATTTTAGCTTAGACAGTTCGCTAACTCTCAAATGCTCGCAATGCAATACTGGGGCTAACCCAGCCTGCGTCGAGGTAGACGGCGCAGGTTGGGCCTCAGCCACAGCATCAGCTGAGCGAACAGCTGATTGCTCAATGGCGGACAGCTCCGCCGAGAGCTTATCGAACCGGCTGCACAAGTCGGTTATTCGTTTTGAATACGCCGTAGGACGTTCCATCCTACGGAGTCTGTGGAATATGTGGTTGTGCAGTGCGGTAGACCTCCTAGCTAGGTTCGGGTCGTAAGAAAGAGATAACGAATTTAGTCGCTTGACCAGCTCAGAGACGGCCTCGCTAGCGCCCTCGAAGTCCACCGCTATGGCTAGACCCGACTCCAAGATGTCATCATTTGGAATGGCTTCCAGTAATTCAGGGAGCTGCTTCCGCAGACCTAGGACAGAGGTAGCCGGCTCCTCACCTCTAATCGCAACCTCGTAAGCTAACTCGCTTTTATTTAACAGAAAGTATTTTATGGGGTGTGAGCCCATTGTGTATGTAATAAATCAGCTGCGTAAGTATACACTACACACTACACTAAGTGCGCAAGCGTTCCGCTCTTACAAATGGCCTACTTTACGATTAGGCGTAAAAGTTCGACCGTTAGGACTAATTAGAAAAACGTTAGAATTCAAAATTGCGAACTAGTACGTAGTAGGTAGTTACACTAAAAGGTAGACAATTAGTATAGCAAAACGTACCGGTTCGCTGTAGCCGCACCTCCTCGCTTACAATAATGGAGACCTGCTAGAAGAGAACTCGAGCACGGAAAGCGAGACAATAACCCACGGAGGCGCCACTGTAACGGGTTCTGGTAGTAGTAAAACGCAGAAAAGATTCTATGCGTTTATTTGCTGAGTATTGCCTCGCTTCCTATGCCGAGTATGACCGACCAACAACACGACACTGGCCTGAACACTAAGGGCTGCAGTCTCCCACGCTGTTCCCTCCGGTAGTGTGTAGGCAGGCTGCTCGAAGGCTGCGCGTAGCGGTAGATCTTCGCAGGCCGTTGGCTCAGCTGGCAGGTGCCGGCGGTGTGTGTGCGATGAGCGGGGCAGGCCAGATTCTTCAGCAGAGGTGACGCCGAAGGCGATGCAGGAAAGTGTAGCGGTCTAGGAGCGTAGCCGGAGTCTTAGGGTGAACCTGGAACCTGAAGGAAAGCAGCATTAGGAGAGCCACAACCAATAGAGTCAGGCAGGCGGCGTCAGCCGGCCTCAGCTAGCAGGTAGAGAGATGGGCAGTACGCTAACGCAGTAAATGTAGTAACTCACCCACAGCTGGGACCAGGATACACGTAGAATGTATATGGATATAGCGGTATAGAATAGAGTAGCGGTAGTAGGTTAGTGTAGAGTAGCGGTGACGGCCTCTCTGTCGGCCCCTTTATATACCGGCCCTCCATCAGCGTTGGTGTCGGCGCATTGCCAAATAAGGGCAAAACTTACGAGCGCGGACGATGGCCTTCCCTGATTGGCCGAGCGTATGGACGGTATTATGACGTACACTCGGTAGGTACCGGATATACGTTACATCAGAGTGAGAGGTCTGCGAACGCCGCGACTTTTACGATGTAATAGTAAAGCTGATCAAGGTGACGGCTATGAGGTAGGGGGATCTCGTGGGTCCTCCGAGGGCCAGCCATAGGACATTCTGGCGTTATCTTTATCCCTTCGATCTCTACTGCTTTCTCCTCTATTTTCTTCTTATCCCTTCTACCGCACTCTCTCCTCCTCCTTCTTGTTTATTTTGTTTCTCCAATTATTTCCAACATGCTAGAAATAATTTCACTATTGTAAGCGTAAGTTTGCTATACTACAGCTTAACATGAAGCTTAACCAGATAACGGCCTTCAAGGATCATGACAAGCAATGTTCGCATTTTAGACACAAGTAAACTCAGGTTTTTCGTATATAGGTACATTGTAAACATGGTCTTGTTCAGGTGTATAAAAGAAAATGAATATACTTAAATTCAAAATACTCGACAAACTTGTATTATATCTTAACTAGGTTTAGCATTGTCCCATTGTTTAAGTAACATTATTTCGCCAGTATAAAACTTAAATTTTATCACGACACCTCTTAGTCTAAACTTGCAGCGAAAATTCCAATATAGGTTTTCTTTTTTAGATAAAAAGTAAAAATACCAGCCTTACCTAGCGTAGAATATTATAAAAACTAAATCAACTAAAATCGACGTTACTCACTTATCATCACGTCGAATAAAATATTTTTGATAATGTATCTTCTTCTTGATAAATTGGATATATTATTAATTGGGGAAATTTCACTTTAATTTTTTAATTCAGTATACACGTAGAACCATTTTGAGTCCTAATTTATTTGGCGCGAGTAATCATAATACTGCATCAATAGTTAGTAGTTCACCGGGTTGAGCTATATTCAGAGGTCTCGAATTCAATAGGCGGCCGACTAAGTGTAACACTTGATATCACCCTGGCATTCCACAATTTTGTCCAATCGATTGTTTTCTGCTCTAATTGTGTAATAGATTACCAGTTTAGCCACCTTTAGATGTGTCGACATCAACTAAATTATATTTAAGGGTTGCCAAAGCAACTTGAAACTTATTTTACGAACTAGACAGTCTAGACTGTGGAATTGAATGATATATTGATGCTAAGAATATTAACAACAAGTAAAATGTTTGTCTTCGTACCCAGCTGTAACTTTATAATATCCTGTCATAAAAAACATAATGCGTGCTTTAATTATCATGGTAAAATGTTGCTAATATCAGCATATTTTCATAATTGTCCTTTACCAACATTATCATTCATAAACGTGCTCAAAATCCGGTGTTTAATGTATTTTTGGGCAAATAAATTTCAGGATTGTAACTAGAATCAATATTAATATTTTGAATGTATTTTCCTCGACGTTTATATGGCAAATTAATTTTCTCGTCAGCATTCTACGTACTTAGTATCGGACAACACCCATAAATGCAGAGTAAACATTGATGACGTGTTAAAGCTTAGTAAGCCCGTAGGATACCTTTTAGGGAATTTACAACTAAGGTCCCGGCACTGGAACTATGCCTAATAGGCAAATTTAAACTCGCACAGTATCAAATTGTACCTAACCAGCGACTAGAGATATGAAAAGGTTCGATATACATACTGTAAACATTGTCCGTTTTAATTTTAAAGGTATAATTAGCTTCGAAGGAAATGTGTGTTAAAACGTAATATACTCGTAACAAATCTCAAGTTTGCCTGTAACATTTCCAAATTATACGTATTTTAGTGCCAAAATGCTAATTAACACAGCGAAAACGAGGGCCATGGAAATGAGCACTCGCCTTCGCCAGGAATCATGAAGAGAGCGGTCCCATTAACTTTTATTATTCGCCGTTTTAAAGCGTGTCGTCCAAATTAGTTGGCCCTATTCGCAGAACATCTTCGTTGCGCTTACAGCCTCTCATTACAGGAATGGCTCTCAAAATTAATTTATTTATTGTTGATGTAAGAATTATGAGTATCCTTCTGCTTGCTTGATTTAAATTGTTTGAAATGTAAACATGCGGAGGCAACCACATTTAATTGAAGAGTTTATGTTGACGTTATTCGCACGTAGACGTTTAGGTTTTGAACCAGGTTTGTTATACAGTAATCATTTTATTTACTGTAAAATATTTAAAAAGCAAAAAACGTATTTCAGTGGGTTTCATGTTGGTCAGTATGGGACCACCAATTGTCTAAAGGCTGTTATCGTTAACAATACAAAAGCGAGACTTGTTCTTCTTGAGAGGTACACTTCTCCGTTAAAACAGCCTTTGAATGGTTGAGTAATGCTTCGAATCAAGCCTTCTAAGTGAGAAGTATTTTAAGAAAATATGACGCGATAACGTGGCCTATATTCAATCAATCATTTGTCAGCAGAAAATTATTTCGAATTATAAAATCTGAATTGTAGATAACAGAAAATAGAGTGAATATCAGCGATTTCGTAGGCACTTCAGTTGAACATGACTAGTTTGTCTGCGAGTTAATACAAGTTTTTCATAATTGTTGATTGTTAAGCTTTAAGTTAGAATGCAGTTACAGTCAAGTGGTTTCTTGCGTAACAATGACATTTTATGTAAAATAAAAGCGGGATCTATTATAGTTACGACTCTTGCGATATTATGAATTAGACAAACTGTTTCCTACGATTGTGCTCTCTCGTTTATTCTACCAAATAGATACATCACCATCTAGTCTCAAACTAAGCAGAGTTTGTACTGTGGGTATTATACATAGAAACCCCCAGACCAAGAAAAACATTTATGTTCATGTACACAATGCTTGAGTTGAGCGAGACATTCCGTCTGAACCTTTAGAAAGAAGCTAACGTCAATCATCGATGGATAGAAAGGGCAGTCGAGGAGAAATAATAGAAGCGCAAATGCGTCTATTACGAGAATATCTCCTTAACTGCTCTTTCTAGGTTGCAGTGAAGCATGATGGTGGTCTGCAATAAGCATTTCGTTGTAACTCATCTGACGTGAATCTCCTTGCGTTTGGCAGACATATTTATAGTGGGGCTATTGGCACTCACTTACTTCCTTTTCTCACTTCTAGCTTTAGCTCAGTTTTGGTTACACTCTATACCTACTTAGTGTATACGGAATGAAGGTAAAAGATGATGATTGACCTATCGTCCTGTACCCGCTGTTTTTACTTGGTGGGAAAATGGAGCATTCAGTATGATACTTATTAGATCAAAATTAGCTCCGTAGCAAATTGTAGTGGTAAACTCTGGCTGATTTCGCTATATTGTATTCCAAGACAGTTTAACTTTTGTAGTTTTGTAGTTTTGTTTTTAATAAAGATTAATTAGGAAATTGTTCATGATTAACTATTTCAGAATGTAGCGCAAGTCAGTAACCCGAAAAAACTGAAACGGCTCTCTAAAACAAGAATCTTAAATACAAAAATCGTTATTTATAAACTATTAGCTATGGGATGTAACCAAATAGTTGTAGCTAACTAAAGTTGACTGGTCCGTTACTGTATCACCTGTGTAGTCAGGTTCTGTATACTAAGTTCTGACAGACGTGAACTTACAAGAAAAGTTAAACTGTCTTGGAATACAATATAGCGAAATCAGCCAGAGTTTACCACTACAATTTGCTACGGAGCTAATTTTGATCTAATAAGTATCATACTGAATGCTCCATTTTCCCACCAAGTAAAAACAGCGGGTACAGGACGATAGGTCAATCATCATCTTTTACCTTCATTCCGTATACACTAAGTAGGTATAGAGTGTAACCAAAATGGAAGATGTCCACTAAATACAAGCATAAACCAGGAACGAAAAACAAAAGATTATTTCTGTTGTTTTTCGTGAAAAGTATAAAAAGTGGCTTCACCTTTAATTAACAGTGAGTCATATTTAACTTAATGAGAGGTAGGAGTGTGTTTTTACTTGATTGGCTTCTCTCACAGTACAGGGCGAACTCTGTCTACATTTTGCACCTCATGGGAGTCATTTTTATGAATTGACTCGCTGGCACTAGCAGTATAGAAAGCTGTCAATGCAAAAGATATGCAAATTATAGCACAGCCTGATAAGGTATCATCTTATTACATTAATGAGGTAGATGATCGGAACGCTCCTTTTTAGCTGTACTAAAGTTTACGAGACATATAACTGTCTGTGTTTAAGCCAATATTCCTCCATAGTTACCAATGTGGTGGACATTTGAACAATGAGTCGGTCCATTTGCGCCAAACGTTCATAGCGCTACCAGTATTACGAAATCTTATTGCTTTGGCGTATGCAAGTCCAAGAGCATGACACAAATTCATCACAGGCCTTTCTTTGAGATAACATTTCAATAATGTTTCATCTAAAGGCATTCAAAATGTCTGTTCAGAGATCCTAAAACTCCGTAAGGACGAGTGCTCTATTGACCATAACATCTCATCTTTAACCTGCGTTATTTAAGGCTACTGCTCCGCACCCGTGGCTCATAGTATGATTTTAAATATCCTATAGCCTTCCTGGTTAAATGGGCTATCCAACACAAAATAATTATAACCAACCAAACAAATAAACTCTTCACCTTTATAATATTAGTAAATGCATAAAACATAGACGTGTAATGTGAGACCTAATTTGTAATCTGTCACATATATATTTGATTATTAACGGCCGCTTCCCATATTCGATCTATCCATGGATTCGAGATTAATGTATGACATATTTTGTATGGAGCTTTTGTCAAAAACGAATCTAAAGTCTCAAAATAATGGATAGATCGAATATTGAATTCAGTGGAAAATCTATTTGTTGTAGTCAGTTATGTTTACTTTAGGCTTCAATGAATACAACTGCGGTTCATCAATATAAAAATTGTACACCATCAAGATTATGACGACATGTAATGAAAATAGAAAATTGGAAGTAGTTAAAAACATCTTGTGATATTACTTACCTGTCTGTTCTACAGTCCGTTTCATATTTTCAGGTTTACCGATAATATGCTAAAGGCGTAAAATATACACAGTTGTTAATTAAATCTCTATTATTAACTGATACCGTAGACGTTAGTTATTGTTTGCTACGACAAGACTTAGTAGCAAAAGGCCCTAACTTTAGTTAGTAAAAGCACCTAACTTAAGAAGCTACTTCAAATTATGAGATACGACTCTTCACTGATGAATGACTTTAAAATTTATAGACTAGCAACGGTGACAATATTAGTCACTGTCTGACCACAATACTCGAATACTCTATCTACCGCCAACGCGAGGCTCATACAAATTATGTATATGTCCTACAGTCCACACACGGTTCCCTGTTCGAAATAACTCTACAATCGCATTTTACTGTTGAAGTAAGTTTTCAAGTTGATTTACGTAAGATATTGTTTTAGATTCGGTTTTATTATTACTGTGGTGTTTAGGGCATATGGTATAGAGCCTAAGATACATTTTTGTATTTATGTTTGGTAACAAATAAGTCTTACATAAAATTGATCAAAACCGATAAGTTTGCGTTTGAAAAAACAATAGAAATACATTATAATAATTAGCAATATTTTCTAGGGAAAATTTACAATGTTGGATTCTAACATTCGTGTATTACCTAGGTACATATAAGGGCCTCCGCAGACTAGCTTCTTTTAGCATCGGCGACCGGCGATTCAGTCGCTTTTTAGCATTCAGATGCAGCGTCCGAATCCTTACACCGCACACTGGAAGATGCCGATCGCGGCGACTTGTCACTTAAAATAATAACGTAAGGGGTCGTCCATTAATAACGTGATTTTATGTCTTTCTAATTTAAAACTTACTCTCTGATGATGATACCTGGGTAGGTTGGAGGCTTTACCACCTCTTCACATTCTTTATCAAAAGTTTTTTTTTTAGACAAAGTAAATAAACAAAATTTTTTATACAAAAAAGGCAGCGATAGCCGAGTGGATACACCAACAGACTGCCATGCAGAGGGTATCAGGTTCGAATCCACGGCGCACACCAATGACTTTTCGGAGTTATGTGCGTATTGAGTTGTTAATTATCGCTTGTCCCGTGCCTCGGAGAGCACGTTAAGCCGGCGGTCGCGGTTGTCATGAAGATCTTTGACAGTCGTTACAGGGCGTCAGTACCTACCTTCTAAATAAACTGACACTAGTCTAAACCCTGGAATATCGCTATCCCTTCGGGTTGCAAAGGTCAGACAGGCAGTCGCTCCGTGGAAAAGCTAATATTCAGCCAAATCCGGTTAGACTAGAAAACGGACCCCAGACTGAAACTGGGATAACGCTAATAGAAAGAAGAAAGTCAATAAAAAAATATTTTATCCAAAAAAGACATTGCGAGCTACGGTGTCAAAATTGAAGCTAAAATAAAAAAATATGACACTCATTATTCTCTTCATCTCTTACCTGATTTCAATTTGTTTTGGTCGGCGCCGTATGGACATTCATTCTCTTCCATACTTCTCAGTCACACACATTCATTCATCACTTCCCCCTTTTCTTACATATCTATTCTCACACAGTTATTCCATCTTTTATTTGGTCGCCCTCTCCCTCTCTACCCTCCTTTTTATCACTTGTTTACCTAAATACATAATCATCCACTCTTCTCATAAGATGTTTCTAAAGTGCAAATCTTTTCATCCATGGACGCTACTTGCAGACTACTTTGACATTTTCTCTATTTTGACATGGTAAAAAAATATTAATATATCATGCATCATTACCTTTAAGAACGCTATTTTAAAAGTATACTGGCTCATTTAAGTCTTAACTTGCAATAATTGCAATTCGATCTTGCAAAATATAAAAGCATATCAAACAAAGAATTCCAGAAATGGATCAGAAAATTCAGAGACTGGTGCACCTACATAAAAACAAAATATCCAGACCAAACTGAGGACATCCTCCTTTTTGAAGTGGGTTGATTAAAGCATCCAAAAGCAACGAAAGATCCTAATACAGGACTTTTCTGAATCCCTGCCAATCGAACGAACGATCGCCGTTTTATGATGCTTATAGGATAAAAATCTCTGGCTCAACAAAAACAAGGACACTTGATATCTGTCTACACTTATTTGTTCCTTCCACCTATCAAGACTCACGTGATTAAAGGACGACTCCTTACCATAGGTTGTCACTTATTTGTTAACCTAAAATAACACCGTGGGGTAATAAAATTCTTCTCCCCAGGGGCACAACTTGTATTTTTTCTTGCGATGGTAGTGTCATCTCCTAAAGTTGTCAGCCACGTGGCGTTAAAAAAAACTTCCATCTAGTCTGCTTAGCTATGTGAAAATATTACCCCAGGGAGTCAGTTACGCATGCATTAATTTCGCATCAATTCAGTCAAATGTTTGATAAACTAAGTTTACAGAGCCCTGCAAAGCTCCTTTTTTGGGTGCAGCGTCACAAGAAAACCTAAGATAATCTATTAAGATTTCTTAGTGGATAAGTTTCCGGAGCGGACGAGACTTTTCATATTATCATCGTTAATTTGGTGTACAATTAGTAATTGAATGAAATAATGAAGTTTTTTAACGTTAAGCACTTTAGTGTTATTTCAAATTTTTGATGCTTTGATGTAAACTACAAAAATAATTTATTTTGTACACTACACCTTTTATTAGCCGTTTGGGGTAATTTTATCCCAAAGTTTTATGTAATATTCTGTAACCGAAAATAAGGATATTATTATAGGGTTTGAGTAGTGACTGGCTTAAACAGAATAAATGTCGATAAAATTATGACAACTTATAATAAATATGTAAGTTTTTATTAAGGCAGTACACTATCAAGGGTGATGTACTAGATATTGACAAGGCGACCCTTATCATAGGTTATGATAAAGCTACACTAACTACTGCTTTCTTTATACCGATGAAAATATTAAGCAAGCAAAAGTCAGTATTTTTTACTTACATCCAAAAACCAGTTCTCGGATTACTTTCAGAGAGCATCATCTATCAATTCAAACGGTAATATTAATACAAAGAAATGAGTGCAGTACTGCCCATGCCATCTATTGTTTAGAGCATAAAATGTAAGCTATAACTTGCCAGTTTTCGATAGTAAAAGTCTATTAATAATAGAACATAATTTAACATCATTGTAACGAACATCATTTAATTATACTGGTATATTTATGTTTTTGATAGAAACCTATATAACTGACATTGTACAATTATTGTATTACAACGATGAAAAAATAAATCAATTTATCGATAGTCGACTCGGCCGATCACCATCACACACTACAGCACTACGGTCGCGGCGTCCGAACGCAGAGAGTCGCTAAAACGCGATGCAGCATCGAAACAGTTGCAAAATCGCCGGTCGCCGATGCTAAAAGAAGCTAGTCGGCGGTGGCTCTTAGACATGAAAATATTACGGAAACTGGCCGCTTCAGCTACTTTGTTAAAGATGTAATCGAATAACCGAAAACTGTATTTAGGAAGCGTCACCTAACACATCTTGGGAGACCTTATTCACTTATTCAGTGCAATCGACTTTGCAGTTGTGGACTACGGACGAACAGGTGGCATCAACCTAGTATAAGTTCTCTCTGGTGCATTATAACTGAAAATATGTGTTTTAAGCATGAATCTAACTATTTATAGTTCGTTAAAAAGTGAGAAATAGTGATGAGAATAAATATGACTGCCTTTTCAGTATATTTTTATACAAGACTTCACCCCCGTCTCAAGGGGACTTCATTTTATACTAGGTATATGTAGATGATATTAAACTCTGAATATTATTTTTATATAAATATTCCGTATATTTTCTTTTTTTTTATATTAGATAATTTTTTTATTTTGTTAAATTTTCATTATTTGGTACATTGCAGATGATTAATTATAACTATATACATGACTATCTTAAATAATCATACTGTCTAAGAATATATATGTACATAAAACTAAAAATAAAGAGTAAAAATAGATACATATGTACAGGTGTGTTTAGGCGTCGTAGAATGCCTCCGCATCAATATCATCGGGTAATGTGCCCAGAAGGCTGGCAGCATTGCCACGCTGGATGGCAATGCGGATTCTCTGAGCAAAGAATAAACCAGCCTTCTGGTCACGTGAGACGTCGACTAACCGTTTAGATATTACTCGGTATAGAGAACGAGCGCTCGGACCCCATGAGCCTAGCGTTTCCACCCCAATCGGCTCAAATACGCAATTAGCTACTAGATTACTATATTTGCGCCGTTTGAGGGTTTCCGCAGATGCAGCAGCAGCGCCAGCATGACCTCCCGAGCTTGGAACATGGGATGGCGCGAGGGTGTCTACGCAGGTTGCGTCCCACACCAAAGGCCTACCCATTTTCCATGGCAACAGTGACATACCGTCAGGTCTCTTCCCGTCGTCGCGTACCAAACCATTTGGTTCAAGTACAGCTGGTACACCAGACGCGACAAGAGCACGACGGATTATGTCATTTAGGTGAGCATGACGAGGAATCCTATCCGCGCTTCTGCTGCAGGATAGCCCATGGTGTCCGAGGCTATCGACGTCTTCTCCACAATGACATCGATGCGGAGAAACACACGGAGCACCTAAACGGAGACAAGTGGCGATACGGAACGTCTCATATGGTTCCTGTGTTGGACGATGGTAGTGCCTGATGCCATAGACCGCATTCCCATTCCCCCACAGCCAGCAAACGAGCACGCTCTGTAACATTAAAAGATGTATCCAAAAGAGTTTTCCTCACAATGTTACAAAGCGGCGCGTCCCACTGTCTTTGGGAGAATAGGTTGGTGGGCAAATCAGTGTTTGGACAAGCCATTTTCCAGGCGTTTATAGCTTCGGTTTTGCACAGCACTTCTGAGTTAACTAGTGTAGGTGATAATATTTTCCTAGTTAACTCTTCCGTGCTGTGAACCGACGACAGGAACGCCGGTAAACTGACACTGGAAATTTTGCGAACGCCGAGCCCACACAAACGTATGGGTAAAGATGCTTGTAGCCAGGCTCGGTCGTCCAAGTCCACATTTAATATATTTTTTAAAGTAACTGGTGTAATTTGGTCGATTTGTCCTAATAGTGTTAATTTTTTCCAAAGTTGTGATGATCTTAAGGCATGAGTAAATTTTGGGACGAAAAGGCAATATCGAATAATAGTATAAGCCGAATGTATATTAATTTTGAATAGACGATTTGAAATTTCACAAAAATTTTGTATTTTTTCTTCCAAGAAAGAATCAAAAGCTTCTTCAAATACGGGCGAACCTAGGAGGCGAAATGAACTCTTTTCAATAATTTTGATGTTTGGTGCCAAATGATTAAATTTAGATACTATCGAAAGTTTTTTTGTAGAGTCTGTTGTATTTATAAACAACTCACACTTACTAGAATTTAGTTCCAAGCCAATAGAAGCGAATTTATTTTTAATAAAAGCTAAATCTTGTAATACAATGTCTAGATCTCCTCCTAGGGTTCCGTCGTCTAAATACCATACATTAAATTTAGAATTTATTTGCCGAATAATGGGTTGTATAGCTAAGCTAAAAATGATTGGTCCAAGAGGGTCACCTTGTTGGCATCCAACTGCAGATTCCAAAAGATTGTCCTGAAATAGTAATTTTGTGGGATACCTGTAACATTGCCAAAGATATTTATAAATTTTAGGGGTTTCTAATTTTGCCTGTGCCAACAAAGTGTCCCTATTCACTGAATTGTAGGCTTTCTTCAAGTCAACCTTCAGAATGACCTCCCCATCACTACTTCCAAGATACGTCGAAAGGGCATGTATAGCAGCCTCACAACCTCCCTTTGAACCAAAACCTAGTTGGAGAGGTTGGAATTTATCAGATAGCTCCCTGCTGTAAAATTTACAGCATACCTTAGCTGCTATACGCCGATAAGTGCAACCTACGGCAATGGGACGGATGCCACCATCTCTCTTGTTAAGGGCGCACAGGTTGGCCCCATACAAGATATCAATGATAGCATCGTCCACATTACCGGAGAGCATCATATTTACTAGCGCAGTCAACTCCTTCAGAAGTGTATCGCCAGCCACCCCAGCACATGCACACACAAGATCTTTTAGATGCTGTGGTGTCAAGGCATCGAGGCCACCTGCCGAGCCACTTCGGAAGGAGCAAACCGCTGTTAAGACGTCCTTGGCCGTGGTGATTAGATGTTCTGATTCACTGTCGGGAGCTTCAGGAAAGGAAAGATCATTAATGGGCGCTGGATGCTTGCTCTTCAGACCCGCAAGCGTATCTGGAGAGCAAGGCGCCACCACATCACTGCTGAATAAGAGTCTAGACGCGCCCCGTATGTCGCCTTCCCTCAATTTGGATTCCACATATTGATACAGAGATTTATGCTTATTTGAAGTGAATTAAGGGTCCAAAGTGTTAGCCGAAATTTGACAATTATATTTAATTTGAGATGTTAATGAATTTTTGCCAGCCTGATTTTTATCAACATGTAGAATCCTATAAGGGAAAGTCAATAATTGCTCCCAGGCCGCTTTTGAGTTCTCCCTTTTCTTTCCGTATATTGAAAGTATACGGAATATTTATATTGAAAGTGAGGCAGCGATAGCCGAGTGGATATTCCAACAGACTGCCATGCAGAGGGTATCGGGTTCGAATCCACGGCGCGCACCAATGACTTTTCGGAGTTGTGTGCGTATTGAATTGTTAATTATTGCTTGTCCCGTGCCTCGGAGAGCACGTTAAGCCGTCGTCGGTCCCGACTGTCATGAAGATCTTTGACAGTCGTTACAGGGCGTCAGTACCTTCTAAATAAACTGACACTAGTCTAAACCATGGAATATCGCTATCCCTTCGGGTTGCGGAGGGCAGACAGGCAGTCGCTCCGTGTAAAAGCTAATATTCAGCCAAATCCGGTTAGACTAGAAAGCGGACTCCAGATTGAAAACTGGGATAACGCTAAGAGGATGATGATTTCGTATATTGAAAGTTCGATACGAGATTGCATTATTTACAAATTCGATAGCGTAGTAATAAGCATAAATTTGTCAACGGGTATTTTAGGCCGCGCGCACCTGCTGAGAGTAAAGTCTGCTACCCTAATGTTATGAACTTTGCTATTTGTCACATGTCTAACGGTTATAGAGTTGTTTGTTTGTTTTTTAGTTAATAGTAAATGCTGACCATTTACTATTAACAACTCTATAACCGTTAGACATCATGATTATATCCATCGTGATTATATTTTTGTTTGCTGCTTATAGCAGTTACATGAAAAGTTAATTTTCACAAACATTTTTCACTAACACATTCGATCATTATAATAAACGTGAACAATAAATATCAATTTAATCAAACAAGGGTTTGATTAGGTTAATAATACCATATGTTCATCCCTCAAACTGAAACAAAAATAAAACAGTAATTTAAAATTATTCAATGCAGATCGTAACTAAATTTTATTAAAAATATGAAACCGCATCATAGTTAACAGAAATCTCACAAATTGGCTCACTTGTACGTTTTTAATGAAACCAGAGATTTAAAGCTGCATTTTATATTTAATATGGAGTAATAATTCGTTACACTCGTGTTTTACAATCTTAATTTATGTGTTTATATTTATTTGTATGTACATACCTAATGAATATTGGAATGTGTAATGATAAAATACTTATGTTAGTTGTGCATTAGGTACATCTATAACGCACTTAGTGTGGATGTAGTATAGAATAAAGTATGATCTGAGAAATAAATATTTAATGCGAACAAGATCGTCAGTTCGCCTTGCGAAGACTTCTGCTGTGATGATTCTACGATGGAGACGAGCGGTACAAGATCAGCCCATGTAAGAGCTTTGGGATAGGCCTAGGCTTAACAGTAAACATCTTTCGTCAAAAATTATGGTGAATATTGAACATTGAAAATATATAATCCAAAAGGTTCATACACGCCAACTAAGGTGCATCGCTTATTATAGGATATTGATTATCCTGCCTACAACATAGTACGTAACTGTCGCATCAAAAATGAAAGTACAGAATTCTAAATTGCTCTTCTTGAAGACAGGTGGAGCTGAACCGTTATCTACACAATTTATCTGCAGGTATCTTTAAAAGTAATCAAGAAGCACCAAATTATTCTAGAAGTTATTCCGCCTTTGTCATTGGAATTATAGTTGTACAAGAGTGTAAAAGTCTGGTATAGTGACTCATTTTATGCTCTGATTCTCGCACAGACGTTACAGTTTTTAGGTCTAAACTGAAACTTTATTTTGAACTAAATATGTCACATTTCTGTTTCGAACGCACCTGAGAGTTTATCCTATATGTCCCAGTATCGATTTTTCTCTTTTATGGAATACGTCATTTCATTGTTTTTTGTATCGACATGAAAGCAATTTGTGCCAAGCTGCCTTGAGGGTCTTTACAGCAACGTATGGCTTTACTTCCTATTGCCAAATGAAATGTATGTGGGCTTTTTATTGTAATTTCCTTTCTTCTATTTGCCACAGTGAAATATATTTGTGAATTGTGTTAAAGCCAAAGACGTTGTCGCGATAATTTTCTAAATAGACACGTTTGTATAATTTTATTTCTCTTTTTTGAAGCGTGACAATTGACTCATAGACTTCTATTGCCTGTGATAATCATATTAAATAATGTTGTAGGGACGAGAAAATTGCTACTAATTATAATGTTAACATAGTTTTGGCTATTTATATCGGTCCTGTTATTTGTGACACCTCACTGATTGTATATTGCCATGCATTTTATTTTATACAATGCTATCATAAAGAATTCATACACCGCAAAATATTTTCTATTGTACGATTAGTCTAAGATCCGTAGAAGAGGGACCTTCCCTGATCAGATGATTGGATGAAAACTATTTTATATCAAATTTTGCATGTTAAAAAATACAGGTGCATAGGGTTCGCACCAAGAAATTAGGGTCCCAAACCAACCTCACCTGCAAGTGGTGCACCTGCCGATCAACGAACGAGGCTCTAGCAAACTAAATATCCCGATAAGCGGCAAGAGGCTCGCCACCTATTGCGTGGGATCAAAACACTAGCGAAAAGTGGGCCTTTAATATGCCTCTACCTGCCCCTTCGGGGAAACAGGCGTGAGTCTATGTATGTATCTATGTATGTATAAAAAATATATCGTGAATGGGTTGGTAAAAAAAATCCGGTCCTGACTAGGAAAAGTAGGAAAAAAATATTTGGCTTTTCATTTAACATTGCATTTACGCGTGTAATGAATAAATTATATTGGTACTAACCGAATGTATGAACCCTAAGGTTACCTTAAGCATTGGAATCGGTTAAGATCACTCTTCTACGGACCTCTTAATTTGGATGACGACGCATGTGGCGTCGTCACACATATAACATACTAGCTTTTGTCCGCTGCTTCGCACGCGTAAATTAGGATTAGATAAAATATTTTGTACAAACACCCTCCTCAAGGAACATACATGCTAAATTTCACTTTCTTGCGCCCAGTAGTTTCGGCTGTAAGGTGTCTGTCAGTCAGTCACTAACGAAAAGATTTTATATACACAGATTGAAGTGATTCCATTGAAAAAATAATAGTTTTTACACAAACTCTGAATTTTTTCCACCCTCTTAGGGGAAAATTGTCATTTGCGGATCCAATAAACAAAGTATGAAGTTAATCCCTTGAAGGTATTAAAGGTTCTATGCACATTATGACTCCCCTTTTTATCCACTTAGGTAAGAATGTCCAAAAACAGTTTCTTAGTGTTCACTAACTTCATTTGAAGAACCCATACAAATTCTGACAACCAGTTTAACCCCTTTAGGGGTAGAATTTCCAAAAATCCTCTCTTAGTGCTACCCTACACTCCTCGAGGAACATACTTGCTAAATTTCATCTTCTTGTGACCAGTAGTTTCGGCTGTAGCGTGTCTGTCAGTCAGTCAGTAACGCAAGGATTTTATATATAAAGACTAGCTTTTGCCCGCTGCTTCGCACGCGTTAATTAGAATTAGATAAAATATTTTGTATTAACACCCTCCTCAAGGAACATACATGCTAAATTTAACCTTCTTTCGCCCAGTAATTTCAGTTGTAATGTGTCTGTCACTCATCAGTAACGAAAAGATTTTATACACCGCTATTTTTTAATTAGTACAAAAAATTTAACAGGGCACTAAGTATCTTTAACTGATCATATTTATGTAGTTTAAAAATAAAAACACTAAGTCCCAAAACTGTCTCAAAACTGTCCACAAAAATACGTGATAATTGGTAAATGCAATACTAATACTATGACCAACCCGTGTACTATCATAATAAAATGAACCATTGATAAATTCCCCCCCACCCCTCTGCGCCTGCGCCACGCCCCGACCATTCTACAAACAGTACTAAATTGCTAGCGAAAGTGAGTGTATCTAATTTCGTTGCAAAAGTTAATTGTTTGTCTACGTTTGCCCCACGCGATGGCCTATCATATCAGTTCATATCACGGGAGTATGTAGCTATGCTTTGTGCGTACTTTTTGAGTGGAAAAATCGCGAGTGCAGCTGTGTACCCATGGACATCGTATTGTGAGTGTACAAAAGTGACCGGGTCAGTGTCAAACAATTAAAACAGTGCATATTGGATGCTTTTGACAACGGTGGTGGACATTTCGAAGGACAATGGAAATACTTGTAAGTTTAGTAAATGATACGTACTTAAGTAAATAATAATTTGATGCGGGCGGCTCAAAATCGGTCTGTGTTCTCCACACACCTTGAGGAAGGCCTATGTCCAACAGTGGACGTCTCTAGGCTGACATGATGATGATAAAATAATTTGTAAATAGCAGATGATTCTAACTTCATAAATACGCCAAAATTACTCTTTTCTTTTAGTCCAGAACACCATTTTTTTATTTTGATATTTGTTTGCTTTCTAATTACATATCTCCGTATTTGATTACTTGTTAAACGATAAATTTTACCGGTCCTTAGCCCGAATGAAGTATGAAGGAGAGGGTAGAATTAACAAAATTAAAAAATAACTACCTACATTTATTATTTTTCTTCATTTTATTTTCTATGGCTACCTACATCATAAGTGCGACAGAGAGAATCCGAATGAGCAAGATGGAATATTATCAATGAATTAGTGAATGGATTGTAAAATATGACTATGATTTAAGTGAGATTTTCTACAATAAACAAATGATAATAACTTTGCTCTTTATTGATATTATGAAATTCTTACGTCACATATATGATAATAATATCTTCGCTAATCTGTCCTTAAAGTTTTTGTACTAATTAAAAAATAGCGGTGTATATACAGATTGAAGTGATTCCATTGAAAATAAAAAAAATTACACAAACTCTGAATCCCTTTTCCACCCTCTTAGAGGAAATTTTCAAAATAAATGTCTTTGTGTTCGCTAACGTCATTTGCGGATCCAATAAACAAAGTATGAAGTTAATCCGTTGAAGCCATAAAAGGTTCTATGCAAATTAGACTCCCCTTTTTATCCACTTAGGGTAAGAATTTTCAAAAGGACTTTCTTAGTGTTCACTAACTTCATTTGAGGAACCAATAAGTACAAAAAGTTTGAAATTAATCCATTGAGGGAATAAAACCTTTCATACAAACTTTGACCCTTACCCCCTTAGGGGAGAAATTTCCAAATAATCAAATTCTTAGTGGTCCCTATCATTATTTGAGGAACCAATACATAAAGTTTGAAGTCAATCCACGGAAGGAATAATAAGTAACACACTTTGAGCCCTATCTTACCCCTGAGGGTCGGAATTTCCAAAAAATAATTCTTAGTATTCACTATCGTCGTTTAAGGAACCAATATACAAAGTTTGAAGTCAATCCATTAGAGAGATAAAAATTTACATACAAACTTTGACCCCCAATCTTACCCCCTTAGGGCAGTTATTTCCAGGAAAATAATTCTTAGTGTTCACTATGGTCGTTTGAGGATCTAATATTCAAAGTTTGGAGTCAATCCATTGATGGAATTAAAAGTTTTATACAAGCTTTGACACCCAGTTTTACCCCCTTAGGGGTGGAATTTCCAAAAATCCTCTATTAGTGCTACCCTACACTCCTCAAGGAACATACATGCTAAATTTAATCTTCTTGTGACCAGTAGTTTCGGCTGTAGCGTGTCTGTCAGTCAGTCAGTAACGCAAGGATTTTATATATTAAGATTTTTTGAGAAAATACGAACCAAAGACAGTATCACTGTCATAATTAACATAATCTGAGTGTTATTTATATTATATTATAAATGAATAATTTCATCCAGTTTTCTTAAAATAACTGTTTCAGAAAATAATTCATACTTTAAAACAGAAATATCAGTAAAAAGAAAAGTAGGTATTTAGAAACGATTTTAAGGTAACAGATTCACACCGAAAGCGACTTGTTGCAACAAGATGGATGGGACATATATCTTATTTTTATTTGATAAATTTGAATCACCAGCAAAAGATAAACATTTCTTACATAAAATAAATACAAGCATGCCTTGAGCTCACTTATTTACAGGCAACCACATCGAACAGGTATTGACAAACTTACTTTATAATTTGTATTCCTTGTCTAACACAAGCATTTATATGTTAGAAACAGCAGTCCTCCTTGCTTTATATTGAGAAGAATAATATTCCGAATAAAAGACATAACATGCAAAAGCTACGTCGTGCAGTTGTGGAACTGCATTAATAAAGGAGATGTTTCATTTTTTGCTACAAAACGTATCATACTTAAGCAAAATAGGGAAAAATATCAGAAATAAGGGAAAATACTTTTTTTTTAATTTACTCATAATTGCGATCATAGAAAATAAAAATATTTTGCTGTTTTTGTCATATTCAATATGGTTGTTTATTGGATTGTAACATGAGGCCTAATGCGTTCAAATATTGTATAAAATGAAATGATAGAAGATAAATAAAACAAATATGTAAAATAAAAGTAGTTATGTATATAATTGCAGCATACGTAGACTGCAATACAAATAATTAAGAATAGTCATTTTGAACCTATCACAAGTTAAAAAAATATATAATTATAAAACTGCAATAGTGTTACAGGTCCTGTGCATTTTGGAACGATTATATTCATTTTGACATTTTGATGTTGACAGTTGACAATTATTTTATGTCAATTGTTTCATAAAATGTCATTCGCACCGTGGGATCTCCACCTTGTAAACGTACGTACGTACTAGGTTAGTTAGTTTATTTATGTCATTTAATTTGAATGTTTTATTTTCTGAACCAACCAGAACTACCTCACATTCTTCTACATGCTTAGATAATATTTTTTGCAATTGTTTGTACTTAAGTAAAGCTGTTTTGAGTGACTTGACATCGGATCACTGTGGACAAAAGGTTGTAATTCCAACTAATACAACCCCTACAGTACAAAAAATCACATGTAGGCCTATGACCTCTGCTCGCCTTAATCGCTTTAGTGATGATGTTGCTGCTAAGATCGCCAGCATTGACTTAACTCACGATGATCCAGATGAATTATATAAGTGGTTATTTGATGTTATTAAAAATGAGTACAATAAAATTTTTAAGCAGAAGACATTTGCCAAGAGCTCTAAAGTTAAATTTTGTGATTGGGCAACAGTAGGAATATACAAAAGTAGATCTAGGTTGTATGATCTGTATGGTATGAAGCAATACAATTTTAATCCTTCATTTATTGAATATGTAAGAAATTACTCAAAAGTTTTTAAGAGAGCATGTGCTTCAGCTAAGTCTATATAATAAGTAATAAAATTAAAGAATCCAAGAACAAAATAAAAACAACTTGGAACATTATTAACAGTGAGACTGGTCGAGCTAAGTTAGTAGATAATAGCTATGAATTAAAATGTAATGGAGAAATAGTTACAAAGAAAATTGATGTTGCTCAGGTTTTTAACAACTTCTTCATAAACATACCAGTGAAAACAACCAAGTGTTTAGACTCATGCCCAAGCAAAGCAGAGATGTTAGTTAGGGGCAATGTGAATGAGTGTGATGTGCTGTTTAATTTTAAATACATTGACACCAATGACATCCTCAAGACTTTCAAGACCATCAATATTAAGAAATCTATTGACTTATGGGGTATTTCAGTTAGTCTTGTTCGCCAAATCATTTTTAGCATAGCTCCATATTTAGCTGCAATATTTAATAGATGCGTGGATAAAGGGGTATTTCCTGATTTAATGAAACACAGCAAGGTGATACCACTTTTCAAAAAAGGATCCAAGAGCAACCCTAGTAACTTTCGGCCAATTTCTATCTTGCCTGCAATCAGTAAAATTTTTGAAAAGGTTATTTTGCATCAGTTAGAGAGCCACTTTCTCACAAATAATTTATTGCACAGTGAGCAGTATGGCTTCACTAAGGGTCGCTCCACCGTTGATGCCGGTGTAACTCTATTAAAACATATCTTTAACGCTTGGGAAAATTCGAAGGATGCCATTGGTGTTTTTTGCGACTTGTCAAAGGCTTTTGATTGTGTTGAACATGATACACTTTTACGTAAACTCAACCATTATGGTATTCGAGATAGCGCACTCAATCTTGTAATCCTTATTGTAAAAACGCAGGACTATTTCATATGTTATACAGGGTTGATATGATGGTGAGCCTTAATTACAAATCACATATAGTACGTGACATATAAAAGCCCTCTACAAAATTTCAGTTCAATACGAGCAGTAGTTTAGTCACTAGACAAATATTTCGTTTTAATTAAACTGAAACACGTCTAACTCAATAACATCTGATCGGCGCCCGTGGCAAAGGTCATCCACTTTAAAACGTCCATGTGCGTGTCTACGTAACTTTATCAGTTTAAAATTTTGCTAAATTCACTCACTAGGCTATGGTAATACGGACAAAATAAGCATAGGTATCATTTCACTAAAAAGTCACTACATTGACAGTCATAAGCTAGCCTACTCTAATTGAATGAAATGAAAGACAAATAAAAAGGTCACTCGAACAATATGTTGCATTCAAAGTCAAAGTCATCTTGTCAACGTCACATTTTAAAATACATTACTTAATGCTGCTACATTTACATTTACTGCCTCGTTCGCAAAACAATAGGTAGAACCACGAGTAAGAACGGGCAATAAAACTCGTGGCCACTCTTTTTAATCGCCAGTGTTATGATACATATTTTGTTTTTGTAAGGAGCTGCAACTGTTTTATATTGTAATTAATAACTTGTAAATAGTAATTAGGAACATACATAGTACTTAAATAATTAATGCAGTTACCAATTTAAGTGCTGTAGTAGCCTTCCAGTGTGAATCTTGTGTAACAGGAGCATCCACTTACGTCTTATGTATAATGTAGACAACTCGCGATCACGTTCAGAACTATGATGGAAATGTATGCTACAGAAAGTGACGGTAGGTATATGAATACACAAAATTTACAAAAAACGTTAGTGTACAGCCCATGGTCACGAGTAACCTTCATCTAACACAGTAGCAATTATTTTTAAATAAAATTAGTGGAACAACAATACAAATGTAAATGTAGTAAGTTGAATGACCTAATAATACATGAATAGTTATTTAAAAGAACTAGAGATATTATATACAAAAAAACTGAAAAGCAATGTATCTATATAAATTCTGATAAAGCCACAGCCTGTCCCCATGGTGACTTATTATTTTAAAATTCCTTAATAGTGTAATAACCCCTTTGTAAAAGAAAGTTCCTAATTGTCCGTTTGTATTTGTGCATGGGTACATTCATTATATCATAATTATATCAAGAGGCAATTTGTTGAAAAATCGTATACCAATCCCAGCAAGTGAGTTCTGAACTTTATGTAAACGGTAGTTAGTTCCCACTAGTTTATGCTTTATACCTTGTGTTCACTTTGTGCAAATCACTATTTTTGCGGTATAGAATTAAGTTTTTCTTAATGTACATTAAGTTAGCATATATATATTGCGATGCAACTGTCAATATATCTACTTCTTTAAATTTATCACGTTAAGAAACTCTAGCACCTAACTTATAAATTGCACGTATGGCCCTCTTTTGAATGACAAAAATAGTCTGTATATCAGCAGCTGTACCCCATAACATTATACCGTAAGACATTACGCTGTGAAAATAACTAAAGTAAACTAGTCTAGCAGTATCTATAACTGTGAATTCCCTAACTTTTCTAACTGCAAACGCTGCAGAACTAAGTTTGACTGCGAGACAGGATATTTGGGCGCCCCACTGAAGTTTACTATCTAAAGTTAAACCTAAGAATACGGTTGATTCGACGAGTTGAATTGTTTCTTTATTTAAAATTATATTAGTAGGAACACTTTTGACATTAGGCTAAGAGAATTTAACACATTTCGTTTTGCTAGAATTGAGTACCAAATTATTTGTCGAAAACCAATCTAATACTAAACTTGTGCAAGAGGGTTATTGACGGTATCAAAGTTACTTGAATTGCGATCAACTTTAAAAATTAGTGACGTATCGTCGGCAAACAAAACAATCTTAAAATATAAAATCCTTGCGTTACTGACTGACTGACAGACACGCTACAGGAAACTATTGGGCGCAGGAAGCTGAAATTTGGCATGTATGTTCCTTGGGGACCGTAGGGGCGCACTAAGAAGGGAATTTTCCTAAATTCCCACGGGATCGGCCAAAACGGGTAAATTTAAAAAAAATGCAGGCGTAGCTGCTGGCGTCCTCTAGTACTTTTATATCATAACAATATACATATTATACTGGTACATAATTTTATCTTGCTTTTTGAGTATCCAAAAAAAAACTACCGATAAGTTTCGTAACTACGGTGTAGGGACTATATGGTTGTGGAAATATCTCACAAATCAATAAGTATTTCAGACCTCGGACCGCCGGGACACCAAACAATATTTTATTCGATCTTTGTAAGGATCCCAAGACCTCAGAATATCGTAACTGTCTTCAAAACAAGGCGCAAAATACCATGGGAGCAACGAATCATGTATATAAAAAGTTGCTTAGTATTAATCGAATTTTTACAAATTTCTTACTACTACGACACAAAATGTCGTTCTGGGAAGTATAATTGGTTCCAATACAGCTTTGAGTTCCCGAAATCCGAACCTTACTGCGTACTTAAGTTAGTTATTAATCGGTATAGCGAAATGATTAATAATAAAGAGGAGTCGCATCACGTTGGACTCTGTATGAAAATAAAATATGATTGTATATCGAACAAATTCCTAAGCTAGAGAAAATTCTCTTTTTTATAAATCCATATCTTATTTTATTGACACCAATTGTTAATGAAATTTAAAAAACTTGAATAAGGGGTTTTGCAAAGTTAATATCTACTTATCAATCCAATCGGACGCAGTCGGATTGTAGTACAATAACGTGTTTTACGTTTAGAAAGGGTTAATTGCCCTGAGTCAACCAACGACATACCTAGAGACAATACGACTGAAAATTACAATGTATTATATTTTGATTCCCGTTGTTGGTGCTATCTTTTGTACGTGTTCTACTAATCGGCCAATCTTGTACGAAACTAAACTTAAGGAAACTGCAAATTGCAGTATGTAGTATTTACACCGTGTGGTTATAATACACAATGAACACTCAAGCATATACATATCCATGTAGTTACTGACCTATGCAATTATATGGCATGCATCTTGGCTAAAGGATTAATGTTTGCTTTGAGGCTCGGCTCAAAACATACTTCATAAATCGCTCACCCATCTCCCCAGGACTCGCATCAAGAGAAGCTTAACTGTGCTAAGCTAACAGCACGACTGACAGCTATGACGCTCTTTGCACATGGTCTATACGTATACGTATATCTTTACAGGTTACATAATCAAAGGAAGACCCAATCTTATATCTACGTATGTGAGTATTATTTATGTGAAGCGTACTTCGATATTTCTTATTCATTTGCAGCAATGACAGATGTGAAACATTCACGTAAGCAGTACAATATCTCCATACGTTGTTAGCGCAAGCAGCAGAACGCCGCCGCCGTAACTACTTGTGAAATGACTTCGTATCATTTAGCCGTAGAATATTCGGAACTTATGACGTCTCTCCAAGGGAAGTATTTCTGGGTCAGCTTGATGCTTGCTGCTAGCCAGATACAATTTCACGCTGTGCCAACTTGCAAAATTCGTTGGGAAATTCTAATTTCATACAGAAAACGAATGAAGGCTTGAAGCTTATATTTAACGGTGTGTCACGTGTCTGAGGAGTGAATGCTCTACTTGCACTAAGTGGAAGTGGAGTGCTTAGCTTCACAACAATTTAGAGCCATTAAGTAATTGTTTAAATGCTTGTATACTTGAATTTCCTTGTAGTGGTAGGGGCATTATCTCCTCGGCGTGGTCTTAGCGGCCAATTGATGGCTCCACGGCGAAAGTGATTTGTTCGACAGCTAGCAGGAACTATCTGTGTACTGATAATATACTGCGAACATCAATCTGCCAGACAATAGCAGGGATAATTGCATTACAAATAAATAACGGAAATCCATTCATTGTGGTTATAAATGGCGATAAAACTATTTAGATTCAAATAATTGGTGTGCTATGTACTAGCTTGTTTACATTGTATAAAAAAATATATATAAACTCATAGTTAGCTTCTGTACAGTACGTTGAATCCCACACGTTGATTCACACTTTTATATGATGTAAAATAATTCATAATAAACGCATATGTTTTCAAATAACTCAAGCTTTAAAGCCAATCCCATTGACATATACAGGGTCTGTACCTAATTAAGACAACACAATATTTTAAGGCATTGAATACAAATAACACGCAAGTTCGAGACAACTGTTTGTGAATCTCGCCACATCAATTTGTGTTTTCGACAAAGCCATTCGGCACACCGCCAGAACAGCACATTCTTTATTGAATAACGAGCAATATTTCATTTAAATACATAAAATAAATCTGTACGTGTGGTGACAGATTAAGAATACGGAATGTCACCACCCCATAACATCCCATGGGTGTCGTAAGAGCCGACAGATGGAGTATATTATGCAGAGAACAACACTTTAAGAGAAGGAAAACTTGATACAAACCCTATACCAACTCGTTTGGCCAGCGTGGTATAGTAGGCCAATTCCTCCTTTCTAAGGAGAGGCCTAGTCCAGCAATGGACTATAAAAAGCTGATGATGATGATATAAAATAAAAAGTGGTTATAAGTATCATCTGAATATGATGAAAAGGAAGTAAATCCTTGCCCATGTCAGCATGAATGGGCACGATGGGCAGGCTTAACTGGGGACCCTCCCCCGTGGGATCTCCACCTTGTCGTGGTGGGGGGACTCAGTAACCGTGGCTTGGACGCCCGCGGTGAAGCTAAGAGAGATCCCGGGAGTGGACGCTCCGCGTGGGCTTGGAGGGGCCTGCGCAGGATGCGTACAAGGTGCGGGTGCGGGGGACAGTTCTGTCTGTCCCTCGCAGTCGGGTGAAGTTGTGGGAGGAGAGGCGTGTCGGTATTGCGTTGCCGCGCGCCCTATCTCCCGCGACCAAATGGGGGCGCACCATTGTTGCGTCGCACAGTGTTTTATGAAGACCATTTTTCGGACACCGTCTTTTTATTAAAGAAGCTAATAGATATATTCAATAAAAAGAAATATTTCGTATCCCCATTAAGCTAGCATCTCTAGATTTTTAGAAAAACTTTTTTGAAAATCTTCATATTTTAAAGCGGATATTTAGAAAAAAAGATATTCCTCTTAAACTAAGCATGATACGCAATAATAATGTTACAAGCACCGATAGCGTCTCTTTCACTGCACATTTAACAGTTAAAATGAACCTCATAACTTGACTAGAATCAAATTTAAGCGAGATTTTGGATTTTTAGATTTTCTTACTTTTCCCGAAGATTCTACCAGTTTTTTCATATTTATATTCTGGATTTTAATGATTAAATTTTTATTCGATATTGATTTCTTTACAACATATAATTCAGTTATAAAATCAATATCGAATAAAAATTTTATCATTATAATCCGGCATAGAAATGTGAAAACCCTACCAAAAACAGTTAATTTAGAATAACTTCTACATTCCATGGATTTGGGGTCTGAAATTTATTGAGCATATGAGGAAAGTAAAGAGCATCCTTTCTGTATATATAACTTTTCCACTTTTGGTAGAATCTTCGGGAAAAGTAAGAAAATCTAAAAATCCAAAATCTCGCTTAAATTTGATTCTAGTCAAGTTATGAGGTTCATTTTAACTGTTAAATGTGCAGTGAAAGAGACGCTATCGGTGCTTGTAACATTATTATTGCGTATCATGCTTAGTTTAAGAGGAATATCTTTTTTTCTAAATATCCGCTTTAAAATATGAAGATTTTCAAAAAAGTTTTTCTAAAAAACTAGTGATGCTAGCTTAATGGGGATTCGAAATATCTCTTTTTATTGAATATATCTATTAGCTTCTTTAATAAAAAGACGGTGTCCGAAAAATGGTCTTCATAAAACACTGTGCGTCGCGGTGGGGCCGCAGAGGAAGAGGAGATGCGGTGTTGCGTTGCCGACCTCCCTATCCTCTGCGGCCGCTGGGTGTTTTGGCGGTGGAGCCCAACAAAGTAAGAAAAAAAAAGGCTTGACTGGGGAAGAACTTTGAAGGTAGAAGAGACTTGCTGATTTCAGCATGAATGGGACTGTTTGAACGAGGAAGTACTACCTTCTTACAGACAAATCTATGTGATAGTAGCAAAGGCTACATCCCCTTTACACCCTCAGCCAACTCCTCCTTCTATGCTTTTTACCATCCAGGTAAGCACCGTATTTGTGACTCCTCTGGTGTTGCGGGTGTCCATTGGCGGCGATAACCGCTTACTTTCTACTCATTAGCCCGCTATAACATAAAAAGAACACAATATTATAAAAAATTACAACTAAATCAAACACGTTCTTAAAATTGAAAAAACAATTTATATAATTGGAGCCTCATTGACAAGCTATATACGTTAGTAGGTATACACTTTACACGACCGTTTCTGTCGAGAACAGAAAACATCAATTTGTTTAATCATATTGTTATGTACATAAAGTAAATCTTTTGTAAAGAACTTTTCGTTAGCACTGATGCTAACGAATTGATAAGAACTCCCACCTATTAAGTTTTAATACCCTTAAAGAACAAGCTTAAATTGAACATTGGAAATTTTCGTTGGAAATGTCTCATTAAAAATGCTAAAGCTGGCGAACAAAAGTGGATAATCTGTTTTGGCGTCCGGCGAATATTAAAGAAGCCGACCAGTCCGAAGTTCTTTTGTTGAGATCAAAGCAATCTCACGGCTTTACTAATTACCTTTGCATTTTGATGGAGTTCCCCTATATTCACCTTTGTGCCTATATAAATTTGATGTAGGTTCGCCGTGATGCCCGATACTGTCCATCCGTTTTGTTACAGACCTTGTTTTGTCTAGTGTCAGAATTGTGAGTTAAGCTTAAATCTGGATTGTCAAACACAGACTTACTGAGCTCTTAATATTTTCCGTTAATGTAAATGTTCTCACTCAAGGTGCATTGTTTTCGTCATGGAAATGTGTATTCTCTTTCATAAAAAGCGTCTTTGTCGTAATCTCACTATTATTATACTTAAGAAAGTTTGTGAGGATGAATGTATGCCAAGATGGTGTTTATTTCTATTTCACGCCGTAACTACTCAACGAATTTTGATGAAACTTTGCAGTAATATAGATTCCAAATCGGGGTATCAATTTCGTCCTATTAATTATCCCCACGCGGGCGATGTCAGTGGCAAAAGGTATGATAAATTCAATTATTATATTGAAATATTCTATGTTACTATGTTTATGTATATTTTAGTCAGTAGCTTAAGTATAGGCTTATTACAGTGTAATACAGTTTGTTTACAACAAAATTTTGAATACTGCGCAAAAAGAAATTGGTAAAGAAGTGACTTAGCCTCTATCAATTGTGCTTACAAGCTAAAAATAAATTAGACAGCACTCTCTGTCTTTCCGTTTTAAATCGGTTTATTGTATTTTAAGAACTTAATTTGATCCCGCACTGAAGCGTAGTGTTTATTTTTATGATGTTTTTTAAGCATTCTGAACAACAATATCAAAATTAATTTCATTTATTTCAATACGGATACCATTTCTAACATGATTTACTTGTCATTGGTATGTGAAACTATTTAACAACAGAGTAAAGTTGAAGGAAAAAGTTGGTGGTAAGGTAAAAATGTAATTTACTTGCAGTTTTTGTCAGTGGTTAGTTATTACAAGAATGTAAACCGATTGAACTCTGTTTCTGCATTACCATTCTTGCTTTTTAATTGATGAAAATGTCATAAGGAAAACAAAATTTTCATCGCTGTTTTTGTGTGAGTTGAATGGAAGGATTTGGTTAATAAAGAACCAAGGTATATTGAATAAAAACAAAAGGGTCGATTTTGTTCCGGGTGTGAGTGTAGTTGCGCGGCTAGCTAGCCACGCCTCCCGACGCGAAGGCACCACGGGGCCCGTTCCAGGAACTTCCTAATAGTTTCTCCACGTTCATTGCACGGTACAATTCGACTTGTTTTAAGTTTTTATTTTTAAGATTCAGTTCATAGTTTTAAAGTTAGTTATATTTACCTAAATTAGGTTTTGCTACAGTTTTTAGGTGAATACAGATTACAGCAACATTATCACAATAACCTTCAATTGAATACAGCAGAACTGCATTACGAAATCTTAATAATATCTTGCTGTTTTATGTGAGATTTATTTGAAGCCAGGTTAATCTGCAAAAAGTAACCATACCAGAAATTCGGTTCAAATCAAAAACGACACACAACTTCAAAACCTACCTTTTATAGATCACACTGGCTTTTGTCTCTTGTGGGCTATCGAATGTGCAATATTCATTGCATCGACTAAAGTGCATTCATCTTTACCTGGCACAACTAGTAAACAAACATACCTTCATCACAAATCACAAGATTGTGGCCGAATCACGTAATATACGCTACTAGAAAATATTTACAATGTAGTTCAAACACCAACACATTATTTTCCATCTAAAATAGCTTCATATTTCCCTTTTAAAACACATTTATTTAAAGAAAATCGTAATTGTGATGATACTTCAAACCACAGATTATTACGATGTCTTGTCAATATGACATTTGACTGTAGAGATGGGATGAAGTGAATGATAAAATTGAATGATTATAGAAAAAGTATTAATATATTGTAATCCGTTTATGGTAAACGTAAAGAACATTCTGATCCGTATAAAATGATTTCATTAACTAAACTGGGGTCAATTTTCATAAGGGCCTAAATTAAAAGCTTTTCACTGCAGACAATATGGATAAAAACCGATAAGTCAATAAATATATTTTTAGGCATTATTGTTAAAAGACATAAAGACATATTTATTTCTGCATTTTGGTTGTTTACAACACTTATACATGTCAGAACCCTATTCTAGATGATGCCGGCTTTTCCTAGCTAAATAACTTCTTGAGAAGAAAGGCCGAAACAAACTCAGAGTCATTGATTTTTTTTTGTCACTTCAATTTCTTTAGTCTTTTCATCATCTTTTAAAGTCCAGACAAAAAAGAAAAATCCTTATTAATTGGCAACACCAAGTGCAAAAATAATGAAAAGAGTTTGGCGTCAAACATTTCGGGTATTCTATGTAGAACGATTTTGAAGTTGCTTACGACCGACCTGACTTGCTTGTAGATTTGTATTAGCTTTTCATTCCGACTATTATTTCTCTTGATCGACAACCGGGCTACGTACAAAGGACTTTGTGATTGCAACTGATTGGACTCTTGTAACTAACCGAGAGACAAAAGTGAGAGAGACATGATATATGGGGGCGGGCGATAGATGCCGCTAACGCTAATTGTTGAAGTCATTATAATGACAAATAGTGTTTACATTCACTTACCAGTATTTAGTTAGAAACACATTTTGCCTTCAGATAAGATTTCAATATAAAAGTGGTTGATGAAATGGCAGCCAAGAAAAATATTATTGTTGTTCGTCTTCCGCCTTATCATTGCGAACTAAACCTAATAGAATTAATATGGGCACAAATAAAATCGCGTGTTGGCTGCAATAATAAAACTTTTAAGATGGGAGAAATAAAAGATTTAACAAAAGAGAGCATTGCCAAAATTGATACTGAATCATGGAAAAAATGCATTGAACATGTTATCAAGCAGGAAAATAAAATGATGCTCGATGGGTTTATTGATGATGCGACGGGTGTAGTAACCCCCAGATTCATAATTAACGTCACATCAGAAACTAGTTCTTATGAAACCACAACGTCTCTCGACACTGACGATCTGACATAATATTTGTGCATTTAAAATACCTTTTGTACTTCTACTCTCATCGAAAACATTAAAAGTTTAAAATCTCTATCTCTAATATGTTTTATTTCATTCACTGAATGAATTTTAAGTGAAACTTGATTTAGTTCATGCAATGTTTCCCATCACTAGTCTTACGGACCTACTTATCTGTCCGCCATATTTGTTTACCATTTTTGCCAGGTAAGAATGAACGCGCTATATAGGGATCACTTGTCCTGTATAAAATACACCATCCATACTGACATATACAAGCAGAAATAGAACTCAAAGCGAAATTCCTTCACCTGTAATGTTATAAATCCTGTAATTTTCATATTAAGCACAGATAATACGAAGAAAAGAACTATCGACGCTCATAGAATTACTTGATTAATTCGGGAATGCCCATATTCTTTTATGAAGTGGAGAAATAAAGGATCTGTAATTATGTACGTTGATTAATAAGTGGACGTAGTCAAGCGAAAACGTTCCAACCCACAAGTCACACAAAATTGAGTTCTACTGACTAATCTACTTAATTTGTCATCTCCTGTCAGATTAACAACTGTTTTATGCCTTTATTGACACTTTTTGAGTTTTTTTTTATTTCCCGATCTTTATCCGATCAAATGCTAAATAAGTTAAAAATGAAACGTATTAATCCGCCTGAAACGTTTATGGTTAATTACTATTCATCAATTTCATTTTCGCATAATGGCTCACTCATTTTGAAACGATTTAGCAAATTAGTATATTTTTTTATTTTTCTTAAATATAATGTGCCAAGGTTTTTGGAATATTTTTGCAAATTTATCTAATGCTGTAGCTGGGGTTCGTCCGGGATGCAGGGAATCAGCAAGAAAAGCCGCCTGGTAGAGTTGTACAGCGTTTATTGTACGAATGTGTACAAATTATATACGTACTCAATCGACTTTGCACCCTTAGACCAAGTAGGACGAAAAAGGGAGGAAGTCGCCTAAAGACTATCTAAGCTCAAGAAGTTCCGAATAACTATTCCAAGTAGGACGTAGTTAGCGAATGCAACCTGAGATAGATTAACAAATACTTCCGGGTCTTCTCACGATTCCCCTAGGGGAACCGGGGGGAAACTGCTACAGGTGGTGTGCTGTTACAGTGGTCTCAGCCGCCGCCTGCAACTGCAGACGGGTCACGGGGTTGTGGTCGTTGCCACTGATGTCATATCCGGGCGTCTTGTCCGGGTGTGCTTCACGCCGCTAGCGAGACCTGACCCCACCGGCAGTATTCCCAAGAGGGGAACGTCCGGTGAGCGATCTACTAGCCAGCGGCGGCATGTTAGGTGGGGGCTTCGCTTACGTTGGCGAGGTCGAGCTTGCCGGGGGAGGCTCCCGACAAGCGCCCGTCAGCCGACGTGAGCGAGCTGGAGTCAATCTGGTGTGACTGCTGCGGGGATCAGGTCCCGCGGCAGTGGTCGGTCCGGTGGGCGCCGATGGTAAGGCGCCAGCTCCCGTAGGTGGCGGAAGGATGACCCGTCAGCGCGGGCGAACATGTTGGCGCTCAGGCGACCGATGAAGTCGTCGAGGCTCTCCATGCGTAGGTCCCTGGAGATGACGTCGTTCCTCACGTAGCGAGGGGCGTCTACAACGGCGCGTAGGCCGAGCGACTGCTGCGCACGCAACCGTTTGCGGAGGGTCTCCGCAGCCAGCGCGTACCACGCTGGGGAGGCATAGGTTAGGCGGGTGCGGATATATGCCTTGTAGACAGCTAGCTTCGCACGGAGGGGAAGTCCGGACGCCAAGACAGGACGCAGGAGAGCTCGAGCTGTTCGCGCTTGGCCAACAACGTTCTTGACGTGTGGGGCCATCGTGAGACGACGGTCTATGGTCACGCCGAGGTATTTTACCGTCGGGGACCAGTCGACGTGGTGTCCGAGCATAGTGAGAGGCGGGGGCAGTCTCCGTCCACCCATGGAGATCACCTGGGTCTTCGTCACGTTGACCGTCAGTCTCCAGTCTTCTAGCCAGGGCGGGAGTGCATCCAGGGCGCGCTGCATCTTAACCGCCGCGTGAACGGGGTTAAGGGAGGTGGTGATGTAGGCAGCATCGTCTGCGTACAGCGCCAGCATGGCGCCTCCAGCGACGGGGATGTCGTCCGTGTACCTACTGTAGCACACGGGCGAGAGGCAACTCCCTTGAGGGACGCCGGCTCTGATGGGGCGCTCTGTTGACAGGACGCCGTCAACTGTAACTTGAAAGCGCCTGTCCTGAAGGAAGGTGGCCACAGTCTTGACTACTCGACGGGGAGTAGTAGACGTGGACAGCTTGTAGACCAGACCGGCGTGCCAGACGCGATCGAACGCCTTCTCCATGTCGAGAAGTACTGCGACAGGGCTCTCCCTCTTGTTGAGGGCCACCGTCATGTGGTGCAGTACTCTCGCGAGCTGGTGTGTTGTGGAATGTTCGGCTCGGAACCCGAACTGCTCGTCGCGGGGTTGGATGTGTGGAGTGAGATGCAGCAGTAGAAGCTTCTCGAAGACTTTCGAGAGTGTCGACAGCAGCGTGATTGGCCGATAGCTTTCGGGCTTCAGAATGTTTTTCCCGTGCTTGGGCAGCATTATGACTCGGCCGAGTCTCCATGCTGCGGGGAAGTGGCTTGTGCGGAGGATGCCGTTGAATAGCTGCGTCAACGACGCGATTGCTCGCGGAGGTAGGTGACGCAGGGCTTCATTGGTGATCCGGTCGGGACCAGGGGCTTTCCGCAGTTTGGTGCGGCGAATCATTCGCTGCACCTGACCCGGGGAAAAGACTACTGGGTCTTCCGTGGGGGCTATCGGTGATTGGAAGTAGGTCTCCAGACGCTGCTGGATAGCTTCTACATGCTGTATGTTGGAAGCTGGATTCGGCTGGAACTGGGTCTCCAGGTGGTCGGCAAAGATCTCCGCTCGGTCCTCGGGGCGGTAACGTGGGGTACCGTCACCAGCCAGGAGGGGCCTAATCGGAGGTTGCTTCCCGGAGAGTTGGCGGCACAGACGGTGGATGCCTGACCAGTCTTCACCTGCTCGCTCGATGGTGCGGTGCCAGGACTCGGTGGCAACTGTCTCCAGTGCACTCGAGATCTTCGCAGCCAGAGCGTTGAGCTGGGACTTCATGGTCGGGCATCAGGTGCGTTGCCATTGGCGTCTCAGCTTCCTCTTCCTCTCGATCATCGCCATGATGTGAGCCGGGAGTTGGGGAGGGCGACGTGTCGACGCAGCGTCCAGACGCGAGACTCGAAGCGCTGTGTTGATAACAGCGCTGAGTTGCTCAGCGAGTGTGTCGACGTCTGCGTGGGTCTCGATCCGGCGATAGGGTGCGTGGTTCGCCATGTAGCCGGCGAATGCTTGCCAATCCTGGCGGTGTCGAGAGGGTGGCAACACTGTTCGAGCCGGAGCACTCGACAGTGTGAGCAGTACGGGTTGATGATCCGAGAGGAGGTGGTCGTCCAGGACGTCGATCGATGGTGCGGTCGGCAGGCCGCGGATGACCGTCAAGTCGATGACGTCTGGTGTGAGGGCTGCCCGGTACGGGTAGTGCGTCGGGACTTCTGGTCCCAGCACGTCGTAGCCGTTGCGGTCTGCATCGTCCAGTAGACGGCGACCGTCAGGGCAGGTGGTGGTGGAGTTCCAAGCCGTGTGTTTGACGTTAAAGTCGCCCGCGACAATAGTCGCGTTCGGCGAGTCCAGCAGGGCGTGAACATCAGCCGTCGCTAGTCTGTTGCTGGGCGGCTTGTAGAAAGCAAACACACGGATGGGGCGGCTGTCTATGCAAACTTCTACGCCGAGGGCGTACGACGACTGCAGTGTTGGTACAGGCAGCGGTTGGTGGACGATCCGTCTCTTCACTAGGACTGCTAATCCCCTGTACGCAGTCCCGGTTGGAGAAGTGTGGTCCTCTCGGTACATATGGTACCCTGGCATCTTAAAAGAGGAGCTGGCCTTAAGGTGCGTCTCGTTGACGAGGGCAATGTCAACCTGCCGCTGGGAGAGCAGCAACCTTAGGAGCCTGGTCTTCTCGGGGGATACTCCGTCGGCGTTCCAGTAAACAATGCGTAGGCTACTAGCGGCCATA
This sequence comes from Euclidia mi, assembly GCA_944739405.2. NCBI lineage: Eukaryota > Metazoa > Arthropoda > Insecta > Lepidoptera > Erebidae > Euclidia > Euclidia mi. The sequence goes on along the minus strand of OX123184.2, from coordinate 58,953,566 downwards.
AGAGCATAGTTCGCCTACGCATTTGAGGATGAGCGGGACCGGATCCCGCCCGTCCTGCAGGGCCTGTAGCACGGCGTTGAGCGCGCCGATGGCCATGGTGATGACCGGGTCTACTCGTGCCGGCGCCGGCATGGTGGTCACCGGCGCTGGCGCTGCAACCTGCTTCGCCTTCGTCCCCCTTGAGGGGGCAGCGACCACAGGTGCAGCAGACTGCGCCTTCTTCTTGGTCTGCTGCGTGGATGTCGCAGCAGACTTGCTCCGGAGTCTCCTTCGCCTCCTTCGCTTCTTACCAGCTGCCGCCTGGGCAGGGTTGGCAGCGGCCATGAGAGAGCCGGGGGCGTTTTCGTCGGCAGCAACGGTGGATGGTTTTGCCACGGCTGCAGAGGTACGAGCCACTGTGCCGGCTCGTTTGTTTCGCGCCTCCTTGCGGAACACTGGGCAAGCAATGTTGTTGGCTGTGTGTGCACCTCCGCAGTTCGCGCAGGTGGGTGGCGCCTCAAGTGGGCGTGGACAATCTTTCGCGGCGTGCTCCTCTCCGCAGCGCACACAAGCTGGAGGCCTGTGGCAGTTGTGAGATGAGTGCCGGAACAGCTGGCATCTATGGCATTGCGCGGGGCCTTTCTTACCGCGCCATGTCTCGATTTTGACGCCGGGCATGCAGAGTAACTCTGTCACGTCATATATACCCGGCGTGATGTCTGGGGTCCGCTGCAGCTGCGCGTGAAACAAGCAGCCGGGACGACCGGTGCGCGCCCGTATAGCGCGGACGTACTCCGGGATGTAACCGAGCTCCCGGAGTTCCCTCTCGATGTCCCCGGGGTCGGTGTTTGAAGGCAGGCCTCGTATTGCTACCTTCACACTCTGCTCGGCTGGGAGGGAGTAACAGTACCAGGATATCCTGGTCTCCTTCTCCAGCTGTGTGAGGTAGCGCTGGGTAGTCCGGTATTCGGCTTCCGACTTCGGCATGAAGCGGATGCCTTTCCCATATGCGCGGCTGTTCGGCGCGTACCCGAGACGCTTTTTGAGCTCCTTAAGGTGCGTCGGCCAGTCCGGAAGTACCTCGACCACGAGTGGCGGGTACCTGGTCTTCGCTGGAGGAGCAGGTGCGGTGGTGGTCGTCGCAGTGGCGGTAGTGGTGGTGGTTTCCACTGGAGTGGGCAGCGGTGCTGCGACAGCGGTGGCGGCAGTAGGTGCGGCAGAGGTAGACGTACCAGCTGCGGTCACGGTGGCAACGGCGGCGTAGGACGGCCCGGTCTCCATGGGGGAGACTGAGGTCGTGCTGGGTAGGCTGAAGGGCGGCGTCGTGAAGATCGCCTGCCTCTTCTCGGCCATCTGAGGGGGTGAGGGGAACCTCTCCGGTGAGATGGTCACCGGAGGCGCCGTGTATCGCGGCGCGCTGGGTGGCAGGTCCTGCCTGTCCGGTGGTGGTGGTGGTGCGCTGTGCGTCAGTGGCCTCTTCTCTCGCCGCTGCTGAGGCGCCATCTGTAGGAGGGCAGCTGATGTCGCCAGAGGGACGAGGTGCGGTGGCAAGGCTTCAACGCGTTGGGTGGCAGTGGATGCTGGAGCGGCGCCGAATGAGGGCACGGTGCCGGACGGTTGCGTGGCACCGGTCGGTTGTCCGGCGCGGGATGGTGGTGCGGCGCTGGTGCTTGCCTGCGGCCACACAAAGGGGTGCGCAGCGCGGGTGTGCTGCGCGGGTAGCGGAGGGTCGGCGGCCGGGGTGATGCCTATAGGAGGCATCGATGGTGCCGAGAGCCTGGGTGGTACCGGTGACGACCTCGGCGTGGGCGTCGGCGTCGGTGTTACGGGCAGTGGACTGCCCGCAAAGTATTCCTCACCCCCAAGACCGGGTGTTATGCTGAGGGGAGGTGGAGTGGTGCGGGGCGCTCGGCAGACCTGCTGGTCGTTTATCATGCGCTCGACGCCCGCCTGGATGGTGGCGAGCGGAGCGACACGCGAGCGCCATATGCTGCGTCTGGGAGGAGGCGGGCGGGTTGCCTTCCTCGACGGAGGGTATTGCTGTTGATGTGGGGGCGGCATCCTTCAACGCCACATCCTTACCGCGGCAAATATAAACACCGCGGTCGAGACGCGGCGGTTGGAACGCGGCGGTTGAGACGCCGAACTGTGTTGATGGCGCGGCGCGGTTGCGGCGCGGCGCGGTGATGCCGCGGCACGTTAGCACGTCGCGGTCAGCCACGCGACGCGGAGGCGACACGCGGACGGCACGCGACGGTCGAACGCGACGCGGTTATGAACGCGGCGCGGTAATGCACGTGGATTAGGTTGGGGGGCTGTCGTGCGCGGTCTCTGCCGACCTCCTCGGCACACGACCCCCACTGATACGGCCCCCGGGGCTTGCCGCTGGTGGCAGACCGAGGACCGAAATCAGAAGTGAGCCGTGTGTTAATCCTAAGATGTCGGTAGGTGCACAATAATTTTATGATGGTGTCCCCGCGTGAGCGTGTTGTGACGCACACGGAATAACAATTATTTTACGAGACCCGAGCGCTGCGAAAAGCGACGTCCTCACGCTACGACTGCCGGCGGGCTTGATTAACAAATAGTGCTTGATCCTACGGAGGTCATTCACCTTTGGAGAATCTTAACATCGACTTTTAATTAGTGACGTAGTTGGATCAGAGCCATCTAGTTGAAAACACAGGAACTTGTTGAAATAGATGAATGCTTACAGCATTAACGTTATGATCCACCGTTAAACTAAGTTGATTAGTTATTATTGGCTCCGTACATAGATGGCGTAAGTAGTATATTGATGATGTTTCTTATTAGGTGTGTTACAATGCTCTTTTTCCTTGGTTATAACGTTCCAATGTTCTTGGAACGTTTTAGCAAATTAATATAGATGCTTTATTTCCTTGGTAACAATGTTCCAGTTTGTTTGGAACATTTTAGCAAATTAATTGTGCTTTATTTCCTTGGTAAGAATGTTCCAATGTATTTGAAATGTTTTAGAAAATAAATATTATTCACTTTAATCAGTAGATAAATATTTACAATTAATTTAGTTTTTTTAAACATTCCAAAACATTCGAATATTCTTCATACCTATTTAACTGTTTACAAATCTTAAATTTTAATTACGGACCTAAGTCAACAAAATTCTTTTTATATATTTAAGACGAAAATTAATATCTGTATATTAGTATCAATCACGACAAAAAATATCTAACGATAAAATCCAAATTAAGAAACCAAATGAAACGCGATTTCACAGAAGCCCAAGTTTTACCTACTGTTGAGTGCTTAACATTTGATTTGGAAAAGACGCGAGAGTCGCGTTCTTTATGAGACAATTGTGGCTTTATAATAGTGGTGTCCACTCATAATACTTTGTATTATATGGATAGAAGGCGAAGCAGGAAGAGGTGCACAGGAGGTATGATTTTACTTTTTATTTTTTTTATTTCTTTTAAAATATGTAAGATATGAAACTTCGGCCCTCTGTTGAACACCTCATTCTATGGAGTGACTGCTGCGGTGGGCAGAACCGCAATATTAAAATTGTTTTTATACTTAAGGCAATATTAAGCTCCCATCAAACTTTAGAAAGTATATCATTCGGATTTCTCGAGTCTGGGCACACGTTTTTACCAAACGACACAGACTTCTCGAAAATTTAAACTGCACTGAAACGTCACCACGATCACCAAAGTCTGTATACAGCTGAAGAATATATGGATATTTTTAAAAATTGTAAAAAAGGAAGCCCTTGTAGGTCTATAAAATACAGAAGATTGATTTTTATAGCATAAAAAAGATAGAAAAGAATATAATGAAGCGAAAGAAGTTTACAGACAAGAGTCAAGTTAATTAGTTGAGTACGAAAGAAATAAAGATTGAAAAGGATAAAATGTTTTCTATTTTTATGAGATCATCATGAGAAGAAGATTTTAAGGAATTGCTAATTGAAAAAAAAAACAAAGGAGAGGTTCGACCAATAAAAAAATCTGATTTATGTCTGTTATGGCCTAACGGTAAACCGATTGCGCCACCAAAATTTGCTGATATGCAATCTATGTATCAATTTATACCAGCTAGAGGATTGTCTTCAATTTTATCGCACTTTGAAATGTGACAAGAAACACGCGGACGCTGAGCTTCAACATGTCTGCAAGACAACCAGCTCCGACCGCTGCGCCACTGTCACAGATCCCAGAAGAAAGAAAATCCAGCCACAGTAGAAAGACAACCTGCTCAAGACAAGTCCTCCCATACATCAAGGGCGTGACCGACAAAATTGGCTACATCTTGAAGCGAGTTTCAATCAAAACTTACTACAAACCGCCAACGAAGATAATTCAATTATTACCAACAGTCAAGTTTCAGTTACCCTTGTAAGAGGCCTGTGTCTACAAAATTGACTGTGAATGTAGGCTCTCATACATTGGACAAGAGAAGCATAGGCATTCGACTTAAAGAACATATAGCTGACATAAAACATAAACGCTCAACAAAGTCTGCTGTGTGTAAACATGTGGAACAAGGACTCATCTACTACCTGCGATTTGATGAACCACAGATACTCCTAAAAGAGCACCGTTTTCTTCCAAGGATGATACGTGAGGCTATTGAAATTAATAATCACCCTAATTTCAATAGGAAAGATGATGGAACGTCCCTCCAGCTTGGGACCCTGTCATAAGGCTAATGAAACCCAAGAAGGACAAAGTCACCAGAAGACATATGGACGCTGTGAGCGCATTTTGCGTAAATAGTAACACCAATAGTTGAAAAATGTTCGGGTACTTTGAGATAACTTATACATTCAAAAAAAAGACAAATATCACCTCAGTCTGCGGTGAACATGAATCCTGTAAAGAATTCGAAACGTCGGCTAGTAATAAATTAAAAATGTAGTTTCTAGATCATTCGGTTCAAAAGTAATAACTTAGTTAAACCATTTCATTCAACGCAATAAAATCCGTAAACTGTAGTTTAATTTCAATGTGTAACATTCACGTAAACCCAAGAAGATACTATGTTTATCGTACTTTAAAAAGTTCGAATGAAACTATGGATGATATTGATGGGTTTGGCAGAGAACCTGACTTCGACATACGTGATGATGATGTTAACGAATAGATTTTGCTTCAAGATGTTTTTTTACAAAAAATTGTAATTTCCGTTTTTCATTAAATACAAACATACATGCTACATGCTTTTTAATTTTATAATGACAGATTTGTAGAAAATTTGCATTTTAGATTTAATTATTATTTATTTATAAGGGATTGGAACGTTTATGCAAAATGATTTGGAATGCTCCTTTATACAAAAACACAATTTTGCAAAAATGTTCCAATACCAATTTTCATTATTACTTACGTTATACTGAATATATTCGAAAAAAAAACATAATAATATCTTTATTATATATTTCTACAATAAATCTAATAGCATTAATGTTGTACATGTACAAAAAGTGTACCACTAAAACAGATAATTGCATTGATTTCAAATTGAATATATTGTGGAATGGAACGTTTTCGCTTAACTACGTCCAAGTAATATTGCCTTGTCTACCTTGATGTCTCATATTACCACTATGAAGTTGGCTACATGTAATGAGTCCAACCGTCAGTAAATATATTGAAGTAATTAAACATATTTTGTATGGATTTCGATTTTTCTTTTCGAATTATTGATACATATAGATATATACACCACTATTTTTTAATTAGTACAAAAAATTTAACAGGGCACTAAGTATCTTTAACTGATCATATTTATGTAGTTGAAAAATAAAAACACTTAGTCCCAAAACTGTCTCAAAACTGTCCACAAACTGCCCGCCCCTCTGCGCCACGCCCCGACGATGCGACAAACAGTACTAAATTGTTAGCTAAAGTGAGCGTATCTAATTTCGTTGCAAAAGTTAATTGTTTGTCTACGTTTGCCCGACGCGATGGCCTATCATATCAGTTCATATCACGGGAGTATGTAGCTATGCTTCGTGCGTACTTTTTGAGTGGAAAAATCGCGAATGCAGCTGTGTACCCATGGACATCGTATTGTGAGTGTACAAAAGTGACCGGGTCAGTGTCAAACAATTAAAACAGTGCATTTTGGATGCTTTTGACAACGGTGGTGGACATTTCGAAGGACAATGGAAATACTTGTAAGTTTAGTAAATAATACGTACTTAAGTAAATAATAATTTGATGCGGGCGGCTCAAAATCGGTCTGTGTTCTCCACACACCTTGAGGAAGGCCTTTGTCCAACAGTGGACGTCTCTAGGCTGACATGATGATGATAAAATAATTTGTAAATAGCAGATGATTCTAACTTCATAAATACGCCAAAATTACTATTTTCTTTTAGTCCAGAACACCTTCTTTTATTTTGATATTTGTTTGCTTTCTAATTACATACCTCCGTATTTAATTACTTGTTAAACGATAAATTTTATCGGTCCTAAGCCCGAACGAAGTATGAAGGAGAGGGTAGAATTAACAAAATTAAAAAATGACTACCCACATTTATTATTTTCCTTCATTTTATTTTCTATGGCTAGCTACATCATAAGTGCGACAGAGAGAATGCGAATGAGCAGGATGGAATATTATCAATGAATTACTGAATGGATTGTAAAATATGACTATGATTTAAGTGAGATTTTCTACAATAAACAAATGATAATAACTTTGCTCTTTATTGATATTATGAAATTCTTACGTCACATATATGATAATAATATCTTCGCTAATCTGTCCTTAAAGTTTTTGTACTAATTAAAAAATAGTGGTGTATAGTATAAGATTGTTTCACTGTTATGTGAACATTACTGACCGAAATAAAATATGAATTATATGAAGCATGGCATGCCTGCAAACGCAGCCTGCAGTATGACTGCACGAGTGCATGAATGGCGTAGTGGTGTAGGTGGTCACCTCACCGCCCTTTAAAACCGCGCCATGTGCTGTGGGTTCGATCCCCACAGGTGATATATGACACATTGTGTGATATATAATTTGTTGTTTCGGTTCTGGGTGTGTTTGTTGATTGAATGCTTGTAAAGTTCACCGCGACATAGGATTAATTCCCCACTCTAGTTCATTCTTAAATATTATTGTAGCGGAATGTGGGTGATGTCATAAAAACTAGAATTGCGAAAGTGGGAGTTTGCAATTTTTCCATCATTTATACTCATTACCAAATTCTTTACAGAGTAGTTTAGCATTACACACTACACATTGTCAAGCTAAAGTACTTTTGTCAGTGTTTGTTACTAAATTGCTACGAAGCTGCATTACCGACCTACAGCGGCGGTGGCAGTGGCGAGCGATTTCGATGTACATGGCGCGTTTACTCTGAGGCGACATCGGTTGCTGCGGCGTAGCTAATTATGCCATGGATATCTAAAACGCTCGCCGCTGCCGCCGCCACTGTAGGCCGTGAGACCGAACCGCGTAGCAACTATGGACTAACCTGACAACCAATGTTCAGATACCTAATTGGTAAAATAAACACATTTTTTAACATAGTTACCATGCTAACGAAATGCAAGACGCAAGTTTCAAGACTTATTCGCCAAAGACTAATTACTTGCTAGCATCGTCATAAACCAGTTTAGCTATCTTTTTCTAATTTGTGATTTTGAAATATCTAAAGCTAGTTTCATGTTAATGTAAATTCTGTTTTCACAATCCGATACGTTTTTATGACAAACAAGTAAACGAGTCAAATAATTCTATACCCTATTCCAAATTACACTGTATTAAGACAAACTGCAGCGTAGGCAGTTCCATCATTATCCTAATTGCCGCTTATTTATGATGCCTGAACAAATATATGGACATTCCGAGTAACATGAGATGTATTATTCATAGTAAAGTAGACATAGATTGATCTTAAGTTACAAAGAAAAGATTTGTTGGATACAGTGACCAGATTAATGGGTGGGAACCATACAGATCGGCAATGTACTGTTTAAATTAAGATGTAACGGTTTTTGTACCTTATTGGAATTGCTTTACAATCGCATTTTCTGACAGTATTTGTAAGAATACACTTGTATATACTTTTTTTATACCTTCACACCTGAATCTTCGAAGGGGTAGGCAGAGGTGTTATATTACACCCACATTTCGCCTTTAGAATTTAAGGTCCCATGTAATAGGAGGCGAGCCTATGGACGTTACCCAGAAACATTTTATTGCCAGAAACCGTGCTGCTATTGAGAATTCGGAAAAGCTCAGTAACACTTTTTGCTTGACCCGAGAATCGAACCTGGGACCTCCCGATGGGCGCATACGCTATACACTGGACCACACAGGTACTCAGGTTTAAAAATTTACGCTTTCTAAAGAAATTTATGTTTTGAGGTCATAATGACAACGTGTTTATATGCCAATTCAAATTAATTTAGCTACATGAATGTGACGAATGTAATTACACATTCATTTTAAATTATTGTTATAGCAACATGAATGTTAATACGTTAATTTTAAATTATCTCGTTGGAAATATATTTTTATCGGATATTGTCTTGCTGCATTTTCTTTTGATATTTTCATATTTTATAACATGAACAGATAATCTTTACAAACACGCCTATTAATGATTGCAAGGATGCCGTAGTAGCAGTAGTTCTTGCTTTTAAACATGACGTAGATTGCAACAATCGGGTTAGCACGATCAAAAACATATTGTGATTCATAAATTGTTATATTTGTTTATTGTTTTATTAGAATTGTTATATTTTTTTATTTGATACAACATTTATATAGAAATAAATCTTATTTAAGGACAAATGCACGCGCTAGGTTCCGTGACTCATCATTAAAATTAAAACAAAAATAATGTTTGTCCAGTCCCCCGCGACACAGGATTTATTTCTAGTCCGTAAGTAGTCGTGATCGAAGTGTTCCTTGTACGTTTGCATGCGAACTATTTTCTATTAAATATATCAGTGAAAGAATGAGCTCGTCAAGCTGGGGATATTTTAGCGTACGGGTTCATAGAACTATGGCCACCGCATCTTCAGGCCTAATAGCGTTAGGATTCGAGCGTTTCACTAGAATTCACCTGATAGATACAAAAGCGTCACGCTTGCAGTGATCAAACTCGAACAAAAAAGTGAGAAATAAGTTTTAGGCACAAACATATTTTCTTAAACTATTAGCGATATAAAAGCGACGACATGCAAATTATATTAAGATAAGTTCGTTCCGGACAATTTCAGCGACTTAATCCTGTAAAGTTTGAGAACTAGTACACTATCCACTCCAATAGAGTCATAGTTAATTAATCAATACCGGTGCTAAAAGCGGATGTACAGTGCAGTATGGAAGGCATTTCTTAGAACTTTGTGGGAACTGTATTTACAGTTGTTTATTTTGTCTAACCTGATTATGGAAAGTACGTTAAATATATGACGTCAATGGTGTATGCCTAATGATTTAGATATTATTTCACTTGATGTCCTTTAAATTGCCTCACGGCAATTTCCATCACCGACATTCTTTGTGAACAAAGGTACGCTGGGTAAAGAATAAGTAAGCCATCTCGACCAGATTGTGACGATCATCTATCAGAAGTAGTAGCAGTAGCAGTCAGCACTCTTGCACTTTTACTGGTGAGATAGAGCTTCAGGGCCTCAGATATTTTCATCCTGTATTTTCGCTGAGCTAGTATAAGATGTAGAAGCTTTCAGTAGGGTTTTGTTATGTTTCAATAAACGTTTATGTAAATTTTGGTCAAAATCATTTCCTCTGTTTTTTTTATTATGTTCTAGAAAGACAAAACTCAATATTTTGTTATCCATGTATAGTCTTGTAGTTGTTTCTAATATTAAAAGGAATAAACCGCTCATATTATACTTATACTTCAATAGTAACCATATGTATAAGCGTGAGCACTCACTCAACTATGTTTCACAAGATAAACAATAACTAAAACTTTTATAACAAACCATAATATATCACTGGAAGATAAATAAACTTCATATCAATTACTTGATTATAATCCGATTGAGATTAATATATGGTTGTCACAACATTCGAAACTTTTGAATAATTAATCGGTGTTTGCCGTAATGTTTGAAACAGTATATTTATTACGCCAGTAAACTCGTCTCCTATTGTAATCAGAGACACTCGTCACTAATTCTAAACTTTTCGACGAATTTTAACACCAACAATATCCAAAAGTGTTATGACAATATTCGTAAGGCATATTTTGTACAGCCTAAGATTCATATAATGTTCATAAAATGATTGTCATGAAAACCATTATCAGTACATTGTTTGCTAACGTTACATTTTAAATAAGTATTTCATCACAAATTTATTCCGAAAAAAAGCAAGCGGGTATGCGATTGACGTGATTTAACCAACAGGTTAATATGGGATCCCAGTGGATTGAACGGGAGACCATGCAGCTCGCTTAACAATAAGATTGTTAGTGCAGTTGCGGTGCCGCATATGCGTTCAGTGATTACGTAATACAAAATACATGTTAATAATGCATAAACTCAATTCGTTCGTCACAGTGCGCCTAGATTCATGCACATTGGGGAGCTCATGAGTGCTACTTTTAATGTAATGAAAGTGGATGTATTTGAATCAATGAACGATACGATTTATGAGCCATATGAGATAAAAAGATAAAAGATTAATCATGTGTAGTCAACGAGTTCATTTGAAATCATTAATCACTCATGTCTATGCTTACTTCGTACAACTTATAACATGTAACCTACACGAACTATCACACAGACATGAATTTTATGATTTTGTTTGTATCACAGTTTACCGAGCAAGCGGCTCCATAAAACGATGCATTTCCAAATAATGTCAACGTAAACCGTGCTGTTTTATGTAATGACTTCAAAATTATTTTCAGAAACATTGGGCATACTTAAAACGGCGACACGATATAGTATAAACAAGTTCTGACAAATAGAATAAATAATAATGTAATTAAGTAAATATAAGTCGCTCGGGGACGGTACATTCAACTTAACATTGTAAAACTTGGAGGTATTTACGTCTTGACACAACGCTTCATTACTAATTTAAATATTATTCGGTACTTCAAACCGACCGCCTCTATTCAAGGCAGGTGAAGCTTTGAGCTATTAATCCTATATAAGCGCTTAAACTATTAAAGTTTTCGTCGGATAAGCTCCAAAACTAACGGTTTAGACACGGACAGCTGTTGATCCCATGAAATCCATTATCATTTAAGACATTTTAACTTAAACATACCTATGCTTTCCACCCAAGAGACTCTTTTACAGATCATTTGAATATAATCAGATTACTTAAGAATACTAACTAAGATTACTTAAGAATAACGTTGATAACTAAGGTAAAACTAAACAGAAATTGTTTTTTGAACAAAAGAACGAAAATTTCAAGCTTGTTTATTGAAATGCTGCTGGCCAAAAATTGTGTCCCAATATATTATTATTAATATAATAGTTTACATAAATGTGGCTGTGTGTACATAAACCAGATAGCATCACAAATCTTGGTCAATTATGCAGAATTGTTATACAAGTAAGCGGTTATCTAACGACTTAATTGACTTTTGTAGCACTAACAATAAATGGCTATTTATTTTATTTACACCTATTGGCCAATATATGTATATGGGTCGAAACAGTTAAAGCTGCGTATAGTCGAGAATCATATCTCCAATTGACTGATAATATAACTTTATCGTAAGTTTTCGTCAATGTGGTTCTTGAATCGATGTCATCAATTTATCTTAAAAGAGTTACAGTATGGCAGTTGTCCCACCGTCAGCGAGAAAGTGACAAACAATCGCCTATTTTTTCGATAGGTATATGTATATTCCGTGTAAAAAAAGGGATGCATTTTTATAATATTAATGATAAAAATGATGAAAAAGTTTTATGTTAATGGTTGATCGCTGAGTGTTTACACTACCGTCAAGGACTCGCTTCATTAATTTTCGCCAAGCGACACGAGCTATACGAAGATAATACTCGCTCAGTGATGCACACTTAGAACATGTGCGTAGCGCGAGCATGCACCAGACGAATATCGCAGGTTTAAAACCACAAGCAAATGCGAATAATCACCCGTCTCATTCGCACGCGCCTTGATAGCTCAGCGACAAAACAATCGGCACTGCACACTCGCCGCTCGCCATCTCGTTTTCTGTTGCTAGCTCTACTCGCTAATCGCCTGCGGTGAGACAACTGCCTGAGACTCCTCTGCTATTTTTAAAATTATTCGACACTTGACTCGTTTTATGACATCTTTAAACATTTGCACTAGTGCGTACTTGGATTTTGCGGCTTTACTGAGTATGCTGATTAACTCATTAGAATTTTTTTTCGGACTTACTTCATAAAAATGTATTAAAAATGTACATTGACGATATAAAATGTGAAAATTCTTTGCGTATTTCAATATGAAGTTGTTTTATTACATTACTAGCTTTTGCCCCCGGCTTCGCTCACGTTAAATTCGGGGTAACACAAAACTCCTTCATCCTTCGATAGTAATTTTCCTTTTAATTCTGTTCATAGGGACTAATAAGAAATATAACCGCAAGAAGTACATACATACATACATACATATCGTCACGCCTTTTATCCCCGAAGGGGTAGGCATAGGTGTATTTCTACACCCACTTTTCGCCAGATATACTTTAGCCCCACGTAATAAGGGGCGAGCCTATTGCCGTACCGGGCACATTTCCAGACTCCGTGCTGCTATTGAGAATTTCGTGACAGAAAAACCTAATAACACTGCCCGACCCAGGAATCGAACCCGGGACCTCCCGATCCCACGCGCACATTTATGCCGCGAGACAAACTAGGCAGTCGTATAGGGTTTGATGTCGAGTTTTCCGTCTCTACGCAAAGATGGTATTTGCATCGTGTTAGCCCTTAGTCGCCTCTTACGACACCCACGAGAAGATAGAGGGTGGTGACACTTGTATTCTATGCCGTCAACCACACGGCAAATAAAAAATGGCTAAACACGGAATCCATAAGAAGTCCGTGTTTATAGACGCGCTATGTCTGTCAGTCTATCCGTATGTCACAGCCACTTTATGCCGAAACTATTCAGTTTACACTTTTGAAAATTTGTAGGTAGAAGTATTCTGTGAACCGCTTTATGACGTTATCGAAAATAAAAAATATTGAATATTAAGGTGGGCTCTTCATACATGGAAGTGATGTGGAAAATGGGTCGTTAAAAATTACTTTAAGGTTCCTAAAACAATTGTGATAATTCTGTTCATGTTCGTCAAACCCATTCGTATGAATACTTATTCCAGTCAGGGGACTAAATATTTTTATCATATTTACACCTCTGCCTACCCCTTCGGGGATACAGGCGTGAGTCTATAAAAAAAACATATTGAGGGAATATTATGATAGGAATTATGGTTAGGTATATACAAGAATAGCTGTCACCATCATATAATTATGTTACCCACATTTCGCCATGAATTTTTAGGTCTCACGTAATAGGGGGCAAGCCTATTGCCGTTACCGGGCACATCGCCAGACTTCGTGCTGCTACTGAGAATTCGAAAAACCCAGTATCACTTGTTGCCCGACCGATCAGCAGTCGCATACGCTATTAAGTATAATAATAAACCCCCTCTGAGGCAGTCGTTATCTCAACATGAGACTAACGCAAACTCAGAGGCCAGAGTAACGGTTTTCAAACATCACCTTCATCTTTGTGGCAACCTAAAGATGTGTGGCGACACTGCGGTCCCGAATGCTTTAGCGAGTCGGTCAGGGCCTCGTCTCCAGCTTGCCATTGTTGGTCGTAAGACCTATCAACTCAGGGGTGCGGGGGTGGAAGTGTCATTTTCAATGGCGTAATTACGGGAATACTCGCTCCGCGTCACGACCCGCGATGGCAAAACTGGTGCCGCACCGCTCTACGCCCCTAGCCACTCACACCGGTGTTGCACTCTGGCTGCCTTTATGGCAGACTTCTTTTACCATGGTGGCTATATAGAGTGGGCCCATCTAGTGAGTTGGCGAGTCACCGTCTGCCCCTTTTCGACGTACTATAAGAGTACTTAGGGCAGACGCCAATTTTCATCCATAGTTTCCATATCCACTTATTTATTTTATTTTTTTATTTACTTAACTTTTTTGCACAACACAAACAATGTGGGATAATAGGTGGACTTAATGCCCTAGGCATTCTCTACCAGTCAACCTAGGGTGGTGCAGAGATAATTGATGGTAGGTGCATGATTATTATATTTTAATTATTTACACAATAATTACTATATTACATAATTACTACTTAAACTATAGATATATATATTTTAAATATTTACATATATGTATACATGTATAAAGTATATATAAGTACAATTACATATATTATATATGAATAACTAATTGCAATAATTATAAAATAAATATATAGTTACATAATAATATATAAGTCATCGATATATATGTACTAAAATGTCAACGATATAAGTGAATAATACCGTCAATATGCATTTATTCTGCCATTTTGCTCCGTAAAAATTCTCGAGCCTTTAGTTTAAAAGTGTACCGATTGGTAGCCATCCTGATTTCAAGAGGAAGTTTGTTCCATAATAGGACAGATTGGACGAAGAAGGAAGAGTTAACAAGCCCAGAACTATGGGAAGGACATAAAAGGAGGCGATTATTAGACGACCGTAAATGTTTGTCATGATTAGAGCATAAATATTGTAAATAAGGACTTAAGTAGAAAGGAACAGAAGGAGAGTTCAGAAAGGAGAAAAGAGTAGTTAGGGCACACAAACTGCGGCGTTGGCGAATAGTTAGCCATTTGAGTTGGGAGCGGTATTCGGAGACGGTCATATTTTCGAAGGTTGTAAACGAATCGAATGCAGTTATTAAAAAGCCGGTCTAATTTGTTGAGGAGGTCTGCATTCAGGTCGAAATAGCACACATCACCATAGTTGATAATAGGGAAGATTAAAGTCTACATAAGTATTACTTTAGTGCTAGAAGGGAGGAAGTTCTTTAAGCGGTACAACGAGCGTAAGCATCCTCTCACTCTTTGACTAACAGAAGTAACTTGAGCCCGCCAGTTGAGGTGACTATCCATGTATAAGCCAAGATTTTTAACAACCGTGCTAAAGGGTATTGTTGTCTGGTTATACTTGACTGATGGAAACTTATCCATTGAACACCCATCACAATAGCCCAGAGTAAAATGTTCAAGTAGCAATAGTCCTACACCTGCTGCGGCTAATCCGTGGCTGCACTTCATAGTGCCGTTATGGAGGCTCCTCAGTTGGTGCCCCATCGCATCCTAGATAAAAATTCTCAAAGGGCCTCTGCGCGTTGGACCTTTGTCTCCATGTACATACATACATACATACATATCGTCACGCCTTTTATCCCCGAAGGGGTAGGCAGAGGTGTATTTCTACACCCACTTTTCGCCAGATACACTTTAGTCCCACGTAATAAGGGGCGAGCCTATTGCCGTACCGGGCACATTTCCAGACTCCGTGCTGCTATTGAGAATTTCGTGACAGAAAAACCCAATAACACTGCCCGACCCAGGAATCGAACCCGGGACCTCCCGATTCCACGTGCACATTTATGCCGCGAGACCAACGAGGCAGTCGTATAGGGTTTGATGTCGAGTTTTCCGTCTCTACGCAAAGATGGTATTTGCATCGTGTTATCCCTTAGTCGCCTCTTACGACACCCACGGGAAGATAGGGGGTGGTGACACTTGTATTCTATGCCGTCAACCACACGGCGAAATCACCACGCGTCTCCATGTACGCCTGTCAAAGGGCCGTGTACTCTTTTAAACACCATATGTTAGAAAATTACGCGTGAAAGAGAAACAATAATAATAATAAAAAACTGGCAACATTAAAGTCAACAGACACAATTTTTCTTAGCTAAATTTTGTATTGATTTATTTTATAATTTTTGAGGCTATATATGTATATCACATACGTGATAAACACAATTTTATTGTGTAAATTAACAATATCACAGAACAAACTCCTTTAAAAACCGAAAAGATGTGTTTATAAGTGAGGACCCTGATATTTCGTTGACTTATTCAGACTTTTTTACTGCCTTTGTTTTCCGATAGTGAATATTAAAGTATCCTCAAAAACGAAGCCTAAAGGATCACAAAAGGAATTAAACAATGCTGTAAAAGGAAAAGAAAGCTATTGTGGCAGTACCGTAAGAAGCGCACACTACAGAACAAGATAAATTATATAAACCTAAAATCTAGACTAAATCGCATTATTAAACTTACGCAGAAAGTCAAAAATGACAATTTCATTAATAGGTCAAGTAATAGGTGTAAAGCCACTTGGGCTGTCATAAACAAAAGCAAATTTAATAACCCAAAGGATGATATTCGTTACGTCATTGCAAATGGTAATATTATCAATGAGCCAACTTAGTTAGCAAATTCATTTTATAATTATTATATAAACCAGGTAACCAAACTTAAACCAGATTCTTTACGGAGTTATAGCAGCAATTGCCTAAATTCGATATTCATGCCCGCAACAATGCCCAGCGATATATACAAAATAGTAATGAATCTTAGACCTACGAATAGACTAGCCTACTGGCTATAATGATATATCGGTTAAAATTATAAAGCATGTCGCCATTAAGCTATCGTTTATACTGAGCCACATAATCAATTTATCATTGGTCATGGCGCATTTTCAGCAGAGCTTAAAATAACAAAGATAATGCCGCTTTTTAAAAAAAGATAATAAGCATGATATGTCTTGTTATAGACCTGTGCCTTTAGTTCCAGTAATATCAAAAAATTTTCAGAAAGTGATTAACAATTGTCTGTCCAATTATTTTAAATCAAAATTAAAATATATAATTTTATTTTTGATTTAAGGCACTTCATTTACCAATGTACATTGAGGATATATTTCTCTTGTTTTCATTGTATATAATGTAAAATTTTGTAAGCTTGTAATACTATTAAAACATCAAAATATAAAATTGATTCTTATCCTAGTTACTAACTAAACATCTTCAAGATCACAGTACAAAAAAGCAAATGTGTTGTAACATCAGCAGTTGGAGTGTGTATGATATGTAATGGCGGCATGTCGCCTTCTTTCGATCTCTTGCAGTAAAGCAGATCTGTAACGTTCATACTTCATCACAATTAGTTGTAACTCCTGTTTGTACAACCGAGTCAACATATCTGAGTAGCAGTCCAATTCACTCAGTCGGAACATATTCCAACGGAGCTTATGGTCAAGCTCTTGGTCAGCTTTGGAATAAACAATAAGCCAGTGTGGTATTTCCTCAAGAAGATACGGCGGCACGAGAGTAGGAACATAAGGACTAACTAAATAACAGCCACCGACCAGGCATGGGTGAGCGTAAGTCGTTTGATGAGTTGTTTCGTTAAAATAGTAAACTCCATGGTGTGGAGACCCTTTGCCACGGCTGTGGCACACTCTCAAGGGGATGTGTCCAGTGAGTTGTCTGTGTGTTATGGTCCATGTAGTAGCGCCGACCACGTAACGTCCTGTCGGCTGACCATCCCGGGGGCAATGGCAGCTCACACTCATCAGATCCTTGAGTAGTGGAGATTATTTTGCTACCGTGAGCTTTATTGTAAGGCAGACCAGATGTGGTTACATAATTTGAGTATATAGGCGAAGACTGGCTTGCTGTGGCATAGGAATCAGTACAATTATGGAGGCGGATAGAGTGAGGTGATGGAGGATGCAGTCTTGGTGTAAGACTCATGTTGGAAGACAATCTCGGCATACTGGACTCCCTAGAGCCATATTGTTGTTGTTTCTGTTGTTGCACCTGTTGCTGATTCTGATATATTGGGTCTTCCTGTTGTTGTCTGTAATATCTGTAGCTTGTCTGTCTGCTAAATGACTCATCTATCTCATTCAGTGCCACATGTGAAGCCACATTAGTGTCCAATAAGTATTGTGAATTATAGCTGTTTGATGTACTGGCTGTGTCACTTGTAGATAAGCTGGCAAACCGGTGTGCTAAATTTGGTACTGACTCACTGGGTGTATATTTCCCCGCATGACCGCTCATAGTCACTTCAGTCACGCTTTGCCAAATTTATTTTCATGATTTTGGGAAACTGCATCACTTGCACCGAAAGGTTGGCTACGGGGCCTTTTATTGTGTCCAGTCGTCCACACATTAATAATGGGTAAATCTGGTGGAGTATCTTTCTTTATATATTTCCCAACAACGCCCTCGTTAATAGCTTTGTGACCTTTCCTTGATATCATATTGGCAAATAATAATAAATTCTTATCATATTTTTCTATGATTGTTAGAAATAGGAAACATTTATTTTATTGTCTCGTTCGAATCTTCTGATGACAGATTATACCTACTATTTGACGAACAGATAGGATTTCGAAAGAATAAGGACATAAATATAGCAATTTTTAAATTTCTTAAAATTGTCATGACGGAAATAGACAATAAGAATCAGGTCTGTGCTTTATATATGGATTTATCGAAGGCTTTCGATTATGTCAATCATCAAACACTGCTAAATAAATAGAGCGCTTACGGTATTAGAGGAAACGTACTTAATCTAATAAAATCATACCTAAGTGATGGAAAACAGTTTACTCAAATCTCTAGGTTATGCACTAATGATAAAAAGATTGTGAATCACTACTCTGACCAGCAAATCGTTAAATTTGGAGTACCGCAGGGTAGCGTTTTAGGACCATTGCTGTTCATAATTTATATCAACGACTTTCCCAAAGCGATAGGCCATGAATCGATTCTCTTTGCGGACGATAGCACTATTATATTTAAGGGGAACAACAAACCAACGGTAGAACATAAAATTAATGAAACTTTAAAAAAATAGCATTACGTGGCTTAATATAAATAATCTTAAAATAAACATTCAAAAGACCAACATTATGATTTTTTTAAATAGAATAAATAAACAAGATAATTTAGATTTATACACTACGACAACATAAGCGTTTCACAGGTACAAACTACAAAATTTTTGGGTATAAATATAGACGATGGTTTTAACTGGAAGAGTCACACTGAGAGTTCATGTACCAAAATAAATCAGTACTCTTATGCCCTTTATAAATGCTGGAAAAAAAAGCGTCCATAGCCACGTTATTGACCGCATATCATGGATACGTGGCTCCAATCATACGCTTTGGTATCATATTCTGGGGGCAAAAATATACAAATTTCAAATTAATTATTATTTAACAGATGTACAACATGCATTTATATCCCAAAAGAAATGTTTAAGGGCTATCTGTAAAATGAAACCAACAGAAAGTTGTCAACCCTTTTTCATTAAACTCAACATTCTCACCCTACCATCTGTTAACATTTTAGAAACCGTGCTGTTTGTAAAAAAGAATATAAATATTTTTGAAAAATTAAAATGTAAAAGACATCAATTAAAAATAAGCGTTCCTTCTAACACAACGGCATACTTCAATAAAAGTATATTTTGTATGGCGCCTAGAATATATAATCACTTGCATAACTCACTTCTTGAAGAGGAAAATGTCAATATAGTAAAGAAAAAATTAAAGCAAATTTTGCTGCAAAAGTGCTATTACACAGTAGACGACTTTTTAATGAATAAATTGTAACACTTATTAATAATATTTTAAAGATTTTTAGGATGAAGTTTCTTTAGTTTTATATAAATTATTGCATGCCGCAAGGTTAAGTACAGTGATACTTAATTATAATTTTATCATACCAACCCATGTACCTGTATTTGCAATTTATTTATAATAAATAAATAAATAAAGAAAAACACAATAAATTAAATATCAAGAAACCCCGGTATCTGTAGTACCTACAAGGCTGACGTCCTGCTTAGCCTGTCACTTTTAATATTATTGACATTATGCAAAAACGTGCAAGCTTTGATTAGCATATCCAAAAATATTGAATTTATTATATTAATATTTACCTTCACATGTGGTTAAAATGGGCTGTATATATACATTACGTGGACATGCGTTATATAATAATTTCGTGCCGGATTCATTTAGAGTGCGTTGCTCGATAATAAAGTGATAAATAGTATTTTTATATATGGTTAAATAATTGTTTACCCTTGTCGTACAGATTGGATTATCACCTTATTTTATCAAAACCAATCTAACGAACGCCCCTGAGATTGGTTTTGATAAAATAAGGTGATAATCCAATCTGTGCGACAAGGGTAAACATTTTTTTTTTGTAATTTTTACATGCCTTTACATAACAATCTAAATGATAAATATTAAGTTTATTGAAGTCACTGAAACTGTGTACTTTTACATTGGATACGAAAAACGCGTGGAAACGTGCAAGCGATTTTTATTAGTATAACAAAACAATTATTTTGGAGAAAGCAACTTTATTGTATCAAATAATTTAACGTATTGAGTAGAGGCTATTGAGTTATGATAAATTACGTGGTGTATAACTTTTTGTCGTTGTTGAAACATGAGTTTAACCAGTCAATTTCTAGACTTATTTCTTCTACTAAACGTCACTCGCAAACGTTTAATTTGGAAGTCATTAGCATTGCAATAAATGTAATAGGGACATAAAACACTTTGAACAGCGCAATAATTAATTTGAAATTTGTATATTTTTACACAATATATTTGAAATAAGATCTTATAACAACAGTCTGGCAATAGAGCGGTCTAGGAATGTGCTTCTCTATGCTAACAAAAGATGGCTATTGTCCGGTTACCGCGCGGAAGTACTCCGACTTTAGTCCCGCACCCGTTAATCATCAAACCATCTATGTAATTGTTGTGTCAATCGAATCAATATGCATTATAAACAAAATTATTAAAACAATCATGTTTTCTGAACACACATTACAATCACACTTATTAAAAAGCACCGAATGTTTTTAAACAAAACACCTATACAAAAGCAATACATTGAAACTTGAGGCAGCGAAAATGATTTAACAACAAATTACTGCACAAAAGTATTAATAAAACACATAACGAAACATCAAATTGTGGGTAGACCTGGGTGAATACGCTGGGGCAACATCGTTCACTTAAGCACATTACACTGGGTTGTGTCCACAGAACAATTAAAGGAAGTTAGAACGGAAATAGTTACTGATTTGTATTAGAACGTGTGTCGCCGATTGTCTCCAACTCTCTATCTCCACTACAAGCAATACACTAATACGTACGCGCATTACGCACACAAATCAACTGCACTTACTTAGATCGCGAGTTTGCCATTGGTTGTCACACTAGCGCAAACACTTCGCTTGACATGGAACTATCGCGCTTGACGATCACTCACACACTCTCATTAATGTTACGGTGTCCAAAAGGTCGATTATTTATATCGATGAAATACTGCTGTTTTGTTACTTTAAGTTTTGCAATTGTTTGTTTTTATTTCGGGATGGTGGGATAGGGTACAAATAGTGTGGCCTTTCTTAATATATATAAATAATAATATAAAATTAAAGGGGAAGATACAATATGGCCTTTATCATATCCGAATACCAAGAGTTGAAAAGAAAGAAAGAAAACATATTTATTCTGCTTCAAAAACCCATTTACAAAATAAACAAAACATAAAAAAAAAAATACAAAAAATATCAATGAATGCAGAATTGGATCCTAACTCAGCATTGAGCCATCCTGCTGGTTAGCGAGATGGCACTGATATTCTGTTAGGTCCAGAAATTAAACAAAATAGATACCTACATATAAATAAATAAAATACAACATTTCTTCTTAAAAACATTTTTGTGTCTACGGTCGGGCAACACATCTCTACAGCAACACCATTAAGATGAAGGAAACAATATATTTTAAATATACACAACAATTAATGTCCTTCTTCTATAAACAAGAAACAAAAATAAAAACAAATAAAAAACAAAAATAAAAAGAATAACAAGCATTCTAAAATTTTACTGCCAAATCATTTTTTTTTTTAATTTTTTTTCATACATGGCAACACTTAATTCCAAATCAATGATGTAAGCCATCGAGTGTAGAAAATATTATGGTAAATAACAATAAAAAATATTATTAATAATAATTATTATAATCTACTTCAAGTAAAAATTTACTTGGAGTAAATCATAATAACTATTAACACACGAACCAAAAATTACAATCTTCTCACTAACAGAACCTGACACACACCAAAAACCGTAAACTTGCTACCGGCTGTCATTACAACACTTTTTTGTCTATGCTGCAGGCGTATAGCGCGCGTAGTTTGAAACTTTGAAATAGACGCGACGCTAAGGACGCCATAGTGAAAACATATAATTTGGTTTCTTCAATTGCAAATATTATTCTAGTGATTTGTGTGTTGTACCACGTCAATATGCATAGATTATGTGCGATATATGCCATTTATGTTTCATGTGGGTGAATAGTTGTGTGTAAAGTGAAGGCAATTCCGAATATAACAAATTATGTACGAGCACAGCAACCAAAACAAACAATCATGGAATTCGAAAGGCTGTCGATTAGACCATTGCACGATTATTACTGGTCACACGGGATGGTAAAAGGTGAATTTAGGTTATGCTACCTATCTTTACACTCATTCTAACTCCAAGGTTTTACTTGTTCATTTAACAGGAAATGCTTATATTTCTTACTAAAAGAATACACTGATTTTAGGTCTCTCAGAGGAGGTGGCAAGTCATTCTAGACCTTGCTAGCTAAAAACCTGAATGAGGCACGAAAAGAAACGCTGCGGTGTTTTGGCGTAACCAGTAAGTAAGCAGATGCTCTTGTTTTATGCTTATTGAGGTCACTGGACCAAGTAAGTTTATTGTACAGATACGCAGGCCTTCCTGTGGATATCACGCCAAAGAGGAGTGAGGCTAGGTGAAGCTTCCTACGTGATGACATTCTCAGCATCTGACTGTTGTTGAGGTATGGAGTAATATATGAACGTGGTGGAACATTAAAACAAAACCGTGCACAGGCATTTTGTACCCGTTGAATGAGTCTTTCTGTTTTATTGAGTAGACAGGTCCCAAAAGCTGTATCTGCATAGTTTAGCTTAGAAAGAATTAATGTTTCACATAATAAAATGCGCATTTCTTCAGATATATAAGGTCGAATTCGATACAAGAGCTTCAACCTATAGAAGCAGTTTTGCACTGTTTCAGCAATATGCTTCTCGAAGTGCAGCAACTGGTCAAAGACTACCCCTAAATTGCGTGCCTCCACCACTTGTTCTATCAGAGTACCATTGATACTGACCTCCAGCCTAACATCCCGTGCTCTCCGCACCATATCACTGGTTCCAATGAACAAGAATTTAGACTTACTCGGGTTAAGTTCTAGGCAGTTATTCTTTGCCCAATCGGATATTCTGTCTAAATCTGCATTTATTTCTTTTACAGACTCAGCACAGTTTCCCAGATGACAGGAGGTGTACAGCTGGATGTCATCAGCATATAAATGAAATTTCGAGTGAAATATGGTTCTGGTTATGTCTGATGTATATATAATGAACAAAAGTGGACCCAGAATGGATCCCTGCGGCACCCCACAAACCACAGGACTGAGCGAAGAAGATACCTGGGATCCATCATTCCCACTCACCTGTACAAACTGATTTCGCCCACTCAGGTAACTGTCAAACCAACGGACAGAATTATGGTCACACCCATAAAATGCAAGCTTGGACAGAAGGAGCGGAACACAAATGGAGTCAAATGCGCGTGAGCAGTCCAATAGAGCAAGCAAAGTCCCCTTACCCTGATCCCTATCCTCCAAGATATTGTCCACCACATCAATCAAGGCAGTGGTTGTGCTGTGACCCGTCCGGAAGCCAGATTGCCTTTCAGGCAATACACCAAAGTCTTCCACATATTTCCTTAATTGAATGCAGACCACTTTCTCTAAGATCTTAGATATACAAGGTAGAAGACTAATTGGTCGTAGATCCTTGATACTGCTGGGATTTGCGTTTTTCGGGATAGGCTTCACTATTGCAGTTTTCCACAAGTCAGGGAATGAATATGAGGTCAATGACTTATTAATAATTCCAGTAATAGCTGTGAGAGTGTGTGGAAGTGTCATGACCAGCATCTCGAGTGATATGTTGTCAATACCTATTGCATTAGACTTGAGTCCCTGAATTATCCTGAGAACCGTAACTTCATTTGTGGGTTGGAGTTGGAAGCAGCCTGTACCATATCTATTGAATTCAAAATAAGTCAAATCTGATATTGTGACCTCACCGTTACCAGGTACATCCAGAAAGTGTTTGTTAATAATTTCAGGGTCATTACAAAAATATGGTAATTGCCCACTGTTCCTTTTATTATAATTTATGACTGATTTAATATTACTCCACAATTTTTTAGGATACGTCATGTACATATTAATGTTTGATTTGAAATAAGCACTCTTTTCAATAATAATGGCTGCTTTAACAATACTTTTTAGGTCTTTATAAGTGTTAAAATGTGATTCTTTCCTGCTAGTCTTATACCGCAAGTGAGCCCTATCCCGTAACTTGACCATGTCTTTCACTGTGTCAGTAAACCAAGGATATCCTCTCTCCTTAATGAGGACCCTCCTAAGAGGGGCATGCAGCTCATATAAACCTAAGATGTACCGGTTAAAGGTGTCCACCATTGTGTTTATATCCTCTAGTTGAAGTATATGGTTCCAGTCAATTTTACTTAGATCATTATTAAATATGTCTATTAAGATATCCTTCATTGGCCGAAAGGTGATCCAGCGAGGAATAGGTTTCTCTGTTTTAATTTTTAATTTAACTGAGATCATTGCATGCTGACCAAGCTCAGGTTTATGCATTACTGATGTCTCACACACCTGGGCATCAGTTCAAACCAAGTCAATAAGAGACTGACTGTGGTCAGTGTAGTGTGTGGGTTCTGCTATTACATTCCTTAAACTAGTGCACTGTAGAAAGGCAACAAGAGACTTTGTTTTCCTGTCATTCAAGTCCAGAAGGTTGATATTAAAATCTCCAAGCAGAAGGACCTTGTCTGCACAGGCAAGTGAGGAGAGAGTGTCAGTGATTGCATCCAGAAAGATGTCCACATCCAGCCAGGGAGGCCTGTAGGCTGTTCCAATAATAACGGACTGTGAATGCACCTGTAGTTTAATCCACATTTGTTCTACCATAGGGGAAGGAGGATGTGAAACAGTTCGTACCCGAAGGTCCCTACGCACATAAAAACCAACACCGCCTCCCCTGCCAGCACGCACATTTTTGGGGCGCGGCATATGCCGCAAACGATACTGAGGTATATGAGGCGCTCTACCCTCCTCCCCTTCCCTAAGCCAGGTCTCATTTATCGCCATGATGTCCGGCGAAACATTCTCCATTGCCAGTACGAATTCATCCTGCCGTGACCCCAGTGACCCTGCGTTAAATAGTCCAACACATAAACTTTTATCCTTTTTCATTTTTACCCTTGATCTCCTTTACATCAGTTACATGTTTATTAAAAGTTATATGTAATAAGAGGTAACGTGTGTGAATACTGTAAATACAGCAGCATAAGTAGTATACAGTAAGATTAGACAGGAATTTCCAAGTGTGAATATGATTATTATATAAGTCATGAAATACAATAATTGTGCAATTTTCCAATTTATCACAATAAGTAAGATTAAAAGGTTGCAGAAGGCACCATCGAAGTGGCTGTGAGAACAATTTGTTATAACTTTTTAATAATTTAAACACGTAATAACATATAGCAAAACGATCATACAATGTGAACATCAATTCAGCATTTAAGCTGCGCGTCCACCGGATCGGAATCGGAGCGTACGGAGCGGACGGAGCGTCGTCATTTACAAAATGCCGATGGGGTGCGTTCACTGCATTCGGATTCAGCATCGGCAATTTAGGTATTTTTAAAGCAGGAGGATAGTGACGAGGATATTGTTGTAGATTAATTTTCGGAGAATATTATACATTTGATGAATATCATAAATAATGAATATCATAGATTTTTGGGTACATTCATATGACTCTACTAAAGTAATTAAAACATCGTCGTTCATCGTGAATAAGTATTTTTGCCTACAGTTTAATGCCGCAAACACGTCAGAACTTGAAACGCTCGGAATCCGAATGATGCGTTCACTGCGGATGACGTCATCAGCACAAATACCGGTCTCTGGCGCAGAAATGCCGATCTAGTGCACGCAGTTTCATAGAAATGAATACAAAGCAACAAATCCTTCCGCTCCGTACGCTCCGATTCCGATCCGGTGGACGCGCAGCTTCAAAATGTTATTCTTATGTGTGAGCCTGTACAGCACATTGTAATTATGTGTGAGCCTGCGGACACAGTGCATGACTATTGCTAAAAGGGCATTAAATGTTACTATCTCTAAGAGCATCACACCCAAAAACACGCTCTAGGTCCTCTTCAGAGCGAATATTGTGTGTGGGCTTACCATCGGCCTGCTTGGTTAGAATTTTACCGCGCTTTGACCAGGTGTATCTCCACCCTAGCTTCTCGGCGGCCTGGCGAGCGCGGTGGAACAGCTGCCTGTTGGTGCGACTGAGGCGCTCGTTGAGGTAGAAGCGCCGCGGGGGCGCGGCCAGCCCGAGGTCGGCGGACGTGGCGCCGCGCCGCACCCGCGCGCTCCGCAGCAGTTCGTCCCTTAGCTCCCGGCGTGCCAGGCGCACCACGATCCGGCGCCCCCGGCCTCCACGTAGTGCGCGCCCTGCGTCCACGCCTTTTGACTCGCCTTCAGCTGCCACGGCGTTAGGTTTAGGTCCCACTCGCTCGGCGAACACTATATCTCGCGGCTCGAGTGTCACTCCCAGCTTTCTTGCCACCAGCTCCACAGTGTGAGTCACATTTTCTCCACTGTCCTCAGGCAGATTGGAAATTTCGAGGTCGGATGCCATGAGCTCCTGCTCCCGATCGTTGAGCTCATTTTTAAGCTGTCTTACCGTCTGGTCAAATTTACTACGCAAATCTGCAGAGGTATCGCTTGATTCACGGCTTTCGAGAGCCTCGACCCTACTCTCCAGTCCATCCAACTGCTCGCGGCACGTAGAGACAGTCTCTCGGAGATCAGCCACTTCCTTCCTAATCTCCATAAGCTCGTTCTTCAACTCGACCTTCATACTGTGGAGTTCACTCCGGATCAATCTTAGCTCGAGCCCTATGTCCGTTCCTGACAACAATGCTGAGTCACCCCGCTGGTGTACGGTTTGTTCTGCTGCTGCATCCTCAAAACAAACGTCATCAGTATCAGCAGCAGTGCTAGTGGAAGTAGCTTTCTTCTTACAAGTTGTACATTTCCACACGGTATTTGCATTAGGTGATTCTTTCAGATGCACACAGGCTAGATGGTATTTGTTACTACAATTATTACAGGCAGCAACCCCTTTAGTAGCAAGAAACTTCCCACATGCCGTACACTTAGCCATATTTTATTTAAAACGATTTTATTTAATGTATTGTGTTGTCTTTGTTTTCCGACAGATGGCGTTGTACACGAAATTGATTTTTATGGGAAAGTGATGGTGGGAGACCTCAGTACACTGAAACACTGTTTACACTATGCCAGTACATACGTACAGAATCCAACTTATTTACATTTATCCCTAATTTGTATATATTCCACTTCACTTTTCGTAGTTTAAGGTAGATTTAAGTAACAATTAGTTTATAAGATGTTGTTATTGTTCGTATTTATTTGTAAATTATTTTCCAATTCACATAATATTGTATATATAGGCTTAGCACACTGGAAGTTGACTTTGTACAACACAGTTACAAGTGTTCACGACCGACCCCGACCGTCAAAACGTCGATGTATGAATGAATGAAGTTAAAAATCATGTCCACCTAGGATGTCAGTATCCGTGATAAACTATTCATGTGTACAACCACATAAGCTAAAGTTTGTAAAGAAATAAATGACACAAGTATATAATACAATAATATTTTAATGTTGAACAATAATTTAAATTAAAATTGTTGTCCCTGAAATAAGACGTATTTATTAAGAAGCATACGCTTGCTATCTTTTAAATTCGAATTTTTCAAAATAGAATGCATCTTACATTGATATATTTTTCTACGATAGCTTTAGATAGGTCTGTAACATGGCTCGCACTAGGATAAAATCCAACCTGGTGATAACTAATGTTGCTAAATAATTCAGTTCCGACAAAGGTGCGCAAGATCTTTGTTATCAACATATATTATTTTCATTAATTTGCCGAAGATTGTCGGTGTAAATCTTTATATAATGATACAGGAGACCCCCTTTATCTTTTGCTACGGTAAATTTATGGTCCGAATTTATTTCATTTGACAGCAGTGCTCCAACGCATATGTCACAATCAATTTTCTTAATTAAAATATGTGATATGTAACCCGCGATACTAAGTTAATAACCCACAATAAACATTAATCGGTAGTAATAAACAAAGTTATGTTAATCTTAATATTACTGATAACAATCATTTGAATACATTCACACGAAGGAACTCACAATCGACATTGTTCACAACTTGGTAGGTACAACACTATCGGACCCACCACCATAGATTTAGCAGAATTCAAGCTTTGACGTTCGCAGTGAACGAAATACATTGCGCAATCGCCTACGTAGTACTAGATGGTACCCACGTATTACCAGCAATGTATATTTTTTTCATTTGCTTGCGATAGTATCCTTTTTGTCTACAAATTACATAATACTATTGTAATAATTACAAATATCATTTTTATTTTAAGGTTTTTGGACTTACCGGTGAAATGAAATCCCTTCTCGAGCCACAGTACATAACTGGCTTCTTTTTCAACACGTTATTATAGCGCAAGACGGCATAATTCCTTTATTTTCACGGAGCTTCGTACGCTGTCGCAATATGAGCACGATTGTTGACAGCGTCAATCAAATTTTTCGGCATATGAGCGTTTGCTTCCAAAAACGGCGAGCCTGCCACGCCCAAAAGGCCGTTCTAACCTCTCTTAACCGCTCTGTGGTTGTGTCTACCCAACTTCAGCCTAGCGAGATAACATCAAAACAATTGTGGAGCCACGGGAGCTAACTTGCCAGAGGTACGGCTATAGTTCGCTATAAATTGGCATGGAATTCGTTACAAATTCTTTGTTAATTGGAATATGGAAAATGGTCGAGAGATTTGTTCATTGCGGCAGAGCTGCGGCCTTATTACGAATTCTTCCCTTTAAGGAAATGTAATTTCACTGAATGCCAGCAATACCGTTTTGACATTTTAGTTTTAGAAATGTCATACTACTTCAAAACAATTTTGTTATATACCTAAAACGTAGCGGTTCTAGATCAAAAAGGTGAAATAAGTTTTTGCAGAGGTTACATCAGACGTGGCCATAGTAAGTTTTCGTATGTCCTGTTGTTGGGTCAATCATGCTTGAAATGGAACAAATAGACCTATTTTACTACCATGCACCGCCATTCTGCTGATCCGAGTGTATCACTGAAGTCACACCAACAATTGAAATGATTTATTTAAGAGAATAAAAAAACACTATATTGTCAGGGAAATATTGAAACCGAGTAATTGCAGTCGCAGTGGATGCGTGTGTTCATTTGTGCATGCATGCGTGCATATGTACCTTGGACGTGTGTGTTGACACGTGTATGTAAAAGAGAGGAAATACGACTGCGTACTGTTATATCCATAATTAGTTCCTAATTAAATGCTGATATCTGCACTATTTATATTATATATAGGGCCATAAGCCACGCGGCCAACGAGTCGCAGATAGACCGCGAGCCGCAGAAGTCCCGTCGTAGCCGTCATTATAACAGTTCAGACAGATTGTCATTTTCTTTAGTAAAGTAAAGTGAGGCATTAGGTGTTTGTGTCTGTGTAAAACTCTATTGCAATAAACTGTGGTTCCAGCTGAAATAAAAGTGTTTTTTTTTAAAAAGACAATCCGCGGCTGCCGCCTAACATTGGTGTCAGAAGTGGGATCTCGTAAGTGGTTTCCGTGCAAACCCTGAGATCCGAATCCGAGGTCGCCGCGCTTTCGTCACGTTGATCGACGGTCAGTCTCAGCCCCTGGAAGCGCTGAGCCCGCATCAAGCACTTCAGCATCGTGGTCGACAGTAAGTCTCCTCCTACGTCGAGCCTGCACCACCGCCACACCACGTGGTCGACGATAAGCCTCCGCCAGCGTCGAGAGCCCGCACCACCACCGTCTCCAGACACCGCCCCGTGTCGTCACCGTCTTCTGCACTCGCCATCATCCAAACCATCGCGGATCTTCGAAGCCGTCCGCACATCATTGGTCGCGCCCCGTGTCGTCAGCGTCTTCTGCACTCCACATCGTCACGGATCCTTGAAGCCGTCCGCACATCTCAGGTCGCGCCCCGTGTCGTCATTGAAGTCACCACGGATCCTTGAAGCCGTCCGCATACTTTCGGTCGCGCCCCGTGTCGACATCAATCCCGTTCGTGTACGTGTTATAATCCGACTCTGATCGGACCTCGCGTCACGGACTCGTCAGCGTCTCTCAAGTTACTCCTCAAGAACTCGATTTCCGTATAGACTCTAAAACTACATCTTGCATAGGAACAGTGCGTCCAGGCATGTTGCTGATCCTGATACTGTAAGTCTTTTTATTGTTATTCTATTGCATTTTATATTTCTGTGTAATTCTGTGTATCCTTCCTAAATCCTAAACCATGTCCGTAAAAACCGAACATGAGAAGGTAACCCTAAATGTACTTACTAAATTCATTAGGCCATATAAGGGAGACCGTGAAACACTTCCGGCTTTCCTAACGAACTGTGACAATGCTATGTCATTAGCAGCACCTGAACAGCACGGCATTTTGTGTAAATATATTATATCACAATTAGAGGGAAAAGCCCAACTAGCGTGCAGTCTAAAAACATTTACACAATGGTCAGACCTAAAATCATTTCTACGGTCCACCTTTGGTGAAAGAAAGCACAGTTCCCATTTATTAATAGACCTTCAAAATTGTAAACAGTTGGCTACAGAAACAGTAACGCAATATTCGTTGCGAATTGAAGCCTGCTTGACCAGAATCCAAGCAGACATCCATTATTCGTGTTCAAATGAACAAGAACTCATAGGTAGAATAGCTGCCATGGAGGATCTTGCCCTAAATACTTTTATAATGGGCCTCAATCCCCACATATCGAATATGGTCCGCTGCCGAAATCCTACTTCCCTAAATTATGCGGTAACACAAGCCGTAGAGGAAGAGAAAATTTTCAATTTAAGCCGCTTATCGCAACGCACAGGCAAATCTTGTACAATCTGTAACAAACAAGGGCATACTGCCAATGAATGTTATAAAAAGAAAGCTAGCTCTCCTCCAGTTCAAAAATCCTATCATGTCCCGAATCCTTCATCTCATTTTCAGGCATCTCCAAGCAATCGACAGTATCCTAATTCCAATCATTCTAATTTTAATAACTCTAATTTTAACAATAAGTTTTGCGCATATTGTAAACACAAGGGTCATGTTATAAACGAGTGCCGCAAGCGTCAATATAACAATCAACACCGCTCCCAGAACTCGTTACCCGATGCCGCGCCTCGAACTCAAAGTAATAGCGCCAGTACACGTGTACCGAATAACGCTGCGCGCGTGCATTGCTGTGAACACGACTCCAGTTATGCACCTGTTGATGGTAATAATGAATGCGATTTAAACGCGAATTGATTTCGGATTCGTGCCTGCCGAAATCAATAAATAATAACGGCACAAATTATTTTACTAATTTTAATGCAAACTCTTATCCTAAATCTAATACTAGCTCTTATACTAATTCTTATGCTAATTCTTATGCTAATTCTTATACTAGGTCTTTTACCAATGATCAACAGGATCATTCGGGTCGTATTTTAAGTAAACATAACTTACCAAATCTTAATCCTAATTCTTATACTAGTTCTTTTACCAATGATCAACACGATCATTCGGGTCGTACTTTAAGTAAAAATTACTTACCTAATCTTAATACTAATTCTTATACTAGTTCTTTTACCAATGATCAACAGAATCATTCGGGTCGTACCTTAAGTAGAAATAACTTACCAAATCTTATTCCTAATTCTTATACCAAATCTTTTACCAATGATCGACAGGATCATTCGGGTCCTACTTTAAATAAACATAAATTACCAAATCTTAGTACTAAGTCTTATCCTAAATCTATTACTAGTTCGTATACCAATGATCAACTTAATCATTCGGGTCCTACTTTAAATAAACATAAATTACCAAATCTTAGTACTAAGTCTTATCCTAAATCTATTACTAGTTCGTATACCAATGATCAACTTAATCATTCGGGTCTTACTTCGAGTCAAAGTAACTCACTTAATCTTAAAACTAGATCTTACACTGAATCCTATAAAATACCTCAGAATAATCTGAGTCTTACTTGTACTAATTCTAAGTCTTTATCTCAAAATGATTCAAACGTCACCAAATCTCAATCTTGTGTTCTTGATGAGGTCAATATAGTGCCAGAGAACTCAAACGTTTCTGTGCCTATTTTTGAAACGAGTATTAATAAATACAGAATCTCTTTACCTTTTACTTATCTCGTTACGAATTGTTCGCAAAAGCCTCTTAGCTTTCTTATAGACACCGGTTCGAGTGTCAGTATCGTAAAAAAATCTAGTTTGTCAACTAAACCCCGATTAACTGAGGAAATAATCCGCCTCAAGGGTATCAATAACTCTGGATCTTATAATGAAACCTTGGGTGCCTTTGACCTAGAGCTTCAGTTGTGTAAAGAAACATTGTTGCACAAGTTTCATGTCATTACAGATGATATAAATCTCAAATATGATGGTATAATTGGTACTGATCTCTTTCGTATTCATAACGCCAATATAAATTACGATTCTAAGTACTTAAATTTGCGAGGTCATAATCTACCGA
This sequence comes from Euclidia mi, assembly GCA_944739405.2. Lineage (NCBI taxonomy): Eukaryota > Metazoa > Arthropoda > Insecta > Lepidoptera > Erebidae > Euclidia > Euclidia mi. The sequence goes on along the minus strand of OX123184.2, from coordinate 58,920,634 downwards.
TTTACTTCGAGAATAAGACTTACATCATACCGGCGCGTTGTGAAACAGTAATCGAATGCATGGTGTCAAATGATATCTCGGAATTGCATAACTTACGCGAAGCGCTTGTTTTAGATCACGTAATTAGTGAAGGCGTTTATTTAGCGAATTGTATAGTTAGTCTAAAACCAAATAATCGAGTCAATATCTCAGTTTTAAACACCACTGAATCTGAAATTCGTATTCAAGACTTCAAGGTCACTTTAACTCCTTTAGAATTCCCTGAGTCCCATGAATCTCACGAGACAATTAACACAGTTTCCTCATCTCCATCTGATCGACGAGAACGCATCTTAAATTTAATTAGACACGATCATCTTAACTCGGAAGAAAGCCAAGCCCTATTAGAATGTTGCGCAGATTTTACCGATATCTTCTATCTTGAGGGAGACCCCCTCACTAGTACAAATGCAATTCAGCACTCTATTAATACAGGCAATGCGCCGCCTATCAATGTAAAATCATACCGTTTTCCCGAGTGTCACAAAGACGAAGTTGACAAACAAATTAGAAAGATGCTCGATCAAAACATCATCCGACCTTCAACCTCTCCTTGGAGCGCACCTGTTTGGGTGGTCCCGAAAAAGATGGACGCCTCAGGGCAAAGAAAGTGGCGCATCGTCATAGATTACCGACGACTTAACGACGTCACCGTAAACGAAGTTTATCCCATCCCTCTTATTTCAGACATCCTAGACCAATTAGGCAATTCTAAATATTTTAGTGTTCTCGATCTAATTTCTGGTTTTCACCAAATAAAAATCAATCCTGCTGACGCTGCAAAAACTGGTTTCACCGTAATCAACACAAATGGTACCTCAGGTCATTATGAGTTTACTAGAATGCCGTTTGGGCTCAAAAATGCCCCTGCAACCTTCCAACGGCTTATGAACACTGTGTTATCGGGTCTTCAAGGTCTGCACTGCTATGTCTACCTCGATGACTGTATAATCTATGCAAATTCCCTGCCTTCTATGATGGAAAAGCTCCGCCTAGTTTTCGAAAGACTCCGTCAATTTAATTTAAAACTACAGCCCGATAAATGTGAGTTCTTAAGACGTGAAGTGAACTACTTAGGTCATACTATCACCGATAAAGGTGTCTCTCCAAATCCCGACAAGGTCAAGGCTGTCTCACAATATCCCGTTCCCAAGAATCCTAAAGATGTAAAATCTTTCCTTGGTCTCATCGGTTATTATCGACGATTTATCGAAAATTTCTCGAAAATCACCAAACCTTTAACTTCGCTCTTGAAAAAGGATGCCGCTTTCCATTGGAATGTGGAACAGCAAACAGCCTTCGATATCCTAAAGGAAAAGTTAACCACCGCTCCTCTCCTCCAATACCCTGATTTTTCTCAACCCTTCCTCGTTACTACAGACGCAAGTAATTACGCCATAGGCGCAGTACTATCCCAAGGGCCAGTTGGCAAGGATAAACCTATCGCGTATGCTTCGCGCACCCTTAATAAAGCAGAAGGTAATTACTCCACGACAGAAAAGGAGTTATTAGCCATATTATTTGCCGTCAAAACTTTCCGTCCCTATCTTTATGGCAATAAATTCAAAATCATCACCGACCATAGGCCCCTCGTGTGGCTTTTCAATGTAAAAGACCCAGGAAGTCGTCTTATTCGCTGGCGTTTAAAGCTGGAAGAATATGACTACGAAATAGTGTATAAACAGGGAAAGCTTAATTCAAATGCCGACGCGTTATCACGTCACCCGGTATTAGTTACTACACGCAGCAACAGCCTTAACGATCACTCTTACGAACAATATTTTAAACTACAATTTACCAAATCTATTCCACCAACAAATACACAAATCGAAGAACATACTCAAGCTTTACACCTTACCAAATGCAAGCTGATAGCCTGCCCCACATCCTTAGACTTTGATAGTTCAATGCCACATTGCGAAAACATTTTATCTCAAATTGAAAATTCAGCCGAGATGATCGCATCCGAACGCGAAACTGAAACAATATTTACTACATTATCTAATAATAAGCAATACTATTTCTTATTCACTAAAGTTCATCATTATGACGAAACTAATTATAAAACAATATATTCTCTTCTAATAAAATTACGTAACACTATACTAGATCAAAACATAAACGAACCTGAGCTCGCGATATCAGATTTTAGCGAACCGTTTTCTAAGTTAGTCTATACTAAAATATATAACATGTTAAACTTTATCTTCCATAATACTAATATCAAAATACATATTTACAAAAATCAGCTTATTTACCCTACACCCGCTGAAGTACCCAAAATACTTCAGGAAAATCACGACTCACCCATTGCCGGTCACCCAGGTATAAAACGGATGTTAAGTAGAATCAAAGAAGCCTATTACTGGAAGTCCATGCGTCTAGATATAGAAAACTACGTAAAAAATTGTAAACTTTGCCAGATAAATAAACCCTTACGTTGCTCAAACAAAGCACCTATGGAGATTACCTCTACTAGCACTAGACCTCTCGAAAGACTAGCGTTAGATATTGTGGGAACTCTACCAGAAGCTGGTTTGCAGAAATTTAGATTCATCTTAACCTTACAAGATGATTTAACTAAGTTTACCTGTGCTTACCCCATGATTACATCTACTAGCGATGAAGTTGCTCGTAACCTCATACATTTCATGTCACTATTCGGCTTCCCTAAAACTATACTTACCGATCTAGGTACATGTTTCACCTCAGAGCTTTTTAAACAAGTTACAGATATATGTAAGATCAAATCTATTTTCACTACTCCCTATCACCCTCAGTCAAACGGCGCTTTAGAACGCAGCCATGCTACTTTGAAAGAGTATTTAAAATCATTCGTCAATGAGAACCAAAACGACTGGCATTGCTATTTATCAACAGCGTTGTTATCGTATAATACTACACCTCATACCACTACTGGTTTCAGTCCTTTTGAATTGTTATTCGGTTATAAGCCTGTCATCCCAAATTCACTTTACGAAACAAACGGTAACAATACGTATCACGAGTATGTGCGTGCTTTGCAGTACAGAATGAAGTTTAGCCGCGAAAAAGCTTTACAGAACATCGTAAACAGTAAAGAAACATCAAAACGCTACTATGACGAATCAAGCCGTAGTACTTCATATAAGACTGGCGATATGGTATACATAAAACATCACCATAGGCTACGAAAGGCCTTATCCCCTATCTGGAAAGGTCCCTACAAAATTATAAAAACTAATGGTAATCATAACGTCACCGTATGCATTAATCGTAAACATGTAAAATATCATACCAATGAAATCAAACCCGCTCACACGTAGTGTTGTCTCTTTTCAGAACGCTATGGCGTCACTGCCACGCAGAGCCTACCTTAACGCCGATAGTACACAGCCCAGGAATTTATTTCGACCCTATTGATACTGTTTATTTTTATAATGATTACTGGAAAATAATAACGCATATAGATATAGTGTCTGTTGAACCGCATCTTAATAATATTGAAAATTTAATTAAATCAACTTTAGACCTATGTATCAGATCGCAATTAACGGAATTTATGCAATGTAAAGACCTCTTCAACCCAGTAGAAATAAATTTGCAAGCTAATTTGATTAAATTAGATTCTTTGTCTCATATCATATCCTCAGATTCACCAAACAGATTCAAAAGATCAATTGAGTTGGGTGGCGAAATACTAAAGTTTTTCTTCGGCACACTAGATGCTGACGATGCACGTAAATACGACGCCGCTATCGACTCATGTCAACAAAGCGAGGATGAGTTGTACAACTTAATGAAAGAGAATATTCATATTGTAAAGTCTAGCATTAACACATTTAATACTACTATTTCAAGGTTAAACAAGAACGAAATTAGATTAACTGCTCAAATTAATAAACTCAATGAGATCTTAACTCAAACCACTAAAAACAATAACGAAGTATTGTATATATCAAAAATAAATAATTTACTTAATATCATCGAAGGTTTCTTATTAACTATTTCTAATTTTCTAGATTCTGTCTTAAACTCTATTTTATTTGCGAAAGCGAATGTTTTACATCCTACTATAATTACACCTTCTAACTTATTAATAGAACTAACTAAGCAAACTCATGTCATAAATAAACGATTAGATTTTCCAGCTCCACTCAATATAGAGACTATTCATACAGTCATAGATGTGTCAAAACTAACTGCATATTACTATAAGAAAAGAATTGTATTTGTCATCCAAATTCCTCTTATCTCTCCTATAAAATACAATGTATACAAATTAATACCATTACCTACCCCTTCCGATCAAACCAACCCTAATACTTTTGCCCTTATTCATCCTACAAACCCTTATCTAGCTATTACAGAAGATAGATTAAATTATGCTTTGTTATCAAATTTAAATATAAAGGACTGTTGGAAAATAAATAATGAATATTCTATTTGTCAATTGGTAACTATATACTCTAGTGTCTCTAACCCATCTTGCGAGATGAAATTATTAACAGAAGTAGTGTTGTCATTACCTAAAGAGTGTGATTTCCGATTATTATATGGTCAAATAGATATTTGGCAAAAACTACACAAAAATGAATGGATTTATGTGCAGTCCAACCCAAATAAGTTAACAGTAAAATGCAAAAAGGGTCTCAAAGATCTTTCTGTACTTGGTACTGGGTTACTTCAGTTAACCCCTGATTGTATCGGTTATTCGAAAACTCTACAATTTATACCATCGACCACTATGACGTCAATGTATAATAATAACCCATTTACCTTAGATTTTGATATTACTCAAGATAATTGCTGTAATAAAGATTTCGTTAACAAAACAATTCCACTGTTATCTCCGTTATCTTTAAGTAACATAGATTTAGATTCTTTAACGCATACTTTTCATAAATTAGATGATTTGGAAATTGAAATTAATAAATACCAAAATCAATCTCATTTTGTTAAATATTCAACATACTATTCAGGATTCACTTACGCATGTATTGTTACAATAATTTTGTTTATTTTATATAAAGTGTATAATTATTTTAATTACAAAAGTCGCTCATCATGTTGCATTCAAATATTTAATCAATGTAACACTAGGAGAAATGTCCAAAATCAAAATAGAATCAGTAATTCTATTGAAATGATTGACCAACATGAACACTCTTTATCTGATAGCGATACCAACTCTCATCATTCATCTAATAGAAACATAAGTAATTTTTGAACCTAGTTCTAAATATATCTCTATCTTATTTAAGCTATGATTCTAAGATGATTATTATATACAATGTCTTATACTAAATCTTATACAATGTCTTATACTAAACCTTATACAATGTCTTATACTAAATCTTATACAATGTCTTATACTAAATCTTATACAATGACTTATACTTAGTCTTAAACAATATCTTAAACTATGTCTTATACTATATCTTTATCCTGTGTTGATATAATTTCTTTAATTTTCTCAATGTTTTTGTAAGCCTCATTTTTCTTGAACTCGATTTCGCTCATCTCATCTCTTGAGATAATGCTTCATCTAAAGGGGGGAGATGTTATATCCATAATTAGTTCCTAATTAAATGCTGATATCTGCACTATTTATATTATATATAGGGCCATAAGCCACGCGGCCAACGAGTCGCAGATAGACCGCGAGCCGCAGAAGTCCCGTCGTAGCCGTCATTATAACAGTTCAGACAGATTGTCATTTTCTTTAGTAAAGTAAAGTGAGGCATTAGGTGTTTGTGTCTGTGTAAAACTCTATTGCAATAAACTGTGGTTCCAGCTGAAATAAAAGTGTTTTTTTTTAAAAAGACAATCCGCGGCTGCCGCCTAACAGTACGTAGTGTTAAACTGTTTATAATGTCATGGTGAATGTGTGTTATCTTATTCTCCAATATATTCTACGCTACGACAACATATTCGGCTAGAAATTTTAAGAGCCATTTAATCAATTTAGTAACTGACATAACAGGTGATATTTGAGTCTGGAGCACTAGGTATCTTATCAGGAGACTAACGCTATCTTCACCTTTCAAATACTATCATAATTTTGCGGTGTAATAAAAAATAATACTAGACGGAAAAATACCTGAAAGTGAGTGACCCGATCGTTGCAGACAGTCAGCCAGAGCCTCATCACCAGCTTGTCTTTATTGGCTGGTTTGATTGCAATTCCAAGAGTCGCCTACACGACTCTCAACTATGACTTGCATTTATCGATCGGTCAGGGGAAGACGCAGCAGCTATTTGTTTTAATTCGGCGAAACCTGCCGGAGCAGTTTCACGCCATCACGGGTATCGCGACAACAAAAAGCTTCGGGTCTCTGCTCACTATAAGAACCAGCGCCTTACGCTACTACTATAGCTTATACTTACGTAAGCATGTCACAACAAAAGAAGTCACGCGTGTCGGAAGACAAAGAGATGACAATCTTAGAAGCGAAACGCAATATTTTAATTGAGCGCATTCAAAATATCTATGAAAGATCAAAAACCGCATCGATGTCTGACAGTAATAGCGAAGCATTTCTCAGTTATTGTACAACAGTAGATAGTATTCGAACAGATTTTCATAAGTTGTTAGACGATTATAACGCAAGATTACTTTCTATCAATCCTGATGAAAAACCGAACTATCAGGCGTATACCTCATTCGAAGATCTTTATTGTATTATTAAGCGTATACAATCGCAATTGGAGGGTAAATGTTCGGCAGAGCCCGTTGCCCGCAAACCGAGATTACCGCCAATCGAGATTATGTCGTTTGACGGAGATATACGAAATTGGCCGTTATTCTATGCAAGTTTTAAGTCTACAGTGCACGATAATGGTTCTCTGACAGATGCTGACAGGTTGTACTATTTAATAGGTAAACTGTCACCGAAGGCCCAGTCCGTATTTGCAGGTGTCACACCCAGTGCTGAGAATTATCAGGTCATATTTCAGTCACTACTTGACAGATATCAAGACACGCGCGTCCTAGCGTCTACGTACTTTGACCAAGCTTTAAATCTCAAACTGTCCAGCAACGCGTCTGTCTCGAATTTCCAGCTGTTTATTGATAACTTCGTAACCGCGGTTAATTCTCTTAGGAATTTAAAATTAGAAGATCTTTCCGACTTTATGTTGCTTCAACTCGCTTTAAAAAAGTTTGACACTGATACAATTCGCGCATTCGAGATGACGGAACGCAATAATAAAATACCTACACTAGATAGTTTTATTTCGTTCATCAAAAATCAGTGTCGAATATTTCATAATACGCAGTCTGGTTCACCTGGCCCGTCTAACACTAACAACAACAAACAAAGGTTGAATAAATCGCGAAATAGTAATAATAACTCAGTCCCTAATCCACAATCTTACGTAACATGTTCGGAATCTAATAGTAATAATTCACAGAAGTGTCTGTGCAGTAATATAGTGCACGACCATTACTATAAGTGTCCTACCTTTAATGATTTAAATCCAATTGCTCGTTTTAAAAGCGTAAAAGATAACAAAGCTTGCATTAATTGCATAAAACATAAAACGAGTAATTGTTCCAGTAGAACGAGATGTAGCACGTGTAAACAAAAACATCATACACTGTTACATTTAGATAAAAATAACCGGTTGTCAAGTCAAGCCGCTGACCTTGACACACTCACGCAAGTGCAGAACACGGTAGCTGCGCCTTCCGCGTCTGAGGGCGAAGTATCGTTGTGTATGACATCCATTGCGCGGGCGACGCGCACGCGAGGACGGCACTCGCGCATCTATAATGATCCGCGCAGGGCCAAAACACAGTGTACGGCGTCTAACACGGTACTGTTGGCGACAGCGCAAGTTATCGTACACGATTTCAATGGGTCGCCGCACATGGTACGTTGTCTGCTGGATAGCGCGTCTCAGACCAATCTAATAACATCGGAATGCTTCAAACGCCTCGGATTATGGAATAACTTTAAAAATACTAACTCAACCGTCAAAGGGATAGGCGGATCAGAAAGACATTGCAAAGGTTCCGTAGATATTAAAATACATTCGCGTTTTAATAGGGACATTAATTTTAACATTTCTTCGCTTATCGTGGAGCGTATCACGGACGCATTACCGAACGCTAATGTAGACGTAGCATCACTCACTCATCTCGAATCATTGCCGCTAGCCAACGCGGAGTTTGCGAATCCGGCAGGCATTGATCTTTTGATCGGAGCTTCAATATTTCCGCACTTGCTACTAACTAAAATAGTACGTAGTGAGCGATATGATTTACCGCCCGCTATTGAGACGGTACTTGGGTATGTGATTATGGGTACCGTACCTACGTTACATACTTCTCATTGTATTACGTCTTGTTGTTGTTCTGCTCTTCAAGAGATCAAGGTGGGTGCTAAAACTGTGTGTAAGATAAAGCACTAATTAGCTATGCTATGCTATGCTAAGCTACGCTACACTATACTATACTACACATCCGCTTTGTATATAGATGACATTGCCTGTAATGTCATACCCGCTCCGCTAACAATTTCGCTTTGTGAAGAGCTAATTCAGCTTTTCAAGCGAGGCCAGTTTGATCCTGTCAAATGGACAAGCAACTCTAAGGAGGTTCTCGCACGCATACCAGATTCTCATAAAGCTTCTCCAGACATTGAATTTGAGAAGTATGTACCGCATAAGGTTCTCGGTTTACGCTTGGACAAATCCTTTGATAGTTTTCGGTTTGACGTCTCACCACCAGATGATAAGTGCACCAAACGCACTATGCTGTCCACAGTGGCTCGACTATGGGACATAATGTGTTTTGTGGCTCCCACAATTTTGTACGCCAAGCTCTTGATCAAGGAGCTTTGGCTATCAAAGTGTGAGTGGGATGAAACACCCCCTGACCATATTGTCGCCGCTTGGGGCCAGTTTGTATTGAGCTTACCGCGCTCAATCAAGTTACTATTCCGCGTCATCTTGGGTTGGTAGATGGATGTACCGTCAATTTAATAGGTTTCGCTGACGCCAGCGAGCGTGCTTACGGCGGAGTCGTATATCTGCAAGTCCGCATTGGTTCTAACTACTCGGTGCAGTTAGTTTGTGCCAAGTCTAAGGTCTCGCCTGTTAAAACCATTTCAGTTGCGAGACTGGAGTTGTGCGCGGGCCTTCTGCTGTCTCAGTTGCTCCGCAAGGTTCAAGACACAGTTTTGCCCCACTACCCCATTAATAAATTATACGCATTTTCCGACTCCAAAGTAGTGCTCGCTTGGATTCGTTCTTCTCTTCACCGCTGGCAGACTTTTGTCGCCAACCGCGTTAGTAAATTGATTGAACTTGTTTCAATCACATCGCGAGTTATCGTACTCGTCTTCAGGAAGAACTCTCCATAGATCATATTGACTGGAAGTTTATTCCACCAGCATAACCACATTTCGGTGGATGTTGGGCAAGCATGGTCAAAGTAATTAAAACGCATCTCTTCAAAGTTATAGGTCAGCACATCCTCTCTCACGAAGAGCCTTTAACTGTCCTTGCACAAGTCGAGGCACTGATCAACTCGCGTCCGCTTCCAACTCAGTGAGATCTAGCCTGAGGTTGGACCTACCTCTTAGTTTAAGTATTTAGTTAGTAGTTTTCGCTATTATTGCGTTTGTAGTTTTCGCTAAAGTTAATTTAGATTAATTTATTGTCATATCGCTGTCTTAGCCTATTGATGGGTTATGCGGTAGTACACCCAACATAGCTAAGTTCAATTGTATTTTTTTTAAAGGCAACCCTTTAGGGCCGGGGGGATATGGTAGCGCCATCTACCTTCCTATCTACAACTAATCGCATCAACATGAATCGTTCCACGCTTGTCTAGTGCGAGCGATATCATATTTCCGTCCCTCTCTTTCCCTCTCCCTGGAAGAGGCACTGCCTACGCCTGATTCGTCGCCGCGAACGTGAACGCGAGGGACAGTCTCGAACATTCCGCTCGCTAAGAACGCCGTCTCGATACCGCTCCGCGCCGCACCGCTGTATCGCCGTCTCGTTCGTACCGCGCCGCTCCCGTATGTGTTTATCACCGCTTCCACCAAGGAAAACCCGCTCGTGAGTGAAGTGAAAACAAGCAGCTGTATCACGAAACCACCAAAGCTGTATAAGGTAAGTGCCTTCCATCCTTAAAATAGCCTATACCCACTCAATCACCTCCTCCCGTATCCATCTCCTCTTCCCTTATTCCCTCCTAGGCGGCTAAGAACCGCTATCCTCTCTATACAGTCCATTAATCCTTCCCAAGTCGCCTAGAACCTAACCGGTTTCGGCACCACGCCATACCAATTGGGTTGACCCAGGATCCAGATTTTTATACACCTAATAGGAACCATAGACCTCAGTATCTGGTATAAATTTCAATTTGCTAGGTCCACCCGTTTCTGAGAAAATCGGTGGTGACACACGGACAGACAGACAGACAGACAGACAGACGGAGAAGAAAGTGAACTTATAAGGGTTCCTTTTTTACCTTGTGAGGTACGGAACCCTAAAAATTGGCGTAAGTAATAGAGTCTACAAATGATTCTATTTTCACTCAGGAAAGGTGGAAAAAGAAGATATCGATGTTTGCATTTTTAGCTAAGAATAAACAATGTAGGTAAAAGAAAAGTTATAGTATGAAAGTTAAACAATGTATGTAGGTACGTTTGAATTATCAAATGAAATACCTATATCAGATTGACATCAAAACGCAGAAGTATTTTTTAGCATCTAACTGTCACAGCCAAAGACAAAACCAGTGCTGCACATTTTAAATCGATTTTATGTGAAATCGATACAACATTAAAACGTTGCGGTGACGTTTTTATTTGATTTAATCGAAGTTTTGCTTCAAAAATATTAGCTTATTGATATAATGTTGATTTAATATTAAATAACTGCATTTTAAACCAAACCAACTCTATAAAGGTCGATCGTATCGCTTACTTATTTAATAATCGATACGGATATAGCATTCACGTCTATTCTTGTCACACCATTGTCTATGGCTACAATCAAATAATAAAGTATTCTTAATCAATTGGAATACTTTTAACCATAACAAAATACTCCAGCGTTAACGAGACAAAGTGAAAATATTAAAAATCGTTGAAAAAACTATTTGTTTTGTTCATATGAAGGTTCAGGTCGCCACAACAAACCCAGACCTAATTCTGCCATTGTTCTTTGTGGGTATTTTGCTAGCACCCTATGGTAGAATAATGCACGTGAAACGAATTTGGTTTATGAATAACTATTTAAAGATGAATCAACCTTAATACATTAAAAGAAATGGCGAATCAACTACATAATTACAAAAATATACTTGTTAAGATAGACTTGGAAAACCGACGTGTTTTCTTAATTATAGCGATACTGAAATGCAAAGTTGAGATTTTTAAAAGTTCGAACATGAAATGTTATCTTACATTTATCACTCGTGTATCTTTGTAGAATTGATGGCGAATCAACTACATACCTAATTACAAAAATATACTTGTTGAGATAGACTTGGAAAACCGACGTGTTTTCTTAATTATAGCGATACTGAAATGCAAAGTTGAGATTTTTTAAAGTTCGAACATGAAAAGTTATCTTACAGTTATCACTCGTGTATCTTTGTAGAATTGAGTTCTTGGTTATCTAAAAGTTTCTTATAACTTGTGTACCGACCTTTGCATTCCCCCTAACGATAGAAAAGGAATGTTTTAGCTGCATCGCTTAAAGATAAAATGCTGTATAAATATTATAATATTGATAGGTAGGACGTTTTTTTTTGTTTCCTAAATTTTTCGGCTCCTTTCCACCCAGCAATAAAACCTGTATCGCAGATTACGGATCAACAAGTACAACCAGACTTTAAACAACTATTTATGGACCACATAAATAATTGTCTCGTCTGCGAATCGACCCCACAACAGTTGTCAAGCGGCATTGAAGCTGCTTAAAAGAATTTGTTTTTGTAACAAGCTTATGTTCTCTTTGTTACTTATTTTAGAATAACTAGCTGCCTACTCTTTAACCGTACCGATGTCAAATATAATTTACGAGTAATAAGTAACTGCAAGTGCGGTGTTCGGCGCCTGCAACGTGTAACGGTGCCAAAATATTTATACCCACTTTTTAAATGTTGTGATTACGTAACTTTGGACCGTTATTTCCTACTTTAATGAGTATGGTATGCAGAACAATTATTTGAAAACTCAATATTTTATCGAAAATGTGAGGCGACTCAAGCACTACGAGAACTGCTTCCTTTTCTTGAAAACGGTGAGCTCTTCAAGACAAAATTTATGTGAAAACGGTAAATTATTACAAAATGTCTTCTTTGTTCTTAAAGTTGTTGAAGGTATGAGGAAAATATTAAACCAAAATTGCCTATATTTAATTAATAATTAACCAAAATTGCTACAAATTAAATGTTACATTATGACAAATTTCTACCGTTAATGGTACGATACTATACGAGCAAGCGTAATTTTATTAAAATACGTGAACACTTGTGTTTGTGAAATATTAAATGTTAAGTATACCTGTAGGTAGTAATAGGCGCAGTGATTTATGGTCTCGAAAATAAACGCGATGTCGCGAAATCAAACCCAAAGCTTATGTATATTTTTTTATGTTCCTAAATGTTGCCCTTGTTGAAATGGTTTTGTCTGATTGTTTTGTATACAAATCTTAAGTAATTCTCCAACGTATTAAGTAGATACGTGCAAGTTGAACATTAAATTAGAATTGATTTAATTAAAGTAAAGAAAAAATATATATGGCGGTACGAAGTTCGCCGGGTCAGCTAGTATGAATATGGTTCATGTGGCGGCTATCCGCGAGGATTAATAAATTTAGAAACGCAGAAATTGTGTGTATGTCTCATTTGTATTTTGTTCGATAGGTAATTTAAAACTTAGTCTTAGTAATTACTTCTGGAGGGACAGTGGTCTTTTTAAAGAAAAGTATAACAATTTGTCCTGATATGCTCTTGCCGTTGGCTGACGCAGCAGCAGATCACTTAACTAGTGCTTTACGTCTCTCTGGAAATGCGATAATTGTGACCTCTATGCTTGGCTAATGCTGAGAATAGACTCCAGCCTTACATAAATAGTGCTAAGGAAACACATCACGTCAATTCTTACTAGGAGCAAGATGAAAAAGAGAAAAGCGTGGTGATTGGTTGGAGCGTCAGCGCTCTCACTTGCCATGCGAAGAACAGAACTTCAACTTTACGTGGATATTTTATGAGGCGGCAATAGCTTCTCCGACAATAACAATGCCATAATTGGTTCTGACCAATACACCTCTTGAAATCAACCATTTGTGAAAAATCAATGTCACGCTTATTTATTCATTTGTAAGAGTTTTCTGTTTCGACTTTACACACTTGAAACCAGATGGCCCTCAATTTGCAATAAAATTTAGCTTATTATTTTTCGAGTGACTAATAACTTAAAAGATTACTAAAAGTTTGCAACTAATAAAATAAGTTGCTAGCGATTAAATATTTTCGCGACTATTATATTAAATAAGATTCAAAACCAAGGGTGTTATAAAAACTTAAAACTAGCAGCTGCGTTAAGGTAGCAAATAAACTATACAAGTCAATTGAAATAATAGCCGAGGACCTATAAATAATGACTTGGCGACTAATAATGTTAGAAGGTAGGTTATGTTAGGTTTTCTTGTGACCCTGTACCCAAAAATAGGGCTCCGTCAATTTGGCTTAAAAGACTGAAGCGTCTTATTTATTTATACGAAACACTTCATTTAAGACAAAATCATTTGCCAAATACTGAAATTTGTATTATTTATGAATGTCCATTTTGTATTTTTTGTTCATCATCAAGTTGCCGTTTAGATACTAATTTAGTTCCCAAAAAAATAAAATGCTGCTAGTTTAAATTAAAACGAAGCTTATTACTGACATATTAATATGCTACATTTTACTTATTACGATACTCCTTATTAGCTGCCAACCCATTTCATATGGTACCCACTCTAATTATTTTTTAAACTTGTATTCGCTTTACTTAGTCGCCGCATTAAATACATGCCATAAAATTTAACTAAACCTATAATACTTACCACCGAAAAGATAATGACTGAAACCCTTGCTCTTTCTGCCTTCGCTTAAAATGTTTTAAATAGCATATACTTCGTCGTATATCTCTTTAAAATATACCGTGACTCTATAAAGATAGTAAATTTAAAAGACACAACTCGTTGCTTCAGATGCTGAATATTGTAAACCCGATCTGGTTTGGGTCGTTACTAGTTGGATTACGAAGGGTAAACAGCAATCATTCCGGTCAAGTTAATCTTGATAGATATTCAAGATATATAAGGTTAAGTACCTTTACAAATTGTTATAACTGATAAATGAAGTGATTGCCTATTTAAAGAAAATAATACGTACGTTTTTACTATCAACTTATTGTTAGTAAATGCCCTCTAAGCTTTACTGGTTTTGAGGCAATATGGGTATCAGATATTTTAAGTACCTAATAATAAGTTTAGTCTATGGTGCGAATGAGACATGTGTCTCATTCGCACTATAGATGGTACATTGATGGTATATTTAAAGTTCTTCAAACTGAGCTCTGAATGGTTAAAGGTGTTGTGTTCAGCGAAAGCCAAATAGTTCCGGAAGACCTGTCTAACATCATCAATGGGGTATGAGCTAAATAACAGAGAAAAAAATGGAGAAACCGTTTAAAATCATTAGTTGAAAATTTTATGCAAAATACATGGTAAAATTAGAAAAGCTTCGTATAGATTACTACGAAATCTTAAAAATGATATGAAATTCTCTGCAATATTTGCGCGGCATTTTTATTTTACGCGGTACTGACAATCGAAAGAACGATTAGTTTAAGATATCGAATACAACAATTATTTTAAATAAACTCTGCAAATTTTTTTTGCTGCGAGATTTTGTATAAAAATGGTATGAAGCTATCGAGATGAGTAAAAAAGAAATCATCATGACTTCTACATAAGGTATCTACTGATGAACGTGGGCCTCCACCGAGACTTTCCATCCAACCACTCACTACCAATCAGATCGTCGTTCCACCTTGCATAGCTCCTAAGCTCCTATCTCGGCTGCGTATTCTGATTGTGTCACTCAGAACCTATCTGCCCACGGCCAGCGGTTCTTCGAGCTAAATGCCTTTCCTACCACCACATTAGCTTGACTGTCCGGAGAGTTGTTTTAAAGTTGACAAATTCGGTTCTCCTGCGAATCTTCTCATGTCTTTCGGTCTTAGAACACAAATGGGTAAAGATTTCTTCAAGTTATTTTAATAATCTATTTTTATCAAAATCGTAAATATTATTTGTAATAAACATTTCTCTGGTCATTTGTTAAGCGTGAACCGACAACTTGACATTAATTCGACAAATTATTAATCATTAAATACGTCATGCTCATGTGAATGCATTAACACATGAATAATAGTCTAGTAGCTACATTTGGCAACATTATTTGAAAGCAGTTAATATGTAGTAGTAATCCCTGCTAATAGAACGGACTAAATAGGTACTTACATTATTTTATTTATTTATTGAGGTTTACCCGGCAATGCGAACTCAAGAAAAGAAAATGGGTACACTTAATACTTTGCTATTTTTCTTATGTAATGGGCGGAAAAGGAGTATACTACATAGACTGAAGGCTCGCCCGATGACACACGCCAGAAAAATCACAAGTGCGTTGCCGCTCTTTGGGATGAGAAAAGGTCTAGGAGGAGGCGCAGAGTGAAGAAAAATTACAGAGGAGAGAATTTGCCCTAGTACAGTCCTCCTAAGGCGCTGGCCACACATAAAGAGCGTCGGGCGCAGACACGGCGCGGGCGGCTTCCTATTCCATGCAAATTTTATACCAAGTGCATAGAAATAAAGCGCATTTTAGGATACATGGATCATGTCATGGCGCATCATATCTACGCCCGAGCTACGGCATTCCGTGTATTCTAAAATGCGCTTTATTTCTATGCACTTGGTATAAAATTTGCATGGAATAGGAAGCCGCCCGCGCCGTGTCCGCGCCCGACGCCCTTTATGTGTGGCCAGCGCCTAAGGGGTGGACAAAGTGATGTGATGGAAATACGACGAAATCTTGTAGGGACGCGAGAAAGGCAAAGTAACTCATGATAGTAAATTTTATGATTGTGTATTTTGCATGCCTATTATTTAGGTATGTGCAAATGTCATCATAGCTTTACTTCCAATCATTCTTGGTAGCGCCATCTACCTTCCATTCTATAACTAATCGCATCAACGTCAATCGTTCCACGCTTGTCTAGTGCGAGCGATACCATGTTTCCGTCCCTGTCTCCCATTCCCTAGGAGGGGCACGCCTTTTGCGGATTGGTCGCCGCGAACGTCGACGCGACGGACAGTCTAGAACTTTCGATTCGCTAAATACGTGTCGGCCATACCGTACCGCTCCGCGCCGCTCCCGCTATAATTATTACCGCTTATACAAAACCGCTCGCAAGTGAAAGTGATTTGTGTAGTGGAGTGAATCAAGCAGCTTCATCCCGAAACCACCAGGAGACTGCCCTTCTGAGACGAAGAAGATTGCCGTACAAGGTAAGTGCCCGCCATCCTTGGAATATCCTATACCCACTCACAATCATCTCTCCCATTCCAATCCTTACATCCTCTTCCCTTATCCAATCCGAGGCGACTAAAACCCGCTATCCTTTGTATACAGTCGATTTCCTTCTCCAAGTCGCCTAGAGCCCTACGGTTTCGGTGTAACGCCGAACCATTTTTTTGATCCATACGAGTCGGATTCTTTTACGTTTTTATACGTTATATCGCTATACCTAGGCAGTTATAGCACCTAGCTATACTCCTAATATATTCACATAACCGTCACATGGTTGTTTCCGCCCGCATCAGTAGGTAAAATTTTATGTAGCTACCTACTTACTCAATTGTTATTTCTGGAACTATCATAGTTGTCTTGTAAATCTCATATTTCGAGCAACTTTTAATTCCACAGCTCTAAAGTGTTGCCTACTTAGCCTACTTAGGTAAAATAATAGGTACATTAGATATTCTTATTTTGTTTCGGTCTCATTAGCTTATACTTACGTAAGCATGTCACAACAAAAGAAGTCACGCGTGTCGGAAGACAAAGAGATGACAATCTTAGAAGCAAAACGCAATATTTTATTTGAGCGCATTCAAAACATATACGAGCGTTCAAAAACCGCCTCTATTTCTGACAGTAATAGCGAAGCATTTCTCAGTTATTGTATGACAGTAGATAGTATTCGAACAGATTTTCATAAGTTGTTAGACGATTATAACGCAAGATTACTTTCTATCAATCCTGATGAAAAACAGAACTATCAGGCGTACACCTCATTCGAAGATCTTTATTGTATTATTAATTTATTTATTTATTTATTTATTTATTTGGGACAAACAAACAGTAACACATTATATCTGCGCACATAATGTAAACAAACATATTATTATAAATGTGAAACCCACACCGTTGGCCACAGCATATACAATTCATATGACTATATTATACTATACTATACTATACTATACTATACCATACTATACTAATGAACAATCTATGCGAGTAAGACTACCAGAATGTTCAAATAACTATACATCGGAATCCTTAAGTTTATTTAACAAAGCAGAACGAAATCTATTTGCTGACACTGAGAATAAATCTAATTCTGTAGTTTCTGAACAAAAGTCGTTATAGTTTTTGCACAAGCGACGTAGAGGCGCCCGCAGACCAGCATTGGTGCGGCAATGGGACACAGCAAAAAGAGGACGTGCGCACATCTCTCGTCTAATAACAGTTCTTGGGACACAGTAGCATATTTTATTAGTAATCTCAGAACAGTTATACCTGTTATAGCATAAGTCGAAAAGAAACATAATTTCTAGATATAAACGTCTAGACTTCAGGCTCATTAGATTGTAATTATCAAGAAGAAATTATTAAGCGTATACAATCGCAATTGGAGGGTAAATGTTCGGCAGAGCCCGTTGCCCGCAAACCAAAATAACCGCCAATCGAGATTATGTCGTTTGACGTAGATATACGAAATTGGCCGTTATTCTATGCGAGCTTTAAGTCTACAGTGCACGATAATGGTTCTCTGACAGATGCTGACAGGTTGTACTATTTAATAGGTAAACTGTCACCGAAGGCCCAGTCCGTATTTGCAGGTGTCACACCCAGTGCTGAGAATTATCAGGTCATATTTTAGTCACTACTTGACAGATATCAAGACACGCGTGTCCTAGCGTCTACTTACTTTGACCAAGCTTTAAATCTCAAACTGTCCGGCAACGCGTCTGTCGCGAATTTCCAGCTGTTTATTGATAACTTCGTAACCGCGGTTAATTCTCTTAGGAACTTAAAATTAGAAGATCTTTCCGACTTTATGTTGCTTCAAATCGCTTTAAAAAAGTTTGACACTGATACAATTCGCGCATTCGAGATGACGGAACGCAATAATAAAATACCTACACTAGATATTTTTATTTCGTTCATCAAAGATCAGTGTCGAATATTTCATAATACGCAGTCTGGTTCACCTGGCCCGTCTAACACTAACAGCAACAAACAAAGGTTGAATAAATCGCGAAATAGTAATAATAACTCGGTCCCTAATCCACAATCTTACGTAACATGCTCGGAATCTAATAGTAATAATTCACAGAAGTGTCTGTGCAGTAATATAGTGCACGACCATTTCTATAAGTGTCCCGCCTTCAACGGTCTAAATCCAAATGCTCGTTTCAAGTGCGTAAAAGATAACAAAGCTTGTATTAATTGCTTAAGCATAAAACATAAAACAAGTAATTGTTCTAGTAAGACAAAGTGTCGCTTATGCAATCAAAAACATCATTCTCTGCTTCACTTCGATAAAGGTAACCCGTTGTCAAGCCAAGTCGCTAACCGTGACACACTTACGTCGCAGGTGCAGGCTACGATAACTGCGCCCCCGACGATTCAGAATGAGATATCGTTGTGTACGACATCCATTGTGCGGGCGGCACGCACGCGAGGACGGCCTTCGCGCGCTTGTAGTGATCAGAGCAGTGCTAGGCCGCGATGTATGGCGTCTAAGACTGTTCTGTTAGCGACAGCGCAAGTTATCGTATATGATGTTAATGGGTCGCCGCACATGGTACGTTGTCTGCTAGATAGCGCGTCTCAGACCAATTTAATAACGTTAGAGTTGTTCAAAGGCCTCGGATTATGGAATAACTTTAAAAATACAAACTCAATAGTCCGAGGGATAGGCGGATCAGAAAAACATTGCAAGGGTTCCGTAGATATTAAAATACATTCGCGTTTTGATAGGGACATAAATTTTAACATTTCTTCGCTTATCGTGGAGCGTATTACGGACACTTTGCCAAACGCTAATGTGGACGTATCGCTTCTCACACACCTCGAGTCATTGCCGCTGGCAGACTCGGAGTTTGCGAATCCGGCAGACATTGATGTTTTGATCGGAGCCGCAATATTCCCGCACTTACTACTAACTAAAGTGGTACGTAGTGAGCAAAATAACTTACCGTCCGCTATTGAGACGGTATTTGGGTATGTGATTATGGGTACCGTACCTACATTACATACTTCTCAATACGTTACGTATTGCTGTTGTTCTGTTCTTCAAGAAAACAATATTGATTCTCTTCTCAAGCAATTTTGGGAGCTGGAAGAGGTTACCGCACCGCCCTCGATGAGCCGTAAAGATCTCGAGTGTGAAGAACATTTCCGCGCTACCACTGTTCGTGACGACAATGGCAGATACGTTGTGGCGTTGCCATTCTGTGGTGACCCTTATTCGTTAGGCGACTAGTACGCTGCTGCGCTCAGACGTTTCCATTGTTTGGAACGTAAACTTGATGCATCACCTAAGTTACGCAGCGCCTATAATGACGTCATTCGTGACTACATAGATAAAGGTTTTTGAGTGTAGTTGTAAACAACGAGGGCAACTCTCTACCCTCATATTATATCCCGCATCACGGCGTAGTTCGCGAAGATGAAACCTCTACTAAACTTCGTGTGGTTTTAGACGCTAGTTGTAAGACTACATCGGGTCAGTTGATTAATGACATTTTGCATGCCGGCCCCAATCTACAGGGTGATTTATTTAACATCATAATAAAGTTTCGTCTTTTCCAAATCGCTCTGTCAGCTGATTGCCGCCAAATGTTTCTCAATATCGGCGTTCGCGAATCTGACCGTAGATTTCAACAAATCTTTTATCGTTTTGACAAGAAAGAACCTTTATCTGTGTATCAGTTCAATCGTGTTTGTTTTGGACTCAAGTCTAGCCCATATCACGCGTTACGAGTTGTTCGCCAGTTGATCGTTGATGAAGGCGATCACTTTCTTGCCGCAGCGGCTGTTGCCACTTCCGCTTTGTACATGGATGACATTGCCTGTAGTGTCATATCCGCTCCGCTAGCAATTGCGCTTTGTGAAGAGCTTATTCAGCTTTTCAAGCGATGCCAGTTTGATCTTGTCAAATGGACAAGCAACTCTAAGGAGGTTCTCGCACGCATACCAGATTCTCATAAAGCTTCTCCAGACATTGAGTTTGAGAAGTCTGTACCGCATAAGGTTCTCGGTTTACGCTGGGACAAATCCTGCGATAGTTTTCGGTTTGACGTCTCACCACCAGATGATAAGTGCACCAAACGCACTATGCTGTCCACAGTGGCTCGACTATGGGACATAATGGGTTTTGTGGCTCCCACAATTTTGTACGCCAAGCTCTTGATCAAAGAGCTTTGGCTATCAAAGTGTGAGTGGGATGAAACACCCCTGACCATATTGTCGCCGCTTGGTGCCAGTTTTGATTTGAGCTTACCGTGCTCAATCAAATTACTATTCCGCGTCATCTTGGGTTGGTGGATGGATGTACCATCAACTTAATAGGTTTCGCTGACGCCAGCGAGCGTGTTTACGGCGGAGTCGTATATCTGCAAGTCCGCATTGGTTCTAACTACTCGGTGCAGTTAGTTTGTGCCAAGTCCAAGGTCTCGCCTATTAAAACCTTTTCGGTTGCGAGACTGGAGTTGTGCGCGGCCCTTCTGCTGTCTCAGTTGCTCCGCAATGTTCGAGACACAGTTTTGCCCCACTACCCCATTAATAAAATATACGCATTTTCCGACTCCAAAGTAGTGCTCGCTTGGATTCATTCTTCTCCTCATCGCTGGCAGACTTTTGTCGCCAACCGCGTTAGCAAATTGATTGATCTGGTTCCTGCTACTTGTTTCAATCACGTCGCGGGTATTGAGAACCCCGCAGATTGCTTGTCTCGTGGTGTCACTCCACTTTTTCTTCTGCATCATCCATTGTGGCATCGTGGGCCTATTTTGATTTCCCATAATCCGTCAGAATGGCCCATGCAACCCTTTGACCACAGTGCAGAAGAAGAAGATGTACCCGAACGGAAGTCTGTTTCTTATCCCGTGATTGCTGAGGTTGCGGAGTCTCCCATCTATGCACTAGCACTACGCATGTCATCGTGGTCTAAGTTACTCCGCGCCATCGTTTATGTCTATAGGTTTCTTAGGCACCTACCTAATGAGACTTTTGTATCAAGTACTGATATCAAATTCGCAGAATGTAAGTTACTACGAGCTGTACAGGCTGTTCATTTTAGTAACGACATTCAAAATTTGAAAGACAATGTACCTTGTTCTCCCGCTATCCTTAGACTCAAGCCGTTTCTCGATGAACACGGCGTCATACGCGTTGGGGGTCGTCTGTCAAATTCGGATGAACCTTATAACTACAAACATCCTTGCATTCTGCCGCGTCATGATCATGTTGTCGACCTTCTTGTTGATTTTTATCACAAGAAACACCTCCATGCCGGTCCAGAGTTGCTTATGTCCTTATTCAGGCATAAGTATTGGATTTTAGCTGCTCGACGAATAATTCGTCACAGAATACATAAATGTAACGTCTGTTTCAAATTTCGTCCGCGTCCGACTTTCCCTCCCATGGCCGATCTCCCTAGGCAGCGCGTCAACCAGGTTGCTAAAGCGTTTACACACACCGGTTGTGATTACGCAGGACCACTGCAGTATACGCCAGTGCGTGGTCGAGGTGTTAAAAGCCGTAAAGCCTGGCTATGTATTTTTACATGCTTAACGACGCGCGCTACGCATATTGAAGTTGCGACAGATTTAAGCACGGTGTCATTCCTGGCAGCCCTTAAACGATTTCTCTCACGGCGCGGCCCTATACAGTGTTTGTACACGGATAACGGCACTTTGTTGTGGGCGCAAGCTCTTATTTACGCGACCTTTATAAGTTTCTCAGAGAAGAATATCGTACTCGTCTTCAGGAAGAACTTTCCATAAATCATATTGACTGGAAGATTATTCCACCAGCATCACCGCATTTCGGTGGATGTTGGGAAAGCATGGTCAAAGTAATTAAAACGCATCTCTTCAAGGTTATAGTTTAACAGATCTTCTCTTACGAAGAGCTTTTAACTGTCCTTGCACAAATCGAGGCACTGATCAACTCGCGTCCGCTCACGGCATTGAGTAGTGACCCTGCAGAACCATCTGCGTTCAGCCCTGCACATTTTCTGAACACAGTACCATTATCGTCATTTCCGGCTCCTGAAGCAGACTCTTCAAGCTTGCTCCAGAGACATACTCTGCTGGATAAACTCGTGCAGTCGTTCTGACGGCGCTGGCGTGCGGAATATCTACACCAGCTTCAGGCTAGATCCAAGTGGAATAGTCCTGCATCCCCTATACAGGAGGGTACGTTAGTCGTCATAATACATGATAATGCTCCGCCGCTTTCATGGCCGTTAGCCATCGTAGAGAAATTGCATACTTCCAAGGACGGTACAACCCGCGTTGTTACCGTGAAAACCGCTAAAGGGAGCTACGTGCGCCCTGTTGTACGACTCTGTCCGCTTTCAACTCAGTGAGATCTAGCCTGAAGTTGGATCTACCCCTTAGTTTAAGTATATAGTTAGTAGTTTTCGCTATTATTGCGTTTGTAGTTTTCGCTAAAGTTAATTTAGATTAATTTTATTATCATATCGCTGTCTTAGCCTATTGATGGGTTATGCGGTAGTACACCCAACATAGCTAAGTTCAATTCTATTTTTTTTAAAGGCAACCCTTTAGGGCCGGGGGATATGGTAGCGCCATCTACCTTCCTATCTATAACTAATCGCATCAACGTCAATCGTTCCACGCTTGTCTAGTGCGAGCGATACCATGTTCCCGTCCCGGTCTCCCATTCCCTAGGAGGGGCACGCGTTTCGCGGATTGGTCGCCGCAAACGTCGACGCGACGGACAGTCTAGAATTTTCGATTCGCTAAATACGTGTCGGCCATACCGTACCGCTCCGCGCCGCTCCCGCTATGATTATTACCGCTTATACAAAACCGCTCGCAAGTGAAAGTGATTTGTGTAGTGGAGTTAATCAAGCAGCTTCATCCCGAAACCACCAGGAGACTGCCCTTCTGAGACGAAGAAGATTGCCGTACAAGGTAAGTCCCTCCCATCCTTGGAATATCCTATACCCACTCACAATCATCTCTCCCATTCCAATCCTTACATCCTCTTCCTATCCAATCCGAGGCGACTTAAACCCGCTAGCCTTTGTAAACAGTCCATTTCCTTCTCCAAGTCGCCTAGAGCCCAACGGTTTCGGTGTAACGCCGAACCAATTCTATTTCAGGAAAGTTAATTTGGCTCTCACCATATTAATAACTTACAAAAATTTATTAAGCGTTTACTTACAAGTTTTTATACGTAGTGGGTACAAAAGCCAAAAGCCTAGTATATTTTTACAACTAGCTTAATCGAAAACGTTCTCCGTTAATACGCTTCCAACTTCACCAGTATCGCTCAAGCGGTGCGATTGGCAAGCTTTCAAAATCAAATTGATCAGAAAAATACATATTGCCTACTTTTTTTGGCGGTAGGTGCGAAAAAAGTCAACACATAGTCGAAATTTAAAAGATTTTATTTAATTATTTTAAAGCATTTTTATGTACAAACTTTGTTTACACTGTGTATTGTAAGCCGTACATACACTGTACTCACATTTGTAGAGGAGTTACATAGCTGAATGTAAACATAAATCTGCAAGTTACACCACCTGCCAGCATCACCACCACTACACATTCACATCAAGTTTACTATCAAAGGAAGCACAAGTACATTCGAGTTGAGGCGTCTTGACCGCACAGAACAATCTTGAAGAAATGTTCAATAAGCGGATGGCAGAACTTGAGGCGCAGCTTCATGGGGGTACGGCGAAGGACACGGTCGCGAAGGTGGCAGAAGAGTTCCGGACCTTCAGAGAGCTCATGTCTGCGATGCTCAGTCTTCTACGGAAGCAGATAAGAGAGTGCTCCCAAGCTATCGATGTCATCGAGAACAGGCACAGACGTAAAGCACTGTTATTTCTTGGCGTGCCTGAGGCAGAAAAGGAGGACTGTAGGGCTTCTGTGACAAACATACTTCAGAAAATTGAGCTCCCAAATGTCACCATGGATAACATCAGTGTTTGTCATAGAATCGGTACATCCAGTGAGGGCCATTATCGTCCAATCCTGGTCTGGTTCTCTGGGTTGGATCATAGGTCTGCAGTCTGGAGAGCCAAGACCAAACTAAAGCGTACTTCAGTGTCCGTAAAGGAATTTCTAACGAAGTCAAGACAGGCGATTTTTACTAAGGCTCGGCTGCATTTCGGAATGCGAGCGTGTTGGACCCAGGACGGTGTCATCGTTGTCAAGGCGTCGGATGGCACTCGTCATAAAATATGCACCACTGAAGAGATGAACAGCCTACTGCAGAAATATCCCAAGTGTATTGATACCGCAGCCGCGGGAAAGAGTGGCGTCGCATCTGCGGGTACGTCGAACGCAGCCTCCAGAGCGCGTAAATAATCCTTTATTATTTATCCGTTTCTCTGTTTGTTACTGTTTGTTTATTTCACACGTGCTACTGTTTTCTGTTTAGCCTTTAGTTAGTTTGTTTTGTCTTGTAATTGTAAACGATGTTTGACTTATAGGTGACACTGTGACAGATGTCAGAATGTATTTTAACGTACGTTTGGAAACCGTTCACAACTACGTTTAGTTATTTTATTCTCCTTTTTTTTTGCTTTTGTATGCTGGCGGGTGGTGCAGAGAGGACTGTGCTGCTTATAGTATTCACTCATATTTTTAGTATTTATTATATTTATCAGTATTTTATATTAATATATCTATTATATTTAAATTTATGGACTTTGATACATATCTGTCGGCCAATGAGTCAGCTACCTCATCGGACAATGAAAGTTTCTGCTCGGCTGATGGCACGTTGAGCGAATGTCTGCTTAAGTTATTTACAAATCAATCATTTTTTAATGTATGCCATATAAATGCGCAAAGCATACCCAGCCATCATAATGACTTGCTGGAAGCATTTCGGGCGGGTTCAAATGTGCACGCCGTCTTGGTTTCGGAGAGTTGGCTAAAACCAGTTCTCTCTTCTACATCCTACTCTTTACCCGGCTAAATCCTTATCCGTAATGATCGTGTCGGTAAAAGAGGTGGCGGTGTTGCAATCTACCTGCGCAGCACCTGCTCGTTTAAAACCCTAGCGTCTTCTGCAACTTCTTCTTCTGCAGCGGAATACCTATTTATTGAGGTTAACACCAAGGGCGCTAGAGCTGTTCTTGGCGTCGTCTATTGTCCTCCCTGTGCCGATTATTTCTCCAGTCTCGAACCGATTCTGGAATCTTTAGGATCTCAGTATGCTCATCATATTGTCATGGGTGATTTCAATACCGATCTCCTCTCCCGTCATTCCTGTCGTTCCCGTAAGCTACTCGACATCGTGCAGTCAGCCAGCCTCCACGTATTGCCGTTGCAAGCCACTCACCACAATGATAATGGGGAGGACACCTGGCTGGATTTAATGCTTACTTCTGCTCCTTCCCTAGTCACATTCCATGGCCAACTTCCTGCATCTGGATTCTCCCGTCACGACCTTATTTTCCTGTCATACCGTCTGAAACCACCCAAATCCCCGCCTAAAGTTCTGCACATGCGTTGTTTTGGTCGTATGGATGTGGATAAGCTGAAGCAAGACGCTTCTATGGTAAACTGGGACAGCTTACTATCCGCCTCTACGGTGGATGAAAAAGTAGATATTTTTAACGCCGTTGTCTGTGGTCTTTATGACGTCCATGCCCCCGTGAAACGGGTGAAATTGAAGCGTCGCCAGGGTGTTCCCTGGATTACAGAGGGTGTTTGGATGGCAATGCGCCGTAGAGACCGTGCGTTTAGAAAGTACAAGAGAGATCGATGTGTGGAAAATTGGGTGCTTTTTAAGTCTGCAAGAAATCGGTGCAATCAGATGGTGCGCAACGCCAAACGCCAACATATCCTCAATAATATCTCTTGTTCGTCGTCTGCTAGTACCTGAAAGTTGCTCGGAACACTAGGCATTGGCAAACAGCGGCGTCTTTATTTTCATGGGACTCACGACTTGGATGATATCAACCGATATTTCACCACTACTGCTTCGCTGGATCACCAAGTCGTGTTAATTATTTCACTATATTTATATCACTGTTAATTATTTAGGGGGGTTACCTCAACCCAACATTGATTCCTTTTGCTTTTCTCCAGAGTCTCCAGACGACATTAAAAAGGTCATCCTATCCATAAAATCTAATGCTGTGGGATGTGACAATATTAGTCGTCGTATGATCACGACGATCCTTGAACATCTAATGTCGGCGATATCCCACATCACTAATTTTTCCCTAGTCTCTGGTACTTTTCCCTCCCTGTGGCGTAAGGCCTATATAATACCTCTTCCCAAAATCCAAAATCCCTCCCTCCCTGAACACTTCCGTCCTATTTCTATCCTACCCTTTATGTCTAAAGTGCTAGAGGCCTGTGCGCACAAGCAACTTTCTCTTTTTATTCAACACAACAAATTGTTGAGACCTCTGCAATCAGGCTTCAGACCTGGACATAGCACAATTTCCGCCCTCCTTAAAGTGACTGGCGATATTCGTGAGGCCATGGAAAACACCAAAATTACTGTTCTGGTATTAATTGACTTTTCAAATGCCTTCAATACCGTCAGTCACGATATCCTATTATCTATCCTCTCCCACCTTAAGGTCTCGGCTGGAGCTTTGGATTAATAATAATAATAATAAAGTTTATTTCAAAAGGAGATTGTAGTTTTACATTGTTATGACATAGTAATTGATACTAGTAGGTACATTATTTATATAAGTCTACTTACAATAGGTTTATGAAAATAAAAAAAAACGACAATATATTAGTGACTACAATATTATTGGGTGGAGAACTGTGTTCCTAGAGAGACTACTGAGTAGTCTGTGTTTAGGAGTTACAGTGCCGATCCCCTATTGGTTAATTAATTATATATATTGCGTATTCACAATAAAAATAAGATTGGATAGAACAAAGCAGTAAGGGTAACAAACGATGATAATAATTAAATTTAATAACAATGCGAGCGTGCATGCGTGTGTGTGTTTGAGTGTGTAAGTGTTTGTGTGTGTGTGTGTGTGTGTGTGTGTGTGTGAGAGTGTGTGTGTGTGTGTGTGTGTTTGTATGTGCCATTATCTGTTTACTAATGATTCTGTTTCATCATAGCTTAATTTTAGCAGAAATTGTGTAACAGTCTTTTTACAATGATATTGGGATAGTGAATAAATCGGTAGTACAGCATTTATCTTATTGTATAGCGATGGACCAAGGTAGAGGGCAAATTTCTTTATAAAGGCCGTACGTGCGGGTGGAATCGTACAAATCCTGTCCTTGCGACGTTTAGAAATTACTTTATATGGAGTGCGATGGTGTTGTAGGAGAATTAAGTGGAGGATATACATTTGTCTTACATTAAGAACGTTGCATGCCTTATAAAGCTCATATGTTGGAAAAAATATCGGACGATATGTTGCCACTTTGAGTATGGCTCTATGAGCAATTTCTAGGGGTTTTAGGATGGTCTTTGCCGCACCTCCCCAACAAGAGATGCAGTAAATGATGATTGACTGGCATAGAGCATAATATACATTACGGATTATAACTGGGTTGGCTACTTGACGTAATGTTTTGAAAATGTAAATTAGTTTACGTACGCGATTGGTAAGAAGATTTATATGTTGCCTGAAGTTTAGGTGTCTATCTAACATTATGCCAAGGTACTTTGTCTCTCTAACTGTATTTATTGTTGGACATTGACATGGGGTTGTGATCTGGGTAGTACAAGAGTGGGCCGTAATCGTAACGGGTGTTCTTGGTTGTGAGATCTTATTAAGAGAATAGGTTAAGAAATTTGTTTTACTTGTGTTGAGAGTCAGGGTGTTAGAAGAGAGCCACTTTAGGATTGTGTCAAAACCATTTTGCGCAGTCATTTGTAGTTCCGCCCACGATGCACCGACAAATGTGACAGCGGTATCGTCTGCGTAAGATACGATTTTAGCGTTGGGTATTTTAAGTTCACAGAGATCGTTAATAAATACTAGAAACAAAGTGGGTCCAAGTATGCTTCCCTGTGGGACGCCGTACTGGATTGAAAGTTCATCACTACTGTGTTTATCAATTATAACTTTTTGTGAGCGATTTGTAAGGTAACTTTTAAACAAATTTAGTGCTAAGCCTCTGATTCCAATATTTTCTAGTTTTTGCAGAAGCTTTGGAATTGGCACCGTGTCAAAGGCCTTCGCTAGATCCAAGAATATTGTTAAGACCTTCTTGCTTGTGTTTAGGTTACCTACCACATGATTAAGTAATTCGTGGATCGCGTCACCGGTGGATCTATGTTTGCGGAAGCCGAATTGCTGGTTAGAAAGGATAGAGAAATGCTCTAAGTAATGTACTAGTCTTTTATTAATAAGACGTTCCAATATTTTTGAAAGGGAGGTTAAGACAGCTATAGGACGGTAATTGTTCGGTAACTTTCCGTCGCCATTCTTGAATATGGGATGCACAATAGCCTTTTTAAGAGAGACAGGGAAAGTGGCTGTTTCAAAACAGATATTAAAAATGTGGTACAGGTGCAAGAATCGTAACGTAACGCTTAAGAAATGTTGGAGTGATGCCATCCCAACCAGGAGCTGCATTTGTCCTCAGCGTGTTTATGACCGCACAAATTTCATTTGGATCTGTTTGCTCTAAAACAAAGGATTGAGTAGAGTTTAAAGTGTTAAGTGGAGATGTGTGATTTGATAACGGCTGATTTTTATTTATGTTGTCGGCGAGTTCCTTACCGATATTTACAAAATATTGATTCACATCATTGCAAGACTTCTCAGGTGATGAAGAATGAGAAAGTAATTGACTACAAGGATGTTTTGTTTTTGTCGTGTGCGTTATAAGTTTCACTGTGTCCCAAAGTTTTTTAGGGTTATGGCTGGCCTTTTTTATTTCGTTAGTATCATACTGTCTTTTGGCTTTTTTTAGGAGTTTGGTACAAAAGTTTCTGTAACGTTTATAAGTTAAGGTTATGATAGGGTTATCAGGGGATTGGATAACTTTTTTATGGAGAGAATCTCGATTTCGAATACAGCGCAACAGACCTAGGCTAATCCAGGGCTTGAGTATTTTTTTATTTGCAGGTACCTTTATGATTGAAGTACATTTCTCTATAGCAGCGCTTGTCACTCCTATAAAGCTATCCATTGCGATATCTGGATTGCTCATGGAGTATAAGGGTGAGAAATCAATATTAACCATGTCACTGTCAAGAGCATCATAGTCTATCTTTTTGAGGAGTTTAGGGGGCTTTGGTTCTGATTTATTGTTACCGATAGCGAGTAATGTTGGGTTATGATCAGTTATTGTGCATTCCAGGATAAGTGCAATTGAGTTGGACTTAGTTCGTATAAATATATGATCTAAGCAGTTACTACCCCTAGTAGGCAGTGTGTGGGCCGGTAGAAGACCGTGGTAGGCAAGGGAGCTAAGATATATGTCAGCTCGTGGGTCCTCAGTCTCAGGTTTGATGTCGATGTTAATATCACCTGTGATAATGACCGACTTGTAGTTATTAAGAGAAGGTAGTAAAGAATTTAATGCATTTAGAAATGCCTGAATGTGATCAGTTGAGGGTGAGCGGTAAATACAAATAATTGCAATGTCTGAGTTTAATTTTATAATCAACCCGGAAGCTGAGCCATTAAATTCTGGCTCTTCACATATAACTGATAGTGTCGACTTCACGTAGACAACAACGCCATCACTCTGATTAATGTGCTTTGTGCTTTTATGCGCTGTGTAGTAAGGTATTAAGGGTATATTGTGATTGCTGTTGCATGCGAGCCAACATTCTGTCAGAACCAAGAAGTCACACTCTATGTTAAGCCGATAGAGTAAAGTCTGTAGGTGTAAATTGTTACAATTAATAGACCGGATATTTTGTGTAAGTATTTTTAAGTATGTAGTTGAGTCCTTAAGATAGGTTTTTGTTTGTTCTGGAGTGCAATTATGTGTTTCAGTTACAGAAAAGCCGTCAATATCATCAATGAGGTTATTTATGTTAGCCATTTAGTAGCGTATTAATTAGATAGTTATTGGTGAAAGGCTGTAAGTTGGATGCGATGTATATGTGTAGATATAATATAACGTGCTGATATGGTGAAACGAGATAACGAAAGATAGCGAAATGTATAAAAATAAGATATAGTCCATGTAGGGTGTTAATGAGTATGAATATATATTGACGCAAAAGTGTGTGCATAAATATGATGTAACGTGCTGCGCATGCGCGATAGGTATAGTGTAATTGCGAATTATGTGTATTGTGAGTAGTTCTCGCTGTCATAAAAAGTTGTATAGTGTGCAGTGTGTTATTGTGTAAAATGGAAACAATATCTAATCTAGAAATATGATAAAAGTATAAAGTGCATGCATATAAAAAACATTGAGTTTCTATTTTAGGGAAAACACTTAGTAATAGTCATTCTTTGCACGGTATAGAAAGCTCTCTGAGTTGAGATTCAGCTTTGATTATGATGGTTTGGCTGTCCGGATCCTTCTTCAACAACACGCGTCCATAGCTTGTCCAGCAGAATTTATATTGGTTTTCTTTTGCCCAGCCTCTGGCTAGATAGAAGAGGCGCTTTGTATTTGTCGTTAGTTGTTCAGCTATATAGATCGGTGTGATCGGCGCGTCTATACCCATGTGAGACGAATCCACCTTACTCTTTGGGTTGCGCTTGTTATATTCCTTGATAGCGTGTAAGAAGTTAGTTTTAGTAAGACAATTTACGAATTCAACTCTAATAGCCGAGCGCGTGTGTTCTTTTTTAGATGGTTGTCGGGTGATATCTCGTATATCAGAAACTTGAAGGTTAGCTTCGACTTGATTAGACAACTTCATTATGGTATCATGTAGGATTTGCTTTGTTTCGTTCGGTCGTTTTGGTACATTTCGAAGTTCTACGCCAGTTTTAACAATAAAGCTGTCAAATGAGTCCAGTCTCTCCTCGAAAGCAGCCAGTTTTGTTGCCATAGATTGACGCTGTTTTTCTAAGTTAGATATTTTTATTTCGAGAGCAGTTAGCTGTTCTGTGATAAACGTCATGGATTTTTCAATATCTGTATTGATAGACTTTATTTCTAAAATGTGAGATTCCAGTCTATCCAGTCGACCACTTTGTATGGACATCATATTATCTATCATATCCTTAATCTCTCTTTTAAAGTCGTCCAAAATGTCTTTTGGATACTCAAATTCAGTTGCAGGACAGCGTCGCTTAGACCTCTGAGTAATATTAAGGTCCGTTCGTTGTTTCTCCTCGGCAAGCAACTGTTGTATATCCGATTCGGAACGAGTAGGATTATTTTGATTTGGCGGACTTCGGAGCAATTTCGACATTGTATTTGTTATGTTATACACAAATTTGTAAATTGTAGGATTATAATTCACAAAAAGTGCTGGCGGGCCTACTTGAGATTTGAAACCCTGACCACCGGTGTTTCACTCGATAGACGCGACGTCCTCAGCCACTAGGCTACGGCCGTTCGATACTTTGATAGTGAATTCGTTGATATGTTGGTACAGTAATATTTATTACAGACTAATGACCTTTTGACAAAGTGAAAGTCAAATCGGTTATATCACTGCACGGTAGTTACAAATCTTTAAAGTGTTTAACGATTTAATCACTTTATTTTAGTTTTTTATCACTTTGTAGAGTTTATTCTCGGCTGTATTTGCACAGTTTTGTTCGATTGTGTAATAACTTGATTTTGGTCACTTTATTTCCACAGAAAAGTCACTTTTAACTAGTTTAGTCTATTTTTATAATAGAGATCACTCAAAACACGTCTGCTCGCTAGTGCGGTTCGCGCGGGGGGCCAATTTGGTTTCCAATTGGTTCTCAAATTATCTTCGAGGTCGCCGGCAGTCGATCCACGTCGATGAGTTATCGTCGGCATGGTTTGATACTACTTCTGGCGTTCCTCAAGGCGGCATTCTCTCTCCTCTTTTATTTTCTATTTTTATAAATCTCTTAACTCAAAATCTTCAGTACGCTTACCATTTGTACGCCGATAACTTGCAGATTTACTCCCAAGTAAGTGTGGAACACATCATTGAGGCGATCGACAAAATCAATAACGACTTGAACGCTATATTGTCCTGGTGTCGCAAGTTTGGGCTAACCGTTAATCCTAGCAAGACCCAAGCCATCATTGTGGGTAGTCAATGGATTTTAAAAAGACTAGACTTATCGATCCTGCCGCCCATAACCTTTAACGGAACCACCGTCGATTTATGTCCTGCTGTCAAAAACCTTGGGCTTCACATAGACACCACGCTGAATTGGCAAGTCCATGTAACTCAGTTGAGTCGAAAGGTCACCAGTGCTCTGCGCGCTCTCTACCGTCTAAGGAACATACTACCATCCGAGACAAAGACAATGCTTGTGCAGACCTTAATCTTCCCCCTCATTGACTATGGTGATGTATGTTGCTTTGACCTGAATGCAGACCTCCTTGATAAACTTGACCGTCTTCTAAATAACTGCATTCGATTCATTTTCAATCTTCGCAAGTATGACCATGTGTCTACTTATCTTTCCCAACTAAAGTGGCTTCCCATACGTCAGCGCCATAGTTTGCGTGCTCTCACTACCCTCTATACTATTCTTACATCTTCAACCTCTCCCCAGTATTTATCTTCCTACTTCCAATACTTATATTCCAACCATGAACGAAACCTCCGTTCATTTCATAATCTTCTCCTCATGGTACCTCCTCACAACACTAACTTTCTTCATTCCTCTTTTACTATTCAATCTATCCTTCTCTGGAATTCCCTCCCTCTTGAAATCAGGATGGCCAAGACGAAGAACACTTTCAAGTTCAAGGTGAAGGCGAGGCCTATTGGCTGAGTCGGCGATTGTATCATAAATCGTTTAAGTTCAATGTGGTTTAATATGTATGTATGTGTTTATATATTTATAGTATATATTTTATATATGCCTTTGTGTATTTATGTATTTTTATAATATATCTATATAATGTATGTTTATATTATATTATGTACCTAACGTATTTATTTTAATGTATCATTTAGATCTATAATATACTTAGTTATAATTTATATTAGTTCAAATTAGTTTTCATTATATTACACCTACTTCTTTTCTCTCTGCACCACTCTAAGGTTGACTGGGAGATAATGCCCATGGCATTAAGTCCGCATTTATACTATTGTGTATATCATCATCATCAGCCCTTTAAGCTGTCCCACTGCTGGGCACGGGCCTCTTCTCGCTATGTTCTCATGGTGGTGGACTATAGCCTTACCCTTCTGGGTAAGGCCATAGTCCACCACGTTGGCCAAGTGCGGGTTGGCAGACTTCACATGTCTTTCTAGAACATTATGGAGAACTCTCAGACATGCAGGTTTCCTCACGATGTTTTCCTTCACCGTTTAGCAAGCGATAATTAACAATTTAATACGCACATAACTCCGAAAAGTCATCGGTGCGCGCCGTGGATTCGAACCCGGACCCTCTGCGTAGCAGTCTGTCGCTCTCTCCACTGGGCTATCGCTGCTATTGTGTATATAAAGTTTTAATAAATAAATAAAAATAAATAAACATACTTCAGATATATTTACTCGTAAGAAAGAGCCTAAAATAGCTACTTGCTATCTACTTCTTCGAATTACAAGGCTTACAGATCGTAATCCATCAACGAGCAACGCAATAATTATTTATTTAAATATGATTTAGTTTGTACAACACGCTACTATTTTGGGATTAAAGCGTTTTTATCTACTTGCCGAGATACCGCCCCCGTACATTCATTGAGCATCCTCATAATCTGATCTTTATTATTACTATAGAGATTTTATGTAATTCTGTAGCAACTTGTATATTCCGTTGGGTACTTGCGACAGTAAAGTAAACATTAAACATATAGTTTGACTTTCACTAAATACCAAATTTATATAAAACAAAAAATTAAATTTATATAAAACGGAAATTTGAAATCTTTCAAATATCGATATAACCCATTTTCTGGTAACTGCAAATAGATTATTCGACAAAAACAAACATGGGGAGAGACGCGCCGAGTCAATGATTAAAAATTCCTTGAAGCGAGGATATTTGAAGAAGAAGTATGAAATATCACTTTTGAAATAAGCAAACGTGTTACTGATTGACATATCGGGCGTCTCATTTACGGGCATCGTTCACACCATATTTACTTGTTATTCCCCTCCAGGTACACACAAACACTTTTACCCTCAAAAGGAGTCAATTGGTTACATTTTCTGCTATAGTGCGTAACGTCTATACTACGTGATAAAGTTATAAATGCGAAGTAAATGTCCTACGTCGAAGGCAATCTTGCTTATCGCCAGTTATCTAAGCCCAATATAGAACAATATATATCTTCTTATACATTTAAATTAATTTTCTGTTTTAATTTATACTTATTACGTTTGGATCCCACGTCAAAAAGTAATAAGCTCGTCTTTTACCCATCTTACTTTGTTTTCTTTGTTTTTAAAAGACAACTCCCGCACTAGGAATAAATCCTGTGTCGCGGGTAACTTTACAAACATACAACCAACGGACACAATGAATAGGTACCCAGACTCGAAACAACAATTTGTGGGTCACACAAAGTGTTGTCTCGTGTGGGAATCGAACCCACAACACTCGGCGCAGTGTCAAGCAGCGAGGCGACCGCTCAAACCACTACTCTAAACACGAGTATGTTGAATAACTCGCCAACGCACATGTGTATACGCCTCAATAAAGGAAAACGAAAAAGGCGGATAATACGTGAATCGTATCACAGTCAAATCATTATTATAAGTTTCGCATGGCGAGTACCAGCCGTTAACAATCTTTGTTCCCGAAACATAACAAAAAATCGCCTAAACAGAAACAACAAGCTCACCTTGATAATGCTGGCATCGCATGACTGACAACGAATCGTAACTGATGCCTAATGGAACGAGAATCATCACATTTACCGGAAAACTGCTTTTTACCTATCATCCTTAGAGAAATGGGCTAAATGATAATAATTTACCGCTGTAATGTGTTTCTGATTGTCAGATTTATTTTAGATGAGTTATGTACTGTTTCTCTCACATAATAACGTGTGCGTTTTCCCACGTTTATAGCGCTACTCTTTGCTCGTAAAAATATATATAACGCACACACTACAACAATAAAGCAACTCAAGAAAAAACTTATGTCAGAACTAAATTAAAGAACCAAAGTTCAAATTGGACTGCGTTTCAATTTATTACTTTTCTTTCGTATTTTCAAATCAATGCAAGAAGATAAGAGTAATAGCGTCTAAGTTTTTGTTTCTATTTGTAACGTGAAGTTATAAATTGAACATATATTTTATGCTTTTTCGTATCGATTCTATCGAATCTTGGCAAAAGAGTAACCTTGTTTTGCTCCTAGACAACACCTGTGACAAATGTCTAGCGTAGACAATGCAGTCGTATGCGTATGAATTAAACAGACTTGAAGGAGGAATATACGGAAATAGTTCCACCCAAAATACTGAATTTTGTTTTGTCAATACAGATATAGTTACTTTAGCGTGTTAATTTAATTTTATTAATTTATGCATCT
The DNA here is from genome assembly GCA_944739405.2 of Euclidia mi. NCBI lineage: Eukaryota > Metazoa > Arthropoda > Insecta > Lepidoptera > Erebidae > Euclidia > Euclidia mi. Next base: position 58,884,455 of record OX123184.2, on the reverse strand, counting down.
CTTATCGTGAATACAATTTGTATAAAATGACGAGAAATGTTGGCAATCTGAAGTGCATTTATTAGATGAATGCGCTAGTAAAAATATGTCAATGTAAAGTTTAGGTAAAAAAAAACAGACACACATCGCACGGCATTATCACATTATAGAAACACATACATAACCCAGACACGATACCTAAAATCCTATAGACAGACGTATTTGTGCGCCAAACCTCACATGCGTATATTAGTAGGCAGCAATTAAGTCGGTAAAACAAGAACCATGTCAGTGTCTCTCCGAGCTATTTGTGTAAGCGGAGGTAAGCGAAAAACAATAGGTACTCTCGCAGTTTCGCATATAAGCTTTCTTTTATGAATATTCATTACTTCATTTGCTTGAAGAAGCGTCATACATCATAGGTACGAATACCATGGGAAAATATCCGAAATTTGTGTTCGCTACGCTAAACTGGAATGAATATGCATATGTGATTACAAGTATTTCAAGCTGGTCTAATGCCAAAATTGTATTGTCAAACACATAAAAACTTTAAACACATAGTTTCCCGCATGAAAATGAAGCGAATGTACTACCAAAGCTAGGTACATACAGTTCTAAAATATGTAAATTAAGTTATACAGTTATTGTTATAATTCTTGAAGAATATATATACATTATTTCAACAACTACAGCTTGACTTGTTGATACCATGAAATAAGCTTGGGTTTCATTGAGCAGTCATGTGGGGTGGGGTGTGAACTCGTTAATGAATATGTATGTTATTAAATTCTAAGTATTGCATATACTCCACGGTTATACAATCACCCATATTCATAGCTCTCATAGAAATAGCAGCTGCTTTCTGATTCACAATGAATTGTACATGTATATGAAAGGACAATGGCAGATCTCCATACATCAAAATGTCTGAAATTAAATTGAAGCGAACAGTAATAAAAAATATATCTAAAAATTTGGCGTAAGTAACAGAGTCTAGAAATGATTCTATTTTCACTCAGGAAAGGTGGAAAAGGAAGATATCGGTGTTTGAAGTTTTAGTTAAGAGTGAACTATGTAGGTACAAAGAAAGTTATAGTATGAAAGTTAAACAATGTAGGTAGGTACGTTTGAATTATCAAATGACATATGTCAGATTGACATCAAAACGCGGAAGTATTTTGTAGCATCTAACTGTCACAGCCATAGACAAAAGCAGAGCTGCACATTTTAAATCGATTTTATGTGGAATCGATACAACTTTAAAACGATGCTGTGACGTTTTTATTTGATTTAAACGTTGTTTTGCTTCAAAAATATTAGCTTATTGATATTATGTTGATTAAATATTAAATAACTGCATTTTAAACCAAACCAACTCTATAAAGGTCGATCGTATCAATTACGTATTTAATAATCGATACGGATATACGAGGGGAGTTCAATGTATTCTCGGTATCGAGGTGATATACTAATGATAAGGGTAATTTAATTATTTCATTAGTTAATGACACTCTTTGAGGGTATAAATACAAAATTTCATTTAATTGCCACCATTAGTATTCAAGATATCATTGCGAAAAGACAACTATGATGACTGATTCGACAATGATGAAAAAAATCGAGCATCGTGCAGTGATAAAATTCCTCACAAAACAAGGAAAAACTCAAAAAATTATCCATGAAGAAATGGTGGCTGTTTACCAAGATTCTGCGCCTTCATTATCTACAATTCAGAAGTGGTCAAGTGAATTCAAACGGGGTAGAGAGAGCATTGAAGACGACCCCCGCGCTGGTGGGCCAATTTGTGCCGCTACTGAAGAAAACGTCAAATTAGTTGAAAAACTTGTACTTGAAGATGCCCGTGTAAGAGTGAAAACATTAGCAGAAATGACTAAGCTATCCGTGGTTACCATTCATACAATCCTTCATGAGCGCCTGAATTTGTAAAAAGTCAGTGCAAGATGGGTGCCGCGAATGCTCACCGCGCTACAGAAACAAGTGCGAGTTGACTGTTGTAAGGAGTTTTTGGACCTCTGTGCTGAAAATCCGCAAAGTATTTTCGATCGGATTGTTACTGGTGATGAAACGTGGGTTCATCACTATGACCCTGAGAGCAAGCAAGTGTCTATGCAGTGGCACAAAAAAGGATCAGACCCGCCGAAGAAGTTCAAAGTCACTCCGTCCGCAAGAAAGCTCATGGCCACGGTGTTTTGGGATTCTAAGGGAATCTTGCTAATCGAGTACACAAAAAAAGGTCAAAGTATTACTGCTGCATCATACGCAACCACCCTGCGTAATTTAAAGGAGGCAATTAAAGAAAAAAGACCTGGAAAATTAACCGCAGGTGTGTTGCTGCTTCACGACAACGCGCCGGTTCACAAGGCGCGCCTTGCCCAGGCTGCTGTGCGGGAGTACGGATTTGAAGAAATCAATCATCCACCCTACAGTTCGGAATGATTATTATCTATTCCCTAATCTTAAAAAAGACCTTCGTGGAAAGCATTTTTCGGACGAAGAAGAGTTGAAGGGAGCAATAAACGAACATTTTTCGGGCCATGAAGAAAAATATTTTTCAGAGGGAATTGAAAAGTTACTTTCACGAACAAATAAATGTATTGAGATGTTAGGGGAGTATATTGAAAAAAAAAAAATTATTCAGAATTTTCCGCCTTTTCCTTCATCATCATCATCAGCCTTTATCAGTCCACTGCTGGACTAGGCCTCTCCTTTGAAAGGAGGAATTGGCCTACTATACCACGCTGGCCAAACGGGTTGGTATAGGGTTTGTATCATGTTTTCCTTCTCTTACAGTGCTGTTTTCTGCATAATATGCTCTCTCTGTCGGCTCTTACGACACCCATGGGATGATATGGGGTGGTGACAATCCGTATTCTTAATCCGTCACCACACGTCCTTCATACCTATACCGAGAATACATTGAACTCCCCTCGTAGCACTCACTCCTATTCCTGTCACACCATTGTCTATGGCAACAATCAAATAAAAAAGTATTCGTAATCAATTGGAATGCTTTTTATCATCATAAAATACTCCAGCTTTAACGAGACAAAGTGAAAATATTAAAAATCGTAGAAAAAAAAAAACAATTTGTTTTGTTCATATGAAGTGTAAGGTCGCCACAACAAACCCAGACCAAATTCTGCCATTGTTCTTTGTACACCTGCTGGATGTATTCGAAACCTTTTCGTAGTTCGATATCGTCCCAAACTGACCAAGATTGGATGATATCGATGTAATAGAAGAGATGGTCATACTAATATTTTGCGAGTCACATTTATGTGATACATTATAACCCATTGCTATATATAATTAAATAGACTTTGTGATATTTTGACTAAAATGTCAGTTTACCTCATGAAAAAGATTACACAAGTACTACAGTCTGGCGAGTAGTACAATATTATTTCTTTCAAACATATAATGTGCTGTTCCTCTACAATTTTGGACAGGAAATACAGTACCAATTAAAGTAAAGCAATTTTAAGAACAAACTTTTTCAGTCCGCGTTATTAGCTGCTAAGAGTTCTAGCAATCCTATGTGTAGAATAAGGTCATGCTTATCAAAAAATGTATCAATAGTGGCAATGCATATGCTTATCATTTTAACTACGTTGGATTACGGAGGTCCTTCTAATTGTGCAGTTTCTAACTGGATAAGCAAATAAATAAGACAGACAAGAATGGACAAGATTTAAAAAAAGGTTATAAATATGAAGACCACATTGTTGGCATTAAAGAATTATAACCGGTGGCAAAGAAAAAATAAAAAAATAAAAGTCGTTTCAGTTTCATCCATGTCAGTCGCTACTTGATATAATTATGTATTTTAGGACAGTTTCATATGCCAAAGCATTCCATTTTATTTTGAAACCAAACAGTGTTATTATCCTTGCTTAAGTGGGCTTTAATTCCTTGAGACTAACAATGTATACAACACAATCTCAGTAATAAAAGCTTAAGAGGAAATTCGTGCGGCACACAAACCCTCAGCGAATAATAATGTAAAACATGTTTGGTTCATATAACCACTAATTGCACACAATATGATATGGAGCAAAAATATTGTGAACACCAATATTGAGTAGCATTGTAACACGAAAGCTCAAACTATTTCCAAGTTAGCGATCGAACGTTACGGCTCATTATAGACCTTGTTATGTGGACTGCTTCATACAATAACTGCCTTTATAGCAGGCTTTAGTTTATTAGTAAATTAAAGAAGTTAAACCAAACAAGATTCAAGTTATTGAATGAATATAAAAAGTGTTCTCTCAAATATTTTTTTTGTAAGTACAACACTCTAAGTAGCGTAGGACAATTGTATGTTTTTTAATTTTTTTATTGAAATTATGAACTTTATAGTGAAGAAGTGCAGCTCAGTTGTCTGTTATTTTACTCCCAAAATCTCCACATTGTTTTTTCCTCTATCAAAATGTATCAATAACCAACTCTAGGATTAAAAGTATAACACAATATATTGAAAAATAGTGAAATACAAGCCTCCATTATCAGACTTTTATTCTTTAGCGCTTACCAGTAAAATTCCCCATCTAAAATACACCAAACATGAGTAAAGACTCGTGTTTGTGTATTTTAGATGAAAATACTATTATTTACTTAACAAAACTTTAAAGCTTAAATATTTAAAATAATTACCCTCTATTTTATGTATTTTGAACTTACTGTGCCTGTTACTAGTGGTTTAAGCTGCTGGTGCTTCTTCATTACTTTTATTTGCTTCCCTACGTGTTTTACATTTGCACCATTCATTGTTTTTCTTTTAAACTATGCATATTTTTCGACTCCTTATTTTAAATTATATTGTTACTGACCTACCTCTATCTTTTTAAAGTGAAAAGAAATTTATGAAATAATATTCGATTATGATGCACTGATATTTATTTTACATTGCTGCATTGTCAATTTGCGACCACTTTGTGGAGTTATGTATTCCGACATAAAAATATGCATTGAATACAATTATTTACATTAAAAGACAAATTAATGCAGAGCTGAGGCGAACGGTGTGAAATGTGTTGCGCATTTATTGTATAACATCGTCCCACAGCAAGTGTGCGCTGAAGCATTGACCCTTGATTCGGTCTCGATAAGCCCCGAAAATATGTACTTTGTCGATCAGCATACCGACGAAATTGGGTCGTATAAATAAATAATTTTACGATGTTACCCTCACAACTAACACTTAACGGCCTGCCCTTAAAATTGTTAAAGACTCGCAATAAAATCTAAAAGAAATCTTTATGGTCATTAATTGGGGAATAAAGCTAAATTACCCCTATTTACAATCGTAAGGCTACAATGTATTAAGGTTGGATACACGTGCAATCTTGCTTATATTTATAACTAAATCACGACGCGGAAGTTTATGCTTTCAATTTATGCTTATCAAAATTAAAGAATTCACATTATAAAAATTAGTCACCATGTATGTATGAAAATCGTAATAGGTGAGGGCATTATTGGTTGGTACTGCCTCGTTGGTCAATGTCAAATGGAAATTCTCAGTAGCAGCACGGATTCGTGCCCGGTACGGCAATAGGCTCGCCCCCTATTACGTGGGACTAAAATAAATCTGGCGAAAAGTGGGTGTAGCAATATACCTCTGCCTACCTCTTCGGGGATATGGGCGTGAGACTATGTATGTATGTATGTATTTATTATTATAGCCGTGGGCGGGTAAATTGCCCTATCATATACTCAGCGGAGGCGCGAAAACTTTCCCGACTTTCTCAACTCGCTACAAAGAGCTCCTACTGATTGTAAACAGACAAACAAGATATAATAAAAGTACTAATTTCAAGGTACTGTAGACTGAGTTTTAATTTACTCATATTATAATTAAATGAATAGCGATTTATTGTGTGAAACCTGTATAGAGATAAGTTACCATACAAGCTAAGGATATATTGTGTAATTAATTTTGCAATTTAATATTACTTAAAACATCTTGATCGCTTTATATTTCTAATTATCTTTATAAAACAGTATGTAAGCTGCTACTTCATTCATAATATCGCACCTTTGGGAACAAAGGGTCACTTCTGCAATTTTTTACAAAAACGACTTAAATATGCAGAAAAAACTGCGATAATCGACTTTATATACTCAGCAAAAACGATCACATTTGCATGAATAACTTCGATTTGAGGGCGGATGGGTCGTTATTTTATTTTGCGTTTTTGGCCTGTTTGCTTGAAATATAACGTCTCAACCGGTCAGTAGTGTGTTGGCAGCCGACGTGTGACCTTGCGCGATTGTGACGGAGTGACACTACGGTAAGTTATAACTTATTTGTTTACATATTGCTTGCAATATTAATGTTACTTTTGGATAAAAAGCACGTTGTGTTACCAAATCATGTATTCGTTTACTGTAAACATAACGTCACTTATGTTTAAAAATTACATTATCATCATCATCAGCCCTTTATACTGTACCACTGCTGGGCACGGGCCTCTTCTCACTATGAGAAGGGTAAGGCCATAGTCCACCACGCTGGCCAAGTGCGGGTTGGCAGACTTCACATGTCTTTCGAGAACATTATGGAGAACTCTCAGACATGCAGGTTGCCTCACGATGTTTTCCTTCACCGATAAGCAAGCGATAATTAACAATTTAATACGCACATAACTCCGAAAAGTCATTGGTGCGTGCCGTGGATTCGAACCCGAGACCCTCTGCGTTTTATTTACAACACCATATTTTAATATTTATTTAGTACCCCTGCTTTACGCTATGTTTTGTATACCTACCTGCTTGAGAGTAGTTTTTGTTGCTGGTTTTATTTATAATTTTATTATCAAAGTTGTGCCTAGTTCTTAATACCTACCTAGTTCCTGATAATATAGTCCATAATATACAAGCTGTAAAAATGTGATTTAAGTGCCTACTTATAAGAAATTTAATAATAATCATTCAAAACCCAAATTAAGCAGAGCCTGTACTACAAAAGTAATAATGATTATTATATATATAGATTTTTCAGTATTAAACATATTTGTAAGACTGAAATTAAGACAATATTGTTAAAATATTAAAATAATTTTAAGACTGTTAATATTATTATGAGACTGTTTAAAATTAAGATAACTATTGTTAAGTCAATTTGAGAATTTATTAATTATCTTTAAAGATTTTGTCCACCATACTCATTTTATTTGCTGATTAAGTACTAAGACTGAGATATTAGAGTTATGAGAGTATTGAGGCTGATTTTAGTTTAAGATTATTAAATTGAAATGTGAGGCTTTGCCCAATTTCGTTCAGAGTTTACATGCTTTGCGAGGCATCTAAGATAATATTAGGAGTATGTTGTTATAATTCATTTAATATTTAGTGCAACTTTAACTTTTATAAAGATTTAAATAAAAAACAGTATCCGTTGTCATGTTTACAACGATATATTTTTGATAACTATTTGGTATATTTTAAAGTTTTATAAGTTTATACAGTAACTTGAAAGCCATATTTGTTATTTCTTTGGAAATGTTTATTATTTTCTTTCATTTGGATGCCATTTGTTTGAAATTGAAATAAAAAATCTTGATATTATCATCCATTTTCTTCAATAATCCTCCATATTATCGTTAAATATAGTGTTTTACGTTCTTTCGATATTTTTTTACTCGTTTCAGGTTGTACTGGTTTCCAATAAAATACAACTTAACAAAAAGTAATCGTAAACCACCCTTAAACATGAAAAAACACTTAATTATATGACGTCGATATTTTATAAAAACGTCATTTTTGCAAGAAAACTGTTAGCGATTTGAAACATAAAGTCACTTTTCGTACCCTTCCCTCAGTTTTTGGCTTGTTTCTCGCAAACCCCTTCCTGTATTGTATTTTTAATAGTCACAATTATTCATGAAGAACTAATCAATTTATCATTCTAAGAATCGTTTTAATACCCTAAAATAGTACAGAGTTATTTAAAAAATCATAAAAAAAACAACTTAAATATGCTCCTCCTGTAAAGTTGAAAAACTTGCAGAAGTGACCCTTTGTTCCCAAAAGTGCGATAGGTCATAAAAAGCAAAAGACTGTCTTCAACTTGACAGAAGTCTCATTCTTTCCCAGTCAATTTCCTTTGGTGCAATCGCCTTCTTGTCCTTCGCAAAATTTCCGTGAGTAAATAAATATTGCCACCATTGCTGACGCCTAATTGCGTGGTGCTAATTAATTAAAGCAAGCCCCTGTTCTTCAACTCTCCGTTACCGACAAATACGCGGGTGGTGACAGCAAAACATATCAGGACCATTGGTATAAGAATTAAGCAAGTATCACTGGTTATGTGGTGCTGATAATGTCCAATAGCGGATTCAAGCGTGACAAATAAGCCTAGTGGTGGAATGACAAAATCCACAGAGAGATTAAATGATGAATGGCCTTTACGGCGTGGCGTAAGCAGTTTAGCCGTCTGAAAACTACGACGTGTACAGGTTTGTCAAACTTGACTTTGTTTTTAACATGGTTATAAAAATTATATTTTTAATCATAAGGTTACCTATAACTTTCTTATCCTGAAGATTATAAAAATGTTCTAATGAAAAGAGATTAAAGTAACAAGTTAATAATATCAAAAGCGTTTCCAAAATACAATTTGAGCTTGTTAAATTAAAGCTTATTAAGATTAATCAAACAGTCCCAAATTCGATGGGTTTGCTTCGTTTTGTTACGGAGATCCTTTGGCTACCTTTCGGTTCCATTACTGAAAATCGGAAAACGGATAAAATTTACTTTGGAAGATTTCATTACATGTGTGGATAGACTCCGGGACCATGGAAGTAAGTAAAAGTTGTAATGAGTATTCCGTCTTTATTATTGTGCGATAAATATACGTTAGCAAAAGTCTTAGGCCGCGTGCCAACTATGTCGTGAGAATAGGTTATCGTATCATCTAACGTGTCATGTTTGAGCTTTTATATAGAGGTGTAACATATAAGATGACATGAGTAACACGTTGTTATACGATCAATTATCGTGAAAACAAATCGTGTAGCTTTGTTACGACTACATCTATCACAGCCACGGTAAAAAAATCATCGCGCAAACGGAAAGGCGACTGCTTTGAACCTTTTAGGTAATATGTGATGAGTAGAAATAAAATACGTATTGACCGTAACTCCGTTTATTTCGTACTAAATATCTTAGGCGACGGACGCAGCCGACTCTACTTCACATCACCTTTACTTTATACACACTTACATCACGCGAATACATCAAGTAAATAAGTACACTAGTAGTAATGTGTCCATACAAACCTAATAAATATCTCTGTAGCGGCGTCGTTGTGCTGGTTCCCGAAGAAAGAGTGTAGTGTGGAATAAAACTGCAGTGGACTGTAATACTTTGCGTTATATTCGGTGAAGTACTGAATGACTGAGGTTTACATGTACAATATGGTCGCGTCTCCGGAACAAACAAGAAAAGTATTTAGGTTGCGCGAGAGCGGTTGATCGTAATGACTTGTAACAGCTGATTGTCGATGACAGCGGCGCACGAGCCGGCGAGCCGTCCACGCGCCCCGCACCACAGACCCCGCGGCGACGTTTCGTTATAGCTGTTGAGTGCATGTCTCAACAATCTCCTCAATCTAATAGAAACAGCTAGATATGACAGACACATAAAACACATCTAAAAAGCTAAGCTAGCTAAAGCTAGAGCGCGCCAAAAGAGCGGTACTAAAAGTAGGTTGGAGACTCCCGTACCAATTTCCCACCAATGAACTTTACAAAACCTGTACCGTACTCTTGGTGTGAAAGTTATTTATTCTGAATCTCATTCTTACGACCAATACAAATACCAAATATGATCCGTCGATGTTAGCTATCACGCTCGTCGGAAACACAACTTTTGTCCCTTGATTTCGGTCAAAATTAGTCTAGACAAAAGATGTTTAATACTTCCTGGGAAATTATGTGTACAAAAGGCTAAACAAAATTCTAAATATATACCCAATTTCCAATAATGAGGGTAAAAAGAGAGTTACTCGATGGCTATGTGACTTAGACTATGACGGCACTGAAAATATAATTTCCTCATTAAAATAGACCATTACCAGACCATTATAAATATACATATATAAGTACATACAACATACAATTCTCACACACTACACTTATACACACATACATACACAATTCTTACACGCAACAGTCACACACACTCACAAACCTACACGGACAAACGCACACACACTACTACGGTTTATAAATTATTTCTCTTATTTTTGTTTTTGTGACACTGTTTGATAGGTGTAGATACCACTCATGTGCTTTAGGTAGCTGGGGCTACCAAAGTGATTTCGCTTGTAGTGCCTCTGGTAACTGTGGCTACCAAGGGGACTACGTTCCATTTCAATCAATCAATATCAATATTTCTTGGTTATACTTCGTTATGCAGCATACTTCTGTGGGTCTAAGTTCAGGATTTTATAAAAAAATACATTTCTGGTCTACAGGTTCAAAGTTTTTCTTAAAATAGGCATAAACATTTCGCATTACCTAGTAGCGGTAAGCGGTGTATGAGGAATTAGTGCTCTATTTCAACATTAATTTTTAGCCCTTTTTGTAGGATGGCGTATACATATTAAATACTTAATTAAAAGATTGATTAATGTTCTTTATAATTATAATAAACAAAACATATGTTATCGATATAGATTTCGAACAAAAAAATATTTTCGTTAACAACTTCATAGTTTGACATGTGTTTTAAGTTCCCCTATTTTTTATAATTTTAAATGGTTGTTAAATTCTTAGAAACTTCAATGAATGAGTTCTCCGTACCCTAATCTATACAAAACAGTCAATTGTTTACCAAATAACCCCTTGGAACCGTCGTAAATCAAGTTTTATTAAACTAAGGCGCGCTGGCGCTCCATGTAACTTTTTGGTAAGCACTACAAGCGCTTTTTTGTTGTGACGTTAGCACGGCACGTGAGTGGCTAAGCTAACTTTTGTAATGTTTAGAGGAGAGGACTGGAGAACTGTCACACAGGTTTCGAACCTAGCTCAGACTCCAGCTCTCAACAAGCTTTCTGTTTTTACTGTACCTATCTATAAATATAAGAATACCATTGTACCTTTTTAAGGGAAAGATAGATGATAGATATTTTGGTGGTCAATTGTGTGTGTCTTTTGCCGTCTATTGTGTTGTATTAATGTGTGCGTTCGTGTAAGTCAACCTGGAACCATTTTACAAATGCATTTAAAAAGAAGCTTTGATTTAAGGTTTATTTTCGAATAGATCAATAAAAAAAAAATGATTGACTACAATTTACGTTATTTTAATTATTTTAGGACTAAAAATAAACAATATTAAAAATGACAGAAATAGATTCAGTAGCCGATTCTGAACAAAGTACTTTCAGGATGTGCATTAAACGTGTTACATATTGTATATGTAACAGCCGTTCAACGATAAAATAATCGTCACGACATACTAGCAACGCGCTTGTACACTGTGACATTTCAACAAGTCCTAACCGTAAGCGACTAAGTAGGCAAGCCTAAAAGTTATTTATACGAGGAAACAGAACAATTGTATGCACGCACTTTCCTCACATTTGTTCGCCGGCTTACCGCGGTCGCGCCACGACCCGCCACTCGCATCCTCCACGATTTGTTTATTTTAACACGCACAATTAACTTTCCACCCCCGATAATCCTATTGCTTTTTTAATCGTTTATTTTATTCAAAAATCAAAATGGTTTTATTTTCATTTTCACCAACAATTATTCTTTTGACAACATTCGAAAAACTTTTCTTAAACAATTATTGTCTTGTCAGTCTAACAGTTCGATAACTTGGACTTGTGTTGTTCTTAGAAATCGTAAATATACCTTATAGCTGTTACGAATATTCGAGAATCAGATGGGTAATTATGTAATTCAGGTAGCTATAATATTATATTGCCCGTATAGCAAATATGCATATTAAATTTACGGAGACGGATGCCTCACATTAGCATAACAAGAAGTATGTAACGTATAAGCGACGGTATAGAATATCTGCGCATATTCTCACGAACGTGGTTCAAATTACTTGGCCAGACTATTTTGCATACAATTTCTTTTCCTCGTACGTATCGATGCACTTTGTTATTCAAAATTTTGTATTTCAAGACTTTATTATAATTACGGCGGCATGGAAAACGATCATTTATTCCGTGTAAATACGATAATAGCCAATTAAGGTTGCACGAAAGTGTAATTATGTGTGTATAAAAGGTTAAGATTATATCAAATAAACAGTCGCGCTTTCAAAGTATTCGTAAGCGCAAAGTATTCGTTCTGAAGTATCAAGTAGACGGTTTTTACAAAGAGAAAATTACCTCTTTAAACATCTTGATAGAGACGGCAAATTACAGATGAAGACTTTTATCAAGATTAGATTGTTGCCACGGTTATAAATGCAGTAAAATAAATCGCTTTATTTATCACAATTTGTTTAAGTCTGCGTTACCATTAAATTATATACAAGTCGTCTGGATAGAGCTCGGAAAGTACTGCGGCAATAAACAAAGACGCCGTGTTTATTTGTTGATTTTACGGCGATTGGGAATAAGACGTGAAACTTGACGTTAACCGCTTATTACCATACATTAGTATACCACTTACCGGCCAATTGTTCCATTATTAGTCTGAATCATCTACTAGACTAGACGAATTTAGGTTAGGCGATGCAGATATTGTAAACTATTAGGTACGCCTATGATTTAGAGTCTAATGTTTCATCGCAGTTTTTATAAAACGCCTTATCAGATACAAGTAAAGAAATTAAGTAATATAAATACATTAACACTATAAATAAGACTGTAAATGTGCTTTTAATTATGAACACTAACTACACTCATTACAGTACCAACGTTATATTTAGGTAAACAGATTTACTTGTGGAAGTGTAAAATATTGAGTAAATATTTGACGAAGATCAAAGAATCAAGTGTTATAATCTGATACCGATGTTAGTAAGTCAATAAAATGTCGCCGGACTGGAAGCAATCTCTTTTTATGAGTCCCGAGACGATAACTGTCAGTATTCAGGCTCTCTGAAGTACCTGTGACCAATGCAATACTACAGCGAATAAATAAAAGTCTTTAGAAAACTACTAAAGGGATTTTTATAATGCGAATGGCGATGGGATTCAGTTTTGAGATTTGACTTAATATATAAAGACTTTGCGGATATAGATCCAGTCGAACAGTAGTGGCATTGTTAAGGAATTGTTACAATATACTCATTTAAAACAGTAACACAAAGTATATCTGGCTTAAAATGTTTTGTAAAGCGACTACAATCAACAAATTAAATATTTACATCGTCTATGTCTTCGTGAAACAAATAAGAAAACTAATTAACGATCTTAAGTAAAGATACGAAGAAAATTATATCCTATTTCCTTTCTCGTAAAAAGCAACGTCTCTAAAGCTGATATTAATTATTTATATTAGTAATGAAATTATAATTTCACGTTTTAATTATTAAATTCGGTTATATTTCTGTCCGTTTGAACAATACCTAGACAAAGCTTTCCGTAAATTTAGAAAGTTAAAGATTAAATTATACAACCATTGGACATTGGATCTTACTGAGTAAAAACCAACCCATGTGCCTCATGTACCCGTGTGTCGGAGGGTCGGGTATCGCCCAAGCATACGTCACAACCCCCCGACGGGTATTGGCCCGCCAGATGGTTAGGCGGGCCCCGAACGAAACCCCCTTGGCGGCGGATGAAGGTGTTTGGCTCCGCCGCCAATACACTCAGCGGCCGCAGAGGATAGGGAGGACGGCAACGCAACACCGCATCTCCTCTTCCCCTGCGGCCCCACCGCGACGCAACGATGGTGCGCCCCCATTTGGTCGCGGGAGCTAAGGCGTGCGGCAACGCAACACCGACACGCCTCTCCTCCCGCGACCGCACCCGACTGCGAGGGACAGACAGAACTGTCCCCCGCACCCGCACCGTTGGACGCGTCCTGCGCAGGCCCATTGCCAAGCCCACGCGGAGCGTCCCCTCCAGGGATCCCTCTTAGCTTTACCGCGGGGTTCAAAGCCGCGGTTACTGAGCCCCCCACCACGACAAGGTGGATATCCCACGGGGGGATACTTCGCCTTCCTACGCACAACACCTTAATTATTATCAAGGGATATCGACATCTAATGGTAAAATGATAAAACAACCTGCAGGTTTTCTTTTAATTACATGCCTACTTCGAATTAATTTCACACTATTTCCCTTAATATCTCAACGCCATACTGAGCCAGTAATGTTGCCAAAGCCGTTTACATTTAACACTTAGAGTGACTGCGGGAAACTGTGTGAATGGAGCGCTGCACGCCTTTATGAACGGTCAGACGGTGTCGAAAGAGGTGCGACTGGCGGTTCATAATGGTGTGCTTGTGCCCACGCTGATGTATGGTATTCAGTGTTGGGTATGGCAGAAAAAGCATGAAAGCAGAATTAACGCAGTTGAAATGCGATCACTGCGTAGTATGTTTGGGGTGAGACTGATTGACAGAATTCCGAATGCAGTTATAAGAGAGTGATGTGGCTTGAAAGAAGATGTAGTGACAAGAAATGAGAAAGGAATGTTGAGATGGTTTGAACACGTGGAGCGAATGAGTGAAGAAAGAATGACGCACCAAATATATGAGGCAAACGTGTATGGGCAAGCCGGTCGCGGCCGACCTCGTAGGATATTCGTTGACCAAATTGGTGACGTTCTGAAAAACAGCAAGGTCCGAAGTACCCGGAACCGGCGAGCATGTATGAAAAGAGTAATGAATGTAGAGGAAGCGCGTGAGGTTTCTAAGGATAGAAGCAAGTGGCGTTCCGTTGTCTCTGCCTACCCCGACGGGAAAAAGGCGTGAGTATATGTATGTTTGTATGCACTTGTTATTTTTCATTGCATTTAAAGACAGACAATACATTTGAAGACTTACGACACTATTTAAGTTGAAAAATATTTGCTACATGCTTAACATAATCTACGGCTAAGATGAGCTTTTATAACATATCTCAGTAGATACGTTATAATAGGTCATGGGACAACAGTATACCACAGGAATTAAGGACTAAAATTAAAGAGTTTCTGGATTGAAAATAGTACTGGTAGTGGTATACATGCAACATTATAACCCTATTGCTTAAACGTATTTCATTTATTAATATGACCACATTATAACTAGAAAAGAATAAAAAATATATTTGCATGCTATGAACTATGGCTAAATGGGCTTGTTCTTAATATTATATTATTATTTGAATGCAAACATCTTATGTAAGCCTTTTCACTCTTACAATCCGTATGCATCAAAGCCGTGTGGTTGACGGCATAGACTACAAGTGTCACCACCCCCTATCTTCCCGTGGGTGTCGTAAGAGGCGATTAAGGGATAACACGATGCAAATACCATCTTTGCGTAGAGACGGAAAACTCGACATCAAACCCAATACGACTGCCTCGTTGGTCTCGCGGCATAAATGTGCGCGTGGGATCGGGAGGTCCCGGGTTCGATTCCTGGGTCGGGCAGTGTTATTGGGTTTTTCTGTCACGAAATTCTCAGTAGCAGCACGGAGTCTGGAAATGTGCCCGGTACGGCAATAGGCTCGCCCCTTATTACGTGGGACTAAAGTATATCTGGCGAAAAGTGGGTGTAGAAATACACCTCTGCCTACCCCTTCGGGGATAAAAGGCGTGACGTTATAAAAAAAAATTGCATCAATCCAAAGCACCGCAGTCTGAAATTACTTCCAACTGAGTGTGTGTGCGCTGCTAAATCGTCAACGTAGATATTGCAATGAACTTATAATATTTTTTACTTTGTTATTAAGTTTAAGGGTTGAGCTACACCTATCAGCATCGCATCGCACTTTCCTATGCTTCTATCCTTTTCTGTCACGTAGGACCGTCATTTACTAGAGCGAGAAAGAGAGAGAGAACTAAAGATGTCGAACAAGTAATTTAAAAGATGACAAGAGGTAAGTCGCCTGGACATGATCACCTCAGCGTCAAGCACCTCAAGTATGCGGGTTTACATTTGCCAAGAGTATTGGCTATGTTTTTTAGTCTGTGTATAAGCCATTCGTATTTGCCTAAATCTTTTATGAAAACTGTTGTCGTACCTATAATAAAGAACAAAACCGGTGACGCAGCTGATCCAACCAACTATAGGCCCATATCTCTAGCAACCATCATAGCCAAGGTACTGGATAGTCTGCTGGATACATATATGGCCCCCAAATTAATTTTGCACGACGCGCAGTTTGGCTTCAGACCCGGTTTGTCGACAGAAAGTGCAATTATGTGTCTCAAGCAGACTGTCCGGTATTACACGGATAGAAAAACGCCGGTTTATGCGTGTTTCTTGGATCTCTCTAAGGCATTTGACCTTGTGTCTTATGACCTTCTATGGAAGAAATTAAGAAACGAGAGTGAAGTAGACGCCGGCATAATAAGTCTATTACAATTTTGGTACGCTAATCAGATAAATACCGTTAAATGGGCAGGTACCATGTCTGAAGACTACAGTTTGAAATGTGGGGTGAGGCAGGGGGGAATTACCTCCCCTCGCCTCTTTAATCTGTATGTAAACCAGCTGATTGTTGGGCTCAGCAATGCCCGTGTCAGCTGTCATGTTGATGGTGTTGCTATGAACAACATCAGCTATGCGGACGACATGGTATTGCTTGGCCCATCAATTAGCTCAGTGAGAAGGCTGTTGAAGTTGTGTGAGGACTACGCCGTGGCTCATGGGCTCAGGTACAACGTGAGTAAAAGTGAGTTGCTTGTTTTTAAAGTCGGTGCCAAAAGTGACTTAAATGTACCGCACGTTTCACTAGCAGGCACACCACTGAAGCGGGTTACAAAGTTTAGGTACCTGGGTCACTGGGTCACCGAGGATCTGTGTGACGACTTTGACATGGAGAGGGAGCGTAGGGCGCTGTGTGTCCGAAGTAATATGTTGGCCCACAGATTTGCACGATGTTCGCACGAAGTCAAAATGACTCTCTTTCGAGCCTACTGCCAAAACTTCTACACTTGCAGTCTGTGGGTCAAATATACACAGAGGGCATACAACGCTCTGCGCATACAGTATAAGAATGCTTTCAGGTTGCTTGTGGGGCTGCCGCGATTTTGTACCGCATCAGGCATGTTTGCCAACGCGAGGGTTGATAACTTCTATGCCATAATACGGAAGCGATGCGCCTCGCTCCGGCATAGGACATGCGCCAGCTCCCACGGCATGCTGAAAGCATTGTCAAACCGCTGGGACTGTCAGATGCTCGGCCGATGGGTGAGACTACACACCCAATTAAATTAAATATAGGTATCATATTGTTTGTTGTGTAAGTCTGAGTGTCCCGTGATTTTGTGTTTATCTGTGTTGTATTATCATTTGTATTTATGTAGTTATGTATGTTTTACTAACAATAGTCTATAAGTCGTTTTGTCTATAAATCCTATGGACCTAACAGTCTGCAAATAAATGAATATTATTATTATTATTATAAAATTTGACGCCGATGACAGGACAAGCTTAAATGGTAAATTGGCAAAATACAGCGAATAAATAAAACACCGTCATCACAAACGGGTACAATCGAATAGTCGCCTGGTTGTACCGAATGTATAATAAAAACCATTGCTATGAAAAACTGTGTTGTATCCGATTGTGAACGTTTAATCACATTTGTTACTAGCTCTCTTAATTATAAGTACACGAGCGAAAAATAAAAACTGCTTAAGAGGTGTCAAAGGACACCTGGATGGAACGATTCCTTTCGATTAATTAGTGAAGGAATTGTAATAAAATTTTATTTTTTTGAAGTTAAAATAATATTTTTTTTTATTAACAAATATAATGTAATATAAACTTAATCAGTAGGCTCAATTTTAGTAATAATTGTTAATTTTACAAAAAGTGTCCCTTTCACCCTTTTGGATTCCCAAATAGATGTCATTTTCGTGACCAGAATCCATACAAACCCCGAAAATGATACTCATATTAATTTTATTAAAAATGTCCCGTCCGCCATCTTGAATTCCCAAATAGATGTCATTTTCGTGACCAGAATCCATAAAACCCCGAAAATGATACCCATATTAATTTTATTAAAAATGCTCCGTCCGCCATCTTGGATTCCCAAATAGATGTCATTTTTGTGACTAGAATCCATAAAAACCCCGAAAATTATTAAAAATGTCCCGTCCGCCATCTTGGATTCCCAAATAGATGTCATTTTCGTGACCAGAATCCATAAAAACCCCGAAAATGATACCCATATTAATTTTATTAAAAATGTCCCGTCCGCCATCTTGGATTCCCAAATAGATGTCATTTTCGTGATCAGAAAGCATGAGCATGATGCTTGCTTTCTATAAGAGAGAGAGAGAGAGAGAGACAGACAGACGCAGACAGAGAAACATGCGCACGCCGCACGGCTTACAATAGCTTACTACCTATGGCACAAAGTGTCGTTACTACTTTTTGTCTTAATTTTTCCGTCTAGCCCCCTTTCGCAACGCGCGATAAGGAAATCGTTCCAATAAATAATTGAAGAATTTATTAAAAAATCTGAAATCTGTAAATAATTTCATATGATGGTTACGTGGCTTTCAGTAATTTTGTTGTTATTAACCAATATTTTTTGTGAGAAATGGTTGCCTTTGCGGTAAAAAATCATCGAATAAAATTGTTAAACTGAAACTGAAAAATTGTCACCGCTGCAGTTATCTGGTGTGGATATTTCAGCGTTAGCGAGTGCACCGAGACCACTACGAGTATGTGTTGCAACAAAAACTATTAAGATTGTGACACGTATGCAAATCAATAACCACTGCACACACCTACCTTAAAATAAATCTAATTTATTGAAAATAAGCACCCTTATGCAATACATTTCAAGATCGTTGATTAAATAATGATAAAAATCTCTCTATAAACTACACCAGAGAAGGAATAAGTAAGCCAGGGTAAAAGGGCAGCTTAGTCAAAAATTAAGCTTTTAAAATTTAGTCCAGAATGTTTTGAAAAATTTTCACACCCAGTATATAAGGTTGATATTTTTGTGCAAGGCTTATAGGGCAGCTAGTTAGTACTGAAGCTTTGCCAGTACTGGCAGGTGTATTTCAAGTTAATTTTGAGGTACAAAGACGATCAGGAATGTATTACGTGACACAAGATAACATGGATCAAAATTTTCTAGCTCCCCGCGACAAACATAAGATCGCTAGATTGTTGAACCATCAATATACAGTCTATGACGATCTTCTTGATGAATGGCAATGTCGCTGGAACACATCAACTAAGGGTCGTCACCTCTACCAGTTCTTCCCATGCGTCCAAGAGCGACTGGCGAGGAACTAGTTTGAGGTGGATCACTGTGTAGCCCAATTTCTTACAGGTCATAGTAACTTTAAGAGCAAGTTGTATTCATTTAAGCTAGTTGATTCACCGTTATGGCAATGTTCAACATCTGGCAACAATAGGGTTGTTTCCAACTATTCAAATCAAGCGTTTTTAATGAAATGTCAAAAACGACCTTTGCTACGGCTTTTGTATGAAATAAGACCTAGTGACGTCATCGTTTTTTTTGCTGTCAAATTTACTTATTATCAGTAAATTTTCGATAAAAAATGTTAAATAAAGTTTTAACATTAATTAATAAATGAAACTACTATTATTCTGACATATTTCTTTAGATAAAAATACTTGTATAATTTATTTCACTTGCAGGAAACTTCCCTATTATGAACAATCTGCTCATGGCAAATCGAACGTAATATCATGCTTAACGAATAAGATTTAACTTCTGGAGTAGTACGGATCTTGTGGCAAGTAAGACGAATTTCGGTGCGTTTAGGCGTTTCTGCCATACATATTACTGGAAACAGGTATAGTTCACAATGTAGGCCCCCTTAATTCTCATGTCCGTGGTGCTTATCTTTTCTCATCATTTATCTCTTCGTTGCTTGTCTCCCGCTTTTTTAAGGAGAGAAGTGGATTGTTTATTTTGCAACTCCTCCAATATTTATTTATTTATAGACTCACGCCTGTATCCCCGAAGGGGTAGGCAGAAGTGTAATATTACACCCACATTTCGTCATGAAGTTTAGGTCCCACGTAATAGGGGGCGAGCCTATTGCCGTACGGGGCACATTACCTCCAATATACTTCTGATTAAGTTCGTTGCGGGTTCCAAGATAGTATAACTTTCCCCGGGACTTCACGAGTGTCCAAACTCGTTGTCATCAATGGTCACTGCTGATGAGCTTGGCTACACTAACAGTATTGTTAAGAAAAAATATTGCTCAGTTGATAAATAATAATTATTATTAAAGTGAAAGTAAGTTTTCCTCCCAAAAATTAGAGGCTGTAATGTGAAACTTTATAATTAGTAATAAATATTATGCCTCTATATTTTCCTTTATTTATACAAAAACTAGATATATAACCAATACATATGAACGGTAATTTTAGAACAATAAGAAAGAACTTAATATTTTTAGTTACGAAAGCAATAGTGGTTTGCCAGACCCAACGTCGTAATTTATGTAACTAAATAAGCACGTCGGTACTTAAAAGTTAACAATTTGTTTTTCAGTCGGTAGGTGGAAGCGCTGGCTCACCTCTAATTTAATATTTAAATTCCACGTATCTATCTAAGAACCAGCGCTGATTAGTTACTTATGTTGTTAAACTGTAAGGTATCCCTTTTTCTATTTCGTCATCCCGCTTGTCCTCTTAATCTTCTTCCCGTTACATAGAAAACCATACTCATACCTTTATTTATTTTTATGGACTCCCGCCTGTATCTCCGAAGGGGTAGGCAGAAGTGTAACGTTAGGAATATTACACCCACATTTTACCATGAATTTTTAGGTCCCACGTAATAGGGGGCGAGGATATTGACGTAACCAGGCACATCACCAGACTCCATGCTACTACTGAGATTACGGAAAAACCCAGTAACACTTTTCGCTGACCCGGGAATCGAACCTGGGACCTCCGATCACGCAGGCACTCATATCTGTAGAGCACTTATTGGTTTATATTATATGCGGTCATAACTTACATTAATATGGCTTCTTATTTCGTGTTTAAATACCACGCGTCTATTTAAGACCCAGAGTTGAAGAGTTATTGATGCCGTTAAACTGTGATTATTGATAAGATTTGTGTGCGAAACAAATAAATTCAAAAAGCATTTCAACAAGGCAATACCTATTTATGAACATAAAGAAATAATACATAAGCTTTGTGTTTTGTTTCGCGACATCGCGTTTATTTTTGAGACCATTCATCACTGCGCTATTACTACCTACAGGTAAACTTAACATTTAATATTTCAAAATTAATCATACAAGTGTTCACTTATTTTAATAAAATCGTAGAATAACAGTATAAATCTATCATTATGTAACATTTAATTTGTAACAATTTTGGTTTATTATTAATTAAATATACGTTATTTTGGTTAAAAGACATTTTATAATAATATACCGCATCATATTTCATGTAACTTTCGTCTTGAAGAGCTCACCGTAGTACGGTAGTATTTATACGAGTGACTGTAAATTAAAGTTTTGAGTGATAAAAATATTTTTTTATCTTAAATGAAGTGTTTCGTAATAGAAAAACCACATTAAAAAATACTATAATGTGTAGAGTACTATGAGCTCACATTGTTTAGAAAATTTTCTTATTAAATTACTAATTGAAGAAACACTATTAGCCAAGAAATTTAATTATTTAAGGGTAGGTAATAAATAAAACAATGTATTCCGAAAAAACAAAGCAATATGCATGTACTTAAATCAAATACACAAAAAATAAAATATGACGCTTCAGTATTTTAAGCCAAGTTGACGGAGCCCTGCTATGGCTCCTATTTGTGGGTACAGGGTCACAGGAAAACCTTACATAGGTAACCTATTAAGTTGCCCGATGAACGAGATTATTTTCATAAATAAATAGATAACTCTAGTCACTCACCTGGTAATTTAGTCGCTCACCTAGATTACTAGGTGAGCGACTAAATTACTAGTTAGAATATAGTTAGAATTTTAATTTCTGAAATGGAATAATCACAACCCGCTTTTAGTATGCTCGGCCTAGATTTTATTTTATTATTAATCAATATTCGTCGTTACTTTAGTTAATTTTTCGCCTATTCAAATTCATGCCGCTCAAGTTATTAAACCAGTATCTCATCATCAGTCGCTTAATTATTTTTTATTTAATCGTTTTATAATTCCTCCACAGTTTTCAATAAAAGGAAGCAGTTGTCGTAGTGCTTGTGTCACCACAAATTCTTAATAAAAAAATTATGGAGTTTTCAAATAACTGTTCTACATACTATACTTACTTAAGCAGGTACTAACGGTCAAATACGGGTGGCAAAAACACAACATTTGAAAAAAAAAGAAAAACAATAAAAAAAGGTATAAATATTTCGGCACCGTTACACGTTACAGGCGCCGAACACCGCGCTTGCAGTTGCTCATTACTCGTGGATTATATTTGACATCGGTTCGATTAAAGCGTAGGCAGCTAGTTATTCTAAAATAAGTAACAAAGACATGATAAGCTTGTTACAAAAACAAATTCTTTTAAGCGGCTTCCACGCCGCTTGACAACTGTTGTGGGTTCGATTCCCAGACGAGACAATAATTTGTATGGTCCATAAATAGTTGTTTAAAGTGTGGTTGTAGTTGTTGATCCGTAATCTATGACACAGGTTTTATTTCTGTGCGGAAAGGAGTCGAAAAATTAAGGAAACAAGGAAGAAAACGTCCTGCCTATCAATATTATAATACTTATACTGCATTTTATCCTCAAGCGATGCAGCTAAACATTTAGATATCCAAGAACTCAATAGGCTTGTGTCCACTAAGAATAAATCGGTTTGATTGTAGTATCTATGGATTCATTGTGATTTTAAGATGTCAATAAAGTTTATTATCTTAATATATAAAATCCTTGCGTTACTGACTGACTGACAGACACGCTACAGCCGAAACTATTGCGCAGGAAGCTGAAATTTGGCATGTATGTTCCTTGGGGACCGTAGGCGTGCACTAAGAAGGGATTTCCCGAAATTCCCACAGGATCGGCCAAGACGGGTTAATTAAAAAAAAAAGCAGGCGTAGCTGCTGGCGTCCTCTAGTTTATTATAAAAAGGTAAGATTAATGTTATTTTTAGGATCCTAAAACTAAAATTAATGTATTTATTCTTGTGACAGTGAATACCAATCAGAGAGCATTACGTCTAACAGTGCGTCCGCCATTCATGTTCTTGACGTTTTGGTAGTAAATACAACTAAAACTTTAAACGTTGTGCCTGTCAAATCGAATATAACAAAATAAAAGTGGGTAGGTACAGCAGAGCAGACTTCATTCACGGTTTAGCCTGGCCGCACACATCCGTTTTCAGGCCCGCTTTTCAGATCAGTTTTTCAGGACCGTTTTCAGTTCATTTCGTGAGCAAAGCGATTTTCATTTATTTTCCTTTGGCCTAGACATGGGTTATATAGGTAATTGAAATATTAGGTATCACATGATTGTGATTGAATTGTTTGCGTGAAAAATACCTGTGACAAAATACTAGGCACCTATTACAAAATCCGGACAAGTGTATATCGAGCCACGCACAATGTAGGGTCCGTATTAGCCTTTA
Source organism: Euclidia mi (assembly GCA_944739405.2). Lineage (NCBI taxonomy): Eukaryota > Metazoa > Arthropoda > Insecta > Lepidoptera > Erebidae > Euclidia > Euclidia mi. The sequence goes on along the minus strand of OX123184.2, from coordinate 58,860,742 downwards.
TCTAGTGTCCTAAGGATAAAAGAACTCAAGCACAATAATTGTTAATTTAATCGCTTGCAAATGTTAATCGAATATTACTAGTTAATAGTAAAGCCTAATGAGCCCTTATAATTTTCATTGAAAGTGCTTCATGCTTGATTAATTATTTACGACACGGGAATTAACGCGATTTTTATACGTATTTACATACCATTTACGTTTGACGTTTCGGAACGGTTGCACTTCCCATGGTCGCAAGTTGACTGGCGCTGCGATTTTACTACAAAACTTTTATTGCTTTCACCGATGGCAGACGAGCCAAGGGCCCACGTGATATGGTGGTATAGTGGTATCCGTGGCTCATACTTAGCTGTGTTTACTTAGTATTACAGGAACCATGTCAAATAAGTACAACCAAGTTGCTGCCTACCGGAAGGAAGAGGAGAAGGAAAAAGGATCAGGATGGGGACCGGGAAAGGAAAGGTGATTGGGCCTCCGGCGTTCTCACTCACTGTACAAAACACAAAATAACAGATACCGTTGCTTGACATCGATCTTCTGTGAGAGGGTAGTACTTCTCCGGTCGAACCAAACCATTTGTGCTGGAATCAGCATGGCCTATTACCAACAATTTGCGTGCTGTGCCTATTTCCAGTAATATGCATGGCAGAGACGGCTAAACGCACGGATATTCGATCTGCTTGCCGCAAGAGCCGCATAATATGCTATACCAGGAGTGATTAATCATGGAAATTATTAGGCATACTCGTATTGTTAATTTCAGATTGCCAAAGACCCCACTCCCACAAGATGTGATGTGCAGATTACTCACATTTGTTGTCAGAGCATGAATATTGGCACAATGGTGAATAAACTAAATAAAGAACAAAGCAACTTCCTCCAATAACTACCATGCCCCGTACGAAATTGAGCAACACAGTGATCCCCCCCTAACCAGGTCCAGCCAGTCGCACACGTACGACTGAAAAGAATTGATAGAAGGGGACGGCCCTTGCTTGATGTATTCCAACGAAACTGCTATTCGTCGAGGAGGCCTATGTAGAAATCGGCGTGCTGGTTGAACAACCTAAGCAGTTTATTTCTATCACGAGGTGCTAGGAAATTTGAATCCATGCTTTCTCGTATGGTATAATCTATTAAGTAATCTGTGATAATACCTTGATGTACGTTTTTGGACCTCAAAATCAACCGAAAGTACACCTGCCAGTACTGACAAAGCTTCAGTGCTAACTGAGCTTTGCACAAAAATTTAAAAATATCAACGCAAGATGTTGACTCTTGTAGTGATTGCCGACGTACAGCACCGATAGTTGGCCTATCGGCTCATACAGGCGTACACATACAATCTAAATATTTTGCATCATTTACTTTTAAAGTTGTGAAATTACAGTTCTGAATGGAAGTCTCCATGTAGCAGTTGACATCTTAGACAGACCGTAAAAGAAATGATTGTGTTGAACAATACTCGTATATGTATAAAATATAGGTAAGTATTATAAGTAGATATCGATACTTCAAGTATCGAGTACTTTTCTTAGTCCGTACCCTAAGTAAGATTCGAGCGCGACGCGTTGCGTTAATTGTCAAACACAGTATTGTCAACGCAGTCGTAGGTCACAATTTGTTCGACACGAATTGGATCGCTTTGCACTCGATTGTCACGCAGAACATGGGCTAATGTGCACATAATTATATTTCACGACAAGACAATCAATGACGTCAGTTCACTTTCGATAGATCTAACTTATTTTACCTCGATATTAGAGAAGTTAATTATTCTCCAGTCGGACCAGTCTAAGTATTCGTTCTAAAACTAGTGTGGCTCCAATGCTTATAAAAATATAGTAGATTTCTTGCCCAGTATGCTAACAACTATGGGTACCAATTATATTATTATAAGATAACTTTGCCATACATGAGGCGTAAGGTAATTTTTTTAAAGTAGATAATTTGTAAGATGTAGGTGCGATATGTAGATAATGCCTAAAAATAAATGATCCCTGGATATGAATGGCACACGAACGTTGCAAATCTCAAAATCAAACAGAGGCCTACATCTAATAGTGGATTAAATCGGGCTTTGGATGATACTAATGATTCGATACGATACCTGCCATTAAGTACTTATTGAGTAAAAGCATCGAATGCAAAGTATCAAGTAAGTACAAAATTATGGATATCGAAAGGTAAAATACTCGATACCACAGAGTATCGATATTTTCCGTGAGTTGGTAAGTATAGTATTATACGTATCAGCAACGGAAGAGAGGACGTGTTCGTCTTGAGCATCGGTCGCATGAAGCAGTATAGACCCGCTACGATAACCCCATTTAATAAAAAATAAAATACCTTTTTGCTATTCGTTATTAAAAACTTTTTAAAGGTTTAGATTATTTATGAAAAATATGCAAGTAGGGTATACCTAATCTGTGTAAAAACCTGTCAAGTATGCGTCAGAGGTATATATAAACAATTTTAGGTGGACGACACAGAAGAATAACTAAAGCAGTGGATGACTATACTAAAGCTTTTCATTATTTTTAAAACATTTAGGCCCTTATATTTGGCCTTTTGGTGGGTTCTATGATAAGTTTTATAATTTTTGTATAGCGACGGCGCGTCGCAACCCTGTCCATCAGAAACAGCCACGTCCATTCTGACAAGTGTCTGATTTATGAAGAATAAGTTTTATGCTATTGTCAAATTGAATGTCTGAATGTGAATGCATAAAACCATACAATTTCAAAGCAAACAATAAATGAGGAATATGAATTGTTTACGTTCTTTAATTGTTTTCATCTTGCATAGAGTATATATGTACCTCTCTACCACTTTTATATACACGTAGAGAGACAAAAGTTTAAGCAGGAATTATTTTCAGTAGCGAATATGAACCTTTCACATCACACATTATTATGATCTAACGAAAATGATAAAATAACATATGTATATATTATTATATTATCCTCTTGTCTGTATCTGATTTTGGCGTAAATTTGAAGTCCCCAGACAAGGGTATAATTATATACGTCTACTACCATCTACTACACCAAAGAAATATAACCTTATTAGTCCAACCTCTCTGTACTACTCGTACACATACATTGTCGTGTGATTCTGACACATAGTATTATAGTATTTGTATACTCCTTAGACAAATGATTAGAGCGAGACCAATCATTAGTCTATGGTATACTCTTTGATTCTGACAAAATAAACTTCAAACCAATGCTATTTAACATCGATACATGACAAGATGTACGCATGCGCTAAATTCCGGTATGACGTCACGAGCCGTTCCGCGCGCGCTTGATTTTCATTTCTTTCAGTCCACGGAATGTTTTCTGTTCAGAGTAAAATCAAACGTTTGTTGTAGGCAGTAAGCTATTTTTTATTAATTAGATGATTTTGAGAGCCCGAAAACATTACAAACCTGAAATCAGTCCCTGAAAACAGGCACTGAATTTTTTCAGTCCGGAACGGAACGAAACTTTTGCGTGCTTTCCGATCAAAGCAAAATCTATCGTTTGCGGTGGTAAGTACGTTTATTTTACAAAATACATTTGATACAGTCGACAAATGAAGCTCGCTAGTCTCACGGAATTCCGCCATGAAAAATCGGTCCTGAAAATCGGATGTCTGCGGCCAGGCTTATTTTGTTTTGAACTTTGTGATATCACTCAACCGCCATGATGGTTTACATTAGAACACAAGTCTATTCTATAAAGATACACGAGTGATAACTGTAAGACAACTTTTCATGCTCGAAGTTTTAAAGATCTCAACTTTGCATTTCAGTCTCACTTTATTATTAAAACACGTCGAGTTTTCGAAGTCTATCTCAACAAGTATATTTCTCAGCCATTATGTAGTTGATTCGCCATTTCTTTTAATGTATTAAGGTTGATTCATCTTTAAATAGTTATTCATGTGCATAGGGTTCCCAGTAAGAACTTAGGGTCCCAAGCCAACATCACCTGCAAGTAGTGCACCTGCCGATCAACGGACTAGGCTCTGGCAAACAAAATATCCGGATAAGCGATAACGTAATAGATGGCGAGCAATAGGCTCGCCACCTAGTACGTGGGATCAAAACACTGGCGAAAAGTGGGCGTTTAACCCCTTGTATGCCGGAACGCATATCAACGTGAGACACAATAGCTTTTTAATTGTGTCTGGTATTCCGGCAAGCAAGATGTTAATATGCCTCTGCCTACCCCTTCGAGGAAACAGGCGTGAGTCTATGTATGTGTATGTCATAAACCAAATTCGTTTCACGTGCATTCTTCTACCATAGGGTGCTAGCAAAATACAAATTTGCAATTTGATGGGACATTAAATGTTTAGCCTCCATATCTGCACTCTAAAGTACTGGGATACATTTAGCCGCGGTAGATGTAGGATACGTATTGTAGCCTATTGGGATGTACGATAGAAAAATTGCGCCTCGCTAATATGCTCATAGTTAAGTTGGAATGGGCAGTCGGTGACTAATCAATTAACTTGATGAGCCCTATAAATAGCTGTTGAAAGTAATCAATGTATTATATACACCATAAAGGCTCTAAGAGCGTAATACCCCACAATGTGAGAGGCTACGGATATGGCGCTGGTTCTTATAGTGAGCGGAAACCTGGAGGCCTTTTTTGTCACAAGACCCGTGATGACGTGAAACTGTTCCGCCAGGTTTCGCCAAATTAAAACAAATAGCTGCTGCGTTTTCCCCTGACCGATCGACAAAGGCAAGTCATAGTTGAGAGTCGTATAGGCGACTCTTTGAATAGCTTGTCTTTATTGGCTGGTTCGATTAACCAGCCAATAAAAACAAGTTGGTGATGAGGCTATGGCTGACTCTCTGCAACATTCGGGCTACCACTCACTTTCAAGTATTTTTCCGTCTCGTATTATTTTTATAACACCGCAAAATTATGATAGTATTTGAAAGGTGAAGATAACGTTAGTCTCCTGATAAGATAGTTAGTGCTCCAGACTCAAGTGTCACCTGTTATGTCAGTTACTAAATTGATTAAATGGCACTTAAAATTTCTAGCCGAATATGTTGCCGTAGCATATTGGATGATAAGATAACACACATTCACTATGACATTATAAACAACTTAACACTGTAAAACTTCGCTGCACAGGTGCGTCGTGCGCTATCCGGCCGAATAAAACTGTGTTTTCACCGCTGTAATAAACGACAAACTTATACGTACACTTCATTTTGCATCACTACGCATGCACATCTTTTGAGTCGTTTGTTTCTGAACCAAAATATGAATTGTGCTGCTTGTTACGCTATTATTGTTGACGAGGAAAAATTCCTGTGTTATAGCCTGGATGAATGTAATAAAGCGTATCACTTATTATGTACGGGTACAACAAACGCAGTTTTTGATATTGAAACATGAGTTTGTCCGGAATGTTCCTGTTCTTTGAAAAGAGGTCATACACCAGTTGGGTCTACAAAGCCGTTTAATCCAAACATCACATAAAAACGGAAGACAGCTCTTACGCAGGTTGATCAACCACAGAACAAAGAAATGCCAGAATTGTATTTAGAAATGCACGAGTTTAAAAGTGAAATCCAGACTTTAAAAGACCAATTAACCAGTGCAGTATCGTTGATTGCTAGTTACGAATCAAAATTTGACAAGCTTATAAGATATACATCTCTTATAAGCTTGTTAATTGAGAAAGTTGATTACCTAACAAATGAGAGATTAAGGACTGAAAGCAATGATGCGCCGACGCCATCTAAGTCTCCTAAATCATCCGCTAATAAGCCATATCCTAACAAAAATATAGACCCCAGTCAAAAGCCCAAACAAGGAAAACAGAAGAAACGTAAGCAAGGGCTGCAAATAGCCATACTTACCCAATACCCGGAACCCGCAACCAACTTTGTTTCCACCAGCCAGTGTAACACTACATCTCCAATATCTACTGGGATAGACGTTGTTGCCGAATTGATGGCACCACAGGCCAATAATTGCACTGTAGAAACTAGTAAACCCGAAGTGTCTAAACCGCTCAACGGTACTGCCATGTAACATCTCTGAAGGCAGTTGAGCCACGTAAGTACCTACATTTGTGGAATATGGAATCGGACGTGGATGAGATACGTACTTACCTACAACAATTATGTCCTGAGGGCACATGCAGTGTAGAAGTACTGAAGGCGAGAGGTAAGTCGTATAAGATCGGTGTACCAGTCGTATATTTTGATATATTTCACACTGCGGATGTCTGGCCCGTGAATGCTAGAATTAGACCATGGATAAATTTTAAAAAGTCTATATCTGCGAATACAACTGTCAAGAGATACAAGACGATACAGTCGCTGATGCTGAAGTGACAACGGGCGACTGGACTATTCTACGTCGTGATAGCGTCGGCGCACACCAAGAGCAGAGCAGAGCATTTGGTGAAATCGTTGAAAAATTAATCTTATGATAATTCCATACATTTTAAAATTGAATACACGTCAAAACTTGATGCTCGACCATGCTCGAGCTTGCAAGTAAATCATCAGAAATGCTAGGTCGATAATTCGTGTTGCGTTTTAGGATATGCGGGCGTAACAAATTAACAAAAATTTCAAATTTTTCGTAGTTAAACTTATAATGGTCATAAAAGTGAACACCTCTTAATGGTAAATTCTTACACAATGTTTAATATTCACCTAAGGTACATTTTTCCTGCCACTCACACTGTTCTTCTCATTTTATGACGTCTTATTTTATTTTGATATTCTTCATCTTCTTCTACCTCTGCCAAAAGGGCAATAATTACTAAATTCCAATAAACCATTTTGAACACGTCTCCCAACGTCAGATTTTGGCATCAAACTGGTCATACACGCCCACCTGGCAACCCAGAGTATTTTCAACTGAGCTTGCTCACGGAAGGGCGAGTATGCCGCCTGCATGGTAGAGCATTCAAAAGTTTGCTCGACCATGTGCGAGCATTTTGCAGTTTGGTGTGCTGCGGTGTGCGGCTGACACATAGAGGGACGCCGTGTGGAGGTGTGATGCTTGCTGCGGGTTCTCCTATTGCTCTGCGGCGTCGACGTGAGTTCGAAACGGACTGTGGTGAGCACTTATCAGCTAGTTTTATATGGCGCGGTAGGTCTATTTACATTTGTGTCGTTTTTATTAAACCTAGTACCAAAGATGATAACTACATGCAATGGTTTTGTAAAGTTGAAAGTTGTATTACTATTCTAAAAGGAACTGTGCTTATCTTAGGTGATTTAAATTTAAATAGCGCCTCATTGTCTGTTAATAATTATTATTGTTATTTTTTGTCTTATTGTGGTTTGGTTGAGAAGAACGATGTGCATACTATGTATGGAGGTAAACTAGATGTGGTATTGATCCAAGAGAGCAGTGACGCGGTAGACACAACTGTCACTACGACTGATGGACTTGTAAATCCTGCAGTTATCACCCACCATTGGACATTGACATTCATATCAAATCAATTTACTATTCCGATGTGATTAAACCAACTAACATTGATAAAATCCTTCTCTCCTTGCTGTACTTCAGGGAGTTTTGGCGCCAACGCTGATGTATGGTAGTGAATCATGGGTATGGCAGAAGAAACATGAAAGTAGAATCAATGCTGTGGAGATGAGAGCTTTGAGAAGTATGTGCGGAATAAGGCTGAAAGATAAAGTGAAAAACAGTGTGATACGAGAGAAGTGTGGTCTAAAAGGAGATATAGTGACAAAGATTGAAAAAGGAATATTGCGTTGGTTTTGACATTTGGAACGGATGGATGAAAGAAGAAGGACGAAAGGAGTGTATCGTGCGAGAATGAATGGAAATGTCGGTAGGGGACGCCCTAGGCGAACGTATGCCGACCAAATAGGTGACGTACTGCAAAAGGGCCAAATCAAAAGTACCCATAACCGATGCGCATGCATGATGAGGTTAATGAACGTCGAAGAAGCGAAAGAGGTATGTTTGAACCGAAGCATGTGGTGTTTATAGTCTCTGCCTACCCCAATGGGAGACAGGCGTGACGATATAGATAGATAGATAGACATTGATAGAGGAAAAGATTGGAATTATAATAAATGTGACCTGACTATTCTAATTTATTTATTCTCTCAAATTTCGTGGGATCAAGTAACTCAGTGCCAAGACGTGTATTTAGTGACACAGTGTTATAATAAAATAATTGACTCAATATTTGACGAATGTACACCAAAAAATGTCGTAAAAATTGTTTAAACAGACGTTACCCGGTATGGTTCACATACGACATTATTAGGGATATTAGGCTCAAGATTAAGCTACATGCTACTTGGAAACAGACTAAAACTGACGCGGATCACAAAGCCTTCTCAGACCTAAGAGCTAACCTTAAAAGTCGTGTTAAAACAGCATATTTATCATACACTAGCATGATAGAAAACAACCTGAGAGACAGACCGTGTGACTTTTGGAAACATATCTCAAGCTTACGCTCTAAAGGTGGTTTTGAACCCAACGTAACATACAAAGGAACCAAATATACAGGGGTCCATGCGGCTGAGGCCTTCGCTGATTTCTTTACAACCTCTTTTGTTCCCAATGTCCCAGCTCTCAATGCTAATGAAATTTCAGCTCACGACAACAATGTTAGTAGTAATTACATAAATATTTTTAGCATCACGCCTAATGACATAATATTTGCAATAGATAAGTTAAAACTCAATGGCCAGTATTCCTAAGCGTTGTAGGAAGTACGTCTGCCTGCCCTTATATTTAATGTATCTTTGAAAACTGGAACATATCCGCCGCAATGGAAAATTTCTCGGGTTACACCTATACCCAAAGGGCCGAACAGAACATCCGTCGAAGACCACCGTCCTATAGCCATATTCATCTGCAAAGGGTTTCGAAAATATAATGTACAAATATATCTACTCGCAAGTCAATAAGTATTTGAGTGATCAGCAGCATGGCTTCAGAACGAAGAGATCAGTAGACACTTACATTTTGACATTTTTAGATTACATATCCAAGTGTCTAGACCAAGGTAGGCAAGTAGATCTATTATATGTGTTATACTTTGACTTCCAGAAGGCGTTTGACAGGGTGAACAACGACATACTACTGGAGAAACTATGTAGCATCGGTGTTCCACCGGGTCTCCTTCGCCTTCTTGCTGACTACCTACGCGATCGTCAGCAGTTTGTTAGACTAGGTTTATATGAATCTCACCCTTATCACACGCGTTCTGGAGTTAGTCAAGGATCTATATTGGGTCCACTGCTGTTTCTCATAATGGAAAATGATCTGCCAACAGTTATAACCTGTGCCTCGTACACTTTCTGCACTCAATGCTCTGTTGGTCACCAAACCTGAATGTGATGTGTTTGCGGACGAATGGAAGGAAATTATGTCAGTGTGTCTGGAGTACTGTGAGACGAGTGTATGAACAAATTTATTAAAATAAGTTACAATTTATATTTTTCTTTTTTTGTCTTTTTCCAAATTTTATATTTTTATGATAATATTCTGAGTTTTATGTATTTTGTTTGTGTTAACCTTAAGTTGTTGTCTGTCTTCATTTAATGTAACTGGCGAACGCCGTTTTATTTGAAGTAAATAAATAAATAAACACTACGTACGCAGTCGTATTCCCTCTCTTTTACATACACGTATCAACACACACGTCCAAGGTCCTACATATGCACGCATGGATGCACAAATAAACACACGCATCCACTGCGACTGCAATTAATCGGTTTCAATATTTCCCTGACAATAAAGTGTTTTTTATTCTCTTAAATAAATAATTAACAATTGTTGCTACGACTTCAATGACACATTCGGATTAGCAGAATGGCGGTGCATGGCAGTCAAATAGGTCTATTTGTTCATATTCAAGCATGATTGACCCAACAACAGGACATACGAAAATTTACTGTGGCCACGTCTGGTGTAACCTTTGCAAAAACTTATATCACCTTTTTGATCTATAACCGCTACGTTTTAGGTAGGTATAAAACAAAATTGTTTTGAAGTAGTATGACATTACTAACACTAAAATGTCAAAATGGTATTGCCAGCATTCAGTGAAATTACATTTCCTTAAAGGGTTCAGAATTCGTAATGAGGCCGCAGCTCTGCCGCAATGAACAAATCTCTTGACCATTTTCCATATTCCAATTAACAAAGAATTTGTAACGAACTCCATGCCAATTTACAGCGAACTATAGCCGTACCTCTGGCAAGTAAACTCCCGTGGCTCCACAATTGTTTCGATGTTATCTCGCTGGGCTGAAGTTGGGTAGACACAAACCCCTGTAATGTGCTTAAGTGAACGATGTTGCCCCAGCGAATTCACCCAGCTCTACCCATAATTTGATGTTTCGTAATGTGTTTTATTAATACTTTTGTGCAGTAATTTGTTGTTAAATCATTTTCGCTGCCTGAAGCTTTAATATACTGCTTTTGGATACGTGTTTTGTGTCAAGCATTCGGAGCTTTTTCATAAGTGTGATTGTGTGTTCAGGCAATGTGGTTGCTTTTTTTTTTATTATTTCGTTTATAATTCGTATTGATTCGGTTGACACTTACAGCGCTTTCAATATAAACGGTTTGGTGCTAAACGGGTGTGGGACTAAAATCGGAGAGCTACCGCCCGGTAACTGGACTACCGGTAAGAATAGACATCGTGCGTCAGCATAGAGAGGCACATTCCTAGACCAGTCTACTGCCGGACTGCTGTTATAAGATCTAATTCCAAATAGATATATTGTGTAAAAGTAAGAGGCAGCGATAGCCTACCAACAGACTGCAATGCAGAGGGTATCGGGTTCGATTCCACGGCACGCACCAATGACTTTTCGGAGCTATGTGCGTATTAAATTGTTAATTATCACTTGTCCCTTGCCTCGGAGAGCCCGTTAAGCCGTCGGTCCCGGTTGTCATGAAGATCTTTGACAGTCGTTATAGGGCGTCAGTACCTTCTAAATAAACTGACCCTAGTCTAAACAATGGAATATAGCTATCCCTTCGGGTTGCGGAGGTCAGACAGGCAGTCGCTCTGTGGAAAAGCTAATATTCAGCCAAATTCGGTTAGACTAGTAAGCGGACCCCAGATTGAAACTGGGATAACGCTAAGAGAATGATGATGACATCATGTAAAAATATACAAGAACAACCCGAAAATAACCATTTAACTTGATGCGCATGCACTTCTTACAGAAGTGTTTTATATCTCTTTTTCATTTATTTCTATGCTCATGACTCCTAAATTTAACGTTTGATAGTAAAGTTTAAAAGTAGTAGTAGGTCTAGAAATTGGTTGCCGACAGGTAGAGCTCTGTGTCGTCACCTAAAAGTTATACCCCCCGTACTTTATAATAACTCAACTGCCTCTACTCAATACGTTAACATACCATATTTGATACAATAAAGTTGCTTTTTCCAAAATAATGGTTTTGTTATACTCATAAAAATCGCTTGCACGGTTCCACGTTTTTCGTATCCAATGTTAAAGTACACAGTTTCAGTGACCTCAATAAATTTAATATTTATCAACTAAATCGTTATAGTAGTGGCGTGTTTCAGCCTTAACTCTAAATTATAATTGACAGAAGAGAGAAAACAAACTGAAAGTTATATAGAAGCAAATACTGAATTCGAGGGTTATGCGTAAATAAAAAAGTAATATAACGTTGGTTATAGTTACATTGGGCTGATATTAATAATTTAAAATACAACATATTAATGAAGCCGTATTTTATACGTATTGAATTCATTGTTGAAATATTACATACATACATACATATCGTCACGCCTTTTATCCCCGAAGGGGTAGGCAGAGGTGTATTTCTACACCCACTTTTCGCCAGATATACTTTAGTCCCACGTAATAAGGGGGGAGTGTTGAAATATTATTACGGTGATATGTGTATGTGTGAAGTATTTAAATTCGAGTGCAAATAATTATATATCAGTATTTAGGTACAATAAGAACCTTCTTTAATGAAATAATATTTATTTAATTTGCAAATGGATTGTTGAGGATAACTTCATTTCGTTGTTATAAATGTATGCCCAGAGATTATTGACTAAAGGCATGTAAACATTACAAAAAAAAATATAATGTGAACTAAAAAGTGTTCTCTTTTAGTTTCGAGCATCAAAGGCTTTGCTCTTGTGCTTAATATTAAGGAAAACCTTGCAAATAGCTTTGATGGTTTGTTTTCATTTCACGTAACAACATGCTTCACATTTTTATAACAAGGAATTTAAAACATCTAATATTACTAAACATGGTGTAAAATATTGCACCCTGTGCTTTGTAAGAATAATAATAATTTTATTTTAATTTTTAATTTTTAAATAATAATATTTTATAAATATCATCTCATCCACAGTGCAATAGTATATATAATCTGAATTATAATATAAAACACAAGCAACGCAAGAAATTACCAGATAAAAACCACCATAATAACAGAAATAGTGAAAAGTTTATACAATGACAGCTGTCACGCCAAGCAATATGACAAGTCAAAAAATAAAAATATATACAAAAATGAAAATAAAAACGGAATAGCATGTTGACGAGAGCCAAGAAACGTACAGCACACCCAACAGCTCCGCGTCGCAGCCGTCGGAACCTGCACCAGTAACGTCGACAGCTGCAGTTGCGTCGAGCTCCTGCGACGAGTATTTCTCTCCGCCATCGACACCGTCACCTGCGCGGCGGCGTGGGAGAGGCAGGCCACCAGCGTGCTTGGGACCTCGGAGCCCACCGGCCCACACTTAACACAGGGTCCCCGCTGCCGGTAGTAATGTGCAGCGCATGAAGTGGACGTTATCAATAAACGAACATGTCATGCGCGCATATTTTGGGGCGACAGAGGGGGGCACTAACCTCACTGCGTACCGTAGTCGCATGCTGACTTTGTTTCAGGCCTTGGAACCAAGCATCTACGTCGCGGCAGATTATCGGATCAGGTACGGGTTACCCAGCGCAGTGGCAAGCTGGATAATGCCATGCTTGATAGGATTCGCTCAGAGTACTTACCTTCGAGCCATGGGAATCCTGTCCAGCCTACACAAACATCTACGCTGAACGCACCGCCGATAGGCGGCAGTGCCGTTAGGGAGGAGGATGACATGGCTGATAATGTAAGTACCCAGTGCAATGAGGAGGTAAAGGACGCTTTGGTATGTGCTATTAGGGACTACTGGTACACTCCACTAGATATCAGGCCTCGTCTACCGCGGTTGCCTATGCATAGGCGAAATATAGCGCTGGTAAGTGCTCTTGACTCGTTATTGTCAAATTATTTAGATAATAGCGAGGATTTCGGTGATACGCATTCAATCTTGTACAGTACTGCCGTGGCAGCTTGTCGTATAGCTGGTGTTAAGTTTTTTGAAACTGATACTGCTGTACGACAAAGGTCTGCTGTACCGGCGTGGCAGTGCAGGATTGAGCGGCGTACTGCCGAGGCAAGGGCACTTATTGGCAAGCTGATCTGTTTCAGGGAGGGGAATACACACCCAAGGGTAATGCGCTTTGTGAAAGGAGCTTTTTCGGGGACTTATATTAGTTCTCAAGATTATATATTATGTACAGTAAATATATACAAGTGATATAGAAGGTGTAACAGTTGCAGCACCTTACAAAATGTAAATAGTGTATTATTTATTTATTTTATTTATTACTTCATGCACAATATACAGTTACAGTACATAAGGTGGACTTAATGTCGTAAGGCATTATCTACCAGTCGGACCTTTTGGTGGTGCAGAGACAAGCAAGGTAGGTGCATTATTATATAGAGATAATTATCACAGATATATAAGTAAATTAAATATTATACTATAAATAAAATTATAAATATATTATATTATAAATAAATGAGTATATTACTATTTACATACATAATAATACATATTGCATAAACTACACACATACCCCATAAATACATACAAAATATATAATTTATATTATATTATGCAAAACCTGGCGATGAAAAAGAATGACCGTGAGTTTTATTGCCCGTTCTTTCTCATGGTTCTACCTATTGCTTTGCGAACGTGGCAGTAAATGTAAATGTAGAAGCATACAGTAATAATGTTTTAAATTTGAGTATAAGTAATTATTTTATAAATTTATTATTTTGACGTTCATAAGCGTCACATTGTGACCCAAATGAATAAAGGATTTTGAATTTGAATTTGAAAAATTTGAATATAGCCCGGGTCACAGAGCGCATTGACTACCTAAAACAGAAAGTCTATGCATGGGCAAACCGAATACGTAGATTTAAAAAACGTGTGTCCCTCTGGAATGTACTATTAATGACGTACTGGTCCGTCATTAATAGTACATTCCAGAGGGACCAGAGGTGGGTATACAGAAGCTGGGAACGACCAGATCAATGTGTGACTAATGTGCAGCGGCCGGATGCGGACGCCACAGCCATGTTTTGGCGTAGCATATGGTCGATGCCCATTGGCCATACCGAAGGCGATTGGATGCGATATGTTGAACGTGCATGCAAACATATTCCCGAAATGGAATGCGTGGCCATTTCTAGCCAGGACGTTACACAAGCAGTCCGTCCATTATCTAATTGGAAATCTCCAGGATTGGACGGGCTGCACAATTCCTGGCTGAAATGGCTACGTAGTTCGCATGAACGCTTGGCATCTCAATTCCAATCAGCCGTGGAATCTGGGTCGTTGCCAGCCTTTATGACGACTGGAATTACCCACCTGCTCCACAAGACTGGCAGTACTAGCGAGCCCGGTAATTATAGACCGATAACATGTTTACCATCGGTCTATAAACTTCTTACATCTATTCTGAGAGCGAAAATAGCTAAGCATTTTGAAGACTTTTCAATTATGTCAGCCTCTCAGAATGGATGTAGGAAGGGGGCTCGTGGTACTAAGGAGCTCCTCCTCATTGACATGGCCATTAGCCAACAAGTTCGCCATAACCGAAAGGATCTGGCGGCATGTTGGATAGATTATAAGAAAGCGTATTACTCCGTGCCGCATACATGGCTTTTGAGGGTGCTAGAGTTGTATAAAGTAAATACTACTCTACGTACCATCATAAAATCATGTATGGGGCAATGGAATACGATACTTTGCTATCCAGGATGCCGAAGGATCCAGGAGGACGGCGAACGTATTAAAATTGAGCGGGGAATTTTTCAGGGCGACAGTTTGAGTCTCCTTTGGTTTTGCCAAGTCATGAACCCTCTCAGTACATTAAATCAAGGTTAGGCTACAGATTACAGAGAGGCGGTCAGGTCATATCTCACCTGCTATTCATGGATGACCTGAAGTTGTCTCACTCTGTTGTCCAATTGCTAGATTTACTAAACGTAACCCAAAACTTTGGTAAGTCTGTCATTCATGTGAAGCAGGGCAGGATGGTGGAATCTGAGGGGCTCCAACTCTCAGATTCCATTAACCTAAGATCGCTTCTCTTAACCGATACCTATAAGTACTTGGGTATGTCACAGGCTTTAAGTATCAATGAAGCTGACATGAAACAATCGTTGCAAGAGCGTTTCTTTGGCCGCCTGAAAAAATTATTAAAAAACCTTTTATCAGGTGGCAACATGATTCGTGCTTGCAACGGTTGGGTCATGCCGCTTCTTGTATACTCCTTTGGCATACTCAAGTGGATTCAGTCTGAATTGGACGCCCTGGACAGAAGAGTCCACACATTGTTGACGGAATATCGTATGCATCATCCACCTTCATCCGTGATGAGGTTGTACATCCCGCGGAAGTGTGGGGGTCGTGGCTTCCTTTTTTTTTCTAAAAAGACAACTCCCGCATTAGGACTAAATCCTGTGTCGCGGGGGTTCACAAACATACAACTAACGAGGACAATTAACACCCAGACTCGAAATAACAATTTATGGATCACACAAAGTGTTGTCTCGTGTGGGAATCGAACCCACAACACTCGGCAGGGTATTAAAAATTATGTAACGGGTCTGAATCGTGTTAATAAACGAAAAGAAAGCTGAAATACCTTTCTATTTGTCCCGACGTTTCGGCGCAGTGTCAAGCGACGAGGCGATCGTTTAAACCACTACGCCAACCGTGCAGTCTAAATTCCTGAATGTCAAGACCCTACACAACCGCGAGGTGTGCAATCTCAGAGAATATATTCACCGGGCGAACGTGGACATGCATCGAGATGTTGTCGCAGTGGACAATGGACTCACCCCGCTCAAGTTGGCTAAGCAGAACTGGCGCATACCTGTAGTACTCAGTACTGATGATCGCAAGCGTGTATGGCAGAGCAAGGAGCTTCATGGCAGGTTCCATCGGGCCCTGTATGGACCCGATGTAGACCTAGTAGCTTCGGTGAACTGGATACGATTCGGTGACCTCTTTGGGGAAACCGAAGGGTTTGTTTGTGCAATTGCAGACGAAGTTATTAAGACGAATAACTACCGGAAATATATCCTTAGGGATGACACTAGCGATATTTGCCGTGCGTGTCACCAGCCCGGTGAATCCCTCAGGCATATTTACATGTATTTAATTTTTTCGTAAGTCATACATTTAAAAATGTAATTTAAATTTGATTAATAAGAAATAAATGAATAACAATAAAACTTTATTT
Source organism: Euclidia mi (assembly GCA_944739405.2). NCBI lineage: Eukaryota > Metazoa > Arthropoda > Insecta > Lepidoptera > Erebidae > Euclidia > Euclidia mi. Next base: position 58,844,113 of record OX123184.2, on the reverse strand, counting down.
TCCAGAATATGGTGGTATACATGGTCTTAAATTATTATGTTAACAACTTTCTTAAGTGGGTGTTGTTCAAATTAAAAACATATGAATCCATCAATTAAATTGATAAAGGATATGATATTATAATAATGCGCATTTAAAGCATACAAAAAAAATTCAATGAAATAAAATACCGAGCATACAAAAGAAATTCAATGAATAAAATAAAAGTGATAAAACATTAAAGAAAGTACACAGAACATTATAATTTTTTAATTCAATATATCGGCGTATAGCAGCTAAGGTATGCTATAAATTTTACAGCAGGGAGCTATCTGATAAATTCCAACCTCTCCAACTAGGTTTTGGTTCCAAGGGAGGTTGTGAGGCTGCTATACATGCTCTTTCGACGTATCTTGGAAGTGGTGATGGCGAGGTCATTCTGAAGGTTGACTTGAAGAACGCCTTCAAATAAGTGAATAGGGACACTTTGTTGGCACAAGCAAAATTAGAAACCCCTAAAATTTTCAAATTTCTTTGGCAATGTAACAGGTATCCCACAAAATTACTATATCTGGACAACCTTTTGGAATCTGCAGTTGGATGCCAACAAGGTGACCCTCTTGGACCAGTCATTTTTAGCTTAGCTATACAACCCATTATTCGGCAAAAAAAATCTAAATTTAATGTATTTTTCTTAGACGACGGGACCCTGAGAGGAGAAACAGACATAGTATTGCAAGATTTGACCTTTCTTAAAAATAAATTCGCATCTATTGGTTTGGAACTAAATTATAGTAAATGTGAGCTGTTTATAAATACAACAGACTCTTCAAAAAAACATTCGATAATATCTAAATTTAATCATTTGGCTTCAGACATCAAAATTGTTGATAAGAGTTCTCTTTGCCTCCTAGGTTCTCCAGTATTTGAAGAATCTTTCGATTCTTTTATAGAGGAAAAAAAATTGGTTGCCTGTAAAGTCGGTATACGGGCGAAAGTTTTACGTGACAACGACTTTGAGTGGTAAAATAATTTCACACGTGCCTTTCACTTTTTATGTCTGTCTCTCTCGCTCTTAGGCGGGACGCGTGCCTCTCACTCGCTCTCATTGTGAGCGCATAACGTGAGCGGAGCGTAACGCAGTTTCTTGAAGTGTCACCCGGCAAACCAATTTATAAGACGTTGTCACGTCAAAAATTCAAAAATTTTGTGATATTTCAGATCGCCTATTCAAAATTAATGTACATTCGGCCTATACTATTATTTGATATTGTCTTTTCGTCCCAAAATTTACTCATGCCTTAAGATCATCGCAGCTTTGGAAAAAAATAACACTATTAGAAAAAATTGATCAAATTATACGAATAACTTAAAAAAAATTATTAAATGTGGACTTGGACGACCGAGCCTGGCTACAAGCATCTTTGCCCATACGTCTGGGTGGACTCGGCGTTTGCAAAATTTCCAGTGTCAGTTTACCGGCGTTCCTGTCTTCGGTTCACAGCACGGAAGAGTTAACTAGGAAAATATTATTACCTACAATAGTTAACTCAGAAGTGCTGTGCAAAACCGAAGCTATAAACGCCTGAAAAATGGCTTGTCCAAACACTGATTTGCCCACCAACCTATTCTTCCAAAGACAGTGGGACGCGCCGCTTTGTAACATTGTAAGAAAAAATCTTTTGGATACATCTTTCAATGTTACAGAGCGAGCTCGCTTGCTGGCTGTGGGGGAATGGGAATCCGGTCTATGGCTTCAGGCACTACCATCATCCAACACAGGAACCATGTTTGACGATGAGAAGTTCCGCATCGCCACTTGTCTTCGTTTAGGTGTTCCGTGTGTCTCTCCGCATCGATGCCATTGTGGAGAATACGTCGATAGCCTCGGACACCATGGGCTGTCTTGCAGCAGAAGCACTGGTAGAATTCCTCGTCATGCTAATGTAAATGACATAATCCGTCGTGCTCTTGTCACGTCTGGTGTACCAGCTGTACTTGAACCAAATGGTTTGGTACGCGACGATGGGAAGAGACCTGACGGTATGTCATTATTGCCATGGGAAATGGGTAGGCCTTTGGTGTGGGACGCAACCTGCGTAGACACCCTCGCACGATCCCATGTTCCAAGCACGGGAGGCCATGCTGGCGCTGCTGCTGCATCTGCGGAAACCCTCAAACGGCGCAAATACAGTAATCTAGTAGCTAATTATGTATTTGAGCCGTTTGGGGTGGAAACGCTAGGCTCATGGGGTCCGAGCGTTCGCTCTTTATTCCGAGATATATCTAAACGGTTAATCGACGTCTCACGTGACCAGAGGGCTGGTTTATTCTTAGCTCAAAGAATCAGCATTGCCATCCAGCGTGGCAATGCTGCCAGCCTTCTGGGCACGTTACCCGATGATATTGATGCGGAGGCATTCAACGACGCCTAAACACACCTGTACATATTTTCACTTTTTATTTTTAGATTTATGTACCTTTATATATGTTTAGATATTAGGATTATGTAAGATAGCAATGTATATAGTTAAAATTAATAACCTGGTATAATGTTATTGTAAAAGTTTCTAATAGATAAAGAGTAAATATATAATATAAATTTAAAGAAATAAAATAAAAAATACAGTGTATATGCTGACCTCTTAAGCTATGTTATGAAGGGCGATATTATAATCGTACCTATCTTATGAATATAATGCTGCACTAAACCATTAGTATAAGCATAGAATTATCGTTCTTTGACTGTGTACTTCTGTAAGAAGTCCAGTTGAGTTCATGTGCATGATTTTGGCGGTATCTGTACTACCTACAAGGCTGACGTCCTTCTATCTCTGTGACTTTTAATATTATTGACATTACGCAACGATAATGAATGAATGATTATTATTCATCAATAATATTATCATAATATTAATCTTAAGATTCTGATGTGGTCAAAATAGGCCAAATAGGTACCTACATCCGTTATACATGTAATAATTGAGTGCCTGATTTACTTAGAGTGCCTTGCTCGTACATAAAGCGATATTGAATATTTATATTTGTTTAAAAAAAATGCATTTAGTAAAGAACAATGGCAGGATTATACCTGTGAAGTGTTAGAAGCGTCTATAAACGTAACTTATGAAAAACTTATTAATATAATTATTTCGTATTTTGTACGTTTTTAGTTTCAAGTATAAAAGCGTACGTTAAATTATCTAAATTGATAAACTATTTATTGAATACATTCATTTCCGGTGCTTGTTTAATGTCATTTTCAGAGTTACCATTTACAAAACAATCGTATTTGTTTTAAAACAGAAAAAAGGTAAGTAATCTTTTTAACCTACATCTAGAAACAATTCACGATAATGTTAAAAAAATATTTAATGTATATTATATTTTATAAAAAGAAGATTTTATTTATGATATAAATAAATATATTTTTTTACTTGATCTGAGATATCATTTAGTTAGAGGTATCAGTAGGAAATTGAAAGATAAATAATGACAACACTAAGTGAAAATGTCTACATTATCAGTATCCTTACTCCTTGCCCTTGTCTATGATCCCTATAGACCGTGCCACGAAAACAGACTTTTTGAAACAAAGAATTTCTACTAAGTAACTTAGCGACAGATCTGTCAAAAACAAATAATGTCAAATCCAATGAGCGCAATGCTGTACACATATATGTGTCATTGCAAAGTAATATGTCAATAGATCGGGTTTTTATCGATATATGCGCTGCCAACAGTGTTTTGTGGTACTGAAATATGTCAGACGCCTGGAATGTCAACATTTTGCGTTAATCCATTTTTTTTTCATTCCTAGGCATTTATCAAAGGATAAAACATATTTTTTGGATGTTAAGAATATTTTTGGTGTCGCAATGCTCGTCCTAAGGTCGGCATCTCGGAAAAGCGGGTGCAGAATTGCAGATGGCAAACTATTATAGAACGATTTTGTTTAAATTAATTGTGACGTTTTCATTCATACACAATGTAAAATCTCTATGCCTAGACATTTTAATGTAATATACTAGCTAGTGGAAATGGTGTTCAAAGCACAGAAGAAATGCGTGAGAGCAATTTGTAAACTTTTTTTTATTTTATATTTTAAGACTTAATTTAATTATATTGTTAATCACTTATATGTTTTTACTTATATGTTATTCAATATATTTGTAAACTTCATTTTACTGATAGCTGCAAACCTGTCTATATCGACCTAAAACTCTGAACGGTGCCATGTATTTATATATATGAGATTGTTATATTTGTTGCCAAGAATAAGATTTTGTTCAGGTCACCTATGAGTGAGCGTCTTAAAAATAGGGTGTGTTTTCCTCCAAACAGAACTGCTCAATTCGAGAAAAGTGTTTTTTGTATGGATCCTCGAATTTACAACCACTTACCTAAAGAAATATTGAAATGTAACAATGTAGATAAATTAAAGATTTTACTTAAACAATTTCTTATTAAAAAGGCATATTATAATGTGGCAGAGTATCTAAATGACAAAACATAATGCATTCGTACAGTTATAATATTGACATAATTATCCTAATTAATTTTCTTTGACTAAATAAAATACTTTGACTAATAATAACTTTTAATATTATTCATTAGTGGTATTTTTTTATATTTTACGATAGCTTAGCTATTGACTATACGATCGAGTACTATGTTTGTACTCTATTATTGACATAATGGCTCTCTTTTGTTGTCTTGCATTTACAGAATTACTTACGTGTAAAAACTAAAAAAAAATCGGCAAATTCATGCAAATACTTCCGGGAAATTCGAATACTCAAACACAAAACAAAAAATGTTTATTTTTGTAAAATTAGAAAAAAAATGTCACGACAAGAAGTCATAGATAATAAAATATAAATTCGAATACTTAGTAGCATAATTGAGCATTGAAAGAAAAACTACTGTTCAAAAAGCATAAAAGTTCACTAAGAGCGGTTTCAGATTAGCGTATTTTTCTGCGCGTACACGGTCGTTTCAGCATACGCGCTTACAGGCGCGCTACATTACGAGCTTCAAAAAATCGAACGGGCATATGTCGGCGTGTTCGCTCGAAACGGTAGTGACATCTTGTCAGTGTCAACATGGATTCTGACGGCTTGCGGCTATACGAGCTTAGAAGCGCGTCAACGCTCGTACGAGTTGCGCGTGTGCCAAAAGGCGAGCCTTTACGCGCCTACATGCGCTTCCAAAAACGAGCTTATACGCGCGTATAAAACGCTAATCTGAAATCGCCCTAAGGCATAAAATCACAAAAACAACTGTTAGAAACAAAGGTTGTCAAACCCTGAATGTGTGTTTGCAAAAAGTCTATCTTCTCGTGGCACCGACTATAGTCTGTGACATTGTCAACGTTCTTTTCTTTCCGAATAGCTTGTTTGGTTGTGTTCTCGTTGTTTTCGCAATTTTTGTTGAATTATCCTTATTTTTGATTCTTGCTTACCCCCAGGGGTAAGCAAGATTTGATTCGCTGCCCCATACGACGACTTGTGCTTTCTTACGGACTATAGCTTTTTCTACACGGACTTCGATTGTGCCCTAGGATTTTGTTATGATGCGAAGTAGCAGGCCTTACACGCATATTGTGCGTGAATTGTAACATCTGCGTCAATACTCTCCGGCGATATCGCATCTTAGATCAGAACACAAGAGTTTGTTCTTTGCTCTGCAACTGGGTTTATCCACAAATCGTAAGTTTTTAAACATTATTATACTTACTTACCAATTTAGCGTTAGTAAGTTTTAGTGAATTTTCAAAGCAGTTTAAAATATTACAAAATTCGGTAACATTAGTCTATCTAGATGTAGTGACGACCGGTTGGCGCAGCGGTAGTGTAAGTGACTGCCACGCCGAAGGTCGCGGGTTCGATTCCCGCTCAAGTCAAACATTTGTGTGCGTGAACATGTATGTTTGTCTTGGTCTGGGTGTTTCTATGTATAATATGTATGTATTTACAAAAAAAAAGTATATATGTATGTTTATCCATTATCTAGTACCCATAGTACAAGCTCTGCTTAGTTTGGGACTAGATGGTGTTGTGTGAATGTGGTAGAATATTATTATTATTATAGTGTGATGCGTTTTCTTTGCCTGAAGTAATAATTGCTTTTCTTAATTTTTAGATTACTGATGATGATTATGTTTGTGAAGCATGTTGGGAACTCGCTATGGATTGAGTAAATCAAAGTTTGCAGTAAGATGCTAATGAATGTGAACAAGCTGGACCGTGTCCACGAGGCTATAGAAATGTGTGCCTTCTGTGTGGATGTTCATTAATACGAAGGCAAAGTGACTAAATATTAAAACATAGCCCGGCCGAACTACAACAGAACATGATAAATATTATCCAAATGAAAATAGAACTACGTCAGGTCCATTCTCTCTCGTCTTTTATTAGTATTTATTAAATAATAAATCCTTTTGCAGTGTTTTATTACTAAAGAGTTTTATCAGTCTATTGGTGTCTCTTTTAAAGCAATCTAATACAAATAGTTTTTATCAATTATGGAGTAAGTATTTGATTACAAAAACATTCCTTTATTTCATTTGCAGCGGTCACCTTCAGATAAGGTTTGTCATGCCTGTTGGTGGCGCACTAAGAGAGATCCCATATCCTTATCCTTACTAATATTATAAATGCGATGTTTATTTGTTTGTCTGTTTGTTACGCACGAAAAACTACTGAACCGATTAGAATGAAACAAGGCGCACAGATAGACCATGACCTGGAATAGGATATAGTATACTTTTTATCCTGGTAGGTATTGAGTTCCTGTGGGATAATTTTCGACTTCCACGCGGGCAAAAGCTAGTTCCTTATAAAAGCAAGTGACTTATACCTATTTATTAGAGAGATCTAATATCATGCCATGACGTCTAATCTAAGAGCCCTGCCTCACTTGTACGCCATGGCGACGTTGCCGGCTGCGTATCCAAACAGTTTATATTGAAATGTACCTATGGCTGCCAAACCGTGGCCAAGTGAGTTAGGAACCATAGGTACATTTCAATATAAATTGTACGGTAGGGTGCGACGTCGCCATGGCCTCATAATGAGGCGGGGCTCTAATACTCAATTAAATTGTGAAAGATTAAGGATTACATAAATCCTACATAGTCTACATCCCTATTTCGTGATGGAACTTTGATTTTTTAATATTAGGTACTTATCAAGTCCAGACACTGATCTTGAATCAGTCTAGGTATATCCTATCAATGCTTTTTGCACATCACCACCCCTTATCTAAATGTATTTAATGCATTTGTGTAGTTACAAAGTTGTTTTCTATTAACATAACCTTAAAATATAAACAATGTTCATATCTTTTTTTTACGGCCTCCTAAAATAAAATCTCTTGATGATTGTGTTTAAGTAATAGAAACCCTTTGTTATTAACATTTTTTCATACATAGACGCTTCGAATCGATTTCAAATAAAGTGTTGTATGGGAACTTGCCATTGTTCTTTGGGTTATCAACCTATTTTATCAAAACCAATCTAACAAAGGAAAGAGGTAACAACTGACCGAGTGTTTGTTATTCGTTATCCTTACAATTATGTTATCCAAACAATTTCAAACTAATTTACATTTTTAGTATAAGCTTATGAATAAATACAGGGAAGCGCAATTGTGCCACATAAAGGTTGCAGGAGATAATCATCTCGGCACATTGTGTACCTTTCATTGTGTCTTGAGGTGAGGCACTAGCGGCGAGCCCTATCAGTATCTAATTAAGGGTCATTGTTTGTTGAATAATATTTGTTTTGTAATTGAGTTATTGTAAATCTGTCATAATAATTGGATACGGGTCGAGATCGTGCAATGTTCAACAAAATGTCTTTGTTGCGAGAGATGTTTTCCATCAATCAACTTGACAGCAGACTGAACACTTACATTTATCTTTTCCTAAAGACAAGGGACGTAGACATGACATAGTTAAGTTGTCGTTAATTTCATTGTGAGAGTGACTATTTCGGGGAAAATAAATACAGCTTTTTGTTGACTATTGCCAAATGTTTTTCGTTATTGAGTATTGTTAAATTTATTACTGTAGGGTATATTGGTAAAACGGGCTGTTTCCGCAACTAAACGTTTTGGGGTGTATTTTGCGTACGGGCTATAAGTATTGTGACTCGTGCCACCCCAGCTCTTCGAGGAAGGCCAGCAGACTGTTGGCCACTGCTTCCATCAGGGCGCTGTATCTGGTCAAGTGCTTTTGCCTATACTGTGTCACCTCAAGACAGTCGTGGATCAGGTGAGCTGCTTTGTTTTACAGTGAGTTTTTGGTGAGCCTCTGTCATCATTTGTTTAGTTTACCTACCTCTGCTAGTTTTTGATGGCATTTAAGTGTGAGTCCCGAGGTGATGGTATGGCTTTTGAGGGCTGAGAGGATTCTTATGGATCGGTGTCTTGCCTCACGTCCCATGACTGCTGTCAAAGCTAGGGATATAGTCTACCAGGCCAACTACTCGGCCTGGTAGACCGTTTTATGGGCTCCTGGCGAAACAATGTATGAATGCGATGCAATATTGATGTTCTGGTCTTCTGAGAACAATCCTTATCCCGCATTTGTATCCATCCTAGACCCTAGAGCGCTAAAGATAGAGAGCTTGCTGTGGTCAACCATTCCTCCATCGTCGTACAGCTGGATCTTGTAATTTTGGGTTATTCCCTTAGCGCCACCCCGATCCGCGTGGCACTTGTACCGCGGGGCCCTGTTTTATTTATTTCTTAGCAAACTCTATTATATAAACGGCGTCGGGACGTGACGACCCCACCGCCCACTGGGGGAGTTACTCTGACGAGTAGATACTCGTCATAGTATCTCCCCCAGTGCAAGCAGTCAACCGAAAGATGGCGGTCAAACCATCCGAACCTGGCGGAAGTAAATCCCGAGTTGCTAGATGGGCAGCAGCGTCCAGCACTAAAAACTTCCGCCACTGCGATCGCCAATACGCCTGCCAAGCGTGGCAATTATGGCAAATCCCCCCATACATGAACCACACTAATAAAAACCGGCCCTTAGTTCCCGGCGGCCCCGCTAGTCCTGGTTATGGTAGCGGTCATGGTAACGGTGGGGCAAGGGGTGCGAAGAAACTCCGGAAGAGATCGGGCTACCACCACCAACGACAATTGGCCCTGGCAACACTGAACACGCGCACACTGCGGACCGACGAGAAGATTGTCGAGCTGGAAGAAGAATTGAGCAAGTTGCGATGGGATATCATAGGCCTATCTGAAGGAGCAGGGCCTGCTTCTCTTGAACCGGGGTGCCGTGCAGACGTGCGTGCGGCAGCGGGGTGGGTCTATAGTGGACCTGTCGTTCGCTAGCCCTGCCCTCGCGCGCACTGTCCAGGACTGGCACGTCCTGGAGGACGTGGAGACGCTGTCCGATCATCGATATATTCGATTTAGCGTCTCCACCCAGACCTCGGTTGGACCGGTCCAAGCGGCCCCTGTGGGCATTGGAGACGGCCCGCGCTGGGCGCTGAAGCGGCTGGACAGGGAGGCCCTCCCGGAGGCCTCTATCGTCAAGGCCTGGCTGGACTCCCCAGACAGGCCAACCAACATCGACGAGGAAGCGGAGTGGTTCCGGGAGAGCATGTCGCACATCTGCGACGCTGGCATGCCCCAAGTCCGGCCGTTACCATCCAGGCGTCAAGTGTACTGGTGGTCGCAGACGATTGCGCAGTTGCGCGTTGCTTGTGTGCACGTTCGACGCCGGTACGCAAGGTACCGAAGAAGACGCCGTCGCCCCTTTACAGCGGCGGCCGCGCAGGAAGAGGCGGAACTATATAACCGCTATAGAGAGGCAAAGAGTGCCCTCCAGTTGGCCATTGTCCGGGCAAAGGCCCAGGCCAACGAGGAGCTGCTGGAGACTTTGGACCGAGAGCCGTGGGGATGCCCCTACCTTATGGTACGGGGCAAGTTGCGCCAATGGGCTTCCCCATTGTCCCGGAGTCTCCAGCCACAGCTGCTGGAGGAGGTGGTGTGTGCGTTGTTTCCGTCGAGGCCGGAGCACACACCACCGGCTATGGTTCCGCCTCGCAATGTGCCCGACGCGGAAGATGACATTGACGACGACGTGCCCGAAGTGACCCGGGTAGAGTTAAGAGTGGCGGTGGCTCGCATCAGGAACACCGCCCCAGGGCCCGACGGCATCCCAGGCCGTGCATGGGTCCTGGCCATGAGGGCTCTCGGGCCCCGACTAGCGGGGCTCTTAAGCGCATGTTTGGAGCGGGGCCAGTTTCCAAGCCGGTGGAAGACCGGAAAGCTGGTCCTGCTTAAGAAGGAGGGGCGCCCAGCAGACTCACCATCTGCGTACAGGCCAATCGTGTTGCTGGACGAGGTTTGTAAGATCTTTGAGCGAATCATCGCCAGTCGCCTCATCCAGCACATGACCAGGGTGGGGCCGGATTTGGCGGACAACCAATTTGGTTTCCGCCAGGGACGCTCCACGGTTGATACGATCATGTGCGTGAAGGTCCTTGCGGAGGAGGCAGTCGCCCGGGGTGAGGTGGTCTTGGCGGTGTCGCTCGACATCGCCAACGCTTTCAACACCTTGCCCTGGAGTACCATCCGAGAAGCACTCCGGTACCACGGGGTGCCGAGCTACCTCCAACGCATTGTCGGGGCCTATTTGTCAGAAAGATCAGTGGTGTACCCGGGTCGAGAAGGATGGGGTCGGCGAGAGACGTCGTGTGGCGTTCCGCAGGGTTCGGTGTTGGGGCCGCTCCTGTGGAACGTAGGGTACGACTGGGCTCTGCGCGGTGCGCTTCTCCACGGCGTCGGCGTCATTTGTTACGCCGACGATAAGCTAGTCACAGCGCGTGGGAAGTCGTACCGGCAGGCGGCCACACGCGCGACTGCTGGTGTCACGCACGTCGTGGGTAGGATCCGGCGGCTGGGCTTAGAGGTGGCATTGCACAAGTCTGAGGCCCTGTGTTTTCATGGGCCGAGGATGAAGCCACCTCCGGGGTCCTGCATCATAGTAGGAGGGGTCTCCATCGCTGTTGGGTCGACGATGAGGTACCTTGGACTCGTTCACTCGTTCGACAGTCGGTGGAACTTTGGGTCGCACTTTACGCGGCTGGCCCCCCGGTTGTTGGGCGCCGCTTCTGCGCTCTCGCACTTGCTGCCCAACCTGGGAGGGGCCAACTCCCCCTGCCGGAGGCTCTACATGGGGGTCGCACGGTCGATGGCGCTATATGCCGCGCCAGTGTGGGCGGACGCCCTGACGGCCCGCAATGTCGCTGAGCTGCGAAGGCCCCAGCGCGCGATGGCGGTCAGGATTATAAGGGGATACCGTACGGTCTCCTTTGAGGCAGCGAGCCTACTAGCCGGATCCCCGCCCTGGGACCACGACGCAAAGCTCCTCGCGTCGCTTTATTGGTGGCGCGCGGAGGCGGACGAGCGGGGCGAGCGCCTGGTGCCACGACAGGTTGAGGCACGTAGGGCAGAGCTCCACCAGGTCCTAGTGGCGGAGTGGCAGACGCGCTTAGCACAACCCACGGCGGGGCATGCCGCTGTAGCGGCGGTAAGGCCCGTTCTAGAGCAGTGGCTCAATAGGAGCCACGGCGCCCTCAGCTTCCGGCTGACGCAGGTGCTTACCGGACACGGGTGTTTCGGGAAGTACCTGTGTCGTATAGGCCGGGAGCCGACGTCCCAGTGCCATCATTGTGATGATTGCCGCGACGATACGGCACTGCATACGCTGGCGGAGTGCCCAGCTTGGGCCGAGCAGCGCCGTGACTTAGTCGCGGCCGTAGGTGCTGCGGGAAATCTCTCGCTTCCGGCTGTTGTATCTACCATGGTCGGGAGTGAGTCAGGGTGGAGTGCCGTCGCCATCTTTTGCGAGGCCGTGATGCTTGCAAAGGAGACGGCGGAAAGGGACAGAGAGGCTGCCTCCTCTCTCCCCTCCCGCAGAAGACGCACTGGGCGTCGTAGGGTGGCCGACTTCTGGCCACCGTAGGGCGCGGCCTGCGGACGGCAGACTCGGGGCGTCTTGTCGTCCGATCAGCAGCAGGCCTCGAGGCAGCGGCGTCGTGTTCCTCGCGCGCCTCATAGTGGAGTCCTGCGGCCGGGGTGGTGGCCGCAGTGGGTGACGGGGCTCGCCTGACTATCTGGCGGGCCAATACCCGTCGGGAGGTAGCGACGAATGCTTAGGCGATACCCGCCCCTCCGACACACGGGTACATGAGGAACACGGGTTGGTTTTTAGTCAGTATGAGTCTGACAGTCCCCTTCGCCCTTCCCCCAGGGCGGAGGGACTCCATGAGGATTTTCCAACCCGATACCAAAAAAAAAAAAGTCCTATCTGAAGTCCAAAGACAGGGGGAGGACTCGATAGTTCTCAATTCCGGCAACTTGCTCTTCTACCGGGAGGGCGACCAACAGTCCCAAGGTGGTGTCGGGTTCATCGTCCACAAATCTCTCGTGACCAACGTGGTAAATATCGGGAGTGTGTCGAGCAGGGTAGCATACCTTATACTCAGAATATCCAAGCGGTATTCGCTGAAGGTCATACAGCATACGCTCCGACCTCGACGCACCCCGATGAGGAGGTGGAAGCCATGTACGAGGACATATCTCGGGCTATACATGGCTTCAAAACCCATTACACCGTGGTCATGGGAGATTTTAACGCGAAACTGGGCAAACGTGACGGTGATGAGCTGAGAGTGGGGCAATTTGGTTATGGGCATCGGAATTTCCGGAGTCACTTGCTGGCTAGCTTTATGGAGAAGGAAGGCCTCTATATGATGAATTCCTTCTTCAAGAAGGGAGAATGCCGCAAGTAGACCTGGGTAATTCCAGACGGTGCCACCAAAAATGAGATCGACTTTATCATATCGACGAAGAGGCAGATATTCAATGATGTCTCCGTGATCAATTCACTTAAAGTGGGGAGCGATCACCAAATGGTAAGAGGCATATTGAATATCTGTACAAGCCTCGAACGGTCGAGGTTGATAAAGTCCACGCTCCGACCGGCACCGGTTCATATCCAAAACCCCGAGAGCTTGCAGCTCGAACTCAAGAACCGTTTCGAATGCCTGGGCGAATGCGTAGATGTGGACGAGTACAGTAACGGGTTCGTGGATGCTGTCCACACAACAGGGGTTAAATTCTTTAAGCCAAAGAAAAGCAAGAGAACCAGCAAGATCTCGGGTCCGACCCTCGAGCTGTTAGAGGAAAGGCGCAAGATGGTTCTGCTATCCTCCGACGACATGCCGAAATATCGGCACCTCAACAGACAGATCTCTAAGTCTCTGACTCGCGATCTCTACCAATACAACACAAAATGTGTTCGTGAGGCGATCGAGCAGAATAAGGGATTCAAAGTGTTCCAGAGGGATCTGTCTGTTGGGCAGAGTCAGCTGACAAAGCTGAAGACGGAGGATGGCAGAATCGTATCGTCCAAGCCTGAGCTCTTGGAGGAGATTGAAAGGTTCTATGGACAGCTATACACGACAACGCAACAACCCACAAGTACTCCAGCGTCAGACCCTAGAGCTGGATTGACCCGACACTATACCGAAGATATCCCGGACGTCAGCATGCACGAGATTAGTGTGGCTCTCAAACAGCTCAAAAACAACAAGGCGCCGGGTGATGACGAGCGAGCTTCTGAAGGCTGGCGGTGCACCCGCTAGAGAAGCCCTTTGGAAGCTATTTAATTTCGTCATTCTCGAGGGTAAAACGCCACAGGCGTGGCACAGAGGTATGGTGGTGCTTTTCTTTAAGAAAGGGGATAAAAGAAAGAACTCTTAAAGAACTACAGACCCATCACACTTCTGAGCCACGTTTACAAGCTGTTTTCGAGGGTCATCACGAATCGTCTCAAGGGCAAGCTAGACGACTTCCAGCCTCCCGAACAAGCCGGTTTCCGTAAAGGCTATAGTACCATAGACCACATACATACGCTGCGGCAGGTTATACAGAAGTCCGAGGAGTATAACCAGCTCCTATGCTTGATGTTTGTGGACTATGAGAAAGCCTTCGATTCGATCGATAGCCAAGCTGAAGTGGCAGTGGGCAGGGCACATAGCTCGAAGAACCGATGGCCGTTGGGGCAGAAAGGTTTTGGAGTGGCAGCCAAGTACCGCAAGGTGGACCGACGATCTCGTCAAGATCGCGGGAGGCGGTTGGATGCGGGCGGCTCAAGACCGGTCTGTGTGGAGAACCTTGGGGGAGGCCTATGTCCAGCAGTGGAAATCGTTTGGCTGATATGATGATGATGATGATGAAACTCTATTAAAAGTCAATTTAGCTTAAAAGTACGGTCAACTGCAACATACCGTTTATAATATATTATTAGTTACTAAAACTAACTTTAAGGATCAGGAAAAATGATAAAGTTTGGCTTGGTTATGGTAAATATTATAATTATTGTCATAATCTATACACATAAATAAAATTAGAGTATCTGTTTGTAATATTAAAATAACCGCTTTTCCAAATGCATATGGATGTATACACGGCATATACAGGGTGGCGCTTGCATAGCGGCACTTTTTGAACAAAGGCATAGCTTACAACATTCTTAAGCCTTGTACCAAAAATCAATTAAATCGGTGCAGTAGTTTAGCCACAATATTGATTTTAAGTTCCGCAATTTTTGCACACGCTTTGAGTTCCATACAGCTGATACAAAACGGTCAACGACCCTACATTGCGCGCCGCGACTCGCTAGGTACTACTCACGACGCGACGCCTCGACGTCATCCGAAGCTAGGCTCAGCGCAGACAGAACGGAGCGCAGCGGAGAGGATTTTATCAACGCACTTGAAAATAAACTTTAATGTTTTTACAATAAAGTTCATAAATGCTTGAACCTGAAAAAAAATATTCGCGCGTCCTCGAAGATACGCGGAAATCCCCGCGCAAAGTCGAGTCGGCGCCCGCGTCGTACGCGTATTTTCAGGGTTTAACGAACTTTCGCGGCAAAATATTTACTGTAGAGTGGTAACCCAGAACGTTTTACTCACGCAGGCTCGCGAGGTCGCGCGCAATCTTGAGCATACGCAATCCGTAAAGAAAATGCCTGAGACCGCGCGGGGATTATTCCTCTCTGTCTGCATTGACCCTTCGACGACTTAGGACGATGACGTCTTCGTGCAACGTCGCTTCGCCTCGAAGGTACCTACCTAAGACTCGTCGTTGTAGGTTTTTGCGCCCAAGTTAATGCGTAACATTTTTAACAGAACAAAACTTTTGAAACTTCCTAATTACCTTTTCAATAAAGTTACATAATAATAAAATGGATCGGTTCCGCAACAACGAAAAAATCTGATTAGGTATGCACAGTAAATGCACTATGTGTGACAAGGACAAACATAGTCGAGCCAAATAGAGTTGCCCAATTATGAACAAAATATTGTCAATAGTATCGATAAAAAATACGCACCGTAAAAGTTTGTAGTTTATTATATCGACATTGATTGTATTTAACGTTAACCCGTGGGAATTTTGGGAAATCCCGGCTTAGTGCCTACGGTCTCCAAGGAACATACATGCGAAATTTCGACACCCACAATGAAAAAGATCGTAACTCATATTTTGTAACTTTACAGAAGAGTGCGTGAAGGTGAAAGATTAAAAAAATTCTCAATCAATTCTGTTAAGTCCTAGTGCCTTGAAACTTGAAAACTAAAAACTTGAGGGGTTAATGTAATCGTCTTATCAATGATAGTATCGATAAAAAATCCTACGCACCGTAAAAGTTTGGTGTTTACTGTATCGATATTGTTTGTATTTAACGTTAATGTAATCGTCTTATCAATGACTTTACGTTCAAAAATTTCAAAGTGTGGTACAAATAAAGACAACGTTTTTTAATAGGTAAACAATGACAAACATGTAAAGATATTCAATTATTTAATCATTTGAAATAAGTTAATAATTATTGACTATTTGAGCTCTTTCCGTATGGTATTTTTAAATGGTCTGATGGGTTCAACAATTTACTTAAGAATTATAATAACTATGTACTAAAACTACTGAACTAATTGAAGTATGTGCATAGTATTTCATAAACTTGTTTAACTGTGTCGTATTAGCAACACAATTAAGCAAAAGCATTATTGTTAATACAAGTAAGAATGCATAGTTCGTTGTATAAAAACATTTTGTGTTATTTTGTTGTTAACGTATTAACGTGTCTAAAATATCGACATTCATAGTACCTATTGCGCATCTCTATTTCCTATCCTAGACATGTCGGCGCCAGCGGCGCGGTGATCGGTGACTCATCATAGGTTTGTTTAGTTAGTGCCGCAAAAACTATTGGATTAATACGTCGATCAGATCGCGCGCGCGCTTATCCGACAGTTGTTTTTGATATTGAATTGTGTGATTGTATTTAGTTGTGTTATTTAATTGTGTTGTTGTTTAGTGAACTTTATCATTCGTCATTTTTGCATTATTTGTGTTAATAATGACAAACTTTATGTCGTCCGAATATGCGGATATGATTGTGTAACAGTGTAACGTGGGTTCTTGTTGTGAAAAAGACACCAGTGCTTTCCTAATTACTGACGTATCTCGAATGGGCAGTAAATGTAAATGTAGAAGCATTATTAATTTACTTAAAAAAATTTGACGTTCATAAGCGTCACGTTGTGACCTAGATGAATAAATGATTTTTGACTTTGACTTTGACTTTGACTGAACTTTCATTAGAGTGATTTGTAGAATTACTGAAATAGGTAATTCGTGATAACAATGGCGGCCATTTTGATAATTTGAAAATTGTTTGCTACCTTTTACGTGGGTTTGCGTTAAGTGGGTTTTTGTTGATATGAAAAAGACACTAGTGCTTGCCTAATGAATGAGTGACCAAACATTGGAGTGATGTGTAGAATTACTGAAATAGGTAATTCGTCAATAAATGTGAACTACCTCCGTGGCATCGTCTGCCGCATAGCACACGTTGCCGTTCTTACAAAGGTCAGTAACCTAATGTCATATTAGTCTACAAATGGTGTTTCATTCGCGGGCGGGCGCTTCACATCGTCTGACGTGTGCCGTGATTACGCGCTTACTCGTTCCAACGGAAACCGGTTTCGCATCGCGCGGCGCGTTCGACTGTGCTTTTGTATTAAACTATAATGTTGTTTACAAATGGATAACGATGAATTTGATGTTGTGAGCGAGTGTAATACTGCGAATTTTATACGAAGGACGAGTAGCGCATCGTCGTGCAGCATGGAACAAATATTATACGAAGTGGGAGAAGACATGGAAGGGAACGATAAAAGTAGTAAAGAAAATACATCAAATAAGGGAGAAGACGTGGATTACTTAGAGAAATTAAAGCGAAACAGAGTATTGGATAATGATGAGATTTGGACTACAGTCACTAGAAAGGGAAAAAGATTTGCGCTATCAGTACCTGAGACCGGGGATACTACTAGAATACCCGAGGATAAATTTGAGGTGAGCATGACATCTGAAGAAATATTACCTAAGCAATTTAAGCTATCAAAGCTGTTAACGTCTCAAAAAATAGATGGTATTACCCAGATTAAATATATAAACCCGCATAAGGTCTTGATCTCGTTAAACAGTGAAGACAACTGTGAGAAAATCATAAATTCGCCTCATCTCAAACAACTTGGGTACAAATTTCAGAAAACTTTGGAAATAAATCAATCATTTGGCATACTTAAAGACATTGACTTAGATTTAACGGATGAAGAGATAATGACGGGGCTATTCAGCGAAACCCAAATTATTGGTGTCAAACGCCTTAAACGCAAGAATAATATTGACGGGAAATGGGAACCATCCGAAGCTGTCCGAGTATGCTTTTCAGGATCCTCGTTACCGACATACATACATATTTTCAACACTAGGGTAAAAGTAACAGCATATCAGTACCCCGTTACTCAATGTTCTCGCTGCTGGAGGTTCGGACATACTATTAAATTTTGCCCATCCAATAGAATTATCTGCCCAAAGTGCAGCAGGAACCACCCAAATTGTGACACATTGAATTTTCAATGTAACAATTGCTCTGGGAAACATATGACGCTTTCCAGAACGTGCCCAGTTTTTATAAAAGAAAAGAGAATCAGAGAGTTAATGTCCGAGTTCAATTGTTCTTATAAAAAGGCGCTGACTCTATACGTGCCCCCAGAACAGTCTGCCCCTTCTAAGTCTTTGCATAATGAGTATCAGAATGCAATAATTGAGCATATGGAACAAGATACGACAACTCAAATTGCTTCACCAATTTTACCATCTTCTCAAAGGGGCTGTAACACGTATGCAAATGTACTTAGAGCAGGCCTAAAACAAAAGAGTAAAACAAAGAAGAAAAACAGGCACGTCAAACAAAATCAACAAGCGACGACTGCAGAAGATACAGAAGAGCAAGAACGATCAGAATGCGCCTACACAGACAGTGAACCAGAGCTAGATAAAACTGACAATGAAAAGGAATCAAATGTGAAACGAAAAACGTGTATATAAACGAGTTATGGAAAGAATAATAGATAGTCAAATACCATGGGATAGAAGAATCAAAGAAAGTGTAAGCATAATATTTGAATGGATTTTATCTTTTATCAAGCAATACCTGTCTGATCTGCCTGTAGTTTCGTTTCTTAAGCAATGGATTCAGACAACCGCAACTTAATCGTCAATATTCTGCAGTGGAACGCCCAAAGTTTACGGCCAAAGATTCCGACGTTCGAAGCCCTGTTGAATCAAGAAAAAATCCATATCGCTATCATCAATGAAACATGGTTTGACCCCGAAAGCAGTTTCCGGCTGACGGGATATAATGTCTTCAGGGAGGATCGCGATGATGGATACGGAGGCATTGCTATTTTAACTCACCGTTCCTTAAACGCAAATCGCTGCGATATTAATATCATGAACACGGGAATCCAAATTCTGCACGTTAAACTACATAACTGTAAACATATTGAAAACATTATATCCGTCTACTGCCCTTCGTCAGTTCGCACAAGTAAGCGTGACTGGGATGAAATCTTCGCCCTGACAAAAGAAAAGACGCTGATAGCGGGAGATTTCAATGGACATCATTCCAACTGGTCCACAAAGACAGACACCAGAGGCGTGCAGCTCTTGGATTCGATGATGGAGAACAACTATGTCACACTTAATGACGGTAATGCTACCCGTATAAAACTTGTTGACGGTGTAATTCAGAGGACTTCTCCAGATTTAACATTAGCTTCTTTGGACCTGGCTCTGAAAGTTAGTTGGCAAGTTATGAACGAGAACTTGGGAAGTGACCATCTTGTCTTAAAACTTCAAACCGAAATTAGAGGGGTCTACGTAAATAAAGCTAAACGAAATTACAAAAAGGCAAATTGGATAAAATATAAGCAAAAATTTGATGAATACTGGAGTAATTTAGATTTACATTTAGATAATCAGAAAGTTTATGAAGATTTTATTGAAATAATGAATAGGGCTGCGAATGAATGTATACCCTCAATTAAATACTGTGAAAATCCAGCTCACCGTGATAAGTTTCAACCAAAATCGTACTGGGAACCAGAATTGTCACGCTTAGTGGCAGAGCGTCGACTTGCATTGGCGAAGTTTAGAAAGAATCCCACGCCGCAGAACTTAGAGTCTTTAAAAATCAAAATAAGAATTGCTCAACGAGCGATACGTAACGCTAAGTATGAGTCATGGAAAAAATTTTGCAGCAGTACCGACAATGCGACCTCTGTGGCTGATATGTGGAGACGGATGAGATGGTTGAAGGGATATAGATCTACACGAAGCACAGTGCCTCGAGAAAAGGTTGAAGAACTGATACGTCAATTGGCCCCAGATTATGTATCTCCACCTAAGCTTATCTTTGTGTCCCAAAATTCGGAATTGTCAATCCCAATATCAGTCCAAGAGCTCAACAACTGCGTCAAGGATTCAGACACGGCGCCAGGCGAAGACGGTATAACATACTCAATGGTAAAGTTTCTACCCGATTCAGGTAAAACAACCTTATGTTTGTTATATAGCAGGTTCCTCGAGTCAGGCTTTGTTCCTAATCAGTGGAGGAAGGTCAAGCTTGTCCCTATTCCAAAACCAGGAGGTACGGATGCCGCAATAAGACCGATAGCGCTACTATCATGCTTATGTAAGGTATTCCACACGATCATAACCCGACGACTGGAATGGTTCCTGGAAAGGGACGAGCGTTTCTCTTCCGAAACTGTTGGATTTCGTAGGACTAGGTCTTGTGCAGACAGTCTGTCTAGATTGGTTTCTCGTATACAGATTGGTTTGTCAAAGGGTGTAAGTACATTGGGTTGTTTTATGGACATTGACAGCGCGTATAATAAAATAAGCATATCGGCCCTTTTAAAGTTGTTAGATAGTTTCGGGGTGGGTTCGACTTTATGCTCATATTTATGGGAGTTTCTGCACGAAAGACAGCTGCTAATTCATCTGAATGACAACACTGTACTTGGGAGAATTACAGGAACTGGAATTGCGCAAGGGGACCCCCTCTCTCCTCTATTATTTAACGCTGCCACTTCAAATATCTGTCACAGTTTTGCTAACGTTTTTATCTCGCAATATGCGGACGATTTTGTTATATATGCAAGTAGACCAAATATTCATGATGCTGTTAATGATATACAATGTGCTTTATTAACCTTTCAAACCCTGATAGAGGAGCTAGGATTACAGTTATCGCTCAGAAAAACCAAGCTATGCTTGTTTAGTAGAGGTATTAACAGAACAAATATTGCAATAGATGTTAATGATCATAGGTTAGAGTTAGTTCATAATATAAAATATCTAGGAATGTGGTTAGACAGATCTTTGAAGTGGAAGAAGCATATAAATGAAATTCAGGAGAAATGCTCAAAATTTTTAAAAGTATTTAGAGTTTTGGCGGGAGCTAAATGGGGCATTCACCCAAAACACCTACGACGACTCTATATCTCAATTATTCGTAGTAGACTAGATTATAACTGTTTTTTATATGACAACTATACCGATAGTCAATTAAACAAGTTAGAAAAAATTCAAAATATATCTATGAGAGTCATCGGCGGATTTATAAAGAGCACCCCAATCCATGTAATGCAAAATGAGTTATGTCTTCAACCACTGTCGGTTCGAAGACGATACCTGGCTAGCAAATATTATCTTAAGTCTAAATCTGTAATGGACAGTATAACCGTATCAGTGCTAAATCAATTGTCAAGTTTGTGTAATGGTGCTTATTGGAGACGCAAGAAGTTGCCCTTACTTGTGCAAATTCACAGATCTCTTTGCGAAATTCCTGTACATTCTAGTCCAATATTAGACATATTTACTTTAAATACATGGCTAAGTAACATCGACTTAACAAAATCTGTAATTTATGAGATTGATGGAATTAATTTGCCAAAGAGGGACATTGGGGTAGCTAATTTAAGAGAACACTGTGACAGATATATTATTGACAAATACAGCAACTTCTACCACTTGTTTACAGACGCGTCAAAAGAAACTAATTATTCGGGAGCAGCTGTTTATGATCCGCATACAAATAGCACTGTAAAATTCAGACTTAACATAAATCTATCGATTATGTATTGTGAGTTGATAGCCATCTCAGAAGCTCTCTCCTATTCCTTATCTGTTAACAGTGACCGTGTTGTGATTTTTTGCGACTCAAAAAGTGCCCTAATGCATTTGGCTCGGCTACCCTCGAGGCTTCGAGGTTCCCCGATAGCCTGTGTTATTCTCAACACTATCCACGAGATAAGTAAAATAAACAAAAAAGTGGTTATTCAGTGGGTACCATCACATATTGGTATTGTGGGCAATGAGAGAGCAGATGAGGCGGCAAAGTTGGCTTGCAGTGAAGGGTGTTCTTACATGTGTTTACCATTGTATACGGATCTTATACACACTGTTAAGGAAAGATGCCAAGCTTTGTGGCAGGAATACTTTGATGAGCGTTCATTAACTAAGGGAATATGGTATAAGACCATTCAACCGGAAACCCTTCGTCAACCTTGGTTCCTAGAGATGGACTCACATAGGGAATTCATTGTAACGTTGTTAAGACTTCGTTCGGGACACATCCCAACTAATAAATTTATACATCTTATGGGAAAGTCTAATACATCTAATTGTCCAGACTGTAACGTTATTGACGACATCCAACACGTTCTCTGTGAGTGTGTTCGGAACGAGTCTCTTCGACGACAGACGATGAATCCTACCTGCAACATCGGGCTATGCAACAGTATCTTGGCAGCACCATTTTCGGATGAAGCCAAGGTACTGTATGCAATTTACCACGCGAGAATGGCTTGACGATAGAATAAGTTTGCTATAGTATAATTATTGTACTTACTCTTAGTATTACTTAACACATTGTTAAATTTTGTTTATATAGGACGACATCGTCAAAATTGACGAAGTTCCTTTAAATAAAGATTAAAAAAAAAAAAAAAAAATGGTGTTTCGTTTTGCTACTCCTATTTTATAGTTTATTTTGTTTGAAAATGTTATTATTTTATTTTGGCTGCATGACCTTTTTTGTTGATATAAAACATTTTATAGGCATCAATGCTACGTTCTTTTTAAATCAATGCCCCTATGCAAGCGCCACCCTGTATAACGAAATGACATTTTTTTAAAATTTCTGTCTGTCTGCCTGTTTGTTTTCGCTAATCTGTGGATCGGCTGGACCGATTTTGACGGGACTATCACTGGCGGATAGCTGATGTGATGTACCAAGGAGTAACTTGGGCTATAAATTAACCGGGTACACAAAGTAGTTCTTTAAGGACGCGGGTGAAACCACGGGAAACAATGTTAATATAATAATGTGTTAATGGTTAAGTTTAAAAAATATTGGGGAGAACTACATCTAAGTGAAGCGTCGAATGACCATAACCAGAGCCGCAGCGGAGTAGTTGAAAAAGGTTTGGAGGAATCGAAACATAACCGAAGTCAGGCTCATGAGAACGCTAGTATTCCCAATCTTCCTTTATGAGGCAGAGACATGGACAGGGCATGAGTTGGAAAAGGTGAAGATAGATGCTCTAGAGATGTGGTACTGGAGGAAGATGCTCGGCATACCGTGGACAGAGTTCAGCACCAATGTGTCCATACTTCAGGAGCTCGGCATCACAAAGCGTCTATCGGCCATATCTCTAGACGTGATAACAACTCAATAGAGCGGCTAGTCGTACAATGAAAAGTAGGAACTAGATCGCGCGGCCAATCACCTATGCGCTGGACCAATCAGGTGAAATCCGCAGTGGGTAACTGCGTGTCAGACTGCGTCAGACAGTCTGCTAACAGAGAGAGATGGCGGGAGATCGTAAAAAAAGCTGTGTCCGCCTCTATCACCAATGTGAACGCCTCAACGTGACCACGACCGCTCTGCCAAGAGCGAAACGACAAAGAAGAAGAATTTGAAAAATATTGTTGTCAAAAATTGTAGAATATATTTGTCTATTGATAATAATGCAATATTGACATATTATGTAATATTATCATTTGGGCATAGAATTACATTAAGATGGCCACAGTGCAATTTTTCAATCTTCAGCAAGCAAAGATGGCTCATGAATACTGTCGCGGTCTTCATTGTTTTATTATAATTTCTGTAGATTTTTTTATATTAAAATAAAGGCAATTCAAAATTAAATGTAGTCTGTAGTCTGAAATTAAAGCCATCCAAATTACTTAAATTAAGAGACTTTATGTAAATTAGCAAATCTTACAGATATTTGACGAATAGTATCAGTTTAAATCAAATAACTCTTCTTGTTTTTATTTGTTTGTGAAACCTATTTTACCGATCACTATATCAAAAGCGTACAATATTTCGTGTTATATATAATAATGTTTTATATATGTCGTGTCGTCATATTTCTCAAACATTGCCTGCCTACATTCAGTACAAAAAAGAGGAAAGTTTAGCCAATAAATATATCTGGGATAGAAAATTACAGGTCAATATTACGTTATTTACAAGTCATTAAAAAGCATTATTAACAAGCTCAAGTCAGAGCTCAATGAAAGGGACCAAGACCTGCTTGCTAATGACTTGGAGATAACCAATGTACCTGAGACTGCCGGTGAAAATCCAGGTCATTTGGTGAGCCTGATTGGCGCTAAGTTAGGGGTCACAGTCGATGTACGTGAAATTGTATCTGCGGAACGAATAGGCACAAGACAGCCACGCGGTGGCTCTTCAAGCTCGGCCTCTGGTCGCTCACGTCCGTTGGTAGTAAGGCTCGCGCGGCGCTCGGTCAGGGACAAGCTGCTGCAAAGCATGCGTGTTTGCCGTGGTGCTGACACTGCGGACTTCGGCCTGTCAACTGAGTCGCGACCGTTCTACATAAACGAGAGGCTTACGAAATTCAATCGCAGTCTACTGTATAAAGCACGAGAAGCTCGCGCCCGCTTGCAATGGAAATATGTTTGGACGAAGCGTGGTCGGATTTATGTCAAACAGTCGGAAGGTAAACCCGCTTTCATCATTGCAACAGAAAATGACATAACACGTGTTTTTGGCGAAATTACCGTTTGACTTTATATTCTTCAGTGTATGCAGTAACACTGTAAGCTTTATGACATCAATTAGAATTTCTCAATTATTACCAATTATTATTTTTCAATTATCTTTATTATTTACAATTCTTCAAATTATATTAATATGTACAATATATCAATCATTAATACTAAGTATAATCAATCAAATAATTTATACACAGTACTTTATACAAACTGTTCAACTGTCTCGTCCTGTATACTTATATGTTAAATCACTGTACATTTTATTTTTGTTGCTGGCTAGGTATGGATGTTTGGTTATGCCAGTCGTATATAAATGCGCTGTTTTTTGGCTGAGGCCTCGAAGCTGGTACTTGTCTAATGGCAGTAAACCAACACTGATAGTATTAATCATAATTATTACTAATACCTAATAATAAATTTTTAACCGTCGGACTATTTAACGCTGGATCATTAGGCACAAAGCATGACGATTTTATAGCTACAATTTTACATCATCAAGTTGATATAATAGCTATCAATGAAACCTGGCTCAGACATGGTGAGGAGGGACGAGCCCCCAATTTACCGAATTACCGCCTTCGTCATGTTCCTCGTCCAACGCATATTCGTAACGGCCGTGGTGGAGGTGTGGGCTTTTATATAAAATGTGGTTTGAACGCGCGGACATGCGTGCACCCCACCCATCCTACGACGGAGCAAATGTGGCTTAAGCTGAAAATGAATGGTAACACCATAATCATTGGTACAGCATATCGTCCTCCCTGGTTAGATACGCAAACATTTCTAAACTCTATAATGGATACAATAGCCTCATTTCCACGGTATGATCATCTTATGGTCCTTGGGGATTGGAATATTAACGTACTTAGCCCTTCTGATGCTAAGTATACACTATTGCATACATTTTTGACGTGCACAGGCCTTAGAAAGGTGGTAACTGCTCCTACTCATTTCACTGAAGGCTCGTCTTCGCTTATCGACATAATTTGCATGGACGCCCAAGTACGGTCTGTGGATGTGGGGAGCATGGGTAGTATATACGGTCACGCGTTTGTCAAATGTGAATTGCTACTAAAAAAACAAAAATTAAGCCCCGAATAATAACTTTTAGGCCTCTGGGTGACATAGATCACGATCAATTCAGCAAAGATATCGGTCTTATAAATTGGGATCGAATTAAACTACTACCAAACATTGACGACATTGTAGTGGATTACACAAATGCGTTAACTTGGTTATACGATCTTCACGCACCATTAAAAACAAGGATCATGAAGGAATTACCAGCTCCCTGGATCACCAGTAATGTGCAGCTTATGATGCGTTTACGCGACACCGCTCTTAAAAGGTACTGGCGCACAAAGCGTCAAGTACATAGAGATTATTATAAATTATTAAAAAGACAGGTAGATACTGCTCTCTATAATGAAAAAAAGTGCTATTTTGAGCAACACATTAATAATAATATTAAAAATCCAACGCTTTTATGGAAAAATATTAAATCAAAAATACTACCTCAGCAATCACTTGAACTGCCAGCTTATCTGAATGATCCTGATGCTATAAATGCTCATTTTCTCAATGTGCCAGGTAACACTTACATAAGCATATCTAGTCTTACATACTTCGAATTGCATAGGTATGGACCAGCCACATTTAGCTTGAAGCCTGTTGAACCCACGGCAATAGCCAGTATAATAAAAGAGCTTCGGTCTAACGCTGCTGGTACGGACGGACTAACTTTGGATATGATCAACCTGCTCACTCCGCATACTCTTGACATCATAACATTGATGGTGAACAAGTCTATCTGTGATTGCAAGTTTCCCACTAGCTGGAAAACAGCGGTAGTAAGGCCAATTCCGAAAAATCCCAATGTAACTGATTTGAAACAACTAAGACCTATCAGCATTCTGCCATGCCTCTCAAAAATTTTAGAAAAGGTGGTAGCGGAACAGCTCCGTTGCTTTCTAGAATGTAATAGGATATTACCAGAAGCACAATCAGGTTTTAGAAAACATCGCAGTACAACCACGGCTATTCTGGATGTTATGGACTATATACTGGGGGCGCAGGATCGCGGCGAGGGGACCATCCTGGTCTTGCTTGATTTCTCCAGGGCATTTGACTGTCTGAATATTCCCCTCCTCTTATCCAAAATGTCATTCTACGGCTTTGAACCTAACACCGTGAAATGGTTTGACTCCTACTTGAGTAACCGTTCACAGTTCGTGGAACTGAGAATTTCGGATGGAACAGCAACGCAGTCTTGTCTCTCGCATATTAATAGAGGAGTTCCCCAGGGATAAGTGATTGGTCCACTTTTGTTCATATTGTTTAGCGCTGACATTATAGGCAGCATCGAGCACTGCCAATACCATCTGTACGCTGACGATGTACAAGTGTACTACTCTTTTCAGCCCAACGATACACAGACAGCGGTGAAAAAAATCAACCAGGATTTGACGGGTATTTTCGGCTGGGCCCGCCGCAATTCACTTGTGTTAAACCCGAACAAATCTAAATATATGATTTTGGGTTCAAAAAAACAGCGGGAGATCATTTCACGTAGTAATCCGCATATTTGTGTTGATGGCCAGGGTGTCGATCGTGTTCAACTGGCGAGAAATTTCGGCCTAATGATGGATGAGGAGCTACGCTTTGAGAAGCACATTTCAGACGTAGTCAGAAACTGCTTTTACCGACTCAAAGTGTTATACAGGCTTAGAGAGCATCTTGACATATCGCTTCATGAACAGTTGGTGGACTCTTTGGTTTTATCTAGATTCAATTATCTGGATACAGCCTACGGACCAAGACTCCTAGCGAAATCAGCGAATCTCATACAACGAGTGCAGAATGCGTGCGCTCGATTTTGCTACAATATTCCGCCAAGACATCATGTAACATCTTACCTAAATCTACATAATATACTTAGGATGTCATACAGAAGGGAATTACACTTAGCTACTCTACTATTTGGTGTCATCAAAAATGAAACTTCAAGCTACCTATACAATAAAATTGTTTGGATAAGTGAAAATAGTAGATATCCGAAAAGAACTGTATCGTGTCCATTACGTGTACCACCGCACAGGACCACAGCATTTCGTGGTTCTTTTAGATACAATTCTACCAGGTGCTGGAACAATTTGCCACCGCCGATTCGTAATATAAAAAGTGCACAAAACTTTAAAGACAAACTTAAAGCCATGCTTTTACTTAAAAAAAAAACCAGCACATAAATTATTGGATATTC
Organism: Euclidia mi; assembly: GCA_944739405.2. Classification (NCBI taxonomy): domain Eukaryota; kingdom Metazoa; phylum Arthropoda; class Insecta; order Lepidoptera; family Erebidae; genus Euclidia; species Euclidia mi. The sequence continues at coordinate 58,816,323 of OX123184.2, read as the reverse complement.
TATATTATTTATTATTATTACTATTTTATTTATTTTATTTTACTATTATCCTAGTGAGCTTTATTCGATGACACCACAGCCCCTTTTACAGGCCTATTTATTTATTTATACCTACTATTTTGTGGACTATATTTTGACTTATGATTTAATTTAATGATATTTGTTGACATACCAAATAAATAATTACCCTTCCTATTGCATAATTATATTATTCTCATGACATATACCTAATTCATTCTTTACAGCTAACCGTTGATATTCATTTCGTTGACATATTCATTTTTATTCTTGTTGACATAACTAATTTTAAATAATCATAATTATATTAATTCATATAACTAATTTTTAATAATCAAACTGCTAAGATTTGGAAGCCTACTAGCTCCAAGGGGCCTCAGTTGAAAAACAGCGCTGCAAATGCAATTGTATTTGCAGCATAATGCTGAACTGTGGCCTTTTTGCCACACAATATTATGCCGAGCCTATCCAATACATACATTATTTGCCTTCGAAATCCTCTGCATTCCTTTCCTCTTCTTACTTATTTTAAGTGTTCTTGACGCTGGCGTCATGTGGCTAGTTATTGCGGCGCGGCTCGCGCAGCTCTGAAATTATTTTATATACCTTTTAAAGTTGGCATACTTACATTTAGCTTATTATGTTGCAGTAGCTAAAACAGAGATTATTGTATTTCCTTGGTTCAAAGATGAGGCGTCATATCAGTACATTTATGATTAATTAAGTATGTGTGATCATGATTTAAAGATAAAGACAATTTATTTTGTAAAACATGTGTGTACATTACAAGTTGGTCAGTTCTGAAATGTGAGTGCTAGGTACATGTTTTACCGTTGCGGTGTATATTTATTCATACTAAGACTAAGAATGCATTAATGTCACAAATCTGTAATGTGTATGTACAAATATATGTATGAATGGGTGTATGGTATTGTTATGGACAAACATTTGCGCCTAGCCGCTATAGGTAATACAAGTTTTCACGTACCTCCTCGTTCTTCTCTGTCGGCGGCGCAATGCTATCGCAATTCATTGTTCACTTAATGCATGTAATCTGTGTTCACATTCTATCTTATGGTAACTTAAGGTAATGACATGTCGGAAACCTGTAAACAGTGAATAAAAAAAATTATATATATATATATATATATATATATATATATATATATATATATATATATATATATATATATATATATATATATAATCATAATTAGAAGATTATATTCAGATGATACACAACCTTTGTTTTAAATTACTTATAATAAAAATATCATAGTCATAAGATAAGAAGTGCTTACCTAATGTTCATGGCTCACGTATTGTACCTATAGACCCAACAGGGAATGAATTGTTGTATGCACACTTGTATATGCATGTTGATTACACGTAATCGTATCGTACTCCAGATGTACACAACTACTGTCGCCGTTCATAGATGTTATATTGTTATTATTTGTTATCGATCGCACGAGCGAGCGAGTACGGCGTGCGCGCGTGCTTGTTGCAGCTCTGCGCGAGCGTCACTGGCTCACTGGCTGTGGCTGACCCGCGCGTCGCGTCACAACACAAGTCATGGGCCGAAGCTACATGAGTAGATAATAATTAATAATATAGCCGTGCCTGCGGTGGCGCCAGCCAGCGAGAAATTTGCGCGTCTTACTTCTTTGTTTTTGTCTTTCTTTAGCTTTTTTATTTATTCCTGTAATTATTGTCATAATATTGTGTTGGTGCAAATAAATTCATTCTTATTCTTATTCTTATTCATTATTTACCTATCTGTCCGTCTATTACTACTTTGGGTTACTTGTAATTTTCAGGTTTATCTTAACCCGTGGAGTCTCCTCATGAACCATTCCGTCCATTGACCAAAAACGTTGTGTTTTAATTTACGGCGAATAGTCTAGTCGCTGTGATGGACTTTGTTTGTTAATATTGAAGGATGCCTTAGTTTATGTGAGAATAAATTAAATGTAACGTTTGTTTCCAGAACAAAATTCTCTTCAGCTGTAATAGTCTTTCAGTGATTCGTAACATTTTAACTTAGGATGTTAACAGACATGTGTATCTGTAGATCTGTATGTCTGTCTGAAGCATCGAGCCTTGTCATTGTTTTTGTTCGAAACTTAAAAAGTTAAAGTATAATTGAAATTAACTACAATTTATAAAGATTTATGTCCGGCTAAACTAACAAACTTTAATATTCATTAAGAAAATCTATCAATTGGTCCTTGTAAAATCAATAATTTGTGACGCTTCCTATTTTATGCTTTGTTATAAGGTCGAGTAAGTAAAGTCGAGTGTAAAGGTCTAACCGTTAGCCTCGACTTATACAGACCTGTATGTTCAATTATCGGCAGATTATGTTTCCTGGCCCCGGCGATGGGAGGTGATAACATTGATCTGCATATCTAAGCTATAGTGATAGATGCTTGTACGCGGGACATCGCTCTAGACAAGCCTTTATTACTTTATTAGGTAGTATGTGTTGGTCCATCCTCTTTTAAGTCGAATAAGAAGTAGGTACCTCATTAATGGCCGTTTGTGGTCGTGATATAATGACATGATATGATAACGAAATTCTATGATAAGGATATCGCGATTCTAAATTTATTATTTGCTTACGAACTCAAAAACAACTTTTTTAAATCATTTTGTTCCTCAAAACGGGTGTCCGTTTGTACTGCCACGGTTGTAGCGGTTTAGAGGTCAAATACCTTCTCTTAGTTTGAAAGTCTTGTCTAATAGCCAAACTACTTTTTTAGATATAATAATACACCTAAAATTCTTTTCATGGCCGCCTTATTGCTAAACTCGGTTTAGCATGATATTAATTTGTCAAATCAAAATTAATAATAATATTTTACCACATACACACATCACTATCTAGTCCCAAACTAAGCAGAGCTTGTACTATGGGTACTAGATAATGAAATACATAATAAAATACTTTTTTTTGTAAATACATACATATTATTCATAGAAACACCCAAACAAAGACAAACATCCATGTTCATGCACACAAATGTTTGACTTGAGCGGGAATCGAACCCGCGACCTTCAGCGTAGCAGTCGCTTACACTCCCGCTGTACCAACCGGTCGTCAATTCCTTATCATGGTGGTAATTCTGCGGTGAGACAGCTGGAAGCGTTTGTGTAATAATGTATGAGCGACTACATATGCATATCAAAACTATTTCGTAGCATGTGTTAGTTGATTTTCAATGACGGCACATTTCTTCTGGTTGGTTCGTATCTTGCGCCTAATTGAAGAATGATTGCTTTGGAGAAGGGTTCTTTCAAAGATTGATTGTGGCTGTGCCATTTTGCGCCATTAGGAGCATGTAACTTCAGAATTTGTATTTTGCCTGATGACTGATGGTGATGATACAATATAAAATAATACATCTAAAGTAGGAACTAGCTGACTTCAGTTTTAGCTATGCTGAAGTAAAATTACTAACATTCATAAGCATACTGCAGATTCTAAGTACCACTGTGGATACAATATATGACGTGTACAATCGTTGTTAGCCTGCTACCAATTAATGGAACAATTCACAGAAATTTTAACTATACAATAAGCTGTTAAACACACTTCAATCCAATTCTATTAAACCCAACAAACAAATCAAAGTTAAACTTGAGAGCTCAATACTCAACTAAGTGTGCTTGTAGAATATCAAAAACGAATGAATTTGTGGAGTCAAAAGTAATGAGTTAGTGAAATATGTGCCCGGTTAACCGATCCTAGTAGATCAACTACCCACAGTAGTTTTATATAGGTAGATATAAAATTTAATGAGTGTGTTACTTGAAATCAGGGCACGGTTTCTTGTGTAACTTAATGTCTAAATAAAAAACGTAAAAGAAAAAGCTAACTGGTAAAGTAATCACGTAATCTTTTAATACTTAGAAAAATTATAATCTGTAATTATATAAAATGACTGACTGACTGACAGACAACACACAGCCAAAATTATTGAGACAAGAAGCTGAACTTTGGTATAGTATGTATCTAAGGGACCGTAGGGTACACTAAGAATGGCTTTTTCTCGATATTCCCACAGGCTAGTGCAGAAACAGATTAAAAATCAATGTGCGTAGCTGCAGGTAGTTTTTACTAGTTCTGTATATCTGTATTAAAATATAAAAAATGTTAAAGTAAAGGTCATAACTGTGGATGGATCATGACAAATTTGAGAGCTACTTGTTTCTGTATAAATAATTTAAATATACATAAGTAGATGTCGTATGTTTATAACTAGACTTTTATTACAAAATGCCACAGGAAAGAGAAATAATATACAAATTTTACAGTCACAAATTTAGGTACGGCAATAGGCTCGCCCCCTATTACGTGGGACTAAAATAAATCTGGCGAAAAGTGGGTGTAGCAATATACCCCTGCCTACCTCTTCGGGGATATAGGCGTGTGACTATGTATGTATGTATGTATGTAAATTTAGCATCGAAGAAATATCAGACATTAAATGAAGTCACTCATTGAATATTAAACTATATCCTTAAACCACCGCAACAACTGTCTAAAGTATGTAATATAGACAAGTATACACTTGTAGTGAGGCAACATTTGTCACTGATATCTATATTATTAAATTTCAAGTGAAGTCTCTTCCGTATCGCAATATGACGTTAGCTTTGTCATACTAAGAGGAGGGCGGATTCAAACATTGTTTGCAATTGAATAATAGTTTTTACGTATTAGATCTACTAATACGTAAAAACTATTTACTAGATAATTCTAAATAATACCTGCAGTCAGAGTAACTAGTGACCGTTTAGTGGTCGAAACTCAGCAATCTTTTTTTACATATTTATGTATGTATACTTAGACTAGCACATGTTTTTCTTCATAGACGTAACCCAAATCTCAGTCTCTTGGGTCAAGCAGTAGGAAGGTTATGACCTCTACTATTCAGGCGTTTGGACCTACTCACTTACCACGGAATTCAATATTCAAACTATGGATAGATCTGTAGATTTTAGATTCGTTTTTGACATAAGCTCCATAAAAAATATGTCAAACACGATTGTCGAATCTCAAAATCCATGTATTGATTGCATATTGAAAATGGCCGTTATACAACCGTCGCGTCGTGTCCGTCAACATACGGCTGCGGCGCCACGCGAATCGCTCTTAGCATCCCTAGCCTCGAACACGATACGATCACTCAACCTTTCCTTTACGCAACTTTAAGAGGCGCACGTGGCCTTTCACGTTTCAAATGATACGCTGTATTCTAAATCTGAATAGTACCATAATAATTGAAAATAGATAAATGTTTAAATAAGTTTTCTTCTGCAAGATTTGTGTTTTAATGTTTAATACTATTAATCTTATAAATCTGTCAATTTGTAAATAGTTTACAGCATCAAAAGCTACTCTGATTGCGTCCCTCAGAACACACAAGTTTTAGGTTTTTAAATACAGCGGTGATAGCCTTAATAAGTTACGATCCCTAAAAAACTAAGAACTATTTTAAATATTGATCATGGTTCACCAAGATTTCACAGGTAGTAAATAGATTGCTTGATTCTGCCGGAGCATTTAGCTTCATCCCATCAAATATGCCAAGGCGGTTAGTCATGGTCTTCTATCCTTTGTTTAAATATTTACTATCGTAACAGCCATTTTCGGGCGCCTACTACGTAACGAACTTCAATTAAATGTTGGTTGAATTAACTGGCTCGTTTATGCAACTCGAAAAGGATATTTGGTAGAAGAATGGATTCTTCTACCTTACACTTGTTTTGAATATTTGAATGACGTAAATGGCACCACTCTCCGGCACTTTTGAGTGAATTACTCGGCACCTAGCATCGATAAGAACTTTCAAATAGCTGAGAGCTTCAGTATGCTTTCTTACTCTGCAGCTTTTAATGTCATGATTTGGATCATAAAATATAAAGAGATTAAAAAAGAGCGATATTAAATACAGAGCTCGTTTAATGCTTTTTATGTTTTATTATTAGTCGCCAAACACATCGTTTATCGTTCTACTTAGAACAAAACAACCTTTAGCATTGCTTGAAATAACTATCCTGGTATATTCTTGATAGTGGAGGTACTTTAAAGTTTAATGTCAGGTAACAGAAAGCATAAACAAACCATTTTATAGAAAAGGCATTGACACTAAATTTTGACTTCGCCAGTGCGTAATTGATGAAAAACTTTCTACACTATAACGCTAACGTAGAACGCGAGTCGTTGTCGCTTAGAGCCCGATCAAGTCCCTAAACCTCTACGGGAAGTACAATTGCAAGTGGTTACGACTAACAAGCGCTGTGTTGTTCTAGTTTTACCATCGCTAGCGTTGCATAAAAGGAAAACTGAAGCGGCTCTCCCAGTTTATGCTTTTAAAAAATACAAATCATCATCGATAGAACCATAATGCCACTTTCAAAGATGCACCGTATGTTGTAATAGACCTATTATTCTCTGTTATTATGTACTACGCTGACCACTTTTAACTAGGTAATCATTTTGATAACATGATAACATTAGAATTAAGGCCTTAAATTATAGCCTCTCAATTTAGAAACCATTTACATCTAATATGCATGTAGCAATTAAATCAGGCCCAAGGTAATGTAATCATATCTTCAAAATTATATTATTGATTTGTTCTACTTCAAACTAGTTCAATTAGGGAAACAATTAATTCACGTACTGAATATGAAGTAACTACAGCAAAAGTTCCTAAAGATCACGTTACGAACTGCCCGTGAGCAGTCGATACAAATTGAAACATCATTGTTCTGCTAGTAATTGTAATATAAATATAAATAGTATTAATTATGGACTTGGTTGGTTTTGAAAGGTGCCATTGATATAACAAGAGTAAAATCAAACCGTCAGTACTGCGAAGTGTAACTAATTAGCTCATCGATAATTAAATAAAGATATGTCACCGGGTTTAATCCGGCTCTGTACCGTAGATATTTGTATTTCAACTGGTATATTAATACGAGAGTTGCACCTGAGCCGAGGCGCGTGTTGACGGTAAATTAATCTATAGTTGGCGTCATATGCCGTTCACAAGTACGCGACTTAGGGCCCTCACCCGTGAGATATGACATCTAGTCACGTGACAACTTTGAAGGTGAAAATTTGACTCGACTCTGTTTTGTTTTTGGCAGTGGCTTGCGCTTTGAAAATACGGATACTGCATGCAAAACACCATTGTGCGCTAGTTTATGTAGCGACTGATAACGTTATATCCAAATACTTACTTTACTACCCTAACTCATGATCGTTGAGTTTGAAAGTCTTATGACAAATGAAACAATAATCAAAATGGAAAGCCGTGAAAACTTTTGTTATTGTCATTGCTACGGTGTCTTACGATGAATCATTGCAGATAATACGAACAACGCTTTAGACAGCTTTAATGCTCTATTACAACATGCAGTCTTTAATATATACGGTAGCTGCTCATAAATGAGATAAGTATAATAATATTCATTTATTAATTTTGGAGCAAGCGTGTCCTAGAGTGGAGACCAGGCCTCGGCAACCGTAAGGTAGGGCGGCCCCCGACTAGGTGGACCGACGACCTGATAAAGGTGGCTGGGACAGACTGGATGCAGAAGGCTGAGGACCATGTACTGTGGCGCGTGTTGGAAGAGGCCTATGTCCAGCAGAGGACTGCGATAGGCTGATTGATTGATGTACAATATATCATATATCTACTTACCTTTTTGAGTTAAAAAGATTTCAATTACTTATTTTGCTGGATATTTATAAGCCTCCGATTTTAGATAGGTACCTCTTACAATGTATTGAAGAACATTCTGATATTTTTAGTGTGAATAAGTTTACGTCGAACGACGATGAATGGATACTGAAAAGTTTCTGAAATAGGAATGAAAGATGTTCATATAAAAGTTATATAAAACGATAGTCAAGCGAGAATCTCAATGGCGAAAATGGAAACATCCCAAAGTTATAAAACATTTTCTAAATGTACGACCATCATTTACATACATCTGTAAAATATTGAATAGCTATATTGTCATTTACAAGATGTTCAACTTTATTATAACTGGAATATATAACTTCATCTTTGATTTCCTTATTCTGAAATAACAGAGGTAAGGAATAAAAAATAGTAATAAAATTGTAACCTGAGTAAAGCCAGACCAAAATCGCAACAATTTATGAGAACGATTCCACTATCCTTGCCGTTTATTTCTAGAGCTTTCTATTTAATTGAATACAAAAGTTAAACGCCCAGAATTACTTTATTCTCGGACGAATATTTGCTAGGTCCATTTTCTCTGAAAGTAAGCATTTACAGGCAGCATTTTCCATTCTTAATTAATTGTAAATTACGTGAGGATAGCCGGGTTAATTTGTTAATTTTGGTATTAAATAATCTCTGGTTGCAATTAATTGTGGAAAGATCTGATTGTTGGATTACTCCAATTGAATATTGCCCAAAATAATTTTACGAACAGTTATTATAATTGTCTATTTCAATTAGGACTTACATAACCATTTAATATTTGTGAGATTGTGTAGATGCCTTTTGCGATTCAGTCGTGTATAGAGGTGTACAGTCACGAGTAATAATATATATACTAGAGGACGCCAGCAGCTACGCCTGCATTGTTTTTAAATTTACCCGTTTTGACCGATCCCGTGGGAATTTCGGGAAATTCCTTCTTAGTGCACCTTAACGGTCCCCAAGGAAGATACATGCCAAATTTCAGCTTCCTGCCCCCAATATTTTAGTTAGTTAGTTTCGGCTGTAGCGTGTCTGTCAGTCAGTCAGTAACGCAAGGATTTTATATATTAAGATAACGGAATGGTCATCAGTACAGAACGTCGATTGACTACGAAACGGAAGTGCGAACGTGGCGCGCTTCGACAGAGTCTAGTGACGTTCGCTAGAGTTGAAGAGGGGGGATGACGGTTGACGTTCAACGGAGCAATGACAACTATCACTTCTCTTGGAGACTCCGGGCGGGCAACAAGTACCTAGAAACTGTCACTCGTTTCGTGTTCAGTAATAGTCAGTTTTGTTAAATTTGATTTGGTGTGAACTAATAAACAAACTATGATGTGAAATGTTGATACCGACCAAGAATCAAGCAATCTGCCGTCATTAGAAGTGGCATCATGGACCAGCGCGACCACAAGGCGCGAGCGAGGGCGACTGCTAACACTGCTATGTTGGTGAGCGTACTTTGTCAGATTTTTTTTAATTTGGTACTACCAATTTTGTTTAGTGGCAGTTGTAGTAAAACATTACGCGTTTAACCTTGAAAATGTCATAATCGTTGTGTTGATATCGCCATCACATCGTGCCGGGTGTTGTAGGTTCGATTCCTACATGAGACAGTGAGTTGTAGAACCGTTTGACTATTAAGGTGTCGTGGTTCCCATGGCATGATCTCATTCATAATCTTCTTTTTAATGGCTTAAAGAAGAAAGACAAAAAAAATGTGGGTAGTGATGATTTAATTGTGACCTTTGCCGTATTTTAAGTTAGCGTATGGTTGTCTAACTACCACAGTGATCTAGCTATAGCGTAGATAGCGAACGGAGGTTTTGAGTTTGATACGCCAGTTAAAAAGAAAGCCATTGGTCATTTTATTTCTTCATGCGAGGGTGGCTCGCACTCACGAACCTTGTGATCATATTATGCTTGCAAATAGATTATCTTGTCTCGGTCTTACTTTATGGACTGTAATAGTAACAAGAGTGAGCGTACAGGCCGACTTGCATTATTCCAAGCAAGTGCGTTTGAGTCAAACGTGCTAGTTATTGTTCTAGTGCAGTTGTAATATTGGTTTTAGAACCAACACTCAGCTTTGGTTGGTTTTCTACTAAATCTACATCAATAACTCCGGTCTAGACTGTCCTTCGCAGGGCAGCGGCGGCTAAAGTTGGTAAACTAATCGAATCGTACATACTAAGTTCATAGTGTAAGACTATGCGGAGCTATTGCTTCTGACTGTGCCTTTTTTTTGTAGAACAGCTTGTAGCTTTTATTTCTTAAATAGACCTGTGAACTGTAGTGCTGTCCAGACTAGTGCGGTTGGTTGGTTAGTGTAACCTGACCATAGTCAAAAGATATTACTAGCGCCATTACTTTATCGACTCGTGGTGTTGATAATACGTAACGGTTTTCATTTAAACGTGATCAGAGGCTAAGTAAAAAGTAACACTGTTACTCGTTGTAATTCTGAGTTGTACAGACGATGCAACACCAAGTTGCAATTACACCTTTTTTTTTTTTTTGGTATCGGGTTGGAAAATCCTCCTGGAGTCCCTCCGCCCCGGGGGGGAAGGACGAAGGGGACTGTCAGACTTTTACTGACTAAAAACCAACCCGTGCTCCTCATGTACCCATGTGTCGGAGGGTAGGGTTTCACCAAAGCATTCCTCGCTACCCCCCGACGGGTATTGGCCCGCCAGATGATCAGGCGGGCCCCGAACGAAACCCCCTTGGCGGCGGATGAAGGTGTTGGGCTCCGCCGCCAAAACACCCAGCGGCCGCAGAGGATAGGGAGGACGGCAACGCAACACCGCATCTCCTCTTCCTCTGCGGCCCCACCGCGACGCAACGATGGTGCACCCCCATTTGGTCGCGGGAGACAGGGCGCGGGGCAACGCAACACCCACACGCCTCTCCTCCCGCGACCGCACCCGACTGCGAGGGACAGACAGAACTGTCCCCCGCACCCGCACCATGGGACGCATCCTACGCAGGCCTCTACCAAGCCCACGTGGAGCGTCCCCTCCCGGGATCCCGCTTAGCTTCACCGTGGGTGGCTTCTAACCCGCGGTTACTGAGCCCCCCCACCACGACAAGGTGGAGATCCCACGGGGGGGAAGTTGCAATTACACCTGCTTCTTTGTGTGCATACATTTTTAACATGGCACATTAAAATGTTTCTTACTCTGATTATTAGATGGCACCACTAGTAAAATTAAATTCAATTTTAAGATTTACGCGTAACAATTAGCTACTGTGTTTTTTGAAATTCGTGTGATACGCTGGGAATATTTATCAAGTGCCCCGAGTTCTCTGGCCAATTCCAAGTTATGCTTAGGACGTTTAAGAGTGATAGTGTTTCTAGTAGAAGCTGTTAAACTCGATTATCAAACTTAGAAGAAAATGATTGAGTTATCATCGTAGTGCCTTACGATAATCATATAATAGACCAGGGGGAAATTTAAACACCAACGTTATGGTACACTCACTTTCACTTTATTTCTCTGTAGGTGCTTGTGCTTGTGCTTCATGGAGAGCCTGAGACACCGGCATTTGAAGTTCTTCGGACACCTGGTCAGACCATCTTTTCGGGCTTCGTCCTCTCTGTCGCTTGCCATCCACTTTGCCAGTTATGATGAGCTTTTCAAGGTTATCTGTGCCTCGGCGCGCTATGTGGCCGAAGTATTGCAATATCCTGTGGAGGCAGACAGTCGAAAGCCGTTGTTGTTTGTCTAGCTTGAGCTCTTTATAATAAAATAACAAATATAACTTAGTAAAACAAAACACTATATATTCCATTAGGCTCTTATCCGAAACAATTCATCTTTAATATCTGTCTCGACTGAAACCTCATATGTATGTCGATCAATCATCTAAACTAAGATATTAAGGCCTCATCCATATCCTTAATACCTGTCTCGACTGAGACCTCCTTCATATTCTCAGTCAAGCCACTTAAATTAAGATATTTAGGCCTCATACATATCCCTAATACCTGTCTCGACTGAGACCTCCTTCATATTCTCAGTCAAGGCACTTAAATTTAAGATATTAAGGCCTCATACATATCCTTAATACCTGTCTCGACTGAGACCTCATACATATTCTCAGCCAAGCCACTTAAATTAAGATATTAAGGCCTCATACATATCCTTAATACCTGTCTCGACTGAGACCTCCTTCATATTCTCAGCCAAGCCACTTAAATTAAGATATTAAGGCCTCATACATATCCTTAATATCTGTCTTGACCGAGACCTCTGACACATCCTTGGTCAAGCCCTTCGCAGTAAGACATTAAGGCCACAACTCAACCTAAACATCTAGTCTCATCTCAGTAGTAACTGAAACAGATAACATAGCCATTAGTATAAGGTATTTACAAATTACTCACGTCCCCTTGAAACTTATTCATAATTCAACTCTTACTGTTCAGCTTAGCTGAACCATGACAAGACTGCTTAATTATTCCGAATCATCAATATCATCAGTATTCGACACACTTGAATCTGAATCCGTTCTGTTAAACACTACCCAAGGGTGAATCTTGTCTACTGAAAAGATACCACAAAATTATCTCATGTCCTTTCTAGATAGTGGTATGTCTTCAGTTACATACCGATCATTATATAGAACCTCGAATTTAAAAATCCAAGAATAAACTTAGGAGAGAAACTTGCTAATCCTACAAACTGTTTAACCTTGTGCTGGTCTATCGCAACAGGGAATTGGTCTACTGCATCCATTTTCTTTCTACCGGGCTTAACTCCAGATTCACTGATCTCAAACCCTAAATAGTCAGTAGACTATTCAATACGATTGGGGACGCATAATTTGAAAAAGATTCTCGGATGATACCAGAGTCGGTTAATTGGGTTTTATAGTAAGACTAGAGGACGCCAGCAGCTACGCCTGCATTTTTTTTAATTTACCCGTTTTGGCCGATCCCGTGGGATTTTCGGGAAATCCCTTCTTAGTGCACCCCTACGGTCCCCAAGGAACATACATGCCTAATTTCAGCTTCCTGCGCCCAATAGTTTCGGCTGTAGCGTGTCTGTCAGTCAGTCAGTAACGCAAGGATTTTATATATTAAGATGTAATATTGTCATCTAGGTGCACGATTTGACCTTCGATTCGGGTGTTACGTACTATCCGGACAGCTTTCTATCCTACAGACAGTCATTGTCTGTACTCCAATCAATGGAACTGCCCGGGTTAATAAATATTCTTTTGTTAATTCAAATATAGATTCAGGACCCTTAATCAATTCTACCGTGACCAATATTTACTTCTAATACGCATTGAAGAATTTCATAAGTACTGGTTATTTGCGTTTTGACATAAATTAGGTCTGATAAGAAGATCGCCCGGATAATTTGGCTAGTATCGTACACTATATGAACTGGGGTGTATACACGTAGTTGTAGACAAAGAGTTTATTAACGTACATATATTAGTATTGCTTCTACGTTTGAAGTAATTTTAAGTTGGTTATTAATTGTCTTAATTACCACAACATGCTCCTGCTCTGTAAACATTTGTCCAAGCAAAAAGGCACTTGTAATAAATTATCAGGAACAATAAAAGTTTCTACGACAGCTTTGGCCTTACCTACCTGTATTTCTACACTACATTCACCATTGGCATTTAGCATTGGCTACCAAAATCTACGAAACAATCTTAATCCTGTCAATTTAATTTGCCGTCTTAAAATATTTTAAATTACTGTCAGGTTCCTTTTTAAATTCTTAAAACGGTTTTATTGTCTTTCTACGCTGTTGGAACAATTATCAGTTAAATGTCCTAATTTATGGCAGTTGTCACAACGCTTTATTGGGAGTTTGCACTTAGAGAACAGATGACCCTCTTCGCCGCAATTATAACATTTGATAAACGTATATCCCTTATTTCTATTGGGAATTTCGTTCTGATGTATCCTACTACTGTGCGGCTGTTTGTTGCCAATGCTGCCTGTTTTCAAATAAAGATTTGTATCAAATTTGTTTGTGACTCTAATATTCCTCAAATAGACTAATAATGTATCTGGTTCCGTAAACTGAGCCGCCTCTGCGCTAGTCCTTACGGACCTGTCTTCGATGCCAAATAAAATGCAGTCTATTGCATTTTTATCATATACCTTGCAACGATTCATAACATGACTTTCTGATAGAAATAGTCTTCTAAGGACTCGCCAAATCTAGCCTTACAGGCAAACATCTCTGTCAACAGCTGACCATAATTCTAGTCACTTGGGAATGCTAGTTTCAATTTATTTTGCCATTCAGCCCTTGAAAACAGAAGACTAGGTAAACCCTGATACCATTTCTGAGCTAATCCGGCTAATTTTGGTAGGGCATAATGTATAATCTGCCTTTCAGTCCAATTATAAATTTGGGCACATTCATTTACCTTACCTATCCATGTTTCTACGGTTTGGTTTCTTTTACTAGGATCAAACTCTGGTATCACATTCAAAACCGGATAACGCTCGCTACCACCTTCCATTTTCATGATCTGCATAAACTCTTTAAAAGCCAAAACTAAGATATTAGCATTCGTGTCTTCATCTTTCTTACTGTCAAAAGTGTAACTCACTTTTAAAGCATCTGCAGGTTCACCTGGGCAGCGATTGCTCGTGGAGGCCTGATGCTCTCGATTTTTCGATGTCGCTTCGTCGTACATCGGGTGGCTCTCACACAACCCGTCGCGGTCACGTGTTGCATCACGCGCACCAGGAACAACAGGGCTTCGAGATGTCAGGTGTACACTCGCAGCATGATGGCCACGAGCCACGCTGCGGCTGCCAGCTACGTTACGGCAACGAGCCGAGCTACCGCTTCGAGCCACGCTGCGGCTACGAGCCACGCGACGGTCACAAACCACGTGACGGTCACAAGCCACGCTGCGGTCACGAGCCACGCTATGGCTGGGTGCCACGCTGCGGTCACGAGCCACGCTTAGGGCCAGCGACACCTCGCGATGCCTTGGAACCACCGATCGCGATGGTTCGCAACTTTGCCGCATATCGCGTACACGCGACGCCTTGCGGCGTTGCGACGCATCGAAGCCACGGGATGCAGCGCGGCCACGTGACCTGCCACGCCCTCGCGTCTCGCCATGCGATGTTGCGGCGCATCGTATCGATGGTTTATTTTGCGCCGTCGAGACACAGGAGACTCTGAGTCACTTTGTGACGACTCAGAATACTCAGATGACAGCCTCGTGCGCTGCATTGACTTCCTTTTGCGTTCCATTATGTCTGAAACTGATATAAATTACAAAAAGTGGGTGTCCTAAATCAAAGTGACTATCTTTGAGGTATCAATTATTATGCTTAAATACAACCAAAAGAGAATAAAAGCTAGATAAGCAAGTACTTAACATATTCACCACCAGCAATACAAAAAAAAAGTCATAGTATTTGCTGTGAAATTGATTCAGAATTTCAAATTGACGAAATACTTTCAAATTTGAACCATTTCTGTTCGTTATATATATCAACAGTCATTTGAAAGGTATCTTAAGGCGCTGTCCTAAGCGACTGTTTTGGTAAATGAGGGGGTGAAGCAGGGGAGGTGAAGGGAGCTTAGCTCCGTCTACTGCGGGGCGCCCCCCTTCATTCTCGTCGCGTGCGGCCGTATTCTGGCGACATCCGTATTCCAATATTTCAAAATCGCAAGCAAAACGTTTTAGCATATTGAATTGAGATACTGATATTAAAATTTATATTACATACATCAATCTGTTTGTACAATATAGGCATAGCGCAATTTTTGTTCTCAGTGCAGCCATGAGCAAAACTGGTTTACATTAGACGTTATAGGTATTAAATGTTGACGAAAGTAGGTAAATACCTACGTGCCGTAAGATGATAAAAATAATTAAGTCAGTTCCATGTATGGAGAGGCCATTATTATGTTTGTTTTGTTTTTGTATAAAAATAGTGAAGCAGTTCATAGAATACCTACATCTAATTCCATTCCTGCCAGTTTTCAAATCTGTTTTGCAATAAATTGGCTGTGACATACGGACGGATAGACAGACAGACATTGCGAATCTATAAGGGTTCCGTTTTTACAATTTTTGGCTACGGTACCCTAAAAAACACAATACTGCTCTACTAAGCGCAAAAGCCGTATCTATACTAAAGCGAGTTACGAGATAATTGAAGTTTAGTAAAAGTTGATTTCTTTTATTTATTTATGGATGTTTATTGTTATTATAGGTATAATTATTACGGCAAAGGTTTCGAAATACGTCGCCGTTTTTAGGGGTTGTGAGTGATTGGAGAGGGAGCAGGGGAGGTCTTAAAACCCCCTTCACCATTTTCACTTGCCGGAAACACTTGGTTTCCTCTGAAAAAAAAAATCTGCAAACATCGGTGTGTATGGCACTGCCAACTTCCACATTCATGACACTAGTTTTATAAACTAAGGTTGTCGGAGCCCTGCGAAGGGCTCCTATTTTCGGATTAAGGGTCTAAAGAGAATCTAACATAACCTATTTATTCACTTATTATAGTCGCACCTAACCCAAGGCACTCGAAAGCAATGACGCACAAATTTGACATTAGCTGTCAATATGATCATTCCAAGATGGCAGTTTTGCGTTTCGTTTCACGTTTTTCACATAAAACCTAAAAATTACATTTGTAAAACTGTACTAAAGTATAAAAACTATGTTCCGTTTTGCATAACTGCCGAAGTATTTATGAAATTTTGGAAATTGTTTAAAAATATTTAGACGCAACTCCGGCAGCCAAAATTACTTTTAGGGGATTAAAACGAACTACCTTAAGCCCCCTACACTACCAACCCAGCCCATTATTATTTTTCAAAATAGATGAAACATCAAAAATATATGTGGATATACCTTATTCATGAGATACTGCTATGTCGCTTAGAAAATTATAGAATTAGAATTTGAGTTACTGCTTTTTCGTTAGCTCTCGTCATACGTTTGTATGGAAAATATAAAAAAATTCTTTCGCCTCAAATATGTGTTGTTTCAAAGAAAATAAATATTAAAAGATATTTATTTATATTCATTTATAATTTATTAACGAAATGCAGAGTTTACAGCTCATCAAAAGTTAGCTGTCTGCTACAACCCGGCAGGTTTTCTTTATTCTCATCGAATGTTAAAGGCAGTGTGTGAGGTGATAAGGCTTCAATACTTATTATTTGCAATAGTTTTATTTACTTTCCTTTTACGGCTTGGTATTGTAGAAATTTCAAGCACTGATGAAACATTTTCCTCTCCGTGATCTCGCAATGCCATCCCTTGAGCTTGACGAGAATCAACAATTTCAGGCAACTGCCAATTCATATAAAACGCCACAAGCTTCTCCCAGAAAACATCATTTCTTTCTATAATTTCTATTTTTAGTGGTATACTTTCGCCACTCCACACAGCAAATAAACACTTTTGTTTGCGTGTAACGTGGCGTTGCCCCTGAATTTGGTAATAACAATTACAATATTTGTTTAGACTAGTAGTTTTATCATGTTTCCATATTTGTATTTTATTTGCTCTTATACTATTCTCCAGGCCATTCTTATAGGCAACTTTAGAACATTAAATTGCCACAATCGTGTTTGGACCTATTAATCCATCTGGCGTGGCACCAATAATCAAATAATCCACAAGGCTCGATTGTTACGTTTTCTTGCTTCGTCAGTTGTTGCATAGCCAGTTGTTCATTTTAGATTCCATGCGCAACTGATTTTACATTGCAAATATTTTATTTGTACAAAATATTTTTTACTAAGTTGGCTTTACTGCTGTTATCTCTTCTTTTTACCACTATACAAAAATTTCAATCTGTCAACATATTCTTACGCAATTCGAACCAGTCACTGCTATCCCTCTTGTAATTTTTGCTTATCACTACGGAATTTGAGTCAAATTTGTAAAAAAAATTGTTTGGCATTTCTTGGCTAGCTCTTGAACAGATCGTGTTAGGAATGACTGAAGTCAAATGTGTGTGAGACGTTGCAGAACTGTTATCTTTAACTTCACTGTAATTACAATAATGATAATTAGTTACGTACTTTATTTATTTATTTGAATAACATGGAAGACTTACAGCTAAGCAATCAAAACAAAAAGAGTAGTAAAGAAATCAGTAAGCCAATTACAAGTCCTCACGTATAAAACATTTCTTAAATACTAGCTGACCCAGCGAACTCCGTATCGCCTTTTTAAGAGTTTTTATTGAATTCCCTTTTTTCCAAGCCCCTTTTCTAAAGTTACCATTGACTTAGCGCTTAATCTCTTATCATTCCAGGGTCTATAAATGATGCAAATCAAACATAGATTTTTATATAATATTGAATTGCCCATTCCTTAAAATATCGGCGACGATACCCATATCGACTGTAAAAAAATCCCGTCCGCCATCTTTGATTTCCTATCCGCCATCTTTGATCACGAAATAGATGTTGTATTTGGATTCACCATCCCTTTAATCATCAGAGACGATACCCATATTGATTTTTTTAATTCTCCCCATCCGCCATTTTTTATTTCACATCCGCCATCTTGAATCACGAAATAGATGTTGTATTTGGATTCCCCATCCCTTTAAACATCGGAGACGATACCAATATTGTTTTTTTAAATTTTCCCATCCACCATCTTTGATTACCCATCCGCCATCTTTGATCACGAAATAGACGTTGTATTTCGAATCTCCCCCCTTTAAAATATCGAAGGCGATACCCATATTGATATTTAAAATTTTCTCATCCGCCATCTTTAATTTCCCGTCCGCCATCTTGGATCACTAATTAAATTTCATATTATTAATCGTCGTCCCGAAAATTTCGAAAATGATTCCCATGTAGGTTGTATCCTATTCGTTTAGCCTTTTTGTGCCTTTGACCCAACCCTCCCCCTTCTCGTTTGACCACTTTATTATTTTTGTCTGGCCCCTAAAAGTTGTGGCGTAATTTTATATAGCCTATAGCCTTTTGGAATAATTGGGCTATCATAGGCAATAACAATTTTTAAAATCCGACTGCTAGTTCCTGAGATTAGCCGACATTATGTTTTAGCCTTTTTAGCCTTTTGCCCGGCCCCAAAGGGTCGAAGCGTTATGTTATATAGCCTATAGCCTTCCGGAATAACTGGGCTATCGTATACAAAAAGAATTTTTCAGATCCGACCGGTAGTTCCTGAGATTAGCGCGTTCAAACAAACAAACAAACAAACAAACAAACAAACAAACAAACAAACAAACAAACAAACTCTTCCGCTTTATTATATTAGTATAGATAAAAAGTGAACAAACTCATAACATAACACTGCAATAATAATATCAGAGTGTCACCTATTTCTATACTTAAACATTAACAGTACATTGATATTACATTTTCTTTTAACATAATTTATGTTTTTATCAATTGAAAAAGTCAAGAGCCAAGCGCCAAGTCGCGTCGTTTATTATAAAAAAATACTATATCTTGTGTTATAGCAAACAGAAAAGTTACCTTCTTACTTATAAATGATTGATTTTAGAAATTAAAAAGATATTAGATGTACTGAGACATACCTAATAGTTTATGAATAATCAAAGTTTTACCCGATGTACCTAAAAAGGTTTATGTTCAAAACACAATAATACAACATTCGTTACCGCTTGTGTGCGGATTGCGGAGCGCCATATTAGCGCTGTCATCATTATTGTTCGCCGTGGCGGCATCTTAGCGCTCCAGGCGCTCTGACAAGCTAATGAATTTGAAATATAGGTACATAAAATTATTCGATTTTATGTTATTACTCTTTCAAAAATTGAAAACTGTGGCAGCTATGTATTGTGAGAATAATAAATATATTTATATTATGCATAATCGATAATATATAAGTAACATAGTTAGTCATAAAAGACTCTTATGAAAATAATTTGTGTAAAAATGTTACATCTTTCATAATCACACAATTGGCCATGGATGAATTTCTATTTTATTACGACGCTTTCTTGTACAAATCCTTCGTAGAACTTCATTTCTCTAATTGTCCATATTTTATTCTGCTAATTATATATTTATAAGCACAGAAACAATAACACATTAAACGCAACAAAAGTAAAAACTTAGGTCCTAATTATATGTGCCCATAGTTACATGAAAAGCCTATTTGATTCAAAGTATTCAGTCTATAACATAAAATTACAAACTCAAATCGGCGTATTATAATAACAAACAGGTTTACGTAAAATTTCGTGCAGCGGAGACGCAAGCGACATGACCTATCTCTCACAGGGCTCATAGCCGAATGATGAGGTCTGGGCGGGGCGTAAACTAGCAACTGACACTCAGTACACCGCTTATGCTAATAAGGTTTAAATTGCTGAAGCGTTTGATATTGATGGGATCTACCGAGCGTCAAAATCATAGACGTTTGGCAGATTTTATTTAATTTTACAAAATATACACGTATAATATGAAAATAAATAGGGTAATTCTTTAGTTCATTAGATTACCTACAATATTATCAAAAAAAATATGACAGCTTACGATCAAAATATTGCAAACAGTGAGACGAAAGATTATTTTCTGCCTCAATTTTGTGATTTTTTTACCGTGATTCTATTTAACGTACATGAAAAATTCTTTCAAAAGTCTTTTGTTCAGACTTTTGACTTTAAGCTCTAATTTTTGCTAGTTTGTAATATGTACCGTTATGGCTAGATGCGCGACGAAAAATTAGGTGTTTCACGGCTTCTGAGGTATAACAGCGCCTTAACATCAATATTATATTGTCTGTACATAAAATGAGTATTTTATAGTACTTATAAAAAGAAAATAAGATAATTTACGAAGGTAGCTCAATTTTTTTTTCTTTGTGGCAACTGATACGTAATAAATCATATCACTTAGTAATGTTATAATCCGTTTGTTCTGTATCTTATTACCAAGAAAATAAAAAAAACAGTGTTTTGCTTAGCCAATATTATGTAGTAATGATTTAATATTATCAGCTAAAAAGAATACTAAGATGAATAATTATAGCATATTAGTTCATTTCATCACAAATACCTTTTGCGGGCGTGCAATCCTTCACCAAGAGCGATTATGATCGCAATCTCAATTAATCCCATTTACTGATCTATAATAGACCAGGGGGAAATTTAAACACCAACGTTACGCTACACTCACTTTCACTTTATTTCTCTGTAGGTACACAGTTATTACACTTTAAATACTTCACTACTTTACACTCCAACGGTTAGAACTCAACTGTCCTGAGCACTCATGCCACTTCCCACCACGTGGTCTTAAACCGGAAGGGACGTATTTTACACTGACGAAACATAACCGGAAGTGGTGTGAGCGCTCTTAAGATACAATATTGGCAACGGTTACAATTATTATGTATATATGTACCCTATATTATTTTTATATAATTATTAACTATTTAGTATCAGGTATATAATATTATATATATAAATAACACCGGAAGCAGCGTATAACACTATAATATACGAGTTATTCCTAACAATCAGTTTCAGAGATTTTTATTTTCATTTAGATCTAGGTTAGAGTTGATTTTATGCTTAGCCTTATTCTCATTAAATGGGTACTTTGTTAGTCGTTGTTGTGATAATTTTGTGGTACCCACGTTACCTTCAGTGTAGATTTGCATAAACTGGATAAGCCGTTTGTGCGGCTGCATGTTTAGCCATGCATTGCCATTGGTTGGACCGGTAGAGTATCTCTCTGGTTAGCTTAGTTTACCCTTGAGCTTTTGTGTTAGTCATAGTAAACATGACAGCCGTTAGTGCAATTGTCATAGTATCACAAACGTTGTCCATCGTCTTGAACGCGAAAGGTCCGTTGCTGTATCGCTAAAGATAAAGATAGGATAAGCTTCGTATTTAGACTATCCATGACAAAATTATAAAGCTATAAGGACTGGTTGGATACGTAAGATTTTCTTATAGTCTGCTATGTGATAAGAAAAACCAAAGCAACATGTTCAACAAACCTAGTTTAAGATTACTTTGTTACGCTCGAAATGATTATTTGGGTGGTGTTGTGTAACCGGATGGAGGTTGCATAGCGTGATGTTGAAGACCCGATGGATGTCAGAGTATGAGCAATGCAATATTTTAGTTTCCTATTATTTTAACGGGTATGCTTGTTGTTCAACATGTCAGTTCCGAGAGAAAGACTTAGTTGTAATTTTCATTAAAACCTGTAATGATTTTGATGAGAGTAGCTTTATTCCCCACCGACTTGGGTCAGGAATAGCCGAGCGACTAGAATGAGTGTTGTGCGATAATTTTCTTTTATACCTAGAGCCAAGTACATTAAAGTGTGGTCGTTGATCGCAATCACGGATACCCTGCTACTCAAGTAGCTCTCATTTGATTTTTTATCGCTAAAATCTTCTACCTCTGATTTCTGTGTCATATGACAAGAGCGTGTTGCGAGAACCTGAAAGTACTCGTGGACTGTCGATTGGTTATCTTAGAACTGTAGTCGTTGCCTCTACGTAGCCAAAGGAAATCAGTTTGTCCGACAGTAGCTTATCGGTTCTCGCCATGTTCGCATTTGGTTTTAGTTCTTGTCAGTGGTCAAATCCAGTTTTGACATAGCTCATTGAGAGTATGGACGGGAGTTACGTTCTGTGCAGTTGTGAAATTGTAAACGAATTTAATAATCGCTTAAAATTTACGAAGTGCGGACGTTGAATTAGTCTGAAAGATCGGATACTCTAGTTAGTGCGTATACAATGAGACGAATCTTTGAAATACTAATGGAAGATTTATTTCCTTTTTGGGTAATCCTGGTGGCTAGCGCGGCCTGATGGCCGGCGCGGCCTGGTAGCTGTCGCGGCCTGGTGGCCGGTACGGGCTGGTGGCGAGTGTAGCTTGGTGGCCAGCATAGCCTGTGTGGCGCGCGGCCCGTGTGTGGCGCGCAGCCCGTGTGTAGCGCGCGGCTCGTGTGTGGCGCGCGGCCCGTGTGTGGCGTGCGGCCCGTGTGTGGCGCGCGGCACGTGTGTGGCGCGCGGCACGTGTGTGGCGCGCGGCACGTGTGTGGCGCGCGGCACGTGTGTGGCGCACGGCCCGTGTGTGGCGCGCAGCCCGTGTGTGACGCGCGACCCGTGTGTGGAGCACGGCCCGTTTGTGACGCGGGGCCTGTGTGAGGCCTGTATGTGGCTTTGAGGAGCTTGGTAACTGGTATAGCTAAAGCATATCTGGCCGAAACTGGCAATGAAAGTGAAGGTAGTTTATTAAAGGAATTTTGTTAAAAGATGTAGAGTCCAAAGACCTTAGCTTTAATGTTTTGGTTAACTTGGTTTGAAATATCTTAAAGTATAAAGGCCCATATGAGGTCACAGAAGTTCTTTACGATGATCTTTATAATCGCAAAGCCCTTAATTCTAAGCGTAACTGTAAGTACGTACGCACTCGACAGGTTGCGAAAAATGCCTGAAGGTCAAAGTGCAACTGACGAAATTGAGGTAGAACAAAGTAGTTCTGATATTGAAGAAAGTGTTTAAGTTTACATGATGATCGGATCGGACCGTACCAGAGGCTGACGTGTAGCCTTAGCTCGGTAGAAATCGGCGTCTACTAACTTAGTAGTCCGTGAGTAGGCGGTATTGCAGTCAGCTCTGGTGGAGGTCGGAATTCAGTGGCGTTCCCATGTGGGGTTCGCAGAAAGTAGAGTAACTGGAGGTTACTGAGCTATGCATAGCCATGATCACATATAGAGCTTTAATGTTATGGTTAACTTGGTTTGAAATAATATCTTGAGACATACAGCGATAGTGTAATGTCAGTTTTACTTTGAGTTTTCTGATTATTGATTTTGATACTAAAATTTTGTGCCAGAGGATCAGAGCATAACTGACGATCTTAAAGAGAGCAAATTGTGAGTGTTAATACTGACAAGACAGTAGAAAACTAGGCTTGAATGTTGATTGGTTGTGTGATTAAATGTCCGAGGTCGATTTGTAGCCGTAATAGCCGTAAATCAGTACAAATCGGATTCAATACAACTGTGAAGGCAGTTGTCCGTGAGTACACGGTAGGTAAGCAGACGACTCTGATGATTGATTGGCGCAGATAAATGGGTGGCAACCGAGTGACTGGTGTAAGTCCTGGTTTAGTAACTGGAGGTTACTGAATGGGCGCAACCGAGTGGCTGGTTGAGTGCCTGGTTTAGTAACTGGAGGTTACTGAACGGTTATGAATCACATGTAGAGCTTTAGTTATTTGATTTGATTATAACGTGAGTCTATGGTAATTGACTGTATTGTCAGTGATGCGCTGAATCCAGCTCCTATAATAGTCAGGAATGTAATGTAGGAGGTAATTTTGTAGAAATTTTAATTGGAATCCTAACACTGTTTTGATTCAACCCTTACCTGGGTTAAGTCAGGTGTAACCGAGCAATGTGATACTGTGCGTGTAAAATTTTGTTACAGATTAACACACAGGGACGTGTGTCTTGTAGGATGGCCGTATTCGGAATGGTCATCAGTACAGGACGTCGATTGACTACGAAACGGAAGTGCGATGGTGGCGCGCTTCGACAGAGTCTAGTGACGTTCGCTAGAGTTGAAGAGGGGAGATGACGGTTGACGGTCAACGGAGAAACGACAACTATCACTTCTCTTGGAGACTCCGGGCGGGCAACAAGTACCTAGAAACTGTCACTCGTTTCGTGTTCAGTAATACAAATAGTTATATTCAGTTTTGTTAGATTTGATTTGGTGTGAACTTAAAACGAACTGTGATGTGAAGTGTTGATACCGGCCAGGAATCAAGCAATCCGCCATCATATACATTGTCACATTTTCTAAAATATCTTAACTTCCACCATTCGAAAATAATGTTTACGACATTTTTTTTCTAAATTTCCTAACCATCAAACTGTGTCAAAACTGGGTATACATTGGTTTTACAATAATATAAACGTAATAAAATCAGAAATAAGTTTATACTTCTAATGTCATTTTTAAGTATCTATGACAATTTCTTTAACATGTATACATGTAATAGAAATTGTATAGGTGCTACAGGAATTGTCATGGATACATTAAAATGATTAAAATTATATTGAAAGTGTATACTTACTTTTTCCTGTTCTTGTAAAGTTTACTCATATACCATAGTATCATACAATGGTTTATGAATTGGATGAATACATTGATGATGATTCATACAAACATCATCAGCCTGTATCAGTCCACTGCTAATAGTCCAAGGTGTCTGAAACTTTTGTTGTTTGCTGTACGATTTTATTTTGGATACTACTCCTAAGAAAATCCCCGAACATAGCTCGTTCAGCGACAAATACAATGCGATGAATACATTACAGTTTTATAGATAAATAGTGGTTGGTTACTGCAATAAAACAAGAGCTTACAGAATCAGTGGTGTATTTCGTTACCAAACGGAATCATTAATTTTCTGTCGTTGCATATAACCATTGTTAATTTTAAATACGAAGTGTCGGTAGTTAAATTAATTTAAATCTTGTGTAGCCACCTTCAGCGTTTATAACGTCTTGCAACTTTGCCTGCATTGACGAAACCATATTATAACATGCATTATTGCCTCTAAAACTATCCCATATCTCGTGGACGTGTCTGACTAAGGCTTCTCTGGTTCTAACTTGGTTGCTGTCCCACTCTTGGACCATCAGACCCCACAAGTTGTCAATAGGATTGAGGTCTGGGCTTTTAGGTGGCCACGGTAACGAGTTCACGAAATTTCGGTTGCGATTGAACCAAGCTTGAGTGAATCGAGAGGGGTCCATCGCCTGAAATGTCCTACACAAAATCAATAGGCTTCAGTTCGGGAAAGTAAACCTACACACTAGGCAGTAAAACTTCTTCTAAAATACTGGTATATTGCTCGCTATTCATTCGACCACTGATATCAGCTAATACACCGGGTCCACTAGCTGCCATCCAGCCCCAAACGCCGAAGCTTATCCGGCTACTTCTTCTGGATGGGAGTATATTTCTTTCCAAATAACGAGTGTTATTAGGTCGCCATAAAGACAAACGTCCATAAGCAGAAGAAATAAAAACTTTTTCGTCAGAAAAAATGCCTCTGCTTAAATCGTAGTTTTGATATTCTCGAGCAAATTGTAGTCGCTGTTGTTTATGGCGTGCAGTTAAAAATGGTTTTCGCGCCGGCACTCTGTAATGTATGCTAGCTGTGTGTAGGCGACGTCGAATCGTTGCAGATGATACGCAGTATGAAGATGATATGTCCAGAATTCGCACAAATTCATTACTGGACGACCACTACTTTTAAAACTAACAACGTCACCTTCATCTTGCCACCGCTTAAGCCACAAATATTCGGTTTTTCTCTGAAAAAATGTGCAACTGTTACTAATTAAGTCATTTAATAAAAAACCCTAAAAACGGCTGCGCAACGCGTCACCCTTATATTAGCTTACCTATATTGGAATGATAATTAAAGAACAATAAAGAAAATGTAAAGAGATAATAACATTAATTTGAACTTTTTGTTAATTAAAAATCTGTATAATAAAAAAATAACAACAATAAATTGCAAACTCACCGTAATTCCCAATTCATTTGCAATGTCTGTAACTGAAAGTGCTTGTTCTTTAAGAACAATGATTTTGTGTTTTTCATATGTAGGAATACGATATGGCACGTTGTTATTATTTATTTTATATCGATTTCAATAATAATCACAATACCACAGGAAATATTTATATAGCTGCACTGCACGACAACAAAAAACGGCCGTAATGCGCGCATATCCCTTCTCTAGGTATGATTTGCAATTTGCAATGTTGCCGTAAGAATCTTATAGCACAATAATTTTAGGACGGTACACGGAAATAAAAACAGTCGACGGGCGAGTCGATACCACTCGCTGGTGGCTACTAGCTACCTTACACAATAAGTTTAACGCAAATTAATGATAAAAAATCTAAAAAGTAATAATATAATAAGACATTTCATACTATATTTATGTAGTGATTTTTTCAATTAGTTAAAATCACAATTTGGGTTCCTTATAAATCCAAAATGCGAGTTATTTCCGAGCTCAAGCTGCTTGAAACGGCTGCTTTATAATTGTTTACATAATTTCGAAACTGTACTGTAAATATATTTTTGAAATTTCTTTGGGTTCATGATTATGTAACTAAAAGTGAATATTATTTCTTGGTAATCTATTGTATAAGAAAATTTTATAACAATGTCTAGTTCATTATGACACAATTTAACGTTTACATAATGGTTGGGCACAGCATACTTATTTTTTGTGTTTTCATTGTTACATGAATGTGAATTTTAGGGGCGTTTCTATGTTATTACTCGTGACTGTACAGTGTATACCAAGTTATTAAAACAAATAATATCGTGGGTAGAGCGCCAACCGACGCCGCAATGCACGTCACCGCGCACCGTGAGCTTCAACCTTATAAGTAGTAGGCGAGCTAAGTAGTAGGGGAGAAAGTGATTTTTCAAAGAAAACTCTGTACTTGTGTCGGAGTGCCGGAAGCCCCATCCCCTATTCCTTCTCCCTCATCCCACTCCTTATCCTATCCCTTTTCCCAACCCCAAGGGGCGGCAACACACTTGTAACTCCTGTGGTGTTGCTTGTGTCCATGGGCGGCGGTAATTGTTTACCATCAGGCAATCCGTCTGCTCGTTTGCCGCTTATGACTTAAAAAGAAAAACTTGCTGGTACTATGGTTGCTTTTAATTTATCTTTTGTGAGAGGGTGATGTTACCCCGGCAGCTTGGCTTTATCATTCAAAATACATAATATGTATTTTATATTATAACACTTATTTGAGGTTTAGTTTACGGCTTCTGATGGCTTCTTCAGTGTACCTACCACAGGAGGCCGAAGCTCATTTGACGGTTTGCTGAACGGTGACCTAAAACATCGTACAAAAACCTGCATATCTGAGAGTTCTCCATTATAAACTCGAAAGACACATGAAGTCTGCAAACATGCACTTGGTCAGAATGGTGGACTACGGCCTTCTCCTAGGGATGAGAAGCCCGTGCTCGGTAGTGTGCGGCTTAAATAGCTCTGTTTTTGTTATGTACAAGAGGACACGCGCATTTTTTTAAAATTTAAAACCTTTTCTGCCCGGTCGCGTGGTAAGTACAAGAAATCCCTGCCTAGTCTGCCCTTACGCTCTCCAAGGAGCATAAATGGCGAGAATCACTAACGGTTTCGGTTGGACAGTTTCTATCAGTCAGTCAATAACGGAATGATTTTGTATATACAGATATTGATTATTAAAATTAAAAATAATGTTAATAAGTGGACATTTGTCTTAATATTAGTATGAGCATGCATCTACATAGGTACGCTTAAGTTTTCTATTAATCAATAAGTCAGTATTACAAAGTACTTGTATTACAGTTCAACAGTACTTATACTTACATAATAAATATATTTATGGCGCTAAAAGCTGAATCATGCACAATATTTTAGGTTAATGTACCAGTAGAAAGATCAAATCAGAAACACTAAAGTGTGTCTTTAGGTTACAAATTAAAATTAATAGCACGCTGTCTAAAATGTCAGCTGAAAAAATAAATAAGTAATGTTTTAAGAATCTGTAGGAAACTAAAGTTGTGTGTAATTTTTGTAGTAGTTGTTGTTGTTTTTCGCGTGTTGGAGTTATCAGACCGCCCGAGGGCCTCCTGTAGAAGTAATAGTCTATGAAGAAATGAAGAAGTGTAAATTGTGCAGCCAATTTATAAGCTTGTAGGTATTGAGCATTTAAGCATACACAGAAGCAAATATTGACGTTTGAATTTTTAAGTTTTGTTATACCTTTATAGTATCAACTAAGTGTAGAACAAAATATACGAGAATTCTTCGTCACTTGGGCAAAGTAAACAACATTGTGTCTACATACGATTGGCAACAAACTCGCGTTATTACAAAACGAGGTCTAAATATAATACCAGGTTTAACCCTTGATGGAGAATGTTTAAAAATACTTTTTGACGAATTTAGTAATTTATTTTTATTCGACATTTGTTGTAACGCATTTGAGTGACAATAGTTTGCCAAAAATGTGTCTATAGTGCACGTTTAATCAATTTGACGCAAGTAAGTTTAGTACTAAACCTTGTTTTTTTTTTTTTTAGATTTAGTCCTTGTTTTGTAATAAGGCGCATAGTGTCTTCAATAAAATAAATTGTAGTTGCAGTAGTTTCTAAATAGGCCAAATGAAACGACTATTGCTGAAAAGGTGAAAAAACACATCGCTGTTGTAAATAATTGCTAGACCAGCAAAACTGCGATTGCAGAACAAGTATTTAATCGGGAACTAATGACTGCATAAAACGAAGTCGTTATAAATCCAGAATGTTATAAAACCAGTGAAGATTTGCACCTGAGTAATGCAGAATATTTCTTAGGTGAGAAATAAAAAAAATATCAATCGTTACTGAGAAGTCAAAAAAATCGCAAAATCCAAACAAACAGTTACGTAATATTTAGAGTTATACCTAATATTTATTATTATCTCGTCATCGAATTGTTACCTTGGTTGGGTCCAAGTCCTTACCATAGATCCAGGAATCTCCATAGAGACCCCGACAGCTTTTAGTCTGTCCGAGGCGCAGAGAAGCGTTACTTTCTATTACTGGTCACCTATGCACAAACCGGACGGCTTAATTTAACTAATCCTCTGGAATCCATAGATTCGTGCAATGATTGCTACTTCACCTCGGCCCACAAATAATTACGCCACATTTATTACTTGACAAATACTTTCATAACACAACTCTTGTCAAAATATTTTTTAATAATTACTCCATTATCAACGTGAGACAAACTGTAAGAAAATTTTATATGAAGATATCTTCTGAAAATCACGACAAACATTCTTGTATAACGGTCCAGTAGTAAGTTTGATGCGGCGCCTTAGGGACATGCCGCTGTTAGGATCACTTATTTTATCCCTCTGTAGATTGTTTCGGTTGACGGCATTCTTTGGCTCGTCCTTTGCATGAATGTGAAGTTTGTATTACGCGGTGATTTTACTCAGCCGTGACGGATCATCAAATTTAAAAAAGTACCTGGTTTTAATATGTATTATTCCTTATTATTCCTTGTACGTGTATTAGTCCTCCTAAACGGTTTTACCAATTTGGTTGAAATTTTCTGTGTATTGGGTTTGAAAACACAATTTGATCTGATATATGGGGCTGCCGTCGGTTTGTCACCGAACTCAATTTTCAGGTAAGGCAGGATGACGTCTGCCAGGTCCGCTTGTTACTATATAAATCTACCTACTTACTATACCAGGCCGAAGATAAAAAACCCATCAACATTAAAAATATAAAAATCAATGTAAGAAATGTGAGAGCGTGCGGAAACATTTTCCTAGCCAATATTAAAAACATATATTATTCGGGGAGATGGGCCTCGTTAGCCTTGGTTGGCAACCTGTCTAGGAGAAGGAAAACTCCGAAATTAAACCAAACGTTCGGGGACATGGGCCTCGTTAGCCTTGGTTGGTAACCTTTCTAGGAGAAGGAAAACTCCGAAATTAAACCAACTTTCAGGGAGCTTACCCGACACAAAACCCCGATCTAAGGTGTAAACCGACCCGTGCCGAGAGATTCGTGGCCAGAGGGTAATCTGGTCGCAAACGGAGGGTGCCTGTGTTGGTGGTACACAGGGCACACGTGATATTCCGCCTTACCCCCGTAAAGGGCTCTATGGGGATGGACATTTAAAAACCCTAAATCTCGTGGAAACGCAATGGGAACAATTAATAATATTTCCTCACACGGCGGCGACGCGGTTCGCAACCCATCACGTCTCGTTTCCCGCGAGGGCGAAAAGCGGCCTACGGAGAGCAGGTTTGCAACATTGAATGTTGGAG
Source organism: Euclidia mi (assembly GCA_944739405.2). Classification (NCBI taxonomy): domain Eukaryota; kingdom Metazoa; phylum Arthropoda; class Insecta; order Lepidoptera; family Erebidae; genus Euclidia; species Euclidia mi. The sequence continues at coordinate 58,785,677 of OX123184.2, read as the reverse complement.
GAGGAATGAACGGCAAATTGGATGAAGTATGTCAGATGATGGATGATAGAAAGATTGATGTTCTTTGTGTGAATGAAACAAAAAGAAAAGGGTGTGAAACCACCAAGCATGGCGCATATACGGCGTATTGGTCTGGGGTAGATAGTACCACCAGAGCCTGTAAGGGAGTTGGTGTAATACTGTCTGCGCGAATGAATGAGTGTGTAAAAGAGTTTGAATGTGTAAATGCTAGGCTACTGTGGATGAGAATGAAAGTAGGACTTACTCGTCTCTTTATTGTGGGGGTGTACGCCCCGGTCAATATAGTTACGGGTATGTCACAACATGAGCAAAACGAAAGGCAGGAGTTTTGGGAGAGTTTAAGAGAGATTTTGAGGAACTGCAAGGATAATGAAAGATTGATCTTGTTAGGGGATGTCAATGGATGGGTAGGAGTAAAGCGAGATGGATTTGAAAGGGTGTTAGGTGCATTTGGTGATGAGAGTGTGAACGAAAATAGAAAAGTACTGCTTGAGATTTGTTTGGAGTGGAGCCTTTGTGTGACAAACACCATGTTTGATCATAAAAGGATACATATGTATACGCGAGAGGCGAAAAATGTTAGAAGAAGTATGATTGATTTTGTGATAGTAGATGAACGATTGAGAAAGAATGTATTGGATATAAGAGCATATCGAGGGATCGGCATCCACACAGACCACTTCTTGGTGTTGAGGCGGATAAGTGGGCTCTTTAAAGGATGGCGACACCGAGAGCGTAATGAAAATAGGGTCTTGGAAAGAATTAAGGTAGAAAATCTACAAGAGAAAGATGTGAAAGATGAGTATAAATGAAGATTGATAGCAAAATTTGAGAGGTTCGATTGCATAAATGATATGGAAGAATTATGGCAGGCCTTTAAAGAAGAGGTAGTATGTGTAGCGTCTGAAGTATGTGGTGTGATCAAGAGAAGGAAAATACGAAAGGTGAAGAATACATGGTGGGACAAGTATGTACAATCAGCAGTGTCAGAGAAGAAGAAAGCTTGGTCAGATTGGTTGGCTGCCAGAGCAAATGAAAGAATGGGAAAAGCAACGAGTGTAGACATAGATGAAGCAAGAAAGGAGTTTTTTAGATCAAAAAGAATAGTGAAAGAAATGGTTAAAAGGAAAAAAGAGGAAAAGAAAGATGAGTTTGATATCAGATTATCTGACGATTTCCAGAGGAACATTAAGTTTTTCTGGAAATCCGTTCGTGCAGTTCAAGGAAGCACTCAATCCTCAGAACACACATCCATCAGAGACGAGAATGGAAAGATAGTAAATGATGAATCTTGCGTCCTGAAGAGATGGAAAGAGTATTTTGAAAGTTTATTTGAAAGGTCGGCGATAGAGACACCGATAGCTGAAATGAATGGTAACGATAGCAATGATGAAAGCGTTATTGGCGTGGATGAGATCGTGAAAGCACTGGGAAGTATGAAAGTAGGTAAGGCTGCAGGATATGATAGGATTACAGTCGAAATGCTGAAGGCTAGACAGGGCATCATAGTTGGTCAGTTGCAGCGGTTATATAACTTGTGCTGGACCACCGGCCGAGTACCTAATGACTGGGAAAGGAAAAGGCTCGCAACAAGATTGCAAAACCTATAGAGGCATTAGCCTTCTCAGCATTGTTGGCAAATTGTATGCAAAGGTACTTATTGAAAGAGTTATGGAAGTAACCGACAAGAAAATTTGGGATGTACAAGCGGGATTCCGAAAGGGTATGGGATGCACGGATCAGGTTTTTTCCTTGCGAAGCATAGCCGAAAAGTTTTTGGCCAAAGGTCAAAAGGTCTATTGCGCATTCGTGGATTTGGAAAAGGCTTACGATAAAGTGGTGAGGAATGAAATGTGGTCGGTGCTGTCAATGAATGGGGTGGACAGCAGCCTCATTCGAGCTCTGAAATCCCTTTATGAGGATTCTAGAGCTTGTGTGAGGATAAACGGGGCATACACTGACTGGTTTACCATCGAGAAAGGTGTTAGACAGGGATGTGTAGCGTCGCCGTGGCTGTTTAACCTCTTCATGGACAGTTGTTTGCAAGATTTAAAACATAGTGACTGCGGATTAAGGATGAATGGGTTACTCGTCAAATGCCTCCTTTATGCTGATGATCAGGTAATACTTGCATCTTCAGCAGAGGAGTTGCAGGAGATGGTAGCAATCATGCATGGTGCGTTAGAGAGGAAAGGAATGAAAGTGAATGTAAGTAAAACGAAAGTTATGGTTTTTGAAAAGGAGGAATGCGTTACGGCTTGTAATGTTTTGATCAATGGACAGCGAGTGGAACAAGTGAATGAGTTTGTTTACTTAGGTACGTTGCTTACAAAAGATGGTAAGAATGAAGAAGATATTGAAAGGAGAGTTAATGCAGGTAATAGTGTGAATGGAGCTCTGAAAGTGTTTATGAACAGTCAAAACGTGTCCAAAAAGGCACGTTTGGCTGTACATAGAGGCGTGTTAGTGCCTACCCTTATGTATGGTAGTGAAAGTTGGGTATGGCAGAAGATATTTGAAAGTAAAATAAATGCTGTAGAAATGAGAGCACTGAGAAGTATGTGTGGTGTGTCTTTGACCGACAGAGTAAAGAATTGTGTGATACGAGAGTGGTGTGGGGTAAAAGAAGATGTAGTGACAAGCATTGAGAAAGGCATGTTAAGATGGTTTGGGCACATGGAGAGGATGGATGACGATAGACTGACAAAGAAGATATATAAGGCAAGTGTGAATGGAACAGGACAAAGGGGAAGACCTAGGCGGACAAGTCAGAAGTACCCTTAACAGAAGAGCATGCATGAGAAACTTGATGGGAGTGAGTGAAGCAAGTGAGGTATGTCAGGATCGTTGCAAATGGCGTTCCGTAGTCTCTGCCTATCCCTCCGGGAAACAGGCGTGAGTCTATGTATGTATGAGGTATGTATTACACGCATACATCTGACCATCGACAGATTTCATCGATGCTACTACCGAATATGTCATCACCGCTGCTACGCGGAAATTAAATGTTTTGTATAGAACATTAACCGTTATTTATGATTATAGTCTAGCAAACGATCTATTTTGTGGAAATACTATACAAATATTGATGCGAATCATAAAAGTCACAATATTTTAGAAGATAAAATTTTGTTTGTTTTTTATTTAGGTGTCTAAATATAAAGTAAAATATTATTCTATCAATAAAAACGATTCTCGGTATAGCTTTGTCTTTTGTCGATATAACTGGAATTTTGCTGTACCTACATTTTTTGGGATGTTTTCCAGTTGCACAACTTTTAACGATCTAAAATTTTTATTCAGTTATATTTAAAAGAGATCCGACTAGTTTGTAATGCCTGCCTGTCGGACATCATTATTTAGAAACTAGCTGTGCCCGCGGCTTCGCCCGCGTGGAAGTCGGTATCCTTGAAATATCCCTTTCCGTAGCCTTGATAATGTAAAATAACATAGGTACCTAATGATCGGTTGATGAAACTCACACTCATATTTAAGTTTCTTACTTACTGTATTAGAAAAGTAGTAACCAGTACCTGCCACCTAAATTCTTAGCTCTTTCTTTTAATAAATACCATCTGGCTGGATTACATAATTATTAGTTAATTTGTCTCTACCATGTAATATTTTTAAGTAATACCCCTAGATGGCACTACTGGCAAAATTAAAAGTCGGTGTTAAGATCCAACGCTGACTGAATTTAAAATTTAAAATATACATATATCAGCATTGGAAGATATATATATATATTTTAAATTTTAAATTGCGATAACTTTTGATAGAATAAACGGATTTTGATTAACTAAAGACTAAATGTTAACCAAAGACACAAACTATGCGTTTGTCACTATCTCGATAGCAATTTAGTGTGTTGTGAGCAAGTCGGCAAAAGTACCGCTCAAATAATAATTTTAAGTAATATCCCTAGATAGCACCACTGGCAAAATTTAAAGTCGGTGATAAGATCCGGCGCTGACAATATAAATATTAGAAAAGAAGTTAAAACAAAATGATGCCCAAATTGAGTCCGAATCACTTAATAACCAATGCGGTTAAAATCTGCAGTAAAAATGTAATTCAGAATATGGAACACATAGGCACAAAATAAAAATATCGTGTGTTTTAATCCAGCTAGTTCTTGTGAGCAAGACGGCAAAAGTACCGCTAAAATAATAATTTTTAGTAATATCCCTAAATGGCACCACTGGCAAAATTTAAAATCTGTGTTAAGATTCGGCGCTGACAATATACATATTAGAAAAGAAGTTAAAATAATTTTTTGCCCAAATTGAATCCGAATCACTTGATAACCAATGCGGATATAATATGTATATTTTAAATTGCGATAACTTTTGATAGAATAAACAGATTCTGATAAAGTAAAAACTAAATATTAACCAAAGACACAAACTATGCGTTTGCCACTATCTCGATGCAAACAATTTAGTGTGTTGCTTGAATTTAAGTCTATTAAATTTATTGAATGACACTGCTAGGCTCCCATAGGTGATAGCGTGATGATTGTTGTCTAAGATTTTAATTAGGTTTTCAGGCAATAAATTGGTGAAAAGCGCATCAAAATCCGTTCACTGGTTATTGCGTGATGATTTAACAAACATACAGACAGACAGACAATAATGCCAAAAAATTTTTTTTTGTGTTCTATATCGAAAACATGTCACAATCCAATTGAAATTGCGCAAAAATATTCAATGTAGGTACAGACAAAGTGCTCTTTGAGTTTTATTTTAGGATAGATAATTGTTATAGGTAAAATGTACATATGACTTTTTTTTATAAAATACCAAAATCTATTCGAGAGCTACCACTCATAATAATGAGAATGGAATTGAAAAAATGGTTAATAGTACATAATTGTTATTCAATAAAGGATTTTTTTGACATAAAGTTATAGCTGAGTGCTTGACATGGTACCTACCTATATTTTATGCATGACTAGTATTACTATTTGTTTTCTCTCCGACTTTTATATGTTTAATGTCTGAATGTTTAAATATTTCATTATAATAAATGTATCATTGTATTATTTTATTCTGTGACCTTTATAAAATACTAGAGGACGCCAGCAGCTACGCCTGCATTTTCTTTTTAAATTTACCCGTTTTGGCCGATCCCGTGGGAATTTCGGGAAACCCCTTCTTAGTGCACCCCTACGGTCCCCAAGGAACATACATGCCAAATTTCAGCTTCCTGCGCCCAATAGTTTCGGCTGTAGCGTGTCTGTCAGTCAGTAACGCAAGGATTTTATATATTAAGAAGATTATTGTTTGGGTAACCTTTGTATCTAATAAAATTTCATTCGTGATATTTGAGTGGGTTTAATTATAAAATACACAAAATCCTATTTATATTTGTAAGCCAAAAGTGGCGAAATGTGAAGATCTAAATTTGTTATGTAAGACCTCAATGTACAACATTTATAGCAAATAAATGATAGATAGATAGATAGATTATACTTTATTGAACACCAAAACAAACAAAGTATTTACAAAAGTATATAACTTAAAACTAGTGTGCAATTGGCGGCCTTATCGCTAATAGAGCGATCTCTTCCAGGCAACCGCGGATGGACAGAAATGATGTAGGTTAACAGTCATGTATATTGATGGTGTAGCGTCAGTAATCTATTATAATTATAAATAAACAAGTACCTAAATATATACATATTGTAATATACACTTACATAAATACATACTATATTATACTATACATACTATATTATACTACTATAACATACATAAATATAGGTAATATATGATACAATACATATTATAAATAAAATATGATTATATAATTATAAGGAAGCAGTGAGCAGAACACTTGTAGAACGACAGCTATACAATATAATTATGATAAATTAACAATGCTTATAATTATTGGCGTTAGATTGACAGGTAGTGTCTTTTTAACATACACTTAAATATGTTAAGTGATTTGGCTTTACGGATTTCTAGTGGCAATCCATTCCACAGGCGTGCAGCTTGAACTGTAAAGGATTTTCCATAGTAATTGCTAGAATGGATTGGCATCGCCAGGGTCAAATTCTCAGACGACCAAGGACCTTATATGTGTGTCATGAAGGAACTTAAAACGTTCTTTGAGATAAAAGGGGGGTACTGGGATTAAATAAAACATTATAAAGTAATGTAAGAATGTGAGTATTCCTGCGAAGACGAATTGGGAGCCACTTGAGTCTGTTGCGAAATTCTGAGACATGATCATATTTGCGTAATCCAAATATAAATCGTATACAGAAGTTTTGAAGGCGCTCAAGTTTGTCTAGCTGCTCCTCCGTGGGGTCAAGATAACTGACATCAGCGTAGTCGAGAATAGGCAACAGCAGCGATTGTGCAAGCGCAATTTTTGTAGCAGTCGGAAGAAAGTTGCGTAGTCTACGCAGAGATCCGGCTGATGCAAATAGTCTGCGACTCACCTCCTGTATTTGTGGTACCCAGGATAGATTCTCATCAAGGTAGATCCAAGGTAGATAAAGGAGATCTTTTCCGTCGAAAGTAATTAGTGGTAGATCGGACCAGTTAATTTTTGCAGTCATTCTTGGGCTACCAATAATAATTAACTGAGTTTTATCAGGATTCACCATCAGTCCATATTTCTTGGTCCACTCGCAGATCTGAGCCAAATCTGTGCTAATTCGGTTCTACATGCATCTGGTAACTCATCTAAGGGGGCTTGCGTGTAAATCTGTAAATCATCTGCGTAAAGGTGGTAGGATGAAAGTAGTTGGTTAGAGATAGAATTAATGAATATCGTGAAGAGTAACGGGGATAGCACGCCACCCTGTGGTACCCCGGCATTCGTGTTAGACCAAGTGGAATAAGAGTCTTCAATGCGTATACGTTGCCGGCGACCAAACAGGTAATTATGAAACCAGTCAATTGCCGTTGGAGGTATGTTAAGAGAGCGGAGAATGCCGAGTATGATGTGAAAATCCACGGTGTTAAAAGCATTGCTGAAATCGAGCAAGGACATAACCGTTAGATTTCCACAATCCATACCTTTCCGAATGTCATCAGTGATGTGTACCAATGCAGAGACGGTACTGTGGCCGGGACAGAAACCAGATTGGTATGGATTAAGGAGCGAATTTTTATGGAGAAAGGAACTGAGTTGAGTGTGGATTAGGCGTTCAAGGACTTTTGACAGAAAAGGTAGTAACGATATAGGACGGTAATCTGAAAAGGAACAAGGCTTAGGTTTTTTTAGGTAGGGGAATTATAAGTGCATCTTTCCACGCTGACGGAAAGATGCCACGGATAATGGACTGGTTTAAAATGTTGCATAGGATTGGAAGGATTATATCTAGATGGGAAGAATCATTTTCCTGCTGATACAGTCATCACCGACTGCATTGGACGCAATTGCCATAATACTCTTCTTAACGTCACAATCGGTGAATTGCGAGAAGACAAAAGGAGAATAATCTGGGGTTGGTAAGGATGAAAGATATTGTACATACACATACATATGCTCACGCCTTTTTCCCGTCGGGGTAGGCAGAGACAACAGATCGCCACTTGCTTCTATCCTTGCAAACCTCACGTGCTTCCTCTACATTCATTATTCTTTTCATACATGCTCGCCGGTTGCGGGTGCTTCGGACTTTTCCGTTTTTCAAGACGTCCCCAATTTGGTCCACGAACGTCTTACGAGGTCTGCCGCAACCGGCTTGTCCATACACCTCTGCCATATATATTTGATTCGTCAATCTTTCTTCGCTCATTCTCTCCACGTGTCCAAACCATTTCAGCATTCCTTTCTCAATCCTTGTCACGACATCTTCTTTCAGGCCACATCGCTCTCGTATTACTGCATTCGGAATTCTATCAATCAGTCTCACCCCACACATACTACGCAGTGATCGCATCTCAACTGCGTTAATTCTGCTTGCATGCTTTTTCTGCCATACCCAACACTCACTTCCATACATCAAGGTGGGCACCAGCACTCCATTATGAACCGCCAGTCGCGCCTTTTTAGGCACGGTTTGGCCGTTCATAAAGGCATGCAGCGCTCCATTCACACTGTTCCCCGCTATCACTCTCCTTTCAATATCACCTTCACATCTTCCATCTCTTGTAAACATGCTTCCCAAATATACAAATCTTTTAACTTGTCCCACATTTTCATCTTCAATCGTAATATTACACTCAGTCAAACTTTCATCCTTCTCAAACACCATCACTTTCGTCTTTCTTGCATTAACTTTCATACCTTTTGCTTTAAAACTCTCGTTCATGCAGTCCATCATTTGTTGCAACTCATTCGCCGATGATGCAAGAATTACTTGATCATCGGCGTATAAGAGGCACTTAACACGCAATCCTACCATATCAATCCCGCAATCAGTTTCCCTCAAATCTTTCATGCAGCTATCCATGAATAAGTTGAACAACCAGGGTGAAGCTGGACACCCCTGTCTGACACCTTTAGAGATGTCAAACCAGTCCGTATAGGCACCATTAATTCGGACACAGGCCCTCGAGTCCCTATAAAGAGATTTTAGAGCCCTTATTATAAAGTTGTCCACCCCATACATAGATAGCACCTTCCATAGTTCCTTTCTATTTACCCTATCATAAGCCTTTTCCAAGTCTATGAACGCGCAATATACCTTCTGGTTTTTTGCCAGACATTTTTCGGTAACGCAGCGCAAGGAAAAGACTTGATCCGTACATCCCATTCCCTTCCGAAACCCTGCTTGCACATCCCATATCTTGTCATAAGTCACGTTTACTACTCTATCAATCAATATTCTGGGCATACATTTTTCCAACAACACTGAGAAGGCTGATCCCGCGATAATTTTGACATTCCTGCTGCGAGCCTTTGCCTTTATAAATTGGAACAAGCACTGCCTTGGTCCAGTCATCTGGAACTTGGCCCTGTTTCAAGGACAGATTAAAAAGGCGATGCAGCAGGTTTACTGTAAGTCCGTCGCCAGCCTTCAATATTTCAGACGTCACTCTATCGAACCCAGCAGACTTTCCTGACCTCATACTTTTTAGAGCTTTCATAATTTCATCCTTTCTAATTTCGTCATCCGGGCCCACACACGCATCTTCTATTATCTCTTCTCGCTCTGTTTCACTCATGTCTTTCTCAAATAAACTCTCAAAATATTTTTTCCAGCAATCCAGTATCATTCTTTCTTCATTCATGACCTCACCTTTTTCATTCCTAATCACTTTCATCAATGTATTCATATTCTTCCCTCGCGCTTCTTTGACGAGTTTCCAAAACAGTTTTATATTGTCTTGGAAACTTGCGCCGAATTGCTTCTCATATTTCTCCTTTTTCTCATTCTTCTTCCTCTCTATACATTCTTTGACTTTAGCTTTGAAAGATATTGTAATGTGTTATTTTTAACATTTCCATCAAATTTAGGCGAAGAAGAGAAATGAGCATTAAGAGAATCTTGATTTATATTGTTTGGGATAGATTGGTGCCTAGTCTTACCAACTCCTAAAGTGTTGAGAAATTTCCAGACCTTTGCTGGATCACCGTTTTCAACGGATTTATGTATATGTTGGCGTTTTGCTTTCCTACACACCTTGTTGCAGTGATTTCTTATAGCCACATAATTTTCCATGTTGGAAGGAGTTGGCCTGTGCTTTACTTTTGTCTTCGCTGCAGCTTTTTTTGTCATAATCTTCTTGATGTCTTCAGTAAGCCAAGGTGCGGGCAAATGTTTTATTTTTATAGCGCGAATAGGGGCATGAACGTCATATAGCTTAAAGAGATTGGTTGTCAGAATGTCACCTTAGTGTCCACGCACTCGGTGGACAGCAGTGGTTCCCAGTCTATTTTGGCAGCATCCTCACGCAGTTCTTCAAGCACCATGCCACCAAAATTGCGCTGCCAAACTATTGTCGGCTACGCTTTAGGTGGGCGTATTTTGTATGAGAGATAGATAAGGTCATGGTAGGAAAATGCATCGGCAGAGCATTGACCATGCCTGTAAACTAAATTAGGAGAAGAAACTAAGATGAGGTCTAGTAGAGAAGGAACAGAATTAGGAAAGTGATGTGTCGCATTAAGTTTTAATATAGTCATATTACAGGATTCTGTAACACGACGAAAAGACGTAATAGTTGATTGAATCAGGCGTTACTTGGCGGAACTCCATTGTAACCTAAAGGAAGGAAAGAGGAACCCACCACGCACCCTCGAATTGACCACCCCAACTATTGCAATAGAAAAAGGTTGACAATATCGAACTCCTCTAAAAGGATAAGGGATATAGGAATGGTATGGGTTCCAGGAAGATACCTGACTTGCAGTATCCCGCTGTATGCGCCGACTATTCTTCGACACGTGTTTCGCCTCTGCACGAGGCATCCTCAGGAACGATGGGCAACGACTGAGCGCTTTCTAACCGTGGGCATGTATTATAAACGATTGTACTTTCTAATCCCCTCCCTCCGTTGCTCGACTGATGTGAGTCATTATGACGGTGTGCGAATATATTCAGCAATGGGGACCCGTTAAAGTTGGTTTGATCGTTCAGTAATGTATGCTTGTCCCGCTTTAAAATCTCTAATTGTTCCAATACGCACATTCTAATACCCTTTTGACAAGTGTGTATGACGTCAAATGAATGTCCGCTATTTAAGGTATGACCCAATTCAAGTAAATGTTCGGCAAAATGAGACTTTTCCGGCTGGTTGTTTCTAAACGCCGCTAAATGTTCTTTATATCTCAGCTCAAAACTTCGACCCGTCTGTCCTATGTAATTATTTTGGCATTGGTCGCATGTTAAGCAGTAAATACCGGACTTTAAAAAACTTTTTGTACTTGCATACTTTAAAGATAAAGTATGCAAGAACAAAAAGTCAAAGTCAAAAAGTGGTCAATTCGAGGGTGCGTGGTGGGTTCCTCTTTCCTTCCATTAGGTGAAAAGACGTAATTCGAGAATCACGTTTAAGGAGACAGGTATTAAAATCTCCCATAATAATGGAATGATCATAAGATGGAGTAAGATTTTCCAGGATTTGCTCGAAGGAAGAAAAGAAATTTATGCGACACGAAGGAGAATATTACACGCCAAGCAACACTTTTGTATGATGGAGTTCCACTTCTAAGAAGAGATGCTCGCCAGCATTCGACGGTGGTGGCTGCGTTGACATAGTGACTATATGAAACGGAATGTGAGCACGTAAATATATGGCAACACCGCCACCACCGCCAAACGCGCGATCATTCCTAATTAGTTGGAAACCTGGAAGAGAATAAGAAGTCGATAAGAGACACGGTTTCAACCATGACTCAGAGATAAGAATTGCACGTATGTTTTTGCAATCAAAATTGGCCAGCATATCTGGGGAATGGGCTGGAATACTCTGTGCATTTAAATGGACTACATTAAAGTTCTTGGGCACGTCTGAAAACTGTGATTGGAGAGTGTCTCCCAGAGACGGTATACTAGTAAAGCTATCATCAAAGCTCGTAGCTGTTAGAAAACTGTCATCGTCGCTAATTGAGTCTGTAACCGACATATAAATATAAAATAATAATAATAAATATATAAAATAACAATAAAATATAATAATATATAGTACTTATATAGGCTATATAAATAAATAATTTAATACACAATAAAAATTGTAACTACGTTAAGTGTATTCATTTTGTCCACCCGCCAGTTAAATGCATTATCGAAGAAAGATAACAAATGTGAAGAGATAAATTTTAAAACTAACAAATATAAAAATAAAATTAAGATAAAATAATATACCAACACACAAAATTACTCAGAGTAGGCATTAACACTATTTCAATTTCGTACATTTCCAAATCTAAAGACTACATAATTTTTATTTTATTTTACGAGAAACGGAACGTTGCGTGACATAATTGACAACTGACAATTATGACAGATTAGTTTTTCATTCATTGTTGACATGACTTAACAAAAATAAAACTATTTCAATATATAAAATGATTTCTATTTGTATAAAAATAGCATAGCAGCATCTGACTCAGGATAATCATAACATATTTTTATTATAAAGCAAGCATTTCAACATTTCCCTACGTATTTCGGTTGTTTTCTTTTCTTACTTATAATGACCAATTTGACCTCTTTGACTACTTTGGCTTTAATTTTTTGCCTGATGTTCAGATAAATTCAGCCAAATGACATCTACTGCTGGAAATCAGCTAAATCAGTGCGGGTTCTAAATAATCCGATTTTAACATGACCACATTCATTTGTCATACAAAATAATTAAGCGGGTCCTAATCGCGTTAACTTAACTTATTCAAGGTAGAAATACCTATTTGTTTCCGACGTTTCGCTCGTCTTGCACCGAGCGTGGTCGCGGAGAACGTCATGAGAGCTCAGCGCCGTCTTTTGGAAGTGCGGGTTTCGGCACCTACCCTCACTTGGTCTTTATTTAAGTTCGTAATGTCGGTACTCCGACACACTACACTAATGACGTCTACATTCTGTTGAGATTTATCACTGCGGCGGTGTTTACATATCGCAGCTGTAAAAAAATGACATATTAATAAGTCGGCGATAGCTGAGCATTTGTTGGAGTCTGGACCTAACCACTGGATAGAACTCATCAACCACAAGTCTTATCCACCAATCGTCACTATTACTCCAGGATAGTATAACGTGAAGCGGTCAATCAAGAAATATAACAATTTACGGATGCTATTATTGCGGAAACTGAAAACAAGCGTTGAATAAACCCGCTTCAATCCCACTGTACTTATTTACTAACTTATTCTTTCTTTAGTTCTGCGTGAGTGGTCTGGGAATGCCTCGTCTCTTACCGTGTAGCAGTAAAGCTGATCAAAGAGACGGCTGTGCAAAATGGGGATCTCGTGGGCCCTTCTACCAGCCGTAGAACATCCTGGCGTTATCCCACCAGTCCTCTACTTCTTTCTCCTCTTTTTTCTTCTTATCCCTTCTGCCCCACTTTTTTTCGTGTCCTCGTTTATTACCTTTCTTTTATTATCTCCAACACGCTAGAAAGAGCTCTTGTGTTAGCATTTTAGGCGTATGTTTGCTAGACCACAGCTTAACATTAAGCTCAACCAGACTACGGCATTCACGGATACAAGCTAAACAATGTTCGCATTTCAAACAAGAGTAAACTCACTTTTTCTTAGTAACATTGTAGCCATGGGCTTGTTTACGGTTAAAAAGTAATATGAATATACTTAAATCGAGGATACTCGACAAACTTGTACTATAGTTTTGTTTAACTAGGTTTAGGATTGGAACAATTATTTCGCCAATGTAAAACTTAAATTTTATCTCAACGCCTCTTAGCCTGAACTGGCAGCGAAAATTCCAATATAGGTTTTCTTTTTTAGGTAAAAAGTAAAAATACCGGCCTTACCTAGCGTAGAAAATAATAAAAACGAAATCAACTAAAATTGAAGTTGCTCGCTAATCATCACGTTTGATAAAATATTTTCGATAATGTGCCTTCTTCATGATAAATTGGATAATTATAGTTATACATTGGGACAATTTTATTCTCAAATAAATTCAATATAACGTACCATTTTGAGCCCAAATTTATTTGCCACGTATAATCATTATACCTACTGCATCAATAGTTAGTAGGTCACCGGATTGAGCTAAAGCTCAAGAAGTGACCCCTGAATATATTCAGAGGTCTCGAATTCAATGGGCGGCCGAGTGCCGACTATGTGTTACACTTGATATCTTCCTAGCATCGCACAACTATGTCCGATCGATTGCTTTTTGCTCCAATTGTGTAATAGATTACAAGTTTAGCCACCTTTAGAAGTGTCGATATCACCTAAATGATATTTAAGTGTTGCCAAAGCGAAACTTCAAACTTATTTTACGAACTAGACAGTCTAGACTGTGGATTTGAATTATATATTGATACTAACAATATTAACAACAAGTAAATTTGTTTGTTTTCGTACCCAGCTGTTACTTTACAATATCCTGCCATAAAAAAACATAATGCGTGCTTCTATTATCATGGTAAAATGTTGCTAACAGTAGCGTATTTTCATAATAGGCTAGTTGACAAAAAAAAAATTATAAGTCCGTCCTTTAGATTATTCAAAAATAAGCGATACGTATTTTTTTATTTGTAAATTAAACCAAAAATGACCAAGATATAGCTCATTAGAGTTACGTATAACGTCGCGCCGTGCTGCATTTTTTCGCACTAGATGACGTCACACGTAACTTTAATGGGCTATATCTTTGTTATTTTTTGTTTAATCGAAAAAAGAAAAATACGTGTCCAATATTTTTTTATAATCTAAAATACGGACTAAATAAAATGTAATTATTTTGACCCTGGAAACTACCCTATTGTCCTTACCTACATTATCATTCATAAAGGTGCTCACAATCGGGTGTTTCATGAATTTTTGGGCAAATAAATTTCAAGATTGTAATTAGAGTCAATATTATTTATTTATTTAAACTTTATTGTACACCAGTATCAACATTATAGAAATCTTATATATTATAGGTAAAGTACAAAGGGCGGTCTTATCGCTTAAAGCGATCTCTACCAGGCAACCTTTGAATGGAGATATTGGTAGGGAAAGAAATGGTAGTTGTCGGTGTACCAATTTTATAATATTTATACTGTAAGCATATTATACATTTATTCAATACATATATATTCATATATATACTAATACATTAATAACATATATATACATATCTAGATAAATTTGGGCATAATACTAAATACATATTTTTAGAATAGGAAATAAATTAAACGGACAGGTAATGTTCTTTAACTAAAGCTTTGAATGAAGTAACCGTCTGTGCCTGCCTTATGTTTAGAGGCAATGCATTCCACAAGCGAACAGCCTTTACAGAAAAAGAATTATCATAGAATGCTGTGGAATGTGCCGGCATTTTCAGTCGTAAGTTTTCTGATGACCTTAAATATCGATTGTGCGTGTCATGAAGGAACTCGAATCTTCCTTTAAGATAGGATGGTGTTGAAGGGTTAAACAATATATTGTATAGTAAAGTTAAAACGTGAGCATTCCGACGATGTCTAATAGGTAACCATTTGAGTTGGGCTCAAAATTGTGAAACATGATCATATTTGCGTAATCCAAATATGAATCGTATGCAGAAATTTTGAAGTCGCTCAAGTTTATCTAGCTGGTTTTCGGCGAGATCTAGGTAGCTGACGTCTGCATAATCAATAATGGGCAGCAAAAGAGATTTAGCTAGCGCAATTTTGGTGGTAGTGGGCAGAAAGTTCCTTAGTCTTCTTAGTGCACCTGCTGAGGCAAACACTTTCCGACTCACTTCTTGGATCTGCGGACCCCAAGACAGAGTTGAGTCTATAATGAGACCTAAGTTTTTAACTTTATCCTGTATCGGAATAGTAGTGCCATCAAAAATAACTGGAGGCAGTAAAGACCAGTCGATTTTTGATTTCATTCTGGAACTACCAATAACAGTGACTTGGGTTTTCGTGGGGTTCACTTTGAGACCAAAGGAATTGCTCCAGCTGTTGATCAGTGCCAGATCACGGTTAATTAGAGCTAAAGATTGCGATAAGCTTGCTAATGACAAACGCGTATATATTTGGAGATCATCTGCATAAAGGTGATAGGAGGAGCGAAGATTGTTTGAGATAGAATTTATAAAAATTGCGAAGAGTAAAGGAGACAATACGCCACCCTGGGGCACGCCAGAAGATGTATTACACCAAGAAGAAAGTGAGTTCTCAATGCATATACGCTGTCGGCGGCCACACAGGTAACTGCGAAACCAATCAATCACCGTAGGAGATATGTTAAGAGAGCAAAGGCGACCAAGTAGAATATCGTAATCTACTGTGTTGAAGGCATTGCTGAAATCAAGAAGAGCAAGAATAGTGAGTTCTCCGCCTTCCATACCAGCCCTGATGTCATCCGTAATATTGACCAAGGATGTGACGGTGCTATGACCCGAACGGAAACCGGATTGAAAAGGATTAAGTAGGTTATTTATGCAGAGGAATGAGTTGATTTGGTTGCAGACAAGACGTTCGAGGACTTTGGAGAGGAATGGTAGGATTGAAATGGGACGATAATCAGAAAAGGAGGACGGGTGAGAAGTTTTCGGAATAGGGGTAATTTGGGCATCCTTCCAGATTGACGGGAAAATACCGCTGGAACAGGAATGATTTAGGATGTGAGATATGATGGGAAGAATTAAATCGAGTATAGGAAGGATCTAATTGCGGCTGATACAGTCAGTACCAACTGCGTTGGACGTGATTGACATTATGCTCTTCCTAACATCACTATCGGTGTAGTGATTAAAGACAAATTGTGAATAACTAGGGGTAGGCAGAGAAGAAAGATAATTAATTGTACTTGCCTTAGTAGTCCTATCAATATTGGACGATGCAGAGAAATGTTGATTGAGCAAGTCAATATTGAAATCATTGGGATTGACGTGTTGACGAGCTTTGCCGACCCCTAGGGTCTTAAGAAATTTCCAGACTTTAGCTGGATCACCGCTTTGTACAGATCTGTGAATATGTTGGCGTTGTGCATCCCTACACACCTTATTGCAGAGATTCCTTATCGCAACATATTTTTGCAAATTGAGAGCGTCAGGCCTTATTTTGTACCTAAATTTGGCAGCAGCTTTCTTGTGGATCAGATGTTTGATATTTTCAGTTAGCCATGGGGCGGGAGGGTGCTTTATTTTCACAGGTCGAATTGGTGCATGCCTATCGTACAGTTTAAATAATATTAATATTTTGAATGTATTTTCCTCGACGTTTATATGGTAAATTAATTTTCTCGTCAGCATTCTACGTAATTAATATTGGTACAACACCCATAAATGCAGAGTAAACATTGATGACGTGTTTAAGTTTAGTAAGCCCGTAGGATATCTTTTAGGGAATTTACAACTTAGGTTCTGGCACTGGAACTATGCCTAATAAGCAACTATAAACTCGCGCAGTATCAAATTGTACCTAACCAGCGACTAGAGATATGAAATTGTTCGATATACATATTGAAAACATTGTCCGTTTAAATTTTAAAGGTATAATAAGCTTCTAAGGAAATGTGTGTTAAAACGTAATATAGATCTACATTTCATAATTTTAGTGCCAAAATGCTAATTAACACAGCTAAAACGAGGGCCAGGGAAATGAGCACTCGCCTTCGCCAGGAGTCATGAAGAGAGCGGTCCCATTAATTTTTATTATTCGCCGTTTTAAAGCGTGTCGTCCAAATTAGTTGGCCCTATTCGCAGAACATCGTTGCGCTTACAGCCACCCTCATTACAGGAATGGCTCTCAAAATTAATTTATTTATTGTTGATGTAAGAATTATGAGTATCCTTCTGCTTGCTTGATTTTCTTTGTTTGAAATGTAAACATGCAGAGGCAACTACATTTAATTGAATAGTTTATGTTGACGTTAATGTTTTGAACCGGGTTTGTTATAGCAGTAATAATTTTATTTCATCATCATCGTCATATCAGCCAAACAACGTCCACTGCTGGCCTCCCCCAAGGTTATCCACACAGACCGGTCTTGAGCCGCCCGCATACAACCGCCTCCCGCGATCTTGACGAGATCGTCGGTCCACCTTGCGGGGGGGGCCTACCTCTGCTGCGTCGTCCGGTACGTGGCCGCCACTCCAGAACCTTTCTGCCCCAACGGCCATCGATTCTTCGAGCTATGGGCCCTGCCCACTGCCACTTCAGCTTGGCTATCCGGAGAGCTATGTCGGCGACTTTGGTTCTACTGCGGATCTCCTCATTTCTGATTCGATCTCGCAGGGAAACTCCAAGCATAGCTCTCTCCATCACCCTCTGAGTGACCTTGAGCCTTCTGATAAGGCCCATAGTGAGCGACCACGTCTCTGATCCGTAAGTCATCACTGACAGCACACACTGGTCAAAGACTTTCGTCTTGAGACACTGCGGGATATTGGACGAGAAGATATGTCGTAGCTTCCCGAACGCTGCCCAACCGAGTTGGATTCGACGATTGACCTCCTTCTCGAAGTTGGACCTACCTGATTGGACTACTTGTCCCAGATGATGATGCCGAGTCCATTCCAGTCCAGAAGCTTGAAAACATCCTCCAGCGCAGTGGTAAACAGTTTCGGGGATATGACCTCCCCCTATCTCACCCCTCGCTGGAGTTGAATAGGTTTCGAACTCTGGTCCTGGAGGCGGACTGACATAGTGGCGTTTTCATACAAACACTTCAGCACTTCGATATATCGGTAGTCAATCCGGCAACGTTGGAGAGACTGTAGCACCGCCCAGGTTTCGATCGAATCGAAGGCTTTCTCATAGTCCATAAACGCCACGCATAGGGACTGGTTATACTCCTCGGATTTCTGTATAACCTGCCGCAGCGTATGTATGTGGTCTATGGTACTATAGCCTTTACGGAAACCGGCTTGTTCGAGAGGCTGGAAGTCGTCTAGCTTGCTCTCGAGACGATTCGTGATGACCCTCGAAAACAGCTTGTAGAAGTGGCTCAGAAGTGTGATGGATCTGTAGTTCTTTAAGAGGGTTTTATCCCCTTTCTTAAAGAAAAGCACCACCACACCTCTGTGCCACGCCTGTGGTGTTTTACCCTCGAGAATGACGGAATTAAAAAGCTTCCGATAATATATCCGATAATATTAGATAATTTTATTTACTGTAAAATATTTAAAAAGCAAAAAAAACGTATTTCAGTAAGTGTCATATTGGTCAGTATGGGACCACCAATTTTCTAAAGGCTGTTATCGTTTACAATACAAAAGCGAGACTTGTTCTTCTTGAGTGGTACACTTCTCCGTTAAAACCACCTTTAAATGGCTGCGTAATGCTTCAAATCAAGCCTTCTAAGTGAGAAATATTTAAAGAAAATGTTGCGAAATAACGTGGTCTAGATTCAATCAATCATCTGTCAGCAGAAGATTCTTTCGAATAAGTTCTTAAAAAGAGATTTGAAGATAACAGAAAATAGAGTGAATATCAGCGATTTCGTAGGCACTTCGACATGACTAGTTTGTCTCCGAGTTTATACAAGTTTTTCATAATTGTTGATTGAAAAGCTTATAGTTAGAATGCAGTTAAAGTCATGTAGGTCTTCTGCGTAACAATGACATTTTCTGTAAAATAAAAGCAGGATCTATTATGATTCTTGCGATATTATGAATTAGACAAACTGTTTCCTACGATTATGCTCTCTCGTTTATTCTCCTAAATACAGTCTCAAACTAGTGTCCGTATGGATTGAGGAGCCACTTCAGATTTTACAACGGAGCTTGGTCCGTTATTTAGTACGAAGAGAAATAATTTTGTAGGCCAAATGTTGAAATTTGTACTAAAGTATTTAAAAAGTTATATCAATGAAAAGGTGGCTCCTCAGTACATACGTCTGAACTGAGGAGCCACTCTAGAACTCGAAAAGCATTGAATAAATATTTATGAATATTTTGTATCATTTTGTACTAACTGTGAACAGCATTTACAAAAAAATCTGAGGATTGAATCTTTGATATTCAGGAAGATATTATACTTTAAGTGTGGCTCCTCAATCCATACGCCATGCGAGTGTGAATTCCGTGAAAGTAGTCATTCGAATTATGTTTTCAGTTTATGGGCATTTTGTAGTAGTTGTAATCATTATAGACTTGTAAGATTAAGGGAATTTGTAAAAAATACAAATGTATATGGCTCCTCAATCCTGACGCTGTGCAAATAAATAATTAATTGTACCTATCTGAGATCACAACGGAATCAAACATCCGATACGGCTACATTTTGTACACATTTGTACAAAATAAATATGTACAGCTCAACACTGTAATACATTCGATAGCTGAAAAACAAATCACTTTTCGATATAACCTAAAAATTTACGATTAGGGTGACCATGATGTATAATTACAATGGAATGGCCTACCTTTTTAATTTTATTTCTCCTATATTATTTTGAAAAAAATGTCAAGTGTCCTTTCCTGGACAGTCTATTAAATAAAAAGTTATTTTATGAACACCTACTATTCTCATTATCATAAATTCAGCCAAAAGATGTCCACAGCTGGACCTGGCTGGCCATATATTACGTAGATTATCATAAAAATATTTTTTCAAAAGAATCTCAACCTCTTGAGTGTTCAACTCAGATTATAGGAATCCGTATTCCAGTTTTTCAATTAGTAATATTTCCAGTTGCACTGATCGTCATTGATGTCTGCCCACCAATTTCTCGGCGTTTCCTGCTCTTCCCTATAACCACGTAAAAATCAACCCTCCTCAATCCATACGGACACTGAAACTAAGCAGAGTTTGTACTGTGGGTATTATACATAGAAACACCTAGACCAAGAAAAACATTTATATTCATGTACACAATGTTTGATTTGAGCGAAACATTTCATCTGAACCTTAAGAAAGAAGCAATCGTCAATCATCGATGGATAGAAAGGGCAGTCGAGGAGAAATAATAGAAGCGCAAATGCGTCTATTATGAATATATCTCCTGGACTGCTCTTTCTAGGTTGAAGTGAAGCATGATGGTGGTCTGCAATAAGCATTTCGTTGTAACTCATCTGACGTGAATCTCCTTGCTTATGAAAGACATATTTAGAGTGGGGCTATTGGCACTCACTTACTTCAATTTTCTCACTTCTAGATGTAGCTCAGTGTCTTAAAGGGAGTCTTGAGAGAGAAGAGATCTCTACTGAAACAAGGGATTTCCATGAGCCTGGGGCCTTGCAAGATTACTGGTCAGTCAAGTTCATGTAGTTCCAACTCCACTATATCACTCCATAAGGCTGTACTCGGGACGACTAACTGGTCTTCGTCCATATGGTCGACCCAGATATGCTATTTCGACTCTTCGATGTCTGGCATGCGTTCATCGAGGCTCTCAGCCTCGATTGCTTTTTCTTGACACATGAAATAATTTCAACTTTGTCTTGAGTTATAGTCACATACGCAATGGAGGCATCAGTTTAATTTAATTATAAATTAACATTCACGTAACGGCCAAAATATAGGTAAAGAAAGTAAACATAGAGGCTACCATTTCTAACCAACGCATGTAACGGGTTCTGGTAGTAAAAACGCAGTAGAGGTTTTAGATGCGTTTATTGCAGAGTATCGTCTCACTTCCCTTGCCACGAGTATGACCGACCAACAACACGACACTGGCCTGAACATTAAGGGCTGTAGTCTCCCACGCTGTTCCCTCCGGTAGTGTGTAGGCAGGCTGCTCGAAGGCTGTGCGTAGCGGTACAGGCCCTCGCTGACGTTGGCTCAGCTGGCAGACGCCGGCGGTGTGAGTACGATGAGCAGGGCAGGCCAGACTCTTCGCCAGAGGTGAAGCCGAAGGCGATGCAGGAAAGTGTAGCGGTCTAGGAGCGTAGCCGGAGTCTTAACGTGAACCTGGAACCCGTAGCTGGGACCAGGATACACGTAAATACGACGTAGGGTCAGTAGGTACGCTTAGTTATAGTAGAAGCGACGTTAGAGTAGCGGTGCCGGCCTCTCTGTCGGCCCCTTTATATACCGGGCCCTCCATCAGGCTGAGAGTCCGTTTATGACCATATTTGGTCAGGCTTTGCGAGTGCGGACGATGGCTTTCTCTGATTGGCCGAGCGTATGGGCGGTACTGTGACGCAACGCGGTAAGTACCGGACATACGTTACGTAAGACCTCAATTAAATATGGTTTTTGTTCCGCATGTTAGGAAGTTTTACCGTAAGTAATTGACAATGCTTATTTTTCAATTGCTTTGTGAAGTAAGATGTAATGTAAATAAGTTGAATTATATGTAAAATTATATTTAGTGAAGAATCTTGCTGGCTGTTGTCTATAAAATAAATTAAGCTACAAGTACAGACTTAAGCTGTTCGCTAATTATACATCTGTGTCTATTCTTTACAAAACTGTTGACAGTTCCTCGCCAGCATCCGTCTCGTTTGTCTAAAATAAAACTCATTACGAGAGTAACCTGAATTATTTTTTTTTATGTTATTTTAGACGGTGGCAGTTTTTCTCATTCACACTTTACGATGGCACCATATTATGGACTGGTTAGACTAATTACACGGTCTAATTGGTTTGTCTGTCCATCTGTAACTGCGGCTCCAGGGACGCCCCAGTTAATATGTGTCCTAACCAATCCCAATGTGATTAATTTAACGCTAAAAAAGCTTAAAAATGCTAATTGAGAACTAATTGGAGGAAGATTAAGCATGCTAAAGAAAATATTTATTGGTTGAAGGAAATTATTTTTATAAAAACTCTTTGATTGTAATGTAGATAATTATGATAACTGATTCTATTTGCTTTAGCCGTATTAGGTCGTTAAGGTTTGTTAATAAATTATCGGTTCGTAAGGTTAAGCTCGTATGACATCGTATAGTTTTTAGACGGCTGGCCGATTATAAAATGGCACATTCCTGCATGAGCACATAAAGCTGTCAATACTGGCTGTCCTAAGGAACTATAGCAGAATATACTGCAAGTCACTACTCCCATATATCCTGACCCATCATTTTCCTCTGTCTCTTTTTGGATTGCGTTGCTTGGGCGACAAAGCGATCTCCAGTCAAAAATAACAAATTTTAACCAGAGATTTATTTACAACATTGTGCATAGGGTTTTCACCAAGAACTTAGGGGTACTTGGGTCCCAAGCCAACCTCACCTGCAAGTTGTGCACCTGCCGATCAACCGACGAGGCTCTGGCAAACAAAATGTCCCGAGAAGCGGCAATAGGCTCGCCACCTATTACGTGGGATCAAAACACTGGCGAAAAGTGGGCGTTTAATATGCCTCTGCCTACCCCTTCGGGGAAACAGGCGTGAGTCTATGTATGTATGTATGTATGTTTATTTACAACTGAGCGCTACTGTGCTTCGGAGGGCACGTAAAGCTGTCGGTCCCGGTTCTTGTCTCAGGATAGATTCGTTCGGTCATGTCGGAAGCCTTCGCGCGGCCTGAAAATTTCGATACTAGAGTTGGCCACACACTCATACGAAAAACAAAAACAAACAACCAGATTTATACTTAGAAACGGCTTTAAGGCAAAATTCTTGGATGCAAAAATCGATATTGATACACTATTAGCTTTGAGATGCAACCAAATAATTGCAGCTAACTAATGTTGACTGGTCCGTTACCATTAACCACCTGTGTAGTCAGGTTCTGTACACTAAGTTCTGACAGACGTGAACTTTCGAGGAAAGTTAAACTGTCTTGGAATACAATATAGCAAAATTTGTCAGAGTTTGCCACTACAATTTGCCACGGAGCTAATTTTGATCTAATAAATATCGTACAGAATGCTACCAAAGTACAAGTCCCACCAAGTAAAAACGGCGGCTAGAGGACGGTAGACCTATCGTCTTGTAGTCCGACCTATAGTCGTCATCTTTTACCTTCGTTTGGTAGGTATATAATAAGTAGGTATAGAGTGTAACCTAAATTAAAGACGCCCACTAAATACAAGCATCAACAGGGAACGGCGAGCCAAAACTTCACAGAAAGTCTTTCCTTACAGAAGAAATAATGGAAATGAAAAAACGTGGCTTCACCTTTAATTTACAGTGAGTCGTATTTTACTTGATGATTGATATGAGTGTGTACTTGAGGACTTTCTTTTTTTGCTTCACTCACAGTATGTATAGGACGAACATTGTCTACCTTTTGCACCTCAGAGGAGGCATTTTTATAAATTGATTCGCTTCCACTAGCTGTATAGAATGCTATCAACGCAAAAGCTATGCAAATTATAGCACAACCTGATAAGGTATCATCTTATCACATTAATGAGGTAGATGATCAAAACACAACACTCATCTTTAGCAGTTCTAAATTTCACGAGCCATATCACTGTCTATATGGGGTTCTTCGCTGGCAGCACTAGCGAACAGCTGTCATTTCGCTACGTGTATAATAATTTAATTGATAAAAATAGTTTTATTTTATTTTCCTCAATAATTGTATGTCTAAATTAAAGTGTATACCCATAAACCTTAACAATAATTGTTTTTGTAACAGAATATCAAAGGACTTGTGACTAAAGCTCACTGGAAAACTTGTGGCGGACCAACTGTCAAAGTAACGGACAACTGATACAACATAAACAAGATTCAAAATCAACTGGAAACCCGGGGAGTATTGATTTCATAATTATTTACTTATCCCTGTATCGTTTTATTCATATTATACTAACTAATATACACTATACATTTCATACACACTGCTCACTGCACGTGAGCGACGTCATTTACAATACACAGCGGCACCGTTTATGTCTCCTTTTGCTTGACAATTAGTGGAAGCAAAATCGATGACGAAAAACATTTGCCTCAGACACCATATACTACATGACACACTATACACAAAACATAATTATTTATTATAAAATAAGTATATTAATTTAAGGAGTACAATAGTGTTACACAGGTCAATTTATAGAAGTACCTACCTACATTCCAATTTTATTTTATTGTTTTATAAATATAATATCAAACATATAAATTTTTTGTACCTATTCATTACTTTCATATTCCCCAATAGTTAGATTTAAAATAAGCTGTTCCCAAATTTATTTAATTTACTTTTCTGGAATTTTTTTAAAATCTACCTACATTATTTCCTTCTCAACTTTCTATCCACCCATTTCTTAGTTTCTCTCTACTGACTTTACTCAATCTTCCTTATATTTCAGGTGCTTACGGGGTAGGTCTGTTCAAATGATGACCCGCAGAATGGCAGTTCTGGAGGACAAATTACAGTCCACACTCAAGGAATTGGAATCCTCTGAAAGCCTGTGTAACCAGCTGCTACAGGAAAGAGAGGACAGCGAAGAAGAAGTAAAGAAAATAGTAGACAAGAACACTGAACTCAAGGCACAGCTGGCTGAAATGCACACACACCATCTTGAAATACTTGAGCAACGTCAACAACTTTGACTGACGGTGTCCAACTTCCAACAGTGCATGGACACTCATGAAGAAGCTCTGAGACGTGTTGCTGAATTGGAACGTGAATTGAGTGAAGCTCATTAAACCATCTCCAACATAGAAATAAATAAACACAGTCAGCAGATTGCGAATACCTGTAGCCTATATCATGAGTTGGTTAGTAGTGAGCCTGATCATGTGTGCATTAGGGAGCCAGTTGTGACAATAGATCTGACCAGGGAGGATACCATTATTATGAGACCCAGCTTTTCTAGTCATAATAAACTTAAACGTTACATTAAAATTACTAAATTAATAAAAAAATGTCATAAATCTATTAGGAAATATAATGTGCATAGAGTTAATTTAAATCTTAGAAAGGAGCGCATAAACTTAGTTAATCAACTTTCTGAGTACTCTAGAAATTTGGAACCTAGCAGATCAGTGAATGATATGGACACTCATCGCTTAAGGGAAGAGATATTACTTAGGTAAAGAACCTTAAATGAGATCTTCAACAAATACCAAGCTTCTCAACAAGAACTGAGCAAGCGTATAGTGGAGGCAGGTGAGCTCGTAGACTTGGTGAGGTGTAATGCAGAAATGTATGAGTCTCTGACCAATAAGCTCTCGTGTTCTTGTACCAGCAGAGCCATTGAGTACCGTACTACCTGAGAATTTTTCTAACAATCCACAAAACTCACACTCATTACAATCAAATTTAAATAAATCTAGGCTTCCAAAATCTATTAATAAAACTTTTATTTTTTCTGATAGGCTAGGTCACAATTTTGGTAGTCTTTTCAGTGAATATACAAATCAGTGTGTTATAAATTATTGTAGGCCAGGGGATAGTTACTGTAGTTTAGTTAATCAGATTAAGTTACACCCCTTAGATGAGAGTAGAACTGCAATATTATTGTTTGGTAACAGTTTAACTGTAAAGAGACAGGATATCATAGAATGTGTTGAATTGTTGATAGAACTTAATTCTAAATTTAGTTGTAAATTTATTTTAGGTGCTTTACCTTACTCAAACAACTTAACACACACACAAAATATGCACATACACTCATTAAACATGTTATTGTATAACATAACTTGTCGTCATAGTGACGCAATATTGTTTTTTGACGCTAATAAATTTATTAGTAAATTTATTTTAACTAAAGATACAATGTATCTGCCATTTTATATTAAGCAACAAATTGCTAAGTTATTAGCATACAATTTACAGCAAGGCAGTGAGCCTTGTGTTGACAATTTATTTGATAGCGTTAGTACATGTACTAACAACGTTTTTATTGACACATCTTGTGATTTAAACTCCAAGATAGGACAACAGTTAGGCTGCAGTATTTGAATATAGTACATCAAAACATGCAGGGCCTATCTGGCAAAGAGTTAGAGTTTAGTTTTTTTCTAGAAAAATATGACGTTAAGGTTTTGTGCTTAACAGAACATTGGTTAAGCACCCATGAGGTTATTGTTATAAATGAATATTACACAGTGCAGAGTTCGTATATAAGAAAGCAGGCTATTAGAGGCGGTTCTCTCATAATGACATCAAATTTATTAAAATGCAAAGAACGTAAGGATATTGTAAATTTATCTATTGAGCGCACTATTGAGTTGTCCTGTGTGGAACTAGACTTATACATTATAATTTGTGTATATCGACCCCCTTCTGGTGATTATAATCTATTTGAGACTGTTATGGAAGATGCTCTTAATAAAATTATAGATAGTCATAAGAATATTATAGTATTTGGTGATTTTAAGTCTATAGGGATTCTTACAGTAGCCTCGCAATTTTTATTTGCTAATATATTGTATATTAGGCAAAATATAGGTTTATTTACTACAAAAAGTGAGGTACATAACATAAATACTCGAAACAGGCATAAGTTATATGCCCCTTATCATCGTTTACATAAAGTTAATAATTCTTTTGTAGGGCTAGGTATTCGTATATACAATAAAATACCAATTAGTCTTTTAGAATTGCCATTTAGTACGTTCAAAACTAAAATAAAAGACTGCCTTATTAGGAAAGGTTATTATACCATTAATGATTATTTCAGTGATAAGGATAGATGGTCACTTACACTAGCCAAATCTTGATTTTTTTAATTTTTATAGATACCTTACTTTTCAGTTTTTTTTATATAATATCTCTAGTTCTATTAATTTAATATTCATGCATTATTAGGTCATTCAACTTACTACATTTACATTTTCATTGTTGTTCCACAAATTTTATTTAAATTTGCTACTGTGTTAGATGAAGGTAACTCGTTATCATGGGATGGATACTAACGTTTTTGTAATTTTCGTGTATTCATATTCCGTCACTTTCTGTAACATACTTTTCCACCATAGTTCTGAACATGATCGCGAGGTGCCTACATTATAAAGCGTAAGTGGATGCTCCTGTTACACAAGATTCACATTTGAAGACTACTACAGCACTTAATTTAGTAACTACATATTTGTTTAAGTATTATGTATGTTCTTATTTACTATTTACAAGTAATTAATTAGAATGTGAAACAGTTGCAGCTCCTTACAAAAACAAAATATGTACCATAACACTGGCGATTAAAAAGAGTGGCCACGAGTTTTATTGCCCGTTCTTTCTCGTGGTTCTACCTATTGCTTTGCGAATGGGCAGTAAATGTTAATGTAGAAGCATTATTAATTTACTTTAAAAATTTGACGTTCATAAGCGTCACGTTGTGACCTAGATGAATAAATGATTTTTGACTTTTGACTATAGTGTCTATGTATAAGCCAATATTTCTCCATAGCTACCTATTCGGTTTACATTTGAACAATGAATCGGTCCATTTGCGCCAAACGTTCATAGCGCTGCCAGTATTACGAGATCTTACTGCTTAGGCGGTATGCAAATCCAAGAGCATGCCACAAATTCATTACAGCGCTTTTCTTAGACAAAAATTTAATAAATTTAATTCAAATCAATGTATCGAAAGGCGTTCAAAATCCTTATCCAAAGATCTTCAAGTCTGGTGTTAATAATGAGTGCTCCATTGACCATGTCTTTATTGTAGTTGGTTAAGTTTACTTTAGGCTTCAATGAATATAACTGAGGTTAATCGATATACAAATTATACAACACCAAGATTATGACGACTTGTAATGAAAATAGAAATTGGAAGTAGTTAAAAACATCTTGTGATCTTAGTTACCTATCTGGGCCGCACTCCGTTTCACATGTCAGGTTTGCCGATAATAGAGATTGCCGAGAATATGCTAACGGAGTACCTAAAATATATATCGGCGCCTGGGCACCCTCACTCGTCAGGACACCCCAGGAACCATAAATGAAACTAGTTAAATTCACTGTTAACTGCAATATATTTCTTGAATCACGATACGATATGATTTACGAATGTCCGAACCAAAAGTGTCATGGCCGCCCGCCGTCGCATCAACATAACTTAGTATCAAAACATATTCAATAATACATAATATTTAAATTATCGTATGTTAGACCTTTCAATTAATCTTTATAATTAAGAAACAATATAGAATTACAGTTCCTTTAGCTAAAGCGTCAAAATACGTCTTGATAAATTTAATTAGTTATAAATTTACAAAAATGTGTTGGCGGGCAACAAAGTTAGCCAAACTATTAAATGATATCGTCATATCAACCAATACTGCGTTAAGAAATATATGTAAATACAGAAATGTAACACAATTTATATTATATTAATTACAAGCAAATTTAATTAATAGTTTACTGGTTATTTAGTTAAAATTACAGTAAAATAATATTAACTTCCGGTTTAGTTATCATTTAGTAATCTAGATGGCTCTGCTCTACGTTTATGCTTAGATCTACAATAAAACAAACCATCTCCAGTGCGCCCATACGGCCATACTGACAACAAGCGCGCTCCCTGCGCTTGAAAATTACAAATTATAAAGTTTTTATGACTCTACATTCAGGTGGGTAATTAACAAATTACTGCACATCATGCTAGAGCAAGCACCAAGTTACTATCACAATATAATCTTATCCAGTCACATCATGCTAAAGCAAGCAATCACAATAACATCCTCATACAATGACAATACAAAAATGAATTACAGGTTGTACAAAAGTATAGAATAAACGAAAAAGTAAACAGTTTAGACATCAACACACAGTTATTATCAGTGAACTGTTATCAGCAGACAGTTACTGGCAGTTACCAATGTGGTATCAGTAAACAATACAAAATCAGCAATAGTTCTCTAGATTTAAACAGTAAACTTCCAAGTTAATATAGTGATCACAATAAACAAATAAAGTATTGCAGCTTTAACAAAGTACTTTATAAACAAAATGTAAACAATTTTATCATCAGCCGACAGTACAGTATTATAAAACAGTTATCTCAGTTGCAATTATATGTTTACACACACATAATAACGAAAGTTAAAAATTATAGCTTGCATAAAATTTACAAACAGAGATGGTAACAACTGAACCACAAGGGACAGTTCAATTCTCAAACAGATTCTCACATTAATAAACATACTATTCAAACAAATAGTTTACAACATTAATAACAGGCAATCGCTCATCTTGAGTCTAGCCTTCCAAACTACAGGCATCATCCACCTCGGATCTAGCCTTACAAACATCAGGCATCACCCATGGCTAAGCCAACTTGTGGCATCACCGACATAGGGATCTAGCCCACAAACGGCATCACCCATTACGGGATCTAGCCAACACACGGCATCACCCATCACGGGATCTAGCCAACACACGGCATCACCCATCACGGGATCTAGCCAACACACGGCATCACCCATCACGGGTTCTAGCCAACACACGGCATCACCCATCACGGGATCTAGCCAACACACGGCATCACCCATCACGGGTTCTAGCCAACACACGGCATCACCCATCACGGGTTCTAGCCAACACACGGCATCACCCATCCCGGGTTCAGCCACCCAAACATCAGTCACCCATGGCTAAGCCAACTTGTGGCATCACCAACATAGGGATCTAGCCCACAAACGGCATCACCCATCCCGGGTCTAGCCATTCAAACAACAGGCATCACCCATTCTGGGATATAGCCCTCAACAAAATGACAATATCACAATTAAAAGAGCACAGAAAAACAACACAAATACAATAACACTGTCATAAAATCAGTTTCAAAAACACAGTTACGGAGAACACAGTTCTATAAAACATTATTTTATATTAAAAAAACATTTATGTAAAACACATTTATAGAAACCACAGTTATAGAAAACACGGTTATATAGAGCAGTTATATAAAACTCAGTAACTTATATAAAGCATAGTCATATGAAACACAGTTACAAAAAATTCAGTTTAGTCATTATACGCCCATACGGTCGACTGCTCATACAGTTGTTGATATTGATCAGCAACAAAGGTTAGTAAACAATGCTGGAGTCTAGCTTAGTACAGCGCTCATGCGACATGTGTGCGCATAGCCCACAGACGAAACAACCGACGTCAAAGGGGTGGGACACCGTCATCCATACATATTAATCAGTAAAGGACCGCTCCTCCATCCTCTCTTCATGCTAAGTCCAGGTCATCTGCCAGGATGTCATCTTCAACCTGTAACACTCAAAAGGCAGGTGGTGGGCAACATTTCCCACCCAAGTATTAGTTCCATGAACCTTTGTAACAGTAGATGAAATAAAATTCTACTCTTGCAAAGTGGTGCGGCCTATTAGGCTATATCTATATATCAGGCATGTTCAACATGTGTGTTGGTCTGTAAGTTAGCTTTGCTACAACAGTGTTGGAGCCCATATTTTACACCTAAGGTAAAATACCAAAGACACTGAATTTTCTCAGGTTCTGTCTGACAGTGCCATTTTAGATAATCAAATATTAAAGTTATCAGGATACCCATTTGTAATTTTGATAAAACAGTTAAAACTTAATATATTCAAAATAAGTTTTATTCACATCAAACAGGAAAACAATATGGCGATAACAAGGAGAGGCCTATGTTCAGCCGTGAACAGTCAGACTGTGGATGATGATCATAAATATGAAATGATTTCAAACCATGTTGTAGATTCAAGGATTTCAAAAATACCAGTTCTATAATTATTACTCATGTAAGAACAAGTTGAATCCATTATTGAATATTTTTAAGTAGGTATAGTGCAAGCTGTGAAATTCTCTGTTTGCCCATTGAGCCATAAAAGATAAATTTACAAGATACCGGTATTTCAAAGCAAGATTAGTGCTTTCTTATTTCTAAAAATGATTCCGCTCAGTAAAGGAATATACTACAATCAACCATAATATAAAAGTTAATATAGTCATTCAGATTTTGGTATTTTATAATGAATTCAACATTTTATTTATATAAATAGACCTTTCTTTTCTGAAATAAATGTTTTTATTTATGATTTCTCTACACATTAACTCTTTCATTAGGTAATTCAACTTAATTTTATCTTTTGTTTTATTATTTATTAATGTGTATAGTAAATATGGTGGAGTTTATATCTATTTGACATTATATTTAAAGAGATTTTTCTAAATAATGTCAATATTTATTTTAAACTGTTAACATGTGATGTTAATGTAATTCTTATTCATTCATACACAACTAATAATTGTTTATCTGAATAAATAAACTCAAACTGACTCTAATCATAACTGACTTGGAAATAAAGCATGAGTAGTTCATACAATTACTTTTATTTGCTAAGAATAGATACTGCTAAATGGGAAAAGAGACATGGATTTTCACATCATGTTCTTTAAACCCACATCATTATCGTAATAATCATATTCCTAACTGTCTTGTATCCCACAAAAGCTAAGAAATAAGGTTGGCACTAAATTTTATTGGTTTATCACTGATTGTCATCTTGAATATATATGCCACTAACTTTACAAATGAACTCACAAATAAAATAAATTGTATTTACAAAGTATAACACTAAGGCTTGGAATTTATAAAAGGTTAGCAGTCATCTGTCTTAAGACTTTCAACCTAAACTGCTTAGAGGTGGACTATTATAGAACCTAAGTGAATGCCTATGGCCATAAAAGAATCACTATCCAGATCTCATGTTTCTAGCTACAGTAGTTTGGGTTAAGCAAGTACTTATCATTATGGTTGGGACAAATCATTCCATACAGGTTTAAAATTAAACGACAAATATTAAGATAATTAAGTTGGGTTCCGTTGTCTGTTATGATATTACCTTAACTTGAGCTCAAAGTTGACATAACAATTTCAACATTATGTTAAAAGGGAATCATGTAGGCACCTACAGAGTCCACTAATATTTATTACAACCTATTTTGTAACTTTACAAATATTAGTTTTAATGTTTTACCACTGAGATAACCTATTGGCTACCAATTGAATGCATATTCACCGCATCAATTAGCTTAGACTGAAAGCAAATCAGGTAATTTATACAATGGATCTATATCAGAGCTTCAACTTGAAAAGTGCAGTATACTGTTCTTTACTAATAATTACATTAGTAGAACCACATAACAACAAAGTTATTTTCTCTTTCTTGTGTAGGTAATAACTTAATAAGTGTGTGACCATCTCTGATGTCGAGTTATACAGAAACTTTCCGACATGGTCGACGGCATAAAATGACTATAAGCACAGTAGCACTGTTAAGTACCAAACGTGGATAAACAACGGTTACTTAATTTTTACTGTATGTTTATCTGGTAATCCTTACTGGGGCAATAGGTAATCATGTAAACAAACAGCACCATAATTTATAAAATGTTAAAAGGATGTTTCTCAAAAACTCTAATCATATCAGCTCTGGATAAATACCTCTGTCAGTGCATCAACAACCCGCATCTGCAACCTCTGGTAGAGCTCAAAGCAGAACAGCGTTCGCGCCACAGCACACCCTCACCCCGGTGACCGGCGTAGTCGCTCTCGCTCGTACGATAACTCCGACACACCGTGCGGTCTCCGAACAGGGTTGACAAGCGCCAAACACGGCTTCCAAGTGCTTGTCGCACCAGTCTTCAGGGCATCATTGGAATTGGCGGCCAAGCCAAGAGATGAGATCCATTACTTTCGCGCCAAATGTATTTCCTTCTCGATGTCTCTTAGGGGGCGCTGATCCCGCCGCTGCTATCGGCGCCTGGGCACCCTCACTCGTCAGGACACCCCAGGAACCATAAATGAAACTAGTTAAATTCACTGTTAACTGCAATATATTTCTTGAATCACGATACGATATGATTTACGAATGTCCGAACCAAAAGTGTCATGGCCGCCCGCCGTCGCATCAACATAACTTAGTATCAAAACATATTCAATAATACATAATATTTAAATTATCGTATGTTAGACCTTTCAATTAATCTTTATAATTAAGAAACAATATAGAATTACAGTTCCTTTAGCTAAAGCGTCGAAATACGTCTTGATAAATTTAATTAGTTATAAATTTACAAAAATGTGTTGGCGGGCAACAAAGTTAGCCAAACTATTAAATGATATCGTCATATCAACCAATACTGCGTTAAGAAATATATGTAAATACAGAAATGTAACACAATTTATATAATATTAATTACAAGCAAATTTAATTAATAGTTTACTGGTTATTTAGTTAAAATTACAGTAAAATAATATTAACTTCCGGTTTAGTTATCATTTAGTAATCTAGATGGCTCTGTTCTACGTTTATGCTTAGATCTACAATAAAACAAACCATCTCCAGTGCGCCCATATATACATAGTTGATAATTAAATCTCTTTTATTAACTGATACCGTAGGCGTTACTTATTGTTTGCTACGACAAGACTAAGAAGCAATAGTACCTTACTTTAGTAGGTAAAAGTACCTAACTTTAGAAGCTAATACAAAGTATGAGATACGACTCTTCACTGATGAATGACTTTCAGATTTATAGACTAGCAACGGTGACACTATTAGTCACTGTCTGACCGCAATACTCGAATACTCTATCTACCGCCAACGCGAGGCTCATACAAATTTTGTATTTGTCCTACAGTCCACACACGGTTTCCTGTTCAAAATAACTCAACAATCTCATTTTACTGTTGAGGTAGGTTTTCAAGTTGATTTACATAAGGTATTGTTTTAGATTCGGGTTTAATGTTACTGGCTCGGCTTTACACCGAAACCGTGGGGTAGGGTTCTAGGCGACTTGGAAAAGGAAATGGACTGTATTAGGAGGATAGCGGTTCTTCGCCGCCTGGAAAGGAATTAAGGGAAGAGGAGATGGAGTGGGTATGGGATATTTCCAGGATGGAAGGCACTTACCTTATAGCTTCTTCGTTTCTTTTTCTCCTGGTGTTTTCGCGATGCAGTGGCTTGTTTTCACTAGCACTCACGAGCGGGTTTTCCTTGGTGGAAGCGGCAAAATCACATACAGCGGCGCGGCGCGGAGCGGTATCGAGACGGCGTTCTTAACGAGCAGAATGTTCGAGACTGTCCCTCGCGTCGACGTTCGCGGCGACGAATTCAGGCGCAAGGCAGTGCCTCTTCCAGGGAGAGGGAAAGAGAGGGACGGAAATATGATATCGCTCGCACTAGACAAGCGTGGAACGATTCATGTTGATGCGATTAGTTGTAGATAGAATAAGAAGGTAGATGGCGCTACCATATCCCCCCGGCCCTAAAGGGTTGCCTTTAAAGAAAATAGAATTGAACTAAGCTACGTTGGGTGTACTACCGCATAACCCATCAATAGGCTAAGACAGCGATTTGACAATAAATTAATCTAAACTAACTTTAGCGAAAACTACAAACGCAATAATAGCGAAAACTACTAACTAAATACTTAAACTAAGAGGTAGGTCCAACCTCAGG
The DNA here is from genome assembly GCA_944739405.2 of Euclidia mi. Lineage (NCBI taxonomy): Eukaryota > Metazoa > Arthropoda > Insecta > Lepidoptera > Erebidae > Euclidia > Euclidia mi. Next base: position 58,750,832 of record OX123184.2, on the reverse strand, counting down.
CTAGATCTCACTGAGTTGGAAGCGGACGCGAGTTGATCAGTGCCTCGACTTGTGCAAGGACAGTTAAAGGCTCTTCGTGAGAGAGGATGTGCTGACCTATAACTTTGAAGAGATGCGTTTTAATTACTTTGACCATGCTTGCCCAACATCCACCGAAATGTGGTTATGCTGGTGGAATAAACTTCCAGTCAATATGATCTATGGAGAGTTCTTCCTGAAGACGAGTATGATAACCCGCGACGTGATTGAAACAAGTAGCAGGAACCAGTTCAATCAATTTGCTAACGCGGTTGGCGACAAAAGTCTGCCAGCGATGAGGAGAAGAATGAATCCAAGCGAGCACTACTTTGGAGTCGGAGAATGCGTATAATTTATTAATGGGGTAGTGGGGCAAAACTGTGTCTTGAACTTTGCGGAGCAACTGAGACAGCAGAAGGGCCGCGCACAACTCCAGTCTCGCAACTGAAACGGTTTTAACAGGCGAGACCTTAGACTTGGCACAAACTAACTGCACCGAGTAGTTAGAACCAATGCGGACTTGCAGATATACGACTCCGCCGTAAGCACGCTCGCTGGCGTCAGCGAAACCTATCAAGTTGATGGTACATCCATCTACCAACCCAAGATGACGCGGAATAGTAACTTGATTGAGCGCGGTAAGCTCAATACAAAACTGGCCCCAAGCGGCGACAATATGGTCAGGGGGTGTTTCATCCCACTCACACTTTGATAGCCAAAGCTCTTTGATCAAGAGCTTGGCGTACAAAATTGTGGGAGCCACAAAACCCATTATGTCCCATAGTCGAGCCACTGTGGACAGCATAGTGCGTTTGGTGCACTTATCATCTGGTGGTGAGACGTCAAACCGAAAACTATCGCAGGATTTGTCCCAGCGTAAACCGAGAACCTTATGCGGTACAGACTTCTCAAACTCAATGCCTGGAGAAGCCTTATGAGAATCTGGTATGCGTGCGAGAACCTCCTTAGAGTTGCTTGTCCATTTGACAAGATCAAACTGGCCTCGCTTGAAAAGCTGAATAAGCTCTTCACAAAGCGAAATTGCTAGCGGAGCGGATATGACACTACAGGCAATGTCATCCATGTACAAAGCGGAAGTGGCAACAGCCGCTGCGGCGGGAAAGTGATCGCCTTCATCAGCGATCAACTGGCGAACAACTCGTAACGCGTGATATGGGCTAGACTTGAGTCCAAAGCAAACACGATTGAACTGATACACAGATAAAGGTTCTTTCTTGTCAAAACGATAAAAGACCCGTTGAAATCTACGGTCAGATTCGCGAACGCCGATATTGAGGAACATTTGGCGGCAATCAGCTGACAGAGCGATTTGGAAAAGACGAAACTTTATTATGATGTTAAATAAATCACCCTGTAGATTGGGGCCGGCATGCAAAATGTCATTAATCGACTGACCCGATGTAGTCTTACAACTAGCGTCTAAAACCACACGAAGTTTAGTAGAGGTTTTATCTTCGCGAACTACGCCGTGATGCGGGATATAATATGAGGGCAGAGAGTTGCCCTCGTTGTTTACAACTACACTCAAAAAACCTTTATCTATGTAGTCACGAATGACGTCATTATAGGCGCTGCGTAACTTAGGTGATGCATCAAGTTTACGTTCCAAACAATGGAAACGTCTGAGCGCAGCAGCGTACGAGTCGCCTAACGAATAAGGGTCACCACAGAATGGCAACGCCACAACGTATCTGCCACTGTCGTCACGAACAGTGGTAGCGCGGAAATGTTCTTCACACTCGAGATCTTTATGGCTCATCGAGGGCGGTGCGGTAACCTCTTCAAGCTCCCAAAATCGCTTGAGAAGAGAGTCAATATTGTTTTCTTGAAGAACAGAACAACAGCAAGACGTAACGTATTGAGAAGTATGTAATGTAGGTACGGTACCCATAATTACATACCCGAATACCGTCTCAATAGCGGGCGGTAAGTTATTTTGCTCACTACGTACCACTTTAGTAAGTAGCAAGTGCGGGAATATTGCGGCTCCGATCAAAACGTCAATGTCTGCCGGATTCGCAAACTCCGAATCCGCTAGTGGTAGTGACTCGAGATGTGTGAGGAGCGACACGTCCACATTAGCGTTTGGCAACGTGTCTGTAATACGTTCCACGATAAGCGAAGAAATGTTAAAATTAATGTCCCTATTAAAACGCGAATGTATTTTAATATCTACGGAACCTTTGCAATGTTTTTCTGATCCGCCTATCCCTCGGATTATTGAGTTCGTATTTTTAAAGTTGTTCCATAATCCGAGGCGTTTGAACAATTTTAACGTTATTAAATTGGTCTGAGATGCGCTATCTAGCAGACAACGTACCATGTGCGGCGACCCATTGACATCATATATGATAACTTGCGCAGTCGCTAACAGAACAGTCTTAGACGCCATACATGGCGGCCTAGCACTGCTCTGATCACTACAAGCGCGCGAAGGCCGTACGCGCGTGCGTGCCGCCCGCGCAATGGATGTCGTACACAACGATACTTCGCCCTCAGACGCGGAAGGCGCAGCTACCGTGGTCTGCTGCACCTGCGGCGTACTCGTAAGTGTGTCAAGGCTAGCGGCTTGACTTGGCAACCGGTTATTTTTATCATAATGTAACAGTGTGTGATGTTTTTGTTTACATGTGCGACATCTCGTTCTACTGGAACAATTACTCGTTTTATGTTTTATGCTTAAGCAATTAATGCAAGCTTTGTTATCTTTTACGCTTTTAAAACGAGCAATTGGATTTAAATCATTAAAGGTGGGACACTTATAGTAATGGTCGTGCACTATATTACTGCACAGACACTTCTGTGAATTATTACTATTAGATTCCGAACATGTTACGTAAGATTGTGGATTAGGGACTGAGTTATTATTACTATTTCGCGATTTATTCAACCTTTGTTTGTTGTTGTTAGTGTTAGACGGGCCAGGTGAACCAGACTGCGTATTATGAAATATTCGACACTGATCTTTGATGAACGAAATAAAACTATCTAGTGTAGGTATTTTATTATTGCGTTCCGTCATCTCGAATGCGCGAATTGTATCAGTGTCAAACTTTTTTAAAGCGAGTTGAAGCAACATAAAGTCGGAAAGATCTTCTAATTTTAAATTCCTAAGAGAATTAACCGCGGTTACGAAGTTATCAATAAACAGCTGGAAATTCGAGACAGACGCGTTGCAGGACAGTTTGAGATTTAAAGCTTGGTCAAAGTACGTAGACGCTAGAACGCGCGTGTCTTGATATCTGTCAAGTAGTGACTGAAATATGACCTGATAATTCTCAGCACTGGGTGTGACACCTGCAAATACGGACTGGGCCTTCGGTGACAGTTTACCTATTAAATAGTACAACCTGTCAGCATCTGTCAGAGAACCATTATCGTGCACTGTAGACTTAAAACTTGCATAGAATAACGGCCAACTTCGTATATCTCCGTCAAACGACATAATCTCGATTGGCGGTAATCTCGGTTTGCGGGCAACGGGCTCTGCTGAACATTTACCCTCCAATTGCGATTGTATACGCTTAATAATACAATAAAGATCTTCGAATGCGGTATACGCCTGATAGTTCGGTTTTTCATCAGGATTGATAGAAAGTAATCTTGCGTTATAATCGTCTAACAACTTATGAAAATCTGTTCGAATACTATCTACTGTTATACAATAACTGAGAAATGCTTCGCTATTGCTGTCAGACATAGATGCGGTTTTTGAGCATTCATATATGTTTTGGATGCGCTCAAATAAAATATTGCGTTTTGCTTCTAAGATTGTCATCTCTTTGTCTTCCGACACGCGTGACTTCTTTTGTTGTGACATGCTTACGTAAGTATAAGCTAATGAGAACGAAACAAAATAAGAATATCTAATGTATCTATTATTTTACCTAAGTAGGCAACACTTTAGAGCTGAGGAAATAAAAGTTGATTGAAATATGAGATTTATAAGACAACTATGATAGTTGCAGAAATAATAATTTAATAAGTAGGTAGCTACATAAAAGTTTACCTACTATTGCGGGCGGAAATAACCATGTGACGGTTATATGAATATATTAGGAGTATAGCTAGGTGCTATAACTGCCTAGGTATAGCGGTATAACGTATAAAACGTAAATGAATCCGGCTCGTATGGATCAAAAAAAATGGCTCGGCTTTACACCGAAACCGTGGGGTAGGGTTCTAGGCGACTTGGAAAAGGAAATGGACTGTATTAGGAGGATAGCGGTTCTTCGCCGCCTGGAAAGGAATTAAGGGAAGAGGAGATGGAGTGGGTATGGGATATTTCCAGGATGGAAGGCACTTACCTTATAGCTTCTTCGTTTCTTTTTCTCCTGGTGTTTTCGCGATGCAGTGGCTTGTTTTCACTAGCACTCACGAGCGGGTTTTCCTTGGTGGAAGCGGCAAAATCACATACAGCGGCGCGGCGCGGAGCGGTATCGAGACGGCGTTCTTAACGAGCAGAATGTTCGAGACTGTCCCTCGCGTCGACGTTCGCGGCGACGAATTCAGGCGCAAGGCAGTGCCTCTTCCAGGGAGAGGGAAAGAGAGGGACGGAAATATGATATCGCTCGCACTAGACAAGCGTGGAACGATTCATGTTGATGCGATTAGTTGTAGATAGAATAAGAAGGTAGATGGCGCTACCAGTTACTATGGTGTTTAGGGCATATGGTATAGAGTCTAAGATACATTTTTGTATTTAAGTTTGGTAACAAATAGGTCTTACATAAAATTGGTCAAAAACGATAAGTTTGCGTTTGACAAACAATAGAAACACATTATATTAATTAGCAATATTTTCTAGGGCAAATTTACAATGCTGAATTCTTACATTCGAGTATTATCTACATAATAGACATGAAATTATTACGGAAACTCGCCGCTTATTCATGTTTGGTAACAAATAGGTCTTACATAAAATTTATTAAAAACGATAAGTTTGCATTTGACAAAACGATAGAAATAAATTATTTTAATTTCTCGGAAAAATTTACAATGTTGAATTCTTACATTCAAATATTACATATAAGACATGAAAATATTACGGAAACTCGCCGCTTCAACTACTATATTAAAGAGGTAACCAAATTTCCGAAAACTGTATGTAGGAAGCGTCACCTAACACATCTTGGGAGTGACCTTATTCACTTATTCAGTGCAAACGACTTTGCAGTTGTGGACTACGGACAAACGGGTGGTACTTACCTAGTATGAGTTCGTTCTAGTGCATTATAACTGAAAATATGTGTTTTAAGCATGATTCAAACTATTTATAGTTCGTTGAAGTGCAAGAAATAATGATAAGATTAAATAGCATTTTCAGTACTATAATATATACTTCACCCACAGATCTGCCTACGTGAATTATACACCTTATCTTTAAAAATCACACTATGTATTGGTGAGAACAAAAGTTGATCAGTAGTCCTCGATTTGAAGGAAAGGGGACTTCATTCTATACTTGTGTCGATGATATCGAACTCTGTATACTATTTTTATATTAATATTCCGTATATTGAAACGCCGATACGAAATCGCATTATTTACAAATTCGACAGCGCGGTAATAAGCATAGATTTGTCAACGGGTATTTTATGCCGCGCGCACCTGCCGAGAGTAAAGTCTGCTACCCTAATGTTATAAACGTTGCTATTTGTCACATGTCTTACGGTTATTAAGTTGTTAATAGTAAATGGTCAGCCATCGTGATCATTCATCATTTTTGTTCGGCGTGCAGCTCATAACACAAACTAAGATGACTTACTTAATTTACAGATTATTTTCTAAAATTAAATACCGGGAAACTCTTATAGTAGTTACATGAAAAGTTAATTTTTCCAAATACTTTTAACTAACACATTCGATCATTATAATAATCGTGAACAATAAATATTAATTAAATCAAACAAGGGTTTGATTAGGTTAATATTCCCATATGTTCATCTTTCAAACCGAAACAAAAATAAAACAGTAATTTAAAATTATTCAATGCAGATCGTAACTAAATTTTATTAAAAACATGAAACCGCATCATAGTTAACAGAAATCTTACAAATTGGCTCACTTGTACGTTTTTAATGACTCCAGAAATATAAAACTGCATTTTATATTTTATATGGAATAAAAATTCGTTACACTCGTGTTTTACAAACTGAATTTCTGTGTTTACATTTATTTGTATGTACCTAATGAATATTGGAATGTGTAATGATAAAATACTTATGTTGGTTGTGCATTAGGTACATCTATAACGCACTTAGTGTAAATGTAGTATAGAATAAAGTATGATCTGAGAAATAAATATTTAATGCGAACAAGATCGTCAGTTCACCTGGCGAAGACCTCTGCTGTGATGATTCTAAAATGGAGACGAACGGTACAAGATCAGTCCATGTGAGAGCCTTGGGATGCTTAACTTTCGGCAAAAATTATGGTGATAATTGAACATTGAAAATATATAATCCAAAAGATAAGGTTCATACACGTGCATCGCTTGTTATATGATATTGATTATCCTGAGTACAACAAAGTAAGTAACTGTCGCATCGAAAATGAAAGTACAGAATTCTAAATTGCTCTTCTTGAAGACAGGTAGAGCTGAACCGTTCTCTCCACAAATTATCTTTAGAAATATCTAAAAGTAATCAAATATATAGTATAAGTAATCATATATAATAATAAAACAAAGACGGAATAACTTCTAGAATAATTTGGTGCTTCTCCAAATTATTCTAGAACTTATTCCGTCTTTGTCATTGGAATTATAGTTGTACAAGAGCTTAAAATTCTGGTATAGCGAGTCATTTTATGCTCTGATTTTCGCAGTTTGTAGTTTCTAAACTGAAACTTTATTTTGAACTAAATTTGTCACATTTATGTTTCGAACTGTTATAACCGAATTTAGTTAAAGGGAAATGCAATGTAAGCATGTTATAATTAATATATAAGCCATTACCACCATGCGGCCAGTTAGTTAGCACACAGTTAGCATACAGTTGTCATCTAGTTCGCATCATTCATCTACCGCGCCAACATCCTACATCTCGCGGTCGCGAAAGCTTGAGTTCGGTCTAGTTAAGTCAGTCATGGTTGTCTAATTTCGGGAGTAAATTAATAAACATTTTTCAGCTGTGAAAAATATTTTTTTTTAAAAACTCGCTACGTACTACGCGCAAAACATTGGTGTCAGAAGTGGGATGCTGTTGGCTTTCTGGATCCGTATTCAGACCGCAGCATCTGAACAGTGCGTAGTGAAAGTGTACTAGCAGCGCAAGGTCGACGATCAGTCTCCGCTCTCATAGCGTGAGCCCGCACCACACCAGATAGAGGATAAGTCTCCGCCCCTCGCAGCGTGAGCCCCCATCGATACACGCAAGTACACCCACTTAGCCGACTGTCAGCCTCCGCTTTATAGCGTGAGCCAGCGCTTACCCTTACAGCCTTGACCTTGACTAGAGTGTAGCCGACCGTCAGCCTCCGCTATTAAGCGTGAGCCGGCGCCGCACCAATCGAGACCGTTCCCAAAACTTCTACTGAGCTTTGAAAACCCTCTGGGTGTATAGCAGCTCGACGTCTTCAACTACAGGGTGATATCCGCACCCTATGATGCAGCTAACTCACCTTATTCTCTTCGTCTTCATGTGGAACACGAAATCATCATCAACGTAAGTCTTATACTTATTTCCAAACTCTTTGTGTTGTGTTGTGTTTGTGCAGTGTTTTGTGATAAAAGCAGAGCATTCAAAAAGCGTGTGCGTCATTTCGTAACTTCTAAAAGGAAAATCTAATTATAAGCACGTATTTTAAATTGACCTTGTAATAAATATTATTTTCTATATCTTATAAACTAAATCTTATAAACTAAATCTTATAAACTAAATCTTATATCCTAATTATTATATTAGTAATCAATCTATCCTAAGGTCATATCTACTAAATCTTAAAGTTATCTAAATATTTGTTAAGTACTTACCATTTATGACGGATTCCGAATATTCAGTAAAATCTGAAAAAGATATTAAAAAACCTACAAAAATGTCCAATGCTACAACGCTGAATTTCCTTACTAAATTTATTAAACCATATGATGGTAAAAGAGAGACTCTCCCCGCATTCCTCACAAACTGTGACAATGCCATTTCACTCGCCTCTGACGAACAACAGACTATTTTATGTAAATTTATCATTTCCCAATTGGAAGGTAAGGCACAAGTAGCGTGTTCTTTAAAAACTTTTAGTAACTGGTCAGAACTTAAAGATTTTCTAAAACAAAACTTTAGCGAGAAGAAACATTCTACACATCTCTTGTCCGACCTTCAAAATTGCAAGCAAAACTTGCCGTCGGAAACTGTCTCACAATACTCTTTGCGAATTGAATCATGCTTAACGCGTTTGTTATCAGATGTGCATTTCTCCTGTGATAAAAAGGATGAATTAGTTGGTAGAGTCGCCGGTATCGAAGACTTGGCACTCAACACTTTCCTAATGGGTCTAAATCCGAGTTTTTCACATATAGTTCGATGTCGTAACCCTAAAACGCTAAACGAGGCCGTCACACATGCTATCGAGGAAGAAAAATTATTTAACGCTTCCAAATTTTCCTTAAAATCGCCAAAAACATGTTCGACTTGTAACAAACAAGGTCACTTGTCTTCTGAATGTTTTCGGAATAAAAACAAAAACGTGAAATCTTATAATACGAATTTTACTAATCCTAATACTTATCAAAATCGTTTTCCCATGCAAACTCAACCGTCCCAAAATCCTAATAATTTCCCACGGAAAATCTGCGCATATTGCAAAAATCCTGGTCATTTGATAACCGAGTGTCGCAAACGACAGTACAATAATCAACGCCGTAATATACAACAACCTGATACTCAGGCACAGAGTAGTGATACGCGCAGAGGCAACGTTAATGTAAACTTTTGCCATACGAATGATATGGCCGTGAACCACTCAGACGCTAATGAAACATTAGCCTCTGAACCTTTAAACCAAATCGGATTCTGAGTGCGTGTCTATCGGAATCCACAGCATTTAAAAACGACACGATTCTTTCTAAATCTTATTCACCTCAGTTCCAAAACAGGAATCTGAGTCATACCAAATCTTATGATAATACTATATCTTACCCCAAATCGTATGCTAAATCTTACGATAATTCTAAATCTTATGCTAAATCATACGGTAATGCTAAATCTTATGCTAAATCTTATACTAAATCTTATGATAATGCTAAATCTTATGATAATACGAAATCTTATGCCAAATCTTACGATAATTCTAAATCTTATGCTAAATCATACGATAATGCTAAATCTTATACTAAATCTTATGATAATACGAAATCGTATACTAAATCTTACGATAATTCTATATCTTATGCTAAATCTTATGATAATCCTAAATCTTATGCTAAATCTTATGATAATCCTAAATCTTATGATATTAATAAATCTTATACTAAATCTTACGATTATACTAAATCTCATAATGATGCCAAATCTTATACTAATTCTAAATCTTGCACGGAACCGTGTAGCAATCATAACTTACCTTTTAAGAATAGTGATGGTAACTCGGAAAGCAAACTTACCTCTTATCCGCCAGATGATTTGTCACCGTCACGCCTGAAATGTTCTAAGTCTCATCAGAATGATATACCAATTTACGAAATGAATTCGTTTATTAAAAAGGTAACACTTCCACATGTTTTCTTATTTACTAAGCATACTACCAGGTCACTTGTTCTATTAATCGACACTGGATCTAGCATTTCTTTAGTTAAAGAAGAAAGTCTTTATAAAAAGCCTCAACTATCCTCAGAAATAGTGCGACTTAAAGGAATCAATGATAGTGGCACGTATTGTCAAACATTAGGCACCTTCCAGATGCAATTTTACTTATCTTCGGAAGTTCATTCTTATAAATTTCACGTCGTAAAGAATGACGTTAGCCTCGATTATGATGGCATAATAGGCACAGATCTTCTAGGTCATCTTAAAGCAGTCATAGACTATGACAAGGAATGTTTAATAATTCAAAATCATACTTTACCTTTACGTTTCAAGTTGCCAATTTACAAAATCCCAGCTCGTTCTGAAGCTGTAATTGAATGTGGAGTGTCAAATAATAGTGATGAATTACCTTTTCTTAAAGAAGCCTTAGTTCTCGACCATAAGATTTCTGAAGGCGTTTATGTCGTGAATTGCGTCGTCACCTTAAAGCCAAATCGTAGAGTTAATATTTCTATTCTAAATACTACTGAATCCGAGATCGAAATAAATAACTATTCCGTTAATCTTACACGTATGGAAAATAACTTCACAGAGTGTCTGACAACATCAGACATTGAGACTATAAATAAAGCTTCACTTCCTGTCATTGATAGACATAATCAAGTTCTAAATCAAATTCGAACCTCTCACCTAAATCCAGAAGAAAAAGCAACCCTGTTAGACTGTTGTTCTCAATTTACAGACGTTTTTCATCTTGAAGGTGAACCTCTCACCTGTACTAGCACAATCAATCACTCTATAAACACAGGGAATGCCGCCCCAATCCACGTAAAGTCTTACCGTTTTCCAGAGTGCCACAAAGAAGAAGTAGACAGTCAAATAACCAAAATGCTCGAACAAAATATCATACGCCCGTCTCAATCACCATGGAGCGCCCCTGTATGGGTTGTCCCGAAGAAGGCAGACGCCTCGGGGAAACGAAAATGGCGTATAGTTATCGATTATCGTCGCCTTAACGACGTCACGGTGTCCGAGATCTATCCTATACCGTTAATAACAGATATTCTTGACCAACTAGGGCATTCTAAGTACTTTACGACCTTAGATCTTGTAAGTGGGTTCCACCAAATTTCTTTAAATTCTGCTGACGCGGCAAAAACAGGATTCACAATTGTAGGCACAAATGAAACGTCTGGTCATTATGAATTTACCCGAATGCCTTTTGGCTTAAAAAATGCACCTAGCACCTTCCAACGCCTCATGAATACAGTTCTATCTGGTCTCCAAGGATTACACTGCTATATTTATTTAGACGATTGTATTTTGTACTCGCCAGACCTCCCTAGTCACATTGAAAAGCTAAAATTAGTCCTTGAAAGGTTCCGTCAACATAATCTAAAATTGCAACCAGATAAGTGCGAGTTCTTACGCCGCGAAGTCACTTATCTCGGTCATGTCATCACCGACAAAGGTGTCTCACCCAACCCAGACAAGGTGAAGGCCATCGAAGGTCTTCCAACTCCTAAAAACCCCAAGGACATAAAATCATTCCTAGGTCTAGTCGGTTATTACCGCAGATTCATAGAAAACTTCTCGAAGATCACAAAACCACTCACCTCTCTTTTAAAAAAAGATGTCGCTTTCCATTGGACGCAAGAACAAGAACTTGCATTCCAAACTCTAAAACATAAATTAGTCTCAGCACCTCTCCTTCAATACCCTGATTATTCAAAACCGTTTATACTTACCACTGACGCATCTAATTACGCCGTTGGAGCCATTCTTTCCCAAGGTGAAATCGGCAAAGATAAGCCGATAGCCTATGCATCACGTACCCTAAACAAAGCAGAAGGAAACTATTCCACTACGGAAAAAGAACTTCTAGCTATTCTTTTTGGCATTAAGACGTTTCGTCCCTATTTATATGGCTACCAATTCAAAATCATTACCGATCACAGACCCTTAGTTTGGTTGTTCAACGTTAAAGATCCAGGTAGTCGTCTTATACGATGGCGCCTGAAATTAGAAGAATATAATTATGAAATAGTGTACAAACAAGGCAGATTAAATTCTAATGTCGATACCTTATCCAGGTACCCCGTAAACGCGTTAACCTCTAATTCTAATTTAAATAAATCAACTTATGAACAATATTTTAAAAAGCAATTCTTAAAAACTACATCTAATAACGATACAATCATAGAAGAGCATAGTCAATCACTTCATTTAGCCAAACAAAAATATATAGCATGTCCGATGTCTCTGGACTTCGACTACTCTATGCCGCATTGCGAGCAATTGTTATCACTCATCGAAAATGCTGACGAGTTAAAAGCCCGTGAACGTGAACTTGAAACTGTTCACATTGTAGATTCTAATAATAGAACATTTTATTTTCTTTTTACGAAAACACATCATTACGATGAAACTAGTTATAGAATTATTTATAAATTACTTATGGAATTGCGTAACAAAATCTTATCTAACGAAAACTACGAAAAAGAATTAGCTATATCGGATTTTTCGGAGCCATTTACTAAATTAGTTTACATTAAGATCTATAATATGATATCTTACATTTTTCACGGCACCCAAATCAAAATACATATATATAAAAATCAAATAATATATCCAACTCCCGCTGAGGTCCCTAATATTCTAAAAGAAAATCACGGTACCACTATTGCTGGTCACCCAGGTGTAAAAAGAATGTATAATAGGATAAAAGCATCCTACTATTGGAAATCGATGCGTTCTGATATCGAACGATTTGTTAAAGACTGTAGATTATGTCAAATAAATAAACCCTTACGCTCTTCGAATAAAGCCCCTATGGTGATTACCTCCTCGAGTACCAAACCCTTTGAAAGATTAGCCTTAGATATCGTTGGTACTCTGCCCGAAGCTGGCCTTCAAAAGTTCAAATACATACTTACCCTCCAGGATGATCTGACAAAGTTTTCTTCCGCTTACCCTATGATCACATGTTCAACTGATGAAGTTGCTCGAAACTTAATTCATTTCTTTTCTTTATTCGGATTTCCTAAAATGATTCTTACCGATCAAGGTACCTGCTTCACCTCCGATCTCTTCAAGCAACTAACTGATATCCTGAAAATCAAAAACCTATTTTCAACCCTGTATCATCCTCAAACCAATGGTGCTCTAGAAAGGAGTCACGCCACCCTCAAGGAGTATCTCAAGTCGTTCGTGAACGAAAATCACGACGATTGGCATTGCTATCTAGCAACTGCAATCTTATCATATAATACAACTCCCCATTGCACAACAGAATTTACTCCCTTCGAGTTATTATTTGGCCATAAGCCTTCCATACCCAGTAGCTTATATGAAACAAACGATAGCACAACTTATCATGACTATATTCGCGCCTTACAGTATAGGATGCGTTTTTCTCGCGAAAGAGCCTTAGAAAATATAATTAAAAGTAAAGAAACATCTAAGAAGTATTATGATGCAAATTCCAGTTCTAAAACTTACAAAGTCGGTGATATGGTTTATTTAAGACATCACCATAGATTAAGGAAAGCCTTATCTCCCATTTGGAAAGGACCCTATAAAATAGTCAAAGTGCACGGTAAAAATAACGTCTCCTTAAGTATAAATAGAAAACACATGAAATACCATGTTAACGAAATTAAACCGGCGTGATTTGTCATTGTTACAGATTGGTTTCTGCTGATCCCATTGAATATATTTCTCACAGTCCGGGCATATATTTTGACCCGATATCAATTGCGTATTTTTACAACGACTTCTGGAACGTGATTACTTATGTCGAAGTCGTCCCTATCAAACCTTATTTGGATAAAATCCAAAAATCTATCTTATATTTATCTGCTTTCTGTGAAAAAGCAAGAAATTTAGCTATAGTTACTTTAGATTGTAAGAATGCGATTGACCCTTTAGAAATAATAATTAATGCTAATTTTCTTAAATATAACTCTTTATCTCACCTTATCTCAGAAAAGATTGATGATCGTGCTAAAAGGTCACTCGAATTCGGTGGCGAAATATTAAAGTTCTTTTTCGGCACTCTAGACGCAGATGACGCTAGAAAATATGACGAAGCCATTTCAGCGTGTCAAGAAAACGAAAATCATATATTTTCTCTTATCAAGGACAACATACACGTTGTTCAGTCCACAATAAACAACTTTAATATTTCTATGCATAAATTAAATGAAAATGAAATTAAACTAGATAAACAAATACAAAAACTTAATTATATATTTACAGAAAATTCTAGAACGAATGCTAATCTAATAAACATTGAGAAAATGAATTCCTTGTTTAATGTCCTTGAAGGATCATTGTTGTCAATCTCTAATATTCTAGATACAATTTTAAATTCAATTTTATTTGCAAAAGCTAACATTTTACATCCATATGTTTTAACTCCCACAAAATTATACAATGAACTTTCAAGTAGTAAACAATTTAAATCTAATATCGAATTTCCTGTCTCTTTATCTTTACAAAATATACATAGTATTATAGATTTGTCGCAATTAACTGCATATTATTATAATAACAAAATAATGTTTGTAATTCAGATTCCGTTAGTAAATCCTATGAGGTTTAATGTTTATAAAAACTTACCGTTACCTACTCCTCAAGAAGATAATTTCTTAACTTATGCATTAATTCATCCCTCTAAGCTCTTTATAGCAATAACTGACGATAGGTTAAGTTATGCATTATTAGATGATATCTCTAGTTGTAAGAATGTCAATACTAAGTACATAATATGTCCTTTACCTTCTGTTCTGTCGACAATCAATAACCCATCTTGTGAGTCGAAATTGTTAACGGAAGTAACTGTATCTCTTCCGGATATGTGTAATAATAAGTTAATATATGGTAATATTAATATTTGGCAGAAGTTAAATGATGGAAAATATATTTTTGTCCAATCTAAGCCTAGTAAATTAACATTAAAGTGTAACCATGATATTAAGGATTATACTCTGCAAGGTACTGGTCTGTTATCCTTGAAAAATGATTGTATTGCGTATTTTCAAACTTTACAATTCTATCCTTCTCATAATTATAAAAGAATTTTACCAAGTCAATTATCAATTAACTATGATATAACAGAAGATGATTGTTGTAAATTTAATAAGATTTTAAATAACAGTTTTCATTAATTTTCTCCTATCTCGTTAACAAACGTAGATTTAGAATCATTAAAATTAGCTTCGCATAAACTAGATAGCCTAGAAAACCAAATAAATAATGTACAAAATCAATCTCATATTGTTAAATATGGACATTATTATTCCACATTAACTTACATAATAATCGGTTCAATTATAGTTTATGCTCTTTATAAATTATACAAGAAATGTTTTGCTAAATGCTTTAACCCATCCTGTTGTATACAGATATACAATCATTGTTATAACGATAGTAAAAACAGCAATGAAACTTCAATAAGCCATCCTATGGAATTAACTACCATATCTGAAAACTCAGATGAATTTGACAGAAGGTCAATTCATAGTTTGCCAGAAATCGAAATCAATAAACTAAATAAAAATGTAAAATTTAGGCAGTTTGAAAAGTCCAACCGTAATCTAAGCATTTATTAGTTATAACAGACATTTCCATATTCTATATCTACTATATTAAAATGTATAAGAATCTCTATTTAAGGAGCATTCTCCACTTAGTTTGTATAATTTTAATCTCGACTTAAAATGATTTTAATCATGTAAAACTTTGTTTTTATATTACTACTTTCTTAATACTTTATACTACTTTCTATGTCTTGATAAGTTATTGTTAAACTCAAGCTCTTGCACGCGGTTTTCATTAAACTTCGCGTTCATCTTATTTAAGATGAAGCTTCGTCTTCAAGGGGGGACGTGTTATAACCGAATTTAGTTAAAGGGAAATGCAATGTAAGCATGTTATAATTAATATATAAGCCATTACCGCCATGCGGCCAGTTAGTTAGCACACAGCATACAGTTGTCATCTAGTTCGCATCATTCATCTACCGCGCCAACATCCTACATCTCGCGGTCGCGAAAGCTTGAGTTCGGTCTAGTTAAGTCAGTCATGGTTGTCTAATTTCGGGAGTAAATTAATAAACATTTTTCAGCTGTGAAAAATAGTTTTTTTTAAAAACTCGCTACGTACTACGCGCAAAACAGAACGCACCTGAGAGTTTAACCTACACATTCCAGTATCTATTTTATTTTTTATGGAAACGTCATTTCATTGTTTTTTGTATCGACATGAAAACAATTTGGGCCAAGCTGCCTTGAGGGTCTTTACAGCAACGTATGGCTTTACTTCCTATTGCCAAATGAGGTGTATGTGGGCTTTTTATTGTAATTTCCTTTCATCTATTTTGCAGAGTGAATTATATTTGTGAATTGTGTTAAAGCCAAAGTCGTTGTAGCGATTATTCTTTAAATAGACACGTTTGTATAATTTTATTTTTCTTTATTGTAGCTTGAAAATTGAGCCATAACCTTTTATTGTCTTTGGTAATCATATTAAGTAATATTGTAGGGACGAGAAAATTGCTACTATTTATAATGTTAACATATTTTTAGTTATTTATATTGGTCCCGTTTTTGTGACAGCTCACCGCTCGTCTGTTGCCATGTATTTTATTTTATACAATGCTATCATAAAGACAATTTGATTTACCATTACAACTGCTGCAATATCTTTTCTATAGTACGAAGATTTGGATGACGAGGGTTGAAGACACATGCTACATGCATCGTCACCCAAATCATAGATTTATAACAAATATTTTTGTGAAAATACGGAACCAAAGACGGTATGACTGTTATAATTAACATAATCTCAGTGTAGAAATTAATTTAGCGGGTCTTAATCGCGTTAACTTAAATTATTTAAGGTATAAATACCTATTTGTTACCGACGTTTCGCTCGTCTTGCACCGAGCGTGGTCGCGGAGAGACTGATGAGAGCTCAGCGACGTCTTGTGGAAGTGCGGGTTTCAGCACCTACCCTCACTTGGTCTTTATTTAAGTTCGCAATGTCGGTACTCCGACACACTACACTAATGACGTCTACACACTGTTGAGATTTATCACTGCGGCGGTGTTTACACTTGCTGATGACTGGATTCCAAGTGGCCGATAATCTATATCCATCCTCCCGGTTGAAATTGTTATATTTCTTGATTTCTACCGCTTCACGTACTATCCTGGAGTAATAGTGACGATCGGTGGATAAGACTTGTGGTTGATGCAGTTCTATCCAGTGGTTTGGTCCAGACTCCAACAAATGCTCAGCTATCGCCGACTTGTTAATATGTCGGTTTTTTACAGCTGCGATATGTTCCTTTACCCTTTCAGCGATTGTACGCTTAGTTTGCCCGATATATGAACTACCACAGCTGCAATCGACTTTGTAGACGCCAGGTGTTTGGAGAGGAATTACATCCTTTGGTGTACGCAGATTGTGTGCTATCTTAGAGAGCGGACTGTATACAGTCTTGATGGAGTATTTCTTGAGTACTGTTCCAACTTTGTCCGTCACTCCCTTTAGATACGGCATGTAAGCGGGCACTCTGCTTACCTCAGGTTTACGCTCGTTCCTCTTCCGACAGAGTAAGTTTTTCTTGTATCCGTTGCACCTAAGTACCTCCCGAACATGTGACAGCTCACTATTTAATTGTTCGGGGTCACATAAGTCATACGCTCTGTTTACTAACGAGGACACAACGGAATCCAAGTGCCGCGGATGGTGGTGCGAGTTCGCGTTGAGATACCTGTCGGTGTGTGTCGGTTTCCTATACACAGTGTGTCCAAGGGTACCATTATCTCTCACTGTCACTTTAACGTCGAGAAAGGGTAACGATCCGTCTACCTCCATTTCGAATGTGAATCGGATGTTCGGATGTATGGAGTTCAATTTGTGTGCGAATTGTTCTACGTCCTGCTTGTTGCCCTTCATGATGCAGAAGATATCGTCGACATACCTTTTCCATAGTTTCACATTTGACGCCTGCATGTCTACGGATTCCTCAAAGTGCTCCATCCAGATGTTGGCCATTACCGGTGCTATAGGGCTACCCATAGCCACTCCATCGATCTGGAGGTAATGTTGTCCACGATATAGGAAGTAGTTTCCATCCAAGCAATTCCTGAGTAGAACGATGTATTCGTTAGACAGACCGTTTTCCCTTAATTTCCTCTCTACGACGTCAAGGCAATCTTGAATAGGAACATTGGTGAATAGTGACTCAACATCAAAACTCACCATCACCTCGTCTGGTTCCCTTTTCATGCTCTTGATGATTTCAATAAAGTGGCGAGAGTCCTTTACGAAAGAGTGCGTCTTGCCTACTAACGGTTGTAGTACCTTGCTTATGTGTTTCGCCAAACCATATGTGGGTGAATTTATTTGACTCACAATCGGTCGCAAAGGTACGTTAGTCTTATGTACTTTAGGTAATCCGTACATCTTAGGCGGCTGCACAATGTGAGGTTTATGTAACCGTTCAAATTCCTCCTCCGTAAATAAGCTTTTATGGTCCCTAATTAAGGCTCGAATGCGTTTTGTCACTCTGGCGGTCGGGTTATATGACACAGCCTTATATACTAATGTGTCACTCAACAGATTCCTTATCTTACTGTCATAATCACAAGTATTCATTACCACAGTGGCGTTTCCTTTGTCAGCCTTTAGCACTAAAATATTCGTGTTATCACGCACCGTTTTTAGTGCTTGACGCTCTTCTGCGGTAATATTTGGTTTAGGTGGCTTAGACTTACGTAAAATAACGGCAACATCCTGTCTAAGTGTATCCGCATCGTTAGACGGTACCTTGTTACGCGTTATAACCTCTTCTATGCTACTTATGACGTTTTCATATGGAATCCGCTTAGGTGTCAAAGCATAATTTAATCCCTTCGCCAACACGAGCAAGTGTAAACACCGCCGCAGTGATAAATCTCAACAGTGTGTAGACGTCATTAGTGTAGTGTGTCGGAGTACCGACATTGCGAACTTAAATAAAGACCAAGTGAGGGTAGGTGCTGAAACCCGCACTTCCACAAGACGTCGCTGAGCTCTCATCAGTCTCTCCGCGACCACGCTCGGTGCAAGACGAGCGAAACGTCGGTAACAAATAGGTATTTATACCTTAAATAATTTAAGTTAACGCGATTAAGACCCGCTAAATTAATTTCTATGATGTATACAAATCGCGAAAGTTTAAAATCGATTATAATCTCAGTGTAATTTATATTTTATTACTATATGAATAATTTCATCCAGTTTTCTTAAAATAACTGTTTTAGAAAAGAATTCATACTTTAAAACAGCAATATGAGTAAATAAAAGTATTTAGAAACGATTTTAAGGTTTAATATTCACATAGGAAGCGACTTATTGCAACAAGAAGGATAGGATATACATCTTATTTTTATTTGATTTATTTGAATCGCCAACAAAAGATACACATTTCTTATATAAAACAAAAAAAAGAAACATGTCTTGATCTCATTTATTTACAGTACAGGTAATCACATCTAACATGTACCTATTGTTAAAACTTCCTTAACACAATTTGTGGTCATTGTCTAACACAAGCATTTATATGTTAGAAACAGCAGTCCTCCTAGCTTTTATTGAGAAGAATAGTATCCTGAATAAAATAAATATTCAAAAGCTACGTCGTGCAGTTATGGAACTGCATTAATAATTGCTGCAGTTATGGAACGCCTTTCATTTGATTTATTGCCATTACCCTAGTTAATATTTCACAGAATCAGCACCGATTATATCGGCCTAATCTCATCCCGCATAAGTTAGTTAACTGATCTGATAATAATATCTATGTGTTGTGAATAACGTGTGCATAATTAAGTACACATACACATATGTACATGCTGGCTATGACATTTTACTGACTTACATAGAAACACCACTCATGAATTGAATAGTGTTTACGGTATGAGTTACTAAACGTTATTTCAAATCCGGTCAGGATCCGAACTTGATTGAGAATCGAATTGTAAAAATAACTCTCATTCCATAGATGACCTTGTAAAATAATATGTTCCCATAAAACCGATCATAAGTTTTAATTTGTAGTTCCATAGTAAAACAAAATCAAATGTCAAATCAACATGTAAATTATTTCTCCTATTCCTTAACAATTCTTCTTAAAGCTCCAAAACAGGACATTAACCAGCTGAAAATAAATGATAAGGACAAAAGACATCACCGTCAACACAATTTCTCAACCCACAATGCATTTAGATATCGTCAGTGCCGTTGTCTATAAGTTCCAGTACCCCTTTCTCGGGTACACCTCCACAACGCCAGCGGAGTCACGCGATGTACTCATTAAAACGTTGAAAGATTTCGTTTCCACTTACAAAATCATTTTGTATCTTTGACTTTTCTTTGGATTTTCTTTTTTTATTCACTACGGATTTAAGTGCTTGCTACATACCTGAGTATATTAAATCTATTATGCTGAAGGAGCTATAAAATTAGAGATAAATAAGCTGAGAGTTTTATCACTATACATGAAATAGTTCTCAGTAATTTGTATTAATTAATGTATTTTTTCGAATATGTTTTAGTATATTGAATGAATGAAGAACACTAAAATATTATCAGTTCAATATATAAAAGCTTACACAATACAAGATGGACGTTATTTCTTGTCAATCGTGTTAATGTTTACATTGCGTTGTTATTTTGTTGATAAAATAATCGGTAATTAGTAGCAATTTTTGATTTTTAATAATATTGTCGTGTACTAGTCGACCAAGCCAACTAGACGAATGTCAACGTGACAAAATTCAACATAATTCAACAATTACAATCCAGAAATTATTTATCGTAACGTGCGAACGCGGCGTGTGAACGTACAATGCGCCTGCAATCGGTACTAGGAATTTCTGGATTATAATTATTGAATTATGTTGAATTTTGTCACGTTGACATTCGTCTAGTTAGCTTGGTCGACTAGTATGTGAGTAAAGTGAGTTGTATAGTACTAACAGATCTTTTGTAATAATGTAGACATAAATTGTGACATACATGGTTAAAATTCAAATGAAATAATTGTATTTTAGTTAGGTATATGATTTTGTTTTAGTCAACCATATTGTTATTGTGTTGATTATTTTAGTCCTTAAACTATTATTAGATGAGAAAATTATTGAGACAAGGAACATTATCAAACTGTATATCTATCTAGATGGTTAGGTACACCACGAATGAACCGGCTCGACTGCAGCTGTGCTATTCACTCACAGAAAATCGACGTAACGTAGCACTTTTCTGTTTCTTCTTTAACCCATCATATCTTGTTTTTCTAGAAGATGAGTAAAATAAAGTGAGGAGAGGAAGCTTAAGAAAGGATAAATTCGTCTTGTTCTCTATTCATCTGAGCCGGCTGAGGCTCCGATTAAATATTAAACAAAATACAAAATTATATCCAAAAACCTTTATCACAACAATGTACCAATATATTTCGTAGCTACGGTTAGGGTTTATATGGCAATGGAGAATGCCCAAAATATTTTATTTTATCTCGTTTTTGTATATATCCCAAGACCTTAGAATATCGTTATTTTCTTCAAAACTAAGCGCAAAATACCATGGGACCAACAAATCAAGTGTATATAAACTTGCTTAGTATTAATCGATTTTTTTTGAGTTTCTTACTACTACGGCACATAATGTCGTTCTGAGAAGTATAATTGGTTCCAATACAGCTTTGAGTTCCCGTAATCCGAAAGTTACTGCGTACTTAAGGTAGTTATATATGTACCGCACAGGTACCTACAGCGAAATTATTAATAATAGAGAGGAGTCGCATCACGTTGGACTCGGTATGAAAACGGAAAATGAAACATTTGTATTGATCTTATTGCTAAGCTCATTGACATATACTCTAACGATAGACGGAGCATTCCCTTTAAATATTTTGTTCAAATTGTCTAATGTATGACGTCTAATCGTACTAGCGCAACACGCAGGCGCAAGCAGCTTCAATGACTTACAGTGTCTAGTTATTATTATAGCCAATCAACAACAACAAGTCCTGGCATCTTACCAATGAGTATCCAATAGTTCTCTAGCGCTACTGGCTGCTTATTGCCATTTGCAAAGACTATTTACATCACAGAAGAGATGTTTTCTGCCTACAATATTTCATCAACATAATAAGAACATTTTATTTATGAAAATAAAAGGAATTAATTGCTGGGGGTTTATTTAAGTAAAAAAATAGAATCTATAAACATATTCAGATGGTTTTATTACAAAATAGAAAAATGTATTCGTGGGCGTAAGTTCAAGACTTGCCTTAGTTGCCTCACGAATAATTCTAATTTTTAAACTTTATATTTATCTTATTATGAGAATTGCTTAAACATATCCTAATATATAAGGCAGGATTGATTGTCATTCTGTAATGGTGCCCTTGCTGACCACAGAGTTCTAAACCTACACATGTGGTAGATGGCACTATGTGCTACCATAAAGAAACCAACTATTAAAAAAAAATCTATGACGAAATGGCCTGAGTAGCTTAGTCGATACGGTATCAACACGGTCCGTCGTGGTTGCGGGTTGAAGTCCTGCCTAAAAAATTATTTTAAATTGCAGTTAAATTTACTCCAGCAAGAAATGCTCAAAAATATATTTTAATAACTATTCAATTGCCACCAAACACAATTATTTTAGTGGTTTTTTGTCTATTGGTCGGATAATGGAAATAAGGATCTGTTTTGGCCTCATGGTTCAATATTATTTCTGCGAATTTTCTATAACTGCAAATGTGTACTTACTATGATGAAGTGTTGAAATATTCGTTAATACGGTTATTACGATCAATATACCAAAAAATAAAAAGAACACAGAATTAGTGGTTTTATAACATTAATCAAACTAAAAAACTTTTAAAACCAATACCTTCTCGAAGTCTGGTCTTAGTCTTATATTTTACCTACAATCACTTGCAATGTATATCTGCATAGTAGTTAGTCTATGATCGTAAATTACGTCACATAAAAAAAAGAAATACATTTTAATGTGGTATTATGATACATTTAACTCTTTAATTTACATAAATAATTAAAAATATTGACTAACGCTACTAGAGATACAAGTTCTGATTCAAATTAATCGATATATCGTCGCCACACAGTCAATAAACGAAGCGGACCCACACCGCAGGAAAGTCAAAGTGACAATAGATTGCTTTGCCGGTATGTTCATGCAAAGCATTTGAACAAAGTAAATGTTCTGAATGCTACATCTAGTACTTTAGTACATATATATCGATGGCTAAGCTAGAGAAAATTCTCTTGTTTAATAAGTGCGGATCTTATATTATTAAAAGCGATCGTTAATGATCTTTTTAGATATTCAAGTGAATAAGGGAGGTTTTTGCAAAGATAATACTTACCTACTTATCAATCCTGTGCAAGTGCCGTACGGATTGAAGTACGCTGACGTGTTGTACGTCTAAAAAGGGTTAGTCGCCCTGAGTCAACCAACGACATACGTAGTAGAGACAATAAGACTGAAACTTATAATGTAAACTATATTATTTTCGGTTGTAGGTGCTATCTATACTTGTACGTATTCTACTAATCGGCCAATATTGTACGAAACTAAACTGAAGTAAACTGCAGATTGCAGTATGTAGGCCGTGCTGTTATACACAATACACACAAACATGTACATGTCTATGTAGTTACTGACCTATGCAATTATATTGCATGCATCTCGGCTAAAGGATTAATATTTGCTTTGAGGCTGAAAACATACTTCATAAATCGGTCACCCATCTCCCCAGGACTAGCATCAAGAGAAGCTTAACTGTACTAAACTAACAGCACGCCTGACAGCTATGACGCTCTTTGTACATGGACTATACGTATAAGCATATCTTTATATGTTACAGAATCAAAGGAAGACCCAACCTTATATCTACGTATGTGAGTATTATTTATGTGAACTGTACTTCGATATTTCCCATTCATTTGCACGGGTGACAGATGTTAAATGTTCACGTAAGCAGTACAATATCTCCACACGTTGTTAGCGCAAGCAGCAGAACGCCGTAACTACCTGTGAAATGACTTCGTAACATTTTAGCCGTAGAATATTCGGAACTTATGACGTCTGTCCAAGGGAAGTATTTCTGCATCAGCTTGACGCTTGCTGCTAGCCAGATACCAGCTCCTTGCCAGATACAATTTCACGCTGTGCCAACTTGCAAAATTCGTTGGGAAATTCTAATTTCATACAGAAAACGGATTGAAGCTTATATTTTACGGTGTGTCACGTGTCTGCTGGGTGAATGCTCTACCTGTACTAAGTGGAAGTGGAGTGCTTAGCTTCACAACAATTTAGAGCCATTAAGTAATTGTTTAAATGCTTGTATACTTGAATTTCCTTATAGTGGTAGGGGCATCATCCCCTCGGTCGAGTATGGCGTGGTCTTAGCGGCCAATTTACGGCTCCACGGCGAAAGTGATTTGTTCGACTGCTAGCAGGAACTATCTGTGTACTGATAATATACTGCGAATATCAATCTGCCAGACAATGACGTGGATAATTGTATTACAAATAAATTACGGAAATCCATTAATTATTGTGGTTATAAACGGCGATGAAACTATTTAGATTCAAATAATTGGTGGTGGTTGACTAGCTTGTTTGCATTGTATATTTCGGCGCCGTGGCACCATCGTCAGGACACCCCCAGAGCATCCATGAATAAAACTAGATAGATTCACTGATAAAAACTTCAATATATTCTCGAAATGAACCTCACGATACAAAAGTCCAATGAAAATTGTCATGGCCGCCCGCCGTCGCATCAACTTAACTTACTCGGTATCAATATTACAATATTTAAATTATCGTATGTATGAACTTTCAATTAATCTTAATAATTAAGAAACAATATAGAAATCCAGTTACTTTAGCTAAAGCGTCAAAATACGTCTTGATAAATTTAATTAGTTAATAAAATAACTACCATGTGTTGGCGGGCGAGAAAGCTAACCGAACTATTTAAAAGACGATATTAACCAATACTGCGTTAAGAAATAAAAATATGTAAATACAGAAATGTAACAGAATTTATATAATATTAATTACAAGCAAATGTAATTAATATTTTACTGGTTATTTAGTTAAAATTCGATTTAAATAATATTAACTTCCGCGCTTAGTTATCATTTAGTCATCTAGATGGCTCTGCTCTACGTTTTTGCTTCTACAGTATAACCAGATATAAATATCAACTTCGAATAGATGGCTGCACAATCTCAGTGCGCCCATATGGCCATACTAACAACAAGCGCGCTCTCTGCGCTTGCAAAAATTACAAATTATAACTAATTACAAATAATAAATAGTAATATTTAGGATAAAACACTATCTTTTTTTTTTTTTTTGGTGTCGGGTTGGAAAATCCTCATGAAGTCCCTTCGCCCTGGGGGGAAGGACGAAGGGGACTGTCAGACTCTTACTGACTAAAAACCAACCCGTGTTCCTCACGTACCCGTGTGTCGGAGGGTCGGGTATCGCTGAAGCATACCTCGCTACCCCCCGACGGGTATTGGCCCGCCAGATGGTCAGGCGGGCCCCGAACAAAACCCCCTTGGCAGCGGATGAAGGTGTTGGGCTCCGCCGCCAAAACACTCAGCGGCCGCAGAAGATAGGGAGGATGGCAACGCAACACCGCATCTCCTCTTCCTCTGCGGCCCCCACCGCGACGCAACGATGGTGCGCCCCCCATTTGATTGCGGGAGATAGGGTGCGCGGCAACGCAACACCGACACGTCTCTCCTCCCGCGACCACACCCGACTGCGAGGGATAGAAGAACTGTCCCTCGCACCCGCCCCTTTGGACGCATCCTGCGCGGGCCTCCGTCAAGCCCACGCGGAGCGTCCACTCCTGGATCTTTCTTAGCTTCACCGCGGGTGACCAATCCACGGTTACTAAGCCCCCCCACCACGACAAGGTGGAGATCCCACGGGGGGGGGGAGGATAAAACACTATCTAGCCGGGGATATTTGGTAATGCGAAATGATACACAACTTTGCTGTACAACATATATTGGCCAGTCGGCTTGTTACATTTTTAATGTGAACGTCACTTATAGCTACCCACTATTTACAATATATTACACCTCCACCACAATACAACAATAATTGCTAACTTACATAACTAAACAGAACTTATTACTAAAACTTGAAACCTAATATACTGATGTACAACTTACATATATCTACGTATACATCTTTAACATCTTAACCTAATATTATGTACATACATTTAACTGTGAAACCTAACGGCTGGTTTTCGTATCCGCTTTGAGTACCGATTCACTGGGGACTCAGTTGGTGGTGGCAAGAATGGTGACTTATTTACCGCTGGAATATTGCCTGACAAAACATCCAATACGTCTTTGGGGTATTCCTGAAAGCGCAACTATTTTTGAGCGCAACTAAAAAAGCGCAACTACTTTATTCCACAAAGCGCAACCACGTCGAAAAATAGTGAAGGGGCATAACAGATTCTTTAAGGACTATTTACTATCGATAGGATTTGTAAATCGTCGGCCCATTTTTTATTTATTATATTATGGTGATGGTTTTTAAAAGTACCAGGATAACAGAAATTAACAGAGGTGAGAAGTGTTTATAGAATCTGGTAACAATTATCAATCAGTAAAATGTTTTGAAAAGTACCAGGGTAACATAAATGAACAGAAGTTAGTAGCCTAATAAAAACCTGGTTTTAGGGTCATGAATCAGAAATAAAGCACTGGATGGTATAGGTAAAACTCAGGCGCACAGCAATAGCATAAAGTATACTAAAATGTCCTGTCTTATCAACTATCGATATTTTCCGTTTGTTATTAACCAGCACTATTGCATCTTGATATTTAGTTGCGCTTTGTGGAATAAAGTAGTTGCGCTTTTTTAGTTGCGCTCAAAAATAGTTGCGCTTTCAGGAATACCCCACGTCTTTGATGTCATCTACAGTCTGACCTACACTACCCTCACCAGCATTATCTCGCCCGCTAACCGTCCCACACGGGAGCTCCCCAACCAGCTCTCCCTCTTTTAAGGAGTCACTCCTGCCTTCGGGAACAGGTACAGTAACATCAGACAAGCACGATCTACGACGAATTTGATCAACGTGCCTCTTAAGTAATTGACCGTCATCCCCCGCCACGGAGTATCTCCGTGAACTGTCAACCGCTTCCACGATACCCTTTACCCATTTATCCCGGGTTCCGTAACCGCGCGCCCATACCGAGTCACCTTCTCGGAAGTTCCGCGGTACCCCGCCTGCGTATTCGACTTGGCGCTTTTGTGCGTCCCGAACCTTGTCCTCGACAGTACGTTCGGAGCGCAACAGATCTAACCTTGAACTTGAACGCAGAGACCGCTTTTGCAACATCATAGCCGGTGTTTCACCGGTCGTACTATGAACCGTGTTTCAATATGCTAGAAGGAACGTTTGTAAGGCTGCATCTATATCTATATTGTCCCTATGTGCTTTTTTATCGCACGTTTACACAGCTTAACAGCATTCTCGGCTGCACCGTTTGAGGCCGGGTGATATATCGGTGAAAAGGCTTGCTTAATACCATTATTGGACAAAAAAAAATTAAATTCTAAACTTGTGAATGGCGGTCCTTGATCTGAAACTAATTCTTCAGGTAACCCAAATCGTGCGAAAGTAGATCTTAATATCTTGATCACACTTGACGCAGTAGTGCGAGGCAGTTCAAAAAGCTCTATCCACTTTGAAGTCGAGTCTATCAAAATAAAAAAGTTAATCCCTTGTATGGGCCCAAGAAGTCAATATGTAGCCTGCTCCCTGGACGTGCGTGGTACGGCCACGGCTGTATGCGAGCCCGTGGCGCGGCGTCTGCCTCGGCCGCACAAGTCTCACACTGCTTACATATTAATTCTACGTCCATATCTATATTGGGCCACCATACATAGCTTCGAGCTAAAGATTTAGTCTTTACTATACCCATATGACTAATATGTAACTGTTTTAAGATATTACCCTGTAATGACACCGGTATCACCATACGATAGATAACCCCACATTATACATCCATATTCAGTATACAATAATAGGCAGCGATAGCCTAGTCGAGATACCAACGGACTGCCATGCAGAGGGCATCGGGTTCGAATCCACGGCGCGCACCACTGACTTTTCGAAGTTAAGTGCGTATTGAATTATTAATTATCGCTTGTCCCGTGCCTCGGAGAGCACGTTAAGCCGTCGGTCCCGGCTGTCATGAAGATCTTTGGCAGTCGTTATAGGGCGTCAGTACCTCTAAAGTAAACTGACACTAGTGTAAACCATGGAATATCGCTATCCCTTCGGGTTGCGGAGGTCAGACAGGCAGTCGCTCCGTGGAAAAGCTAATATTCAGCCAAATCCGGTTAGACTAGAAAGCGAACCCCAGGTTGAGACTGGGATAACGCTAGGAGGATGATGATTCAGTATACAATTCATTGCGCCTAACAAAATAGGGTTTTATGTGCTCATCGGTGCAAGACAAAGGCCAACCGGCTAAGACTACAGAACAAAAGGCAGACGGAGCGCGCGGAACACTTGCGTGAGGCCACTAAAGCAAATACAAAATTGAAAAGCGAATACAAACTCGGCTCAGTGCGCTGCGAAGCATCGCACAGTTCACACGCCACGATCAATCCAGCTTTCAAATTCATAAAATGCCGTCTTGCGTTTTTAAACATTGTAAAAGTTGTTTCCAAAAGCAGAAACGGGAAGATGGAATATATTTTTACAGATAACTATGGATTATTTGACTGTTTTATAATATTATTTCGATAAAATTCGTATTTCTGCAGAAAATATGTAAGTGTTGCCAGTTTACGTCGACACCGTTTTCCCTGAATTAGGGAAAATGCACTTGTCAATTGATTATGTAGGTAATAATTATTGTCATGTTAATGAAAAATACATTAACGTATTGTAAAAGTATATTGTAGATTATCTTTTTTCTTATAAATATAGTAATAGAATTTCCATTAGTATCTAGGTACATTGTTTTGAGTTCGATCCCCATATACTATACACTTTGACCTTTGTCACAGAATAAATCTTTGTACCGTTCTTATGGCGTAGGGAATAAGTATCTAAATCGTACTGCAACTGTTAGCTTGATTTGGCGCCGTGTGTACATTACGTACAGAAACAGAAATTATTGATTGCAGCCATTATTTATTTTTAGTTGCATTTTTTTTTGGTTATGATTTATAAATCATAATTTTCATAATTTGTTGTGTGCATGACAAAATGTTTTTAGCTAATTAATATTTAGGACGCAAGCCTATTGCAATTAACCAAACATTTCCAGATACTATACTGAGAATTTCTAAACAAAAAATAAACAACATATTCGCCGATCGAAGATCTGAACCTCATGATTGGTATTCGTAAATATATTTAGTTGGTATAATATATTTAGTAAGTATTTCTTCTGGATCGAGGCTATGAATCACAAAACATAATCTATTTATTTCTCAATTTACGAATAAAATAAGTTAAAACTTAACTCGGTACCTACATTTAAGAAATTTATTTATAAAAGCATACTTTAATGGTATCTTTTATTTGAATAATTTTCACAACAGCATTACATATTAAAAGCATTAATTAAATCCATGGTAAATTCTTCAAAACCGCAAACGAATATAAAATATTACCTATGTAATATTTTTATATTCGTTTGCAAAAACTATATGTATAATAGTGGGAGGTTATTCATAATCTGGCAACTTTACACACACATAGACGCGCGTGTCCGTACAGTGCCAGTCCCCAAATGTCACGCACTCATAGCTGTCAAAGTGCCTCACTTAGTTGGACGAATGCGCTCTATCTGGTTCTAGTTTCTTAAATCTGTGCCAACCGGATTGAATTTAACCCAAAACCCTACTTAGAACTGCGTCTACGGCAGTAGCCTGTTTGATTTCTTTACTTGTTATGGGTAAGACATTTTCAACAAAATTAACGTATGTGTTCTCTTCGCTATTTTTATTTTCCTTACTTTTGCTATGAGGTAGCCTTTATAATGCGTCTGCACAGTTTTTCTTAGACGATATATATTTCTATATCATAATTATAACCCGATAACAATACTGCCCAACGTTGCAATCTGGAAGCAGCCATTACCGGAATGCCTACTTTATCACCTAAAATATATGTCAACGGTTTATGATCCGTCCTAAGAATAAATTTACGACCATAAAGGTATTGATGAAATTTGCGGACGCCGTATACAATAGCAAGTGCTTCACTATCTATTTGTGAGTAAGCGCGTTCAGCGGCAGTCAGCACACGGGAAGCATATGCCACCGGCCGCTCGCCGCTCGCAGTCGTATGCGATATCACCGCGCCAATACCTACGCTACTCGCATCTGCGGTCAATATAAGCGGCAACTCTGGCGAGTAGTGCATTAATATCTTACTACTTGCTAGCAATGCTTTAACCTCGCGAAATGCATTTTCGCACTCTTTAGCCCACCGATACTTAACGCCTGCCTTAAGTAAATTATACAAAGGTGCTAGAATGGTGCTTATATTTTTTATAAACTTTCCATAATACATAACCATACCAATAAATGCTCTTAACTCGGATATGTTAGTGGGTGCCGGCGTTTTGACAATAGCTTTGACCTTGTCAGGACATGTGTGAACACCATCCTTACTTATCGTGTGACCCCAAGTAGTTTATAGACGTCTCGAAATCACGCACTTTTCCTTCTTAACTTTCAGGCCGTATTTACGCAAACGATCGAAAACATTACAAAATTAGTTAAGTGTTCCTGATGGGTGCATCCAGTAATAATAATGTCATCAAGGAACACTCCGACGTGAGGCATATCCGCAAATAATTGCTCCAAATGTCTTTGAAATATACCCGGGCTTGAAGTTAGTCCATAAACTACCCGATTGTACCTAAATAAACCCTTATGAGTATTAATTACGGTATTTTTCTATGTATCGTCTAATTCAAATTGCGCGTAAGCTTGTGAGAGGTCTATTTTGCTAAAACGGACACCCCCTTTTAAACGTAATCACAATTCCTCAATTCTCGGCAACGGATAACGGTCAATTTCTACGACTTTATTCAACGTTAACTTATAATCAGCACAAATTCTGATGTTACCGTCCTTCTTCACGACCGGCACGATAGGAGTCGCCCAGTCAGAACGCTCAATGAGCGAGAGAATGCCATCGCGCACCAGCTGCTCAAGCGTGCGCTCAACGGGCTCGCGCAGCGCGTAAGCAAGTGGTCGCGCGCGCATGAACACCGGCCGCGCCCCGTCGCGGATGTGGATGCTCACTGTGCCACCAGTGAATCGGCCCAACCCATCCGCGAACACCTCAGAGTATCTGGAACTGAATGCAAATTCATCAAACACATCGCCTTTAAACATACATAAATTATTACAATCGTAAGTAACAGGGGGTAATTATATTTTTAACTCCGCCATCCACTGACGACCTAACAGAATGGTTTTACCATTTTCTACAACAAATAATTCCAGTAATTTGGCTGTATTCCTATATTTGACTAGGGTTAACAGCTTACCCAATGGTTTAATTGATTCGCCTGTATAATACTTAAACATTAATTCACATGGCGTAAGAGTTAAATTTCGGAACAATCTGTTATAACATGCCGAACTTATACATGACACAGCACTTCCTGTATCGCACTCCATTTTTATATCATGACCATTCACATTTAAAGTAATATAGATAGGTGTACACTGTGTAGGTGATAATAAGCGTATATCTATTACCTCGTCGCTGGCCACGCTAACGTTATCGTCCTTGTTGTCGTCGTCGCGTTGAAGGTCAACATGGTGCTGCCCCGTTAGCCTCGGGCAAACGCGCCGCAGATGACCCTGCTGGTTGCACACTCTGCACACGTAACGACCGTATTTGCAAGTGGCTGCCTCGTGCTGCGATCCACACACCCGACACTGCGGTAGCGGCCACACGCGTGCCGCTGGAGTAGGCGTGGCAGCTGGCCATGCTTACATAAGAATGTACCTACACAGTAACATGTATCGAGTATGTTTCCGACTGTATAATCTTTTAATGAAGTTAACAAAAAGTGAAATTGAAATTGACTACTTAATAACGGTGTAGTTGAAAGTTACTTAGATACATTAAGATTATAACGAACTTTCTTCATTATTTTAAAATTTAACAGGGATTAAACAAAAATTTATTTCATAGCAATTGGAAGACACTAATAGTCGAACAATGACAAAGAGCCTTCTTTTAGGTCTTCCTTTTTTTAACCTACACTCTTCCAATCGTCTCTGTTGTGTGCCAGCTTCGGCTAATCCGTGACTCATTTCTTTGCATTAAGTGTCCTTAATGTTCTCCACCTAACCAAAATTTAATGACCTTTAAATGTAGACCCTTACCGTTTTAAAATGCCACATAACAATATTTTCATAAGATTTACAATATGCCGTACTCGTTTTCTTGGGAAATCAGCTTAGTGTTGGTCCCCATACAAAAACAAAATTCCATTATGTGACCATCTTAGTGTGCCGTACTGCTTATTCATGGTGATACTGCTGTAGCTGGGTTAATGTATTTTCGTCATACTGTTATCTTTATTATCGGGTATAAAATAGTTTAAAAAACAGGAAAATTCAGACTCCTATTAGTTATTAATACGAAGTTAAGCGCAGAGATATGTAAGCTTTCGTATTTAGGTTGCCATTGGGTCTAATATATCTTTCTACGTGCCACCGATAAATTAATATCAAGCAGAAATATTTTTCAATTCATTCGTCATAAAAAATTGAAATGACGTTTAAGTTGAGAAGTAACGAAACTAATTTAATTTCAATCTCTAATTATACACGACGCGGACATAAATCTTCGCATCCAAATTTATGCAAATAAAATGAACCATTACGCTTCATTACACAGTATCAAGTATCTGAGTAGGATTGGCAAAAGTTTGCCGGACGGATCTTTAATGGTTGATTTTATTTTTCTTTTTAGGTAACATTTAAATAAAGTTTAGCCCTATACCAATGGAAGTATGAAATATGTTTCTTAGACATCTAAAAGAAAATAAAGGTGCGAAAGATAAATGTTATCTGACGTTGATCTCTTTATTTTTATTATCAGTTAAGTCAGACAGATTTAAAAACACCACATTTTCGCTCGTAGTAGGTGCTAGAGCGTATCGTCGTTATAAAAATTCGTCAATCGAGGTACTATTAGCACATTTTCTTCTTATATTTATCTGTCAGAAAAAAAAAACACTCCTTTTATCACATGTTACTTTTTCATGTAGCGAGGTCAAAATGAATTTAGAATTTAACGTGACGTACAAAGCAGCTCAGTAAATTATATCCGAAGTCACGTACGGGCATGTGTTTTATTTATCCATCACTGTGTTTATATTACCATCTAGATGTTCTATTATTCAATCAAATAAGCATTGCTTGATGTTTATAGCCTCTTTCCCTAAATGATAGGCGGCTATCGGATCGATCGTACTTCGGGGAAAAACCATGAGTCGTTGTTATTTATAAATGACAAAGAAACTTAACTTACTTGCCTACTCAGGTATATTATTCAGAAAGTTTGTGTTTCGCCATCAGATTAATTGGGTTTTAGAGTTAATTTACTTATTGTTAAACAAGTGTAAATTAAGT
Source organism: Euclidia mi (assembly GCA_944739405.2). NCBI lineage: Eukaryota > Metazoa > Arthropoda > Insecta > Lepidoptera > Erebidae > Euclidia > Euclidia mi. Next base: position 58,717,287 of record OX123184.2, on the reverse strand, counting down.
TTATTGAAGTATCAATAATAAATAACATAAGTAGTGGCTAAGTAACAAATACAAAAATATTTGAAACATGTATTACCTATTTAAAATAGATAAGTAATATTTATTGCGATAATTATGGCCAACAAGCAAACGAATAATCGAATTTTACTACTCAAAATACGTTGATTGATTCAACGAATTATCACGAATAGAAACTCCAAGAGATTTATTAGGTTGGAAGAAACAATGGCTAGTGATCCGAATTCATCTCGAATGATATCAGTATTTGCTCTGTAAAGCATATTGTCTACTTCCTGTTGGACCCTTGACGAAAATACTTAGGAATTGATTCCGAACCTCGGTTTACAGAGCTGTCGAAGAGACGACCGATAGCGGTCTTCACTATCCATATGACAAGTGAGTGCTTACCAAAGGCGCCGCCGTCCTAGAGAGCGCTATTGTGATCCGCTACGATCGCCGCGAATGTTTTCGACACTGCAAATTGTGAACTTCATGTTATTAATATTGTTTCGGTGAGTAATGTGAGCAAGTTTTGGTGGTTACAAAAATTAACTATTATATTTTCAGCAGATATAATCAAACAGTTCGTACAACCTAGAACATTTTATATTGCCTTAAATGACTGGAGGTTCGTCTTGCCCGAACAAATAATACCGTTGGGATTCAAAAACTGTTTCTTAAGGGATTCTCTCGACATTCATTTTGAGGATATTGCGAAAAGCTGCCTCTGAATGTAGTAATGGTGCAAGTTATTCGTGTAAGCCTAGTTTCGGAGGCCTCTTCACGAATTTTAAACTGGTTCTAAAATGTTGCTTAACTTTCGTGAATGTACAAATTGCTTGCTTTTCATATTTATTCTTTTAAGATTTAAATCAATTTTTTAGATGATATCTGTAATAAGCAAGTGAGTTAAATAATCTGTAAGGAATATTTATGTATTAAAAAGTGGGAAATAAACGCGTACGAAAATGAAAACTGCCAATCGCTTGATCGACTTCAAAAGAACATTCACTATATTTCTGATTGACATTCGCTTTCATCAATAATCTATACACGTTATTCTCGTAACACAACTCTCAGGTGTATGAGTGAACGTTCGTTCAACTTAAGAGGATTCAAAAGCCAAAAGCGGGATTAGTCTTGGGGCCTTTTAAGAAATCTACAGAAATGAAGACATTCCCAACAAATGTTACAGAATGGTGAATTTATTTGCATAATTCAGCAAACCTAAATCCTTTGTCCGCGGCCTGCTGCTGAAATAATAAATTTACTCCATGTTCTACACCCCAAATGTTCTATCTGAACAAAATTATTTAGCTATTTGAATGCAGCCTCTTTTAAATAATACCTACATAAAATTTACACGCTGCTGGAGCTTAAACTTCGCTAACTGTTTCTTTCTTACACTTCGACAGAGCTTCAGCGCGGATTTTATTTGAGTGTGGCTTTATATTTATTTTCGCGTGATAACGCCATAACACACTTTATTTTAAGTGGCATTGTAACTATAAGTCTCTGATATTTCACCCTATCGCATTGAGTATTCCGATCGTACTGTTATATATAGCTAATGTATATGAAAGTGCAGTGCAGCCCTATTTCCTAATACCCTTAGTCAGCACTTTTGATTCTTCATTATTATTTCAGCTTTTATTAAGTCAGTTCGATTCCATCTCCCGTCGGTGATACTTGCCTCAAAAACCAAATTTTGTATATTCTTAGTATAAAGTGAAAGTGAAATAAAGTGTCCTTCAATTAATAATTTCTTTTTTTTTAAAACACTTTACTCAAGGTCTCATAACAAATTTGGTGGCAGCGTGGTGGGATACTTTGTAGAGTATCCTCGGTTCGTCTCCGTATCCGCGATAATTCATGTGAAAATTAACTATTTCGCGAGTGTCATAAAGGAAATCCAAAACTTTCTATAAAATCGTCGAACTCATTTTATATTATCCTGCTATCCTATTATCGTGTTCTATAGTGTCTCGTGCCTGCGAAGACGATATCCGTGTTTATTATCCAGTGTAGTCCGCTGAATCCTGAGAACAATATTATATTACTGAAAATTCGTATCGTTTCTGCGAGTGGAAAATATACCTACATGTATCTCCTGAGTTGAAGGTCATCTAAACCTTAACTACGCCGTGTCTCCAGTAACACTGGCTTGCACCTGTAAGAGATAATACGTCCTGACCCTGAAAGAAAACCGTCAGTTTCCTTGTTCCTGTAAAACCAAACGGCGCGACAGCAAAAGCCTGAGAGGGCAACTCTCCAGTCATCGAGAGCATCGCGTTCCTGAGCGAAGGAAGGCGTTCTCGTCATGTACCGGTTTGTCTACCTCTGCGTGCTACTGTAATTGACCATTTAATATAATTTTTCAGTGAAAGTGTATAGGCAAATTTCATCTAAAAACTAAACCATCAAGTGCGTAAATAAAGTGTTGCGTTTAAGAAACTATTGATCGCGCCATAATTGTATTCACAATAGTATAATTACCATTATAATTAAAAGCATTGTACTTTAAATAATATTCCCACGAGCTAATTCTTAGTAACAGACCGCACATCGCAACTGCGCTTATCAGGACCACACCGTATTCGATATAGAGTTACTCGGTGGGCCGCCTGTTACACCGTATCGTAATTTAATTGTATTTGTATTTACCAAACATTATTTTTAGCCATGTCTGTCAAGGAAAGCCAAATCAAATTAGAAAAGGGCGAGTCAGTTCAAATCGGTACCCTATTTAAATTCATAAAATCTTTTGACGGTACCCGTGAAAAATTAAATTCTTTTGTGAATAATTGCGACAATGCCATAAACTTAGCCACGGAAGCCCAGAAATCAATATTATTTAAATTTATTCTATCACAATTAGAAGGGAAAGCCGAAACAGCTTGCGCCATAAAGGAGTTTGACTCATGGGACCAATTAAGAGAATTCTTAAAAACACAATTCGGAGAAAGGAAGCATTATGCGCACCTACTTACAGATTTACAAGAATGCCGGCAACTAACAAGCGAACCTGTTAATCAGTATGCACTTCGCCTTGAAACTTGTCTCTCAAAATTGTTAACCTTGTCTAATAAGAAAAAGTCTGAGCTGGTTGGCCGCACAGCCGCCATGGAAGACCTTGCCCTCCACACTTTTCTACTTGGCCTTAAGCCAAATATTTCAAACTTAATCCGCGGAAAGAATCCTTCAACCCTTAATGAAGCAGTGAACTTAGCCGTGTCAGAAGAGAAAATACTAAACATGCTGTATAAACGTAATTTGCCAACAACGAGCCAAAATGCAACGTCACAACGCCCTATTCCAAAGCAGAATTTCACGTTCAGACCTGCAATTCATAATGTTAACACTAAGCCTCACCTGTCTAAGCAGCCCAATCAGATATTCCAAAATTCTTTTTATCGATATTGTAAAACTCCAGAGCACACCCTCGAAATCTGTAAAAAACGGGAATACAACAACAATAGGTTTAAGCCTCAAGGTTCTTCTCAATTTCAGCAACGACCAATGCAGTATAACCAAGATTATTCTAGGACTGGACCAGCTCGCGTTAATTGCGTAAACGAAAATATCGATGATAACCCTTCCGAAATTCAATCCAATATTTATAACAACGATACCCAGAATGATTATCATTATGATGATAATCAAGGACACGACGAAGGCCATTTAAATGAGTAATGGGCTCACGGAGGTGTCTCCTGAGACCCAAATCACAACCCCTAACGCTATCCATTAATGTTAATGGCACCCCTTCAAATCCCAATGACCACAAGGGTAACCAGCCCCAAATACGTGTCTTTACTTCTAAACCCAAGGACCACAAGGGTAGTCAGCCCCAAACAAGTGTCCATATCTCCAAAAACCAGGACCACAAGGGTAACCAGCCCCAAACAAGTGTCCATATCTCAGAAACCACAGACCACAAGGGTAATCAGCCCCAAAGAAGTGTCCATATTTGCAAAACCAAGGGCTACAAGGGTAACCAGCCCCAAATAAGTGTCCAACGTTATAATCACAATCCTAATAAAGTCCATCAAGATGCTTCTAAGAATATTAATACTGAAAAGCTAAATTCTGTTATAAAGGAAGATCAAATTTACGAAATAGCCTGCAAACCCGCTAAAGTGTCCTTACCTCATATACTGGTTCAAACATCAGTATCCGATAAACCACTGATGCTCCTTGTAGACACCGGTTCCTCCGTTTGTCTTGTCAAAAAGTCCTCCATCCAGTCATACTCCAACCTGAAACTAAAAAATGATACGATAAAATTAAAAGGTATAGATAATAATGAAGACTCTACCGTCTCTACTCTAGGTAACTTTAATATGAACCTAGTATTTGGTAGAGAATCAATTCCTTTTACATTCCACGTAGTAGATAAAATATACTTATCCTATGACGGTATAATAGAAAATAATTTACTTACCCATTTCCAGTGCACAGTTGACTATAATCGTAAAGTTCTGAACCTTGCCAAAAATAAAATTAATCTTAACTTTACACAACCTGTATATCATGTTCCTGCTCGATTTGAAATTACCATAGAATGCTCAGTCTTAAATCCCGAATTAAAAGAAGGTCTTATTCTTGACCAGCACATAAATGAAACACTGTATATTGCAAATTGTCTAGTTAGAGTCAAAAACAATAATAGAATTAATCTTACGGTATTAAATACATCAGAAGAACCTGTAACATTGAACTCCAACCTTCAACTGACATTGCATCCCTTCGACAATGAATCATCTCACATGATACAATCCAATCAGTCATGTTTGAATAGAACCCAAGAAGTCCTAAAACTTTTACGTGTATCCAACTTGAACTAAGAAGAATCAAATGCGCTTTATGAAGTATGTTCTAAGTATTCTGACATCTTCCACTTACCTGGTGATCAGTTAACCTCTACTCAAGCCATCCATCATAAAATTCAAACCTCCTCTGACCAACCTATCAATGTAAAATCCTATCGTTTCCCTGAAATCCATAAGCAAGAAGTGCAGTTACAAATTCAAAAGATGTTGGATCAAAATATTATCCAACCTTCCATATCTCCCTGGTCTTCTCCGATATGGATTGTACCCAAAAAGATTGACGCATCGGGCCAAAAGAAATGGCGGATCGTCATAGATTATAGAAAATTGAATGACATCACCATTGGAGAAACATACCCTATTCTTAACATCACTGAGATCCTCGACCAACTAGGCAACTCTAAATAGTTTTCAACTCTCGATCTTGCCTCTGGATTCCACCAAATAGAAATGGCACCTCAGGATGCTTGTAACACAGCTTTTAGTGTCCCTCAAGGCCATTTTGAATTTACCAGGATGCCGTTTGGCTTAAAAAATGCGCCGTCAACATTCCAGCGGCTAATGAATAATGTCCTCATGGGTCTTCAAGGCGAAAGATGCTTTGTTTACTTGGATGACATCGTAATTTACTCATATGACTTATCTACACATATCCAAAACCTTACAGCCGTCTTCCAAAAACTCCGATCCTTTAACCTCAAATTACAGCCCGACAAATGTGAATTCCTGCGTAAGGAGGTAGGCTATCTAGGGCATGTTATAACAGAAAGTGGCGTTAAACCAGACCGCAACAAAATTAAAGCAGTTCAAAATTTTCCTATCCCGAAGTGTCCCAAATATATAAAATCATTTTTAGGCCTAATTTCGTATTACACACGATTCATTCCAGAGTTCTCTATTATCCAAACCTCTTACTTCCCTTTTAAAAAAGGATACCTCTTTCATTTGGTCTAATGAACAACAATTAGCTTTCGAATGCCTAAAGAATAAACTAATTACAGCTCCCGTCCTCGTATACCCTGACTTCACGAAAACCTTCACACTTACTTGTGATGCATCCAACTACGCGATTTCCGCAATTCTATCCCAAGGTCAAGTCGGTAAAGACAATCCTATAGCTTTCGCATCCAGAACCTTAAATAAAAATGATACCAATTACAGCACCATAGAGAAAGAACTTTTGGCGATTGTTTTCGGTTGTAAAACCTTTAGGCCATATCTATTTGACCGTAAATTTATAATCGGGACCGACCACCGTCCCTTAAAATGGCTTTTTAATCACACTGACCCAAGCAGCAAACTACAACGTTGGCGCCTACAGCTAGAGGAATTCGAATACGAAATTGTATATCGCAAAGGAAAATTAAACTCGGCAGCTGACGCTCTATCACGATATCCTATAAACCCCGTTCATCTTGAAAACCCTGAAAACGACCTTATCGACCTTGGCCCATTAGACTTCAGCCCTTTTAACCAAGAAATCAATGACTTTAGTCCGCTGAGCCTTCCAAGTCCTAAAGCTCACCCAGATGTTCAACGTCTACCAAATAATCCTGAACCAATCCCCGAACTTCAAAACGACCCACAACCATCTACTAGTAGACAGACCCCAAACCTACTATATTCAACTCCTACCCTGCCTGATCCTAACGACACGTATTCAAAATTTTTAAAAATGTCTTTAACTACATCATATAATACGGCAATTATCGAACATAATGATAACCTACTAAAAAGTCAACATAAAATTATAATAATCCAAACTTCTTTAGACCTCGACGAATCTATGCCTTACGTTTAGGAAATACTGTCTAACTGCACAGAATCCAAAACATTTAATGAATCAGAAAGAACATTACATTCATTCAAACTTTCCCTCCAATAGTAAACTTTATTACTTTCTATTCACTAAAGTGCATCACTTCGACGAATGTACTTATAACGAAATATTCGAGTCCTTAAAAAATCTTAGAAACCATCTTTTAAACAATGCAGAACGCACTGAAAGTATAAGTATTACAGATTTTAAAAACCCTTTTGAGAAACATGTATACGTCAAAATCTACAACATGCTCGCTCATTTATTTCATAACAATCATAACACAGGTATAAGTGTCCATATCTATCATAATAAAATATACTATCCTTGTCCTAGCGGAATTGTAAAAATACTTAGAGAAAACCACGACATCCCTGTTGCAGGATTCATCATGCATCTCGGGTCTAACAGAATGTTTGCTAAGATTAGGGAGCAATATTATTGGAAAAATATGCGTAGTGATATTGAGACTTATGTCATAAATTGCATTTCTTGCCAGACTAACAAAACTTTACGTAACCACTCCCACGTCCAGCCCGAGCGACAGTTATACCCTTGTACGTCCGGATCGCGCAGCCATGATTTGGGTGTCACCGCGCTCGCATGTTGTAACATAAAAACCTACATGGCTACTTAACTATAATAGCTGGAATAAAGAAAAAAATTGTAAAAAAAAATTACAAGAATGCCAATTAAAACTATGTATGTTTTAAGATCCACAAATTTTATTTAAGCTGTTTAAAGCAGGTGTGAAAATTGAATTCGGTCAAAAAAGAACATATAAATTGTATTAATTCACAACGCAACAGATAAATATTGTTAATTTTACCAATAAAACAATGTCACAAGAAACTAGACGTATGTGCCTTTCGAATGATTCATAAATGATTATGTTTAATTATCGCTAAGTAATTCAATAAATCGAAACAAAACACCTCTCTTGTTAATATTGTCGCGGAATCTCATGCGCTTTCGTCTCGCTCGCGAAGGCAAAATATAAGCAATATGGCCGCTTATCTAAGGATTCGTCCACACTTTGTAATTTACGCAACTTAAAAATAGATAGTCATATTTTTTTGTAGTTTGGGTTTTAAATTAAACACGAAAAATAAATTTGTACAATATATATTATAAATCGAATTATATAAAAGTAAAAAATAAATCTGATGTAAAATTCTTCATCACCAGATCCATAGATCACCAGATCTAAACGTGTTGTATGTATTAATTAAAGCCAACAATCGAATTAAGGACAACAAATTTAATAGTGACTTACAAACTCAAAGCAGCATAAAACCAACTATGGCAATAAACAAATGAGCACAATACATACGGTATTTATAGTATTATTATATCGAAAAATAAATAATATTGTTTAAGTTTATGAATTATTATCAATAAATCACAAAACTATACTTAGTGATTTGAAATAGTAGAACACATCCTCTATGTTAGAAAACGGAGTTAAAAAGAGAGCAAAATTATATTATTAGTAAGTATATCACAAGAAAATTTGAGCATAATAAAACACCACCAAACAAACACCACAAACCAAAACAAAAAACTCAACATCCAAAACCGCAAAAAATAACAAAGCAAAAAATTTTGCAAACATATTTTGCTGTTTGTACCGACACTTATTGTGAACCAATATAGTTACGTCCGTGGGTACTATACTACCCATATCAAAAAACCTGAGGAGCACAATAACATTTTTAATCAATATTCTGTGTTTATGGTATATTTATGATAGTAAAGTACATTATTGTGATTATTACGAAATGTTGATTGTTATTTCAATGTAATTTCACTGAAAAAAAGGTAAACAGAGCTAAAAGTAGGCCGAAAAGTTAGGGGCCGCCATTTTTTTCGACACAGTTGTAGTTTGAAAACGAAATATAACTTCGTTTTACTCACAGAAGTGTAATATGTATACGTAATTATAGAATACAAATCATCTAGTTTATTTTTATGTATAATAATCTAAGAAACAATTAGTAAGACTTAAGTACTTACGACATTACTTGGCTGGTACTCCAAAACACATGTTGCGAAATATGCACTAAAGAAAAATATTTTTTATTCATTTGTCAAGGCTTGTTACACTGCCATCTCGTATTTAAATGGTAAACTAGCTAGTTAACTATTGATTCCAAACACCAAAAGTCAAAAAAATACCGCTAATTGTCCTTAGATGGCAGTTTTAAAAAATTTGGCGCTTTGGGTACTCTGGTAACCGGGACGTGCAACGCTACTTTGTGTTTGGGTACCGCTGTACCCATGGACGTTCGAGTAGGTAAAGTAAATAGAGCGCCGATGCAAATCACCAGCACATCTACTACCGCCTTCGAAAGACTATCTCTTGATATAGTTGGTCCTCTTCCCGAATCTGGGCCCGGTAAATTAAAATATATCTTGACCCTCCAGGATGAATTAACCAAATATTCAGTAGTCTACCCAATTAGAAGCACCACTGCTGAGGAGACTAGCGAGTCCCTGGTTCACTTCATATCTCTATTTGGCATACCTAAGTTTATTTTAACCGACCAAGGCACTAATTTTACAGCAGAATTATTTAAAGAAACATGTTCCTTCTTAAAAATTAAGCAACTGTGGTCTTCGCCGTATCATCCGCAAACACAGGGTGCTCTCGAGCGGAGTCATTCCACTTTAAAGGAATATTTAAAATCTTACGTTTGCGAAAACCAAGATAATTGGCCTAAATTCGTGTATACAGCAATGTTAGCTTATAACACAACTATACATTCCACTACCCACTATTCACCTTACGAATTAATATTTGGTCACAAACCCTTTTTACCAAATTCCATATATGAACCTGCTCAAGGAGTTACTTACAGTTGTAGTAATGTTACAGCATCGACTAAAACACACAATAGATAAAGCCGCTGAGAACATCCAAAAGTCTAAGGAAGCTTCCAAAACATATTACGACTCGCATACTCGCCCCATTAAATATCAGGTCGGTGACTATGAACTGAAAAATCATCTTAGAATGCGAAAAGCCCTGTCGCCAGTATGGAAAGGCCCCTATAAGGTGATAAAAATAAATAAAAGAAACAACCTTACCTTATTAATTAATAGACGTCACGTTACCCATCATTACGATGAGGTCAAACTCGCGTGACGGCGCGTCTTTTAAGTTAGTTAGTTTAGATTCACCTTTATTAATTATTTTGTATTGTTTTATTACAGTACCCTGTCCTTGGCACAGGAAAACTACATACAACCCATGGCGAATAGTCCCGGTATATAGTTGGATCTTTAAAAGTGATAGACGGTTATCTTAGCGTAGTAATTCCTATTGATATTTCTTTTATACAGCCACACATAAATAATCTGAACGGTGTGATAGGAACCTCCCGGTACTTGTGTAAGCAAAGCAATGTATTCAGTGAGATTGAATGTCACAATATGCATCAACCTTTAACTATTCGTTATCACGACATAATACGCGACTTTGAATCAATTTCTCATTTATTAGAAAATCGGTCCAAAAGATCAGCGTGGTTTGGTGGTGTCGGCACAGTTTTTAAACACTTGTTCGGTGTTATGAATGAAGACGATGCTATTAAATATAGCAATGCTATTAGAACTGTTGAAAATGACCATACTCAGTTATCAAAATTAGTTAAAGAAAATATTTTAATTACAAATTCTACCCTTTATTCTATAAAGGGATTAGTAAACAAAATTAATGTGAATGAACAACAGTTAAATAGTGCAATTGAAAGTCTATCCATTAATCAGAAAAATCTAACACTGTTATCTGATACCTTATCAATTAAATAAAAAATGAACGAAATCATGAATTTATTAGAAAGTAGCTTTTTAACATTATCTTTTCAAGTTGAAGACATTATAAATGGAATAATGTTTAGCAAATCTAATATTTTATACCCATCTGTTATCACACCAAAACAATTGTTTGCTGAATTGGTAGAAAACTACAGATTTTTGGAAAGCTATAGACAATTACTCATTAGTTTATCTTTGGAAAATATCTACATGTTATTAAACACATCTGAAATCGCAAGTTACTACAGTGATAACAAAATAGTGTTTGTACTCAAGTTACCATTAGTAACACCCAAAGAATACAATCTGTATCACTGCCTACCACTGCCAATAGCTATAGTTAATAACACATTCTCTACCATATTACCGTCAGCCAAGTACATGGGTATAACTAGAGATAGGTCTTATTATTGTAAATTAGATATTTTAAGTAGTTGTAAGATAATATATAATCTTCATTATGTTTGTGAAACTTTAAACATATATTCTAGTTCCGTTACGCCGATCTGCGAATCGGAAATAATATCTAAAGCCCTTATATCTATACCAAATCAATGTGAAACTAAATTCTTTCAAGGCCACTTAGAAATTTGGCAACAATTGACTAATAATAAGTGGATATATGTAATAAGCGAAAAATCTAAATTATTAATTGATTGTCATGAATTGAGTAATTCCGAAATAACAATTTCCGGCACAGGTATCTTAAGCCTCCCTCCACATTGTATAGCATACTATAAAGACTCAAGGTTAATTCCAAAATATAACAAAATTATAAAGTTTCAACAAATATATTCCAACTTTGACTTAATTAACGATAGCTGTTGCAATTTGGAAACTCACCAGAAATCTAAACAAAACACCCCAATAATTAACTTAAAAAATGTTAACCTTGACTCTATAGTATCAGAACATAACAAGGCATCAAGTTCGATTGTTAATAATCTTGACAAAGTCCTTGACAAACCACATATTGTGTTATATGGGTAATATTATTCCTACACAACCATTATAATATCGATTATAGTTTAATATTAATTATATTCTTAGTAGGTATATAAATATGTTAGTTTGAGCAGGTGTCAATGCATATTCAGTAGAAAATTTAAAACTAATCTTGAAATACAAGAAGCTGAAGAGCTTTCAGAAGTGGCTCCTGAATCCCCGAGAACTTCTGCACCTAAAATTAGACACTAAATAGCTACAATTGTTATACCTTTTACGTAAACTTCACCATTCAGGTGTAAGTTTAGTCTTATCCCCGGGGGCTGTTATATAAAGCTAATGTATATGAAAGTGCAGTGCAGCCCTATTTCCTAACACCCTTAGTCAGCACTTTTGATTCTTCATTATTATTTCAGCTTTTATTAAGTCAGTTCGATTCCATCTCCCGTCGGTGACACTTGCCTCAAAAACCAAATTTTGTATATTCTTAGTATAAAGTGAAAGTCAAATAAAGTGTCCTTCAATTAATAATTTCTTTTTTTTAAAAACACTTAACTCAAGGTCTCATAACAGTACGCTACTCGGGCGATTCTGCCGCGAGCACAATATGTGTAAATTTAGAAAACGTTTTCGGCACATTATTACGTTTAGGGATTTTCAAGCAAATTGCCTTATTACATTTTTGAGTTCGATTCCGAACTAGGATTTAGTGGACTTTAGAGTACGTTTTTTACAAAATATTGTGTTTGCTTAAGTGTTATTACTGTAATGTTATACCCAATATCATTATCACCAATATTACTCGGCTTATAGTTAAGTAAATTATGGAAAAACGGTATAGGACGTTGTGGCAGTGTTTAAATATCGTTTGGCTATCCTGTAGCTCTAGTAAATGTACATTGTAACATCAATATTGGTAATATAAAGTATTGGTATATAACTGAGAATTTACGGCTGCAATGTACATTAAAACATTGACTCAACAATTTTAATCTCGCTTTAACCTTGTTCTCGTAAAAGTGTTATACTACGAAATTGGTAACAACATTAGAACATGTTTAATTACTAATTACTATTTACCAATTGATATATGAAGACGAAATATTATGTAAATTATTTGATGCGTCAAGCCTACGAAGGGAGAGGAATGATAGGTCACGTCGGCCTAATTCGTTAACTAAGTCCATTTTAGGCAAAATTTACTTTTTATGAAAATAAAAATATTCAGTCAAATTTCTACCAGAAGGAATAACAGCGATATCTTAATATATAAAATCCTTGCGTTACCGACTGACTGACAGACACGCTACAGCCGAAACTATTGGGCGCAGGAAGCTGAAATTTGGCATGTATGTTCCTTGGGGACCGTAGGGGTGCAGTCAGAAGGGATTTCCCGAAATTCCCACGGGATCGGCCAAAACGGGAAAGTTAAAAAAAATTGCAGGCGTAGCTGCTGGCGTCCTCTAGTTAGCTTATAAAGGTGACAAATGCTATGCCTGAAAAACTGCTTTCTAACCACGAGCCAATCTTCACAGCGCAAACCTGCTAAATCCTATTGGGGCCTCAGTTTTGCACTGATAACGTTCTCAAATCCACGTGCTGTTTGCGACGCTTCAAATTTTGTCATGTTTTTGTCAAATGTTTGAGGATGTTAACCACTAATTATAAACTAAGAAAGCTTAAAATATTATTTTATCAGTAAGTTTATTTTCTAATTTATTTCAAAAGAAACGTTTGGCCCTATTTAAGCCGAAAAAAGATTAATGTGGAAAATGCGTCTGTTATAAAGTAGGAAAAGTTACAAAAGAAGAATACAAAGAACATGTTGGGAGAAGTAAACAAGCAAGAGAGAAAAAGATGCGGATAAGAAGGGGACAGTAACGTTTACAGTGACCTTACACGCGGTACTTATGGCACCAAAATCGAATATTAGTACGCTATAAAACGAAGCTGCAAGTTCACAACCTTGGCTTTTTTCAATGTAAATAAAAAATATGGCTTCTATTTCTGGAATGGAGTAGGTAGAAGGTGGACTGCTGAAGAATTTGCCTCCATTTGTGTTGACTTTTAAAAAAACTAAATAATACGCCCTGAAGTTAATGCCAAAGATTAGAAAAAGCAATTTTAATTTATAGGGACGATTGCACTAATCAAAATAGAAATTGTATTTTATCTAACGCTCTTTTGAATGATGTCATGATGCACAAGAATATAGCTCCTTTTTCTGTCTGCCATCTTCCCAAATTACTTGGGGTCGGGGCAGAATGTCTTTCTCTTCCATTCTCTTCTATCAGCTGTCGTCTGATTATTCACGCCCTTTTCATTCACGTCATCCTTCACACAGTCCATCCATCTTTTCTTCAGTCTTCCTCTTGCCTCATAACCCTCAACTCACATATTCATCACCTTTCTAGTCACATGATTTTCATCTCTCATTATCACATGCCCATACCACGATAAACGATTTCCTCTCAGCTTTTCTTGCACCGGTGCATCTTTGAAACTTCCCCTTATACACTCATTTCTAATTTCTCCATCCTTGTCACCCCACACATCCATCTAACAACATCCTTATCATGGCCCGGCATTCCAATCCATATAAGACGACAGGTCTTATAAAGGATTTGTAGATTTTCCCCTTTAACTTATGGGCATCCTTGGGTCACAAATGTCTAAGTAAAGTCATAAATGTGTCAGCTGAATACATATCTATTGCCAAGCATGCTCGTAAATGCCCGGTACCCTACTCTGTAACCTATTTGGACTATACATACTTCCAAATATTCGACAAATTTCAGTTCTATAAAAGTATTCGTCCAGGGAGATCCAAAGGGGATCTTAAAGTAACTGACATTCGTGCACTACATTAGGACAGCTAGCAATTCTTTATAAAACTTGCCATAGGGATAAACGACAAAGTTTACCACAAAAGCGATCTTTGCAATGTAATCCTTGCGAGATTACTGAACTATCTCAATTGCACCAGAACCGATGTAAAATTAGTGCACGAAAATTTGAAGACTTGCAGCAAATAAAAAGACCCTTCCTTCTGACTATCATAAATATTATGACGACTTGCCTCATGGGTAGAATGAGAAGAAACAATAAGAAGAGTTTAAGATTAATTATAACATTACATTTTACCAAAGTTACAGATTGATTTCTAAATATTGTTACTCAATTTAAGATTTTTGGAGAATTGTTCCGTTTTTTTTTAGGTTTAGTCTCTATAAGATATTGTTATCCTGTTTCCTATTAAAGGAGACTCAATGTTTAATTTTAAGGTAAAAGCTCCTTATACCGAGGTATTTCGTGACATTTGGAAGCAAGCAGGAAAAATAAGCATTTGTAAATATTTTAGCCTATGTAAAAATATTATTTCAGCTAAAATTGACATTAAATTTTGTATAACTTCTATTATTATGTGACTTTTCAAAAGATTTATTCATTGAAAAAAATAGTTTTATAGCAAAGTCGATTTGCCCTAATTTCGAGGTATTTTCAGGCTTGAAACCTAATACCGCGGTAGTCGGTTCCTAATTCCGAGGTAGAATAAAAAGGAGTTAATTGGTTCCGTACAGCAATTTTATAAGTTAAATAATAATAGTAAAATATTAGTGCTATTTCTTGAAAATATGCTCCTACTCTAGTCACAAAGGAGTTTATAAATAAAATAATAAATGGTTTAAAAAGTTTTATTAAATTTCAAGTAGATAGTTTACTTATTCTAAATTATTAATAACACACATATTCGTTCATATAAAATTTGAATATATCTTAGTAGGTAGGTATCAAGAAAATCCAAAATGCGGCAAAGCGCAAACGCTTAATTGTAGCGGGGCGGCCGGCGCGTGTATAAAGGATTTCGATATGACGCGAAAGTATTGGTTTAAGGAACCCTAAAATACTATTTGGGGTTGCCATACCTCGGTATAAGGCTCTATGGAGACCCTTATACGGAGGCATACCCTTGGTATTAGGAGCTCATAGAGCCTAACACCGAGGTATACAAATATCCTACATCGAAATTAGGAGCCGATTTTGACTACCTCGGTATTAGGAGCCTTTACCTTAATAATAAATATTTTGACTACTGATTGCATTGGTTTCACTCACAATTAATTAATTGATAATACTGCTAAGTCCTCAAGTTCCTGGACGAAAACTTCTCCTCGAAAAACTGCTAAACAAGTGTTTTCCTGAATTTAATGGGATGTGTTTAAGTTATGTTGCTAATTATATCTTTAAAATTACAAGAAAAATGAAAGAAACCAACGGGATTTTTAGAATTTTGAATGCTAAATTAATAAATATTTTATTCAGTTTTTCTTCGTCCTGTAAAGTTTGAAAAAATGGACTTAGCAGGTTAACGAATTAGGCCGACGTCGAAAATGAATATGGTTACCTCTCAATGTGTATAGGATGACCAGTTGGATATTACTAAGCAAAGACAAGCTTTGTTTACGTTTTAGCACATAGTGTGGAAGGAAAGATAATTTGCCATTTAAATCATAGCGAGTTTCCCTGCGAGATCGAATCAGAAATGAGGAGATCCGCAGTAGAACCAAAGTCGCCGACATAGCTCTGCGGATAGCCAAGCTGAAGTGGCAGTGGGCAGGGCACATAGCTCAAAGAACCGATGGCCGTTGAGGCAGAAAGGTTCTGGAGTGGCGGCCACGTATCGGACGACGCAGCAAAGATAGGCCCCCCGCAAGGTGGACCGACGATCTCGTCAAGATCGCATCGCGGGAGGCGGTTGGATGCGGGCGGCTCAAGACCGGTCTGTGTGGAGAACCTTGGGGGAGGCCTATGTACAGCAGTGGACGTCGTTTGGCTGATATGATGATGATGATCTTTAAAGTTATTGTCTACCACTGCGGATAATTATAATGGTATAATATAGTAAATAGATGACGAAGGCGTTTGCGGTACTTTACATGAAATTCTTTTTCTATTATATTCTCTTTCTGAAGAATAAAAGGATGTTACCTAGCTGCCAGTACGTGCCTACATATTAAGGTGTGAAAAAGTTAACACTAAACTTAGAATTCAACAATTTATTTATAATAGTTTCAGTTTATTATTTGGATATTTTTCAATTTAAATAAGCGTAATACATACAGTTTAGTCACTCCTGACGTTTGCAGTACTATATGTGAAGTGTTACTAGTACTTCTGAACACCACCTGCCAGCTGACCAACAAGTTACTACACTAGTCACTTTATTTGGCAATAACAACACAATGGCACAAATTATGGACATCCAACTGGCACAAAAAAGTCTTGAAGATTGCGTCACAAGGAAAATGGATGAGCTTCAGGCACAGCTGCAGACCGGAGGTGGAGCCAAGGACACCGTGGCCAAGGTCGCCGACGAGTTCAGGACATTCAGGGAGCTGACATTTAGTATGCTTCGGCTTCTTCGTAATCAAATCGCTGAATGCACTAAAGCAATTGACAACATGGAAACTCGACAGCGAAGAAAGGCGTTAATTTTCTCTGGCATCCCTGAACAGGAGCGTGAGAACTGCACATCTACGGTCTTGAACATTATCCGTGTGACTATGGGGATGAAGGATGTACAAGAGGACTCCATCAAGGTGTGTCACCGTTTAGGGAGTCCTAATAAGGAGCGTCATCGACCCATACTGGTGAAGTTTACTGGCACCGACATCAAGGCTGCAGTCTACAAAGCCAAGACGAAGCTCAAGGGATCCAAGGCTTCTGTCAAAGAGTTTCTGACGAAGGCACGACAGTCAGTATTCGCGAAGGCGAGGTTACACTTTGGCGTGAAGAGTTGCTGGACGCAGGATGGCGTGATAAATATCAAGACGCCCGATGGCAGCCGACACAGGATCGCTTCGATGGAGGAGCTCAACCCAGTCCTTGAGAA
Source organism: Euclidia mi (assembly GCA_944739405.2). NCBI lineage: Eukaryota > Metazoa > Arthropoda > Insecta > Lepidoptera > Erebidae > Euclidia > Euclidia mi. Next base: position 58,699,979 of record OX123184.2, on the reverse strand, counting down.
GTATCCTAAGATTCCTTCTAGTGGGCCGGCCAAAGCCGCCTCAAGTTAACTGGTCGTGTCTATTTTTTCATTGTAGTTGTCCATATATATTTGTTCTTATTTCTTGTTTAATGGTGGCATGAATAACTTTTCTTGATGTCTCATCTAGGTAATATCCACTCTCAAAACTTGTGTGCATTGTCTTCCCTATACCTCTCATTTTGTTTATAAATTTAGTTTCTGTTCGTAAACAAAGATTTTAATAGCGTTTTCAACTTTTCACTGACATATTATATTACCAGTCTGTCATAGCTGTCAGTTTGACAGTTAACTTGCGAACTAGCGTTCGGAAACGCTTTCAATTAACTTTATTTTATGTTATGTTCGATTTTTACCTTTTTCTTTATTTAGATTTCTGTTTCTTTTTATGTCGCTATTTTATTAGTTCTGCCAGTAATTAGGTACCTAATTTCACGTATTAAGTTGTAATATTAAATTGTATTTGTAAGAGTCGGTTGGCGGGTGGTGCAGAGATTATTGACTTTAAGCCACCCTAAATATTTTTGCAAACACTATAGTTTATTGTATTATATATACTTATATATATATATATATATATATATATATATATATATATATATATATATATATATATATATATATACATATATATTTATTATTTTATATTATTATCAAGTATGTCTACTGATGATTCTTCATTTTATTCAGCAAATGATTCTACTGATTTATCTGCTAATAACAGTTTTTGCTCTTTGGATGACCTGACTCTCGGCGATACTTTACGGCAAAATTTAAACCAACTTACAAGTCCGTTATTGAATATATGCCACATTAACGCACAGAGCGTACCCAGCCATTTCAATGACCTTTTAGAAGCTTTTTCAGGTACTAATGTTCACGCCGTCCTGATTTCTGAGAGCTGGCTTAAACCTCATCTTCTTTCTACTTCCTACCCTCTTCCTGGCTTTATTTTAGTTAGAAATGACCGACTTGATAGGAGAGGGGGAGGAGTAGCTATATATCTGCGCAGCAACCTTCCCTACAAAATAATCGCTTCATCTCCCTCACAATCTCCTGGTTCTGCAGAATTTCTTTTTCTTGAGGTTTGGGTCAGGGGAACTAAATTAGTTCTTGGAGTTGTATATTGTCCACCCTCTATTGATTATTTCACCGACTTAGAATTGGTTTTGGAATCTTTGGGTTCAGAGTATGCACATTACGTTATCATGGGCGATTTTAACACTGACCTTTTATCCTCTCGATCCTCCCGTACACTTCAGCTTCTCCACATCCTTGAATCTGCCAGTCTCCATGTGCTACCTCTTCAGGCCACTCACCACAACTCCAACGGAGAGGACACCTGGCTAGATTTAATTCTCACCGCTACCCCTTCCCTTGTTCCTTCACATGGTCAGTATCCTGCTCCTGGTTTTTCCCATCATGACCTCATATTCCTTTCATATATCCTTAAACCTCCCAAATCTACGCCCAAAGTCTTGCACAAGCGTTGTTTTTCTCGGATGGACATGGACAAATTACGGCTTGACGCTTCAGTAATGGACTGGAATATCTTGTTCGCGGCAACTACAGTGGATGCCAAAGTCCAGTTCTTCAACGAGGCTGTAGTCAAATTGTACGATGTCCATGCTCCAGTTAGGAAGATCAAGTTGAAGCGTCCACCGGCACCTTGGATTACGGAGGGAGTTCGAATGGCGATGAGACGTAGAGACCGAGCTTTTCGGAAATACCGAAAGGATCGGTGTGATGTGAACTGGACTTCTTTTAAGACTGCTAGGAATCGGTGTAATCAGATGATTCGTAACGCTAAACGCCGACACTTTCTTGACAACCTTGATTCCTCTTCCCCAGCTAGTATATGGAATTTTCTGGGGTCTCTTGGTATTGGTAAGCATCGTCATATAGACTTTCCAAGGACAATCGAGTTAGACGACATTAATCGACATTTTACCTCCACATGCTCCCTAGATCATATAACCAAGCGTCAAACCCTTAACTATATGACCGGATTAATGCGGCCAAACATTAATTATTTTAAGTTTTCTCCAGTCACGTCAGATGAAGTCAAAAAGGTAATCCTATCTATCAAGTCCAGAGCGGTGGGATGTGACAACCTCAGTCGTCATATGATCACCGTTATTCTGGACTTTCTCCTCTCTCCCTTAACCCATATCCTTAACTTTTCTCTTGAAACCGGCCAGTTTCCTTCATTGTGGGGCAAAGCGTTCGTCCGCCCACTGCCAAAGGTTTCTAATCCTTCCCTTCCTTCCCATTTCCGTCCTATCTCCATCCTCCCATTTCTGTCTAAGGTGCTTGAAGCATGCGTCTATAAACAACTGTCCGGGTTTGTATTCGAAAACAATATTTTATCTCCTCTACAATCAGGATTCAGACCCGGACATAGCACAGTCTCAGCGTTACTTAAAGTAACTGGCGATGTGAGGGCGGGTATGGAAGACACTAAGATCACAGTGCTGGTCTTAGTGGATTTTTCAAACGCTTTTGGCACCGTCAACCACGACCTCCTTATTTCCGTCCTCTCCTACTATATGATTTCATCGGACGCGCTGGAATGGTTCTCATCTTATCTTCGAGGACGTCAGCAGTCTGTTCGTGTTGATGAAACTTCGTCAACTTGGCGAGATTTGGACTCTGGCGTTCCTCAAGGCGGTATAATATCTCCTCTTCTGTTTTCATTGTTTATAAATCTTCTCACACATGATCTTCGCTGTACGTATCATCTTTACGCCGATGACCTGCAGATTTACACCCAGGCAAGGGCAGAAAGTCTTACTGCAGCCATCGATAACATCAACTGGGATCTAAATGCGATCAAAAACTGGTCAGATAGATTTGGTCTGTCAGTTAATCCTGGTAAATGCCAGGCAATTTTAATTGGTAGCCCACGTATTATGTGCCGAGTGGATGTCAAATCGCTTCCACCTATTAATTTTAATGGGTCTGTCATCCCCGTCAGCCCCAGTGTCAATGATCTCGGCCTACACATCGACGCTGCCCTTGACTGGAGAACACAGATTGCAAATACCAGTCGCAAAGTCACAGGAACCCTGCGGACTCTATATCGCTTGAAGAACTTTCTCCCAACCAAAATTAAAACCATGCTTGTGCAGACGTTAGTTTTTCCTATAATCGACTATGGTGATGTATGTTATCTCGACCTGAATGCAGATCTGCTCAATAAACTTGACCGCCTTCTCAACAATTGCATTCGATTCATTTTCAATCTCCGTAAGTATGATCATATATCTGCTCACCGTTCCCAATTGCGATGGCTGCCTATTCGTCAACGTCGCAAATTGCGTACACTGACGACTCTTTTTTCTTTCTTGAACTCTTCTCATACTCCTGCTTATCTGTCTACTCAATTTCAACATTTATGTAACAATCATGACAGAAATCTCCGCTCAACTAACAATCTTCTTCTTCTCTGCCCTTCTCATAGTTCCAGCCTTGTTCATTCTTCTTTCTATATTCAGGCTGTCCATCTTTGGAATGCACTCCCTCTCGAAATCAGGAAGTCTACATCTCGTGAACTGTTTAAAATTAGAGTACGCCAGCATTATATGGCTGAATTGGTAGAATCATAATGGACTCTGTAAAGGATACTTGTATATGTATATATTTATATATATTATAATTATCTATAACACTTGTATATGTATATATATATATATATAATATAATTATCTATTATACTTGTATGTGTATATATGTATTATATTTTGTATGTATATATTTATAATAATATGTTACTGTTAGTATGCCTATTATTACATATTTATTTAGTGTGATATCTATTAATTATGTTGTTTTAAATCAATATTATTTGTTAAATTACTTTCTGTTTAAGCACCTACTTCAATCATCTCTGCATCACCCAAAGGTTGGCTGGTAGAGAATGCCTCTGGCATTAAGCCCGCCTTTGTGCATTACTTTTTTTGTAATTGTGCAAGAAGTTTAAAATAAATAAATAAATAAATAAATAAACGTATTAAGCTAGAACATATTCACGAACACTTTTGTAGATTACTTTCTGCCTAACGTTGGCGTCTCACCAATCCGGAAATTCCTAAGTTGGACTTAGAACGTTTTGTTTTACTATATGAATTATTTGTACAAGTAGAAGTTTAATGACCCTCCGTTTCAGAACGACGTAATAAAATTTTACATCTAAATTAATAACTTAAGTTTTATTAGACAACCAAAAGTAATTAACTTTACTAGTTTTTTTTTCACTTTTAAGACATTTTCCAGTTTTGTGTTGTCTATTTATGGATTAGTGCGATCTTGCAAAGTACCACTTTTATAAGGGACTCGAATAGGCTACCTACAAGTAAAACCTGTAATGTACATTTTCTGCCCACATCGGTTACATGTACAGATGCATATTTATTTTCTATATAATAATATATTGACTATATCTTCAGTAACTTTAACAGTCTTTTTATACACCAATACAATATAAACGTTAATAAATATGTTCCATGTCACGCTATGCGCACAGATACAGACTTTTGAAAGCCAGCCATTCGTTTTAGTTCTAGTTTTACCTCGAGTCAGTACGTCTGTAAGAAAGATCAGACGTATCTCTAATGCGCCCATCAACTCATATGAAAGTTCGAGAAATATAGTCTGAAAGTCTTTCAGACTAAGTTAAAATGTACCTAATCTGTAATATTATGAAAAACGAGTATTTGAGTCCTATTCCTACGTAAGGCTAACATTGTTTCATTTGGAGTAAATCTAGAAAATATATTTATAAAAGAGTCGTTTTTAATTTTAATTCAAAATTGGCTCCAACATGTTTTAGAGACAGACGCTATACAAAAATGTTGCGATAGGCTACATTCTTATAATAGCGATTAGATAAATAAGGTCATATCTAAACTTTGAACTAAATTTTAAAACAAAATGGTGTATTGTTTTACTAAATGGAGTTTTTATTAAATATTTATAGCAAAAAATTCTGAGACAAGTTTTGATTCCTGATTTATTTATATTAATGTTTTTCACAATCATTTTCATTGAAATTAAAATACCTATACTCGTGAAGCGTCTGACCCAATTCACTGGTTACGTCTATATTATTTCACCCCATACCAAACTCATCACCGTATACTATGCCCGACCACGATTCTCTATAATAAACCACCCCATAGACTAAACTATAATCAAAACGCTTGTCAGGTGGAGTGCTGATAAATCTCGCCCTTTATCGATGAATTCTGATCCTATGACCAGACGGTTATGTGGGGTGTAAAGGCGGCTTATACATGTGTCTTTTATGATACACACAAATTGTGTAGGAGACTTATACTGTGTATTGGTTACATATCTATACTAATATTGTGAATGCGCAAAATATTTTCGTTTGTTTCACACTAAAGGTTTAACTGCTTGATCGGTTTTGATGAAAAACATGGAGAAGAGCCGAGGTAAAAATATTTTTCAAAAATTTACTTCTATGGCGCTAAAGTAAGGGCGTAAAAGAACATAGGCGGTATCACCCCCACCTGTCAATAAACATGAAATATAGCTTAATCGATATCACGTGTCAAAATGATATTTATTTTTACTAGTGCTTTCCAAATGCGTTTGTTCTCTCAGTACTTAAAAGAATCGTATTTATTAGTCACAGAGTTAAGGGATAGCTTATGACATACAAGTGGAGGTGTGAGGAGTGACAACTATTGGAGGTACCAAGAGACTGCCATGCAGACTAGAGGGTATCGGGTTTTAATCCACGGCACGCACCAAAGACTTTTCAGAGTTATGAGCGTATTGAATTGTTAATTATATCGCTTGCCCCGTGCATCGGAGAGCACGTTAAGCCGGCGGTCGCGGTTGTCATGATGATCTTTAACAGTCGTTATTGAGCGTCAGTACTTTCTAAATGCACTGATAGATAAATTAAAAATTGAAATACAATAATAATTACCCTATCTGGTACAATTCTTGCTTGAAAAAAGTATTAAAAGAAAAATTTAAATATTATAGCAGATACAAGAAATATGGCAATAACTATGATTACATAACCTACTCAATGCTTAGAGAACGGGCGGTAAAATTGGAGAAGGAGTGTTATTTGGAGTACATAAAACATGTCGAAGATTCTATGGTTAAGAATCCTCGTGCGTTCTGGGCATATACAAAATCTTTAAATAAGGCGTCGCACGCACTCCCAGCTGTCATGAATCTGGATAATATTTCTGCTGATACTGGAGAATCTATTACCAATTTGTTTGCAGAATACTTTCAGTCATCTTTTCTACCAATCGGAGGGAGCGGCATTCCTCAAATGCCTGTACCTGACTATGGCCAGTCCCCTAACAGTTTTAGCATAGGTACTATTAATAATAATCCAGACGAGATTAAAAACCTTTTAAAATCTGTAAACCAAAATAAGGGTGCCGGGCCAGACAATATTCCACCCTTCTTTATTAAACAATGTGCAAATAATCTAGTATTACCCTTATATTTAATATTCTCGCGATCTATTAAAGACGGTACTGTCCCGTCTATCTGGAAATCCGCCTTTGTGACACCAGTCCATAAAAGCGGGGATCGATCAAATATAAAAAATTACAGGCCAATTTCGAAACTCTGCATTTTTTGCAAAGATTTTCGAACGAATTGTTTATCGTCAAGTGTATGCCTCGTTACAAAGCTCTTTTATATCGGAACAACACGGATTTCTGAATCGTAAGTCTACTGTATCAAACTTATTAGTATTTAACGATTTTGTAACATCACATATGGACGCTGGAGGCCAAGTGCATGCCGTGTATACTGGCTTTAGCAAGGCATTTGATCGTATAGATCATTTGCTGCTGATGGAGAAGTTAAATAAAGCTGGTATACACGGCAACTTATTACGGTGGTTTTCTTCCTACATTGCAAACAGGTCTCAGATGGTTGCAGTTAATGGTTTTACTTCCTTTTCAATGCATATCCCTTCAGGAGTCCCACAGGGTTCTTTATTGGGCCCATTACTTTTTGTCATCTTCATTAACGACATTGGTTCATGTTTTAAACATGCCTACTTTTTATCGTATGCTGATGACACAAAAATATTTATGAATATCAACAGTCCCTCTGATTGCGCGCTTTTACAAAGTGATCTGAATAATTTTGAACAGTATTGTGTTAAAAATAGATTGGACTTGAATATTTCCAAATGTTTTTCAATTTACTTTACCCGTAAAACTAACTTCATACAGTTCCCATACACCATTTCTAATAAACTACTAACCAACGTAACTACTATAAAGGACCTAGGACTCGTGCAAGATTCTAAATTACTATTTGATAAACACATTGATTTTATAGTTCGAAGGTCGCGGGTTCGATTCCCGCTCAAGTCAAACATTTGTGTGTATGAACATGGATGTTTGTCTTGGTCTGGGTGTTTCTATGTATAATATGTATGTATTTACAAAAAAAAAGTATATATGTATGTTTATCCATTATCTAGTACCCATAGTACAAGCTCTGCTTAATTTGGGACTAGATGGTGTTGTGTGAATGTGGTAGAATATTATTAATATTATAGTTAAAAAGGCGTATAAATCTCTCGGTTTCATTATCAGAGCAACGTCGCAATTCAAAAATATTAAGTGTATAAAAATACTCTATTGTGCTTTGGTACGCAGTACCCTGGAATACGCAACGGTGGTTTGGAACCCGCATTACAATATATTTACTGATCGCATTGAAGCTATTCAAAAAAAGTTTTTAAGGTACTTACAGTATAAGAGTGGATGTATAGATCATGGATATGAAGCGAGATGTAAGAGATATCACTTTATGACTTTAAAAGATAGACGTACTATATCTGATATCCTAACATTGGTGAAAATTGTCAGCGGGGCAATTGATTGCCCTGCCCTTCTTGAAAAAATTAATATAAGGGTACCACGTAAAGTACCGTCTCGGCACTATCAACCGTTAGTTTTACCACAGGCTAATACCAATTATCGCCAAAACTCGTTTATGTACAGAGCCAGTAAATCCGTCAATATCATCTCTAATAAAAATAGCGAGTGGGAGATATTTAATTCAAAGCTAGCACAAGTGAAAAAGATTTTCAGTTTAGATTTCTTCGGCCCTGAACCAGGCGGTGCAACAAATTCATAGGTTTATATAGTCATTCTTCGGTTCTAACATGCCTAATCCCCTTATTATGGCTTAGACACTTTAATTTTGTATCTATTTGCGAATACCTATTAATAGCTATGCACTTTTTTTAAATACTAAACACAACTATTATGTAACACCTTGTGTACCATATTTGAATCAAAGAAATATATTATTATTATGTCGTTTATTAAATATTCTTCTCACAGTCACATTTCACATACTTAATAAATATCACACTAAGAAATAAATTAAATATATAAAATGGGACCACGGAGACCCACCGGCATCGGGCACAGGGACCAAGCTACCGGTGGTTAGGGCTCCAGAGAAAGGAACCTCCGTACGATGCGTGTGGTGTCCAGCAATACTGCCTTCTGTATAGAGGACTTGATCCAGCCGTCTAACGAGAGCCTCTTGAGGTGGTGGTCGAGGCTCTTGGCAATAAGACCATTTACGGTCACGACTATCGGTACAATGATCGCCAAGTCAACATCCCACATGTCGACAATCTCGTGAGTCAGGTCCAAATACTTAATTTGTTTATCTTTTTCGGCTTTCACGAGAAAGATATTATTATTATTATTATTACCAAACATACCCATTATCTTCACCTAAACATATACCACTATCACTTTTTCACCGGTACAAATAACTTTGTTTTTCATAGTGTGTGTATTAACGACCAAGTTATATTTGCGGTTTTTAATATAAAAACTGCATACCACATATCGTTTAAACTAATTTTCGTTAGAAGTTTTTAATACGATCTACAGCATATCTTTTTTTTAGATTTGTCGCTCTCCTAATTCAAAAGTTTGAGCACGGAGGGGCAGGGGAACGATACTCATTTAACCACTTTGGAAGCGTCTATCATCGTAAATTGATAATTTCAGGTACCCTAAAATTAGTTTTAAATACCTAAACATGCCGCATTGTAAAAATATTTTCACGTCAGCTCCATGTATGGAGAGGACCCCTTAGCCTGGCCGCACACATCCGTTTTCAGGCCCGCTTTTCAGATCAGTTTTTCAGGACCGTTTTCAGTTCATTCCGTGAGCAAAGCGATTTTCATTTATTTTCCTTTGGCCTAGACGTGGGTTATATAGGTCATTGAAATATTAGGTATCACATGATTGTGATTGAAATGTTTGCGTGAAAAATACCTGTGACAAAATACTAGGTACCTATTAAAAATTCCGGACAAGTGTTTATCGAGCCACGCACAATGTAGGGTCCCGTATTAGCCTTTATCTAGTGTCCTAAGGATAAAAGAACTCAAGCACAATAATTAATAATTTAATCGCTTGCAAATGTAAGTTTGTGTTAATCGAATATTAGCCAAGCCTAATGAGCCCTTATAATTTTCATTGAAAGTGCTTCATGTTTGGTTAATTATTCACGACACGGGAATTAACACGATTTTTATACGTATTTACATACCATTTATGTTTGACGTTTCGGAACGGTTGCACGTCCCATGGTCACAAGCTGACTGGCGCTGCGATTTTACTACGAAACTTTTATTGCTTTCACCGATGGCAGACGAGCCAAGGGCCCACGTGATATAGTAAGTGGTATCCGTGGCTCATACTTAGCTGTGTTTACTTAGTATTACAGGAACTATGCCAAATAAGTACAACCAAGTTGCTACCTACCGGAAGGAAGAGGAGAAGGAAAAAGGATCAGGATGGGGACCGGGAAAGGAAAGGTAATTGGGCCTACGGCGTTCTCACTCACTGTACAAAACACAAAATAACAGATACCATTGCTTGACATCGATCTTCTGTGAGAGCGTAGTACTCCGGTCGAGCCAAACCATTTGTGCTGGAATCAGCATGGCCCTATTACCGACAATTTGCGAGCTGTGCCTATTTCCAGTAATATGCATGGCAGAGAAGGCTAAACGCATGGATAATCGACCTGCTTGCCGCAAGAGCCGCATAATATGCTAGACTAGGAGTGATTAATCACGGAAATCATTAGGCATATTGTTAATTTCAGATTGCCAAAACCCAACTCCTACAAGATGTGATGTGCAGATTACTCACATTTTCAGAGCTTGAATATTGGCACAATGGTGAATAAACTAAATAAAAACCAAAGCAACTTCCTCCAAAAATTACCATGCTCGGTACGAAATTGAGCAACACAGTGATCCCTCCCTAACCAGGTACGGCCAGTCGCTCACGAACGTCTGGAAAGAATTGGTAGAGGGGGACGGCCCTTGGTTGATGTATTCCAACGAAACTGCTATTCGTCGAGGAGGCCTACGTAGACATCGGCGTGCTGGTTGAACAACCTAAGCAGTTTATTTCTATCACGAGGTGATAGGAAATTTGAATCCATGCTTTCTCGTATGGTATAATCTATTTAGTAATCTGTGATAATACATTGATGCACGTTTTTGGACCTCAAAATCAACCAACGTACTGACAAAGCTTCAGCGCTAACTGAGCTTTGCACAAAAATTTAAAAATATCAACGCAAGATGTTGACTCTTGTAGTGATTTCCGACGTACAGCACCGATAGTTGGCCTATCGGCTCATACAGGCGTACACATACAATCTAAATATTTTGCATCATTTACTTTAAAAAAAAGTGAAATAACAGTTCTGAATGGAAATCTCCATGTCGCAGTTGACATCTTAGACAGACCGTAAAAGAAATGATTGTGTTGAACAATACTCGTATATGTATCAAATGTAGGTAAGTATTATAAGTAGATATCGATACTTCAAGTATCGAGAACTTTTCTTAGTCCGTACCCTAAGTAAGATTCGAGCGCGACGCGTTGCGTTAATTGTCAAACACATTATTGTCAACGTAGTCGTAGGTCACAATTTGTTCGACACGAATCGGATCGCTTTGCACTCGATTGTCACGCAGAACATGGGCTAATGTGCACATAATTATATTTCACGACAGGACAATCAATGACGTCAGTTCACTTTCGATAGATCTAACTTATTTTACCTCGATATTAGAGAAGTTATTTCTTCTCCAGTCGGACCAGTCTAAGTATTCGTTCTAAAACTAGTGTGGCTCCAATGCTTATAAAAATATAGTAGATTTCTTGCCCAGTATGGTAACAGCTATGGGTACAAACTATATTATTATAAGATAACTTTGCCATAAACATGAGGCGTAAGGTCAATTTTTTTAAAGTAGATAATTTGTAAGATGTAGGTGCGATATGTAGATAATGCCTAAAAATAAATGATCCCTGGATATGAATGGCACACGAACGTTGCAAATCGCAATATCAAACAGAGGCCTATATCTAACAGTGTATGAAATCGGGCTTTGGATGATAATAATGATTCGATACGATACCTGCCATTAAGTAGGTACTTATTGAGTAAAAGCATCGAATGCAAAGTATCAAGTAAGTACAAAATTATGGATATCGAAAGGAAAAATACTCGATACCACAGAGTATCGATATTTTCCGTGCGTTGGTTAGTATAGTATTATACGTATCAGCAACGGAGGAGAGGACGTGTTCGTCTTGAGCATCGGTCGCATGAAGCAGTATAGACCCGCTACGATAACCCCATTTAATAAAAAATAAAAAAACCTTTTTGCTATTCGTTACTAAAAACTTTTTAAAGGTTTAGATTATTTATGAAAAATATGCAAGTAGGGTATACCCAAAGAGATTGTATAATATACATAGAGACCGTCCTAGTCTAGGACCAAGAATGAAATGGACTCGACCTAGGATGATGTATCTCTATGGATTTGACAAGCAAATAATAATACCGTGACAGACCGAGATAATGACATACAGAAATACATAAGAGTAAAAGAGACAAAGATATAATTTTTTGTCTTTGTCAGAGTTTTCGTTTTTTTTGTTGGTCACACACAATTGAAATTGAATATTGTGACCAACAAACGTTTGAGCTCTCGATAATTTCTGCGAAAAATTGTGTTATTATTGATATTAATTGTGAATGCTTAGTGAAAATATCATTGGTTCAGATTTATTATGGTGATTTGTTACATTTTAGGCTGTAAAAGCCATAGTGAGCGGAAATGTGAGAACATAACCATTTATTCGTAAGTACGATATTTTAGTAATAATATCTATTTATACATGAAAATATTGATATAATGATACAAATAGCGTATCATTACATAAGGAAATAATTTCAAAATTACATCAATAAACCAAAAAATGCTATTTTATTATCACCGCGATTTTAGTATTACACAATCGAATTCAATAGGTCGTTGAATGTTGAGCTAGCCAAAAGTCATCGATACTTTTTAATTTTACAGCGTTAAATGTTTTTTAGGGATACCACTGAAGCGTTTGGGAAATTACCCAAATTTTGGGTAATTTGCCGTTACTTAGTTTATTTATTTATTTATTAAACTTCATACATACAGTGTAGAGATATATGTATAGGCGGACTTAATGCCTAAGGCATTCTCTACCAGTCTACCTTTTGGGTGGTGCAGAGATTGAACAAAGTAGGTGTAAATTGAAGTTACTATAGGTAGAGAAGGACAATTCTTCGTATTAAGTAAAACTAATCAAGATAATATATAGGTATATATAAAGATAATTTATGCTAAAAATATATAAACATAAATAATATTCATAAATAAGAATACGCTATATACATACACACACGCACTTTTCATATGAACCTAAGATTAATTACCTATTTAATTTGTTTTCCGATTCTTTGTAGTAATGAAATTATTTGTTTATAGATTCCCAAAGGACTGCACGATCCAAAAATAATTGTGGATACGTGCAACAGGAGGAGAAAACTGGGATCCATATAAATATGCAAGAGTATGCTCTAAACACTTTGAAAAAAGTGTTTTAGAAAAATTCCCCGCAATAGGTACTTATTTGGAATCATTCTCGAATGATAAAGAAGAGAAAATAAGAAATTTGTATACAAAATTAATTTTGTTCAAAGGACAGTAAAGTTGAGTGTCAAATAATATAATAAAAGATATATAACTCAAAGCCTCGTGTTTATTTGGCGAGTGATGCGAGTCCCACATATTCGACACTTTTGTTATACATAATAATATGAATGGATGGATTTAAACCTCCTCATGTGTACACACATCATCTGAACGTCAGCAAGCGGCATGAGTGTGGCTGTACATTTATCTAATGGCTTGGTGGGTGGTTTGAACTTGCGGAGCTACTACACAATACAATATAATACAACTAGTGCTCGTGCGCTGGCAAATGAAACCATTTGCCACCGCACGAGTACTGTGTACGTGTGTTTACACGAGCGAGCGAGCTCCTCGTCGCGGCGGCGCCTGGACGGCAAGTGCAAGAGGGAAGCTAATAGTCGATTATTCATGCGCGCAACCGACATCCATACCCTGTTACCAATATCTATAATTTATTTATACAATTTTTATGTATATATGTATGTTTACGTATATAATTTATATGTATATATGTGTCCGTATATTACTATAATTATGTTACATAGTATACTTGTATAATAACTAATACTCTTCAAGAATTATTAATATTCATTTTCATTTATTCATTGCAGTCATGTTGTTGAATTATATTTGAATACTAGAGGACGCCAGCAGCTACGCCTGCATTTTTTTTAATTTACCCGTTTTGGCCGATCCCGTGGGAATTTCGGGAAATCCCTTCTTAGTGCACTTCTACGGTCCCCAAGGACCATACATGCCAAATTTCAGCTTCCTGCGCCTAATAGTTTCGGCTGTAGCGTGTCTGTCAGTCAGTCAGATGTAATATTATGTATGCCTGTTTTTTCATCCGGATGTCACTTAGGGTTGACACAGAATAGCAACTCTGGGCTGTGGTTGTACCACAGAACAGAATAAAGTTGAGTGTCAAGCCTGTTTTTCGCATTTATTTGTTAGTGTAGGTACATATCAGGGATGTTGCGGATGCAGATTTTTCCACATCCGCGGATGCGGATGCGGATTTTTGCATACCAACATCCGCGGATGCGGATGCGGATGTGAACAAAATACCAATGCAAAGTAAGCTTTTTTTATAGTAATGGGCGGCAAACGAGCAGACGGATCGCCTGATGGTAAGCAATTACCGCCGCCCGTGGACACAAGCAACATCACACGAGTCACTAGCCCGTTGCCGCCCCTTGGGGATGGGAAAAGGGATAGGATGAGGAGTGGGATGATGGAGAAGGAATAGGGGCCTTCGGCACTCTCACGCACCGAACGAAACGCAACACTTTAGGTACTGTTACTTTACATCGATTTTCTGTGGGAGGGTAGTACTCCGTAGTAGAGTAGGGTTACTCCACAACGGTTCGTATATTAATCCTACGCTACTAAATAACTGTTCACTTGTAACACTAGCTGATGGGGCTGACAAGAATTTGCATGCTATTTTAGATAAAAGCTTGAACTCGCTTCGATTAACACTCCACCACTTAAGTGGATTCTCATTTAAACCGATTCGCTTTTTATTGCGGAGAGCAAGTAACTCCTTAGAATTGCGCCAGGGCTGACAATTTCTGATGTTTCTTTTGTCTCATCTTCACTTGATGAATCGAGCATCATGGCAAGATCACTCTGAAGCAGGACTGATGTCCTGCACTGCGACTGACATCCGCATTCGCTGATGCTCCGCATCAATTTATGCGGATGCGAATGCAGATGTATGAATTGAAGCAGATGTTCCGCAATTGCGGATGCGGATGCGAATATTCGCAACAACCCTGGTGCATATTTAAGCTACATACATTCTACAGTGCAGTAAATTTACAACACTGACATGTATTTGTGGAAAATAAAACTATTTTCATTTCATTTCATTATCATTTTTCTCCTTGTAAGGTTAGCTATATTTTTATTTTTTTATTGGGCTGTAAATTATGTTATATAGATGTTTGTTACTATTCGTTGCAAAAGTACCTAAACGGATATTGATGGAACTTCTCGAGTTAGCTCATAAATTCATCAAATTACCAAATTGATTAAAAATTATAGGAGAACGTGGTCTCAGATGTCTGGTAAGGTATTCAATTCCGGAACGACCGGTTGGCGCAGCGGGAGTGTAAACGACTGCTACGCCGAAGGTCGCGGTTTCGATTCCCACACAAGTTCAACATTTGTGTGCATGAACATGGATGTTTGTCTTGGTCTGGGTGTTTCAATGTATAATATGTATGTATTTACAAAAAAAAAGTATATAAGTATGTTTATCCATTATCTAGTACCCATAGTACAAGCTCTGCTTAGTTTGGGACTAGATGGTGTTGTGTGAATGTGGTAGAATATTATTATTATAATTCAGGTTTGATACAATGTTACTTAAAAGTTAATATGTACTTTTTAGAATTGTAGGGTAAACATTGACAACATCTGGTAACACTAACTCAGGATGTACTCTATGTCCGTCCTTTACGGGTGTACGCAAATGTCGAGTCCATTTGATTCTTGGTCCTAGGACTCGAGTGTTGTAACAAGTGTTGTAAAAAATCTTATCGATATGTCTATCCACCGTATATTTTTACCTCGTTATTTTTTAGATTATATGTGCACGTGATAAAGATTTATAAAATAAGTGGATTGCTGCAGTATGTCGTGGAGAAAATTGGGTGCCTAGAAAGCACCATAGAATTTGTTCCAAGCATTTTACTGCAGAATGTTTTTATAGTAATGACAGATGGCTCCTCCCTTCTAAACATATCAGTGCAAGTGCTTAAATAATTACTTGCTATTATTTAAACTATCAGCAACAGTAATGAATTCCGAAGCTTGTTAGAATCCATCATATTACAAAAAAAATTAATGCACCTATAGAAAAAATCTGATTTTTCTTTACAAAGACAGTAATATTTAAAGGACAGTAATTTGAAGGTTTGATAAGTATTGTCTGCTTTCATAGTCACGACTACTGAGTGGATATGCATCAAAATAAGGGAATCTTCATTTGAAAGAAATTTTGTTAAATGTCATCTACCCAGAGACCAAAACTTGGTTGTTCTTGTTCGACTAGTGGACTAATAATGTGCCGATCCCAAGATAAAATCGAAGGGCTAGTCTAGCCACAATTTTTTTCTCTCTAAATATTCTGTGTGTCATATGTATGATCGAAAAGTGTCCGATCCCGCACATACATTTTTTACACATAGATTTGTATTACCTACACTATGTAATAAGAAAATTTCAATAAAGTGATTATTGTTAATAACAAACCTTTGGGCACTATTCAAGGTTTTGTCTGATTTATCTATTTTAAGTATTTTTTTATGTTTTTTGCTTAATAAAATCCATGTCGACTATCTCCTATCCTTGTAAAGAATTAATTTGGATATGCCATTCTCAGTTATCATAATGCTTAAGCTTTTATCTTAATTATTTGCTTTCTCTAATAAAAATATGTTATTGAAATTAGAGAGGGAGTAGGGGGTGATGATTTATTTATTTAATATTTATTAATCCCACTTACAGCTTTCATTACAGCTGAAAAACTAACTATAAATAAGTATAAATAAACATTTATGCCGAGGGTATCGTATGAGGCGACTAAAAGAAACAAGAGAAGGAAATCTCGAAATAAAACCCTATACGAATACGTCTGGCTAGTGTGGTATTATAGTAGGCCAAACCTCCACCACGGAAGGTTAAAGACCAGCAGTGGACTTGAAAAGGCTGTTGATGCGTAAAAAATACCATGAAAATTAGAAAATAACGCCTCGAAAGATTATGTGCTACTGAGTACCCATTTGAAACAAAAATATATAAGTTCAGTTTAAAAATGCAAGTTTGTGTAATAATTATTTAAAGACTGTCCATCAACTAGCGTTCTGACTGCTGTGGACATAAAGTTACGGAATTTAAAATGTATAACATATAAATAATATACTTTACAAGTCCGTTTGATTTTGAACCTATATTGAAACTTTAATCGATATCGATAGAGGATTTGCTCAGTCACTATTAAATTAAAAAGTTACGATATTTATGTTCAAATTTAGCCCTAACTGACAAACATACTGCCATCTTCTTCTGGCAACTCTAATTTATCATATGAGTGAAGAGTGTAGCTATATTCAATTTGTTCTTAAAAATATCGTTCCTTCCATGCTTCAGTTATTCTTCTGTGGGTATACCTAATCTGTGTAAAAACCTGGCAAGTATGCGTCAGAGGCTTGGTCAGAGGTTGTCAGAGGTATATATAAACAATTTTAGGTGGACGACACAGAAGAATAACTAAAGCAGTGGACGACTATACTAAAGCTTTTCATTATTTTTAAAACATTTAGGCCCCTATGTTTAGCCTTTTGGTGGGTTCTATGATAAGTTTTAAAATTTTTGTATGGCGACGGCGCGTCGCAACCCTGTCTATCAGAAACAGCCACGTCCAGCCTGGCGCAAGTTCCTAAGAAAAAACCGAAAGTATGAAACGTGCTATCTTTTTAATGGCTACTATTATATGTATAAGACGTGAAGATAGCATCCTTCACTATGTACCCTTGGAACAGTATTCTTTCAAAGTTAGACGGGTTATACGTACATCACCGCCATGGCTGTCAATAGTGTCAAATGTCACAACTGTCACATTATTATCCAGATTGAACTTTGCCGCGTTATGTAGTTTGTTTATAAAACGTAAAAAACATACTGTAAAAGTGCTTTGTGTATACCAAATAAATGTGATTTTACACTTCTAGTGGTAGTGTTACTATATTTATTGAAAGGAGCGCAATGAAAACAAGCAAAATAACGTGTGAAATATACAACAACATGCCGGTCAAGCAATGAGAAAAGGGTATTTATGGCAAAATGTCCCCAGATAAAGATCAATGAATATTTATAATTTCATATAATGTGATATATTTCAATGAAACATAAAAAATAAGGAAATATTCTAGTTTCATGACCTAGTACTTTGTAGGTAAACAATAGTGCTGCATGTCAGTTATCGATAATCCGTTATTCAAAATTGGCACAGGGACTAAAAATTTTATTCTTTTTTCTTTTTAGATGTAAAAAGTAGCTGCAACTGGAAACCAAGACTTGATTTATGTGCCCATTGAAAAATTACATCAGTTGAACTATGTGTGTGGCAAGCATTTTCAGCCGAAAGACTTAAAAAAAGGGAACTCAAGTCAGAAAAACAGCTGTGCCTTGTATCTATAGAAATTTCTTTAAATCCTATTACAGAAGAAATGTTGAAAACCTTTCCATTACATGTACATACATATATCTTTTAGTTCTGCGTATTTTTCTTCACTAATCTAGAATAGATTTACAGAATAGGCTAATTTGTTTGAATAAAGACATAAATATTAAGTACATCTTTTATTTGTGTTGGAAAAGTATAATTCTAGTCGAAACATAATATAATTATTTCCCTTACCGAATATTATCGGTATATCGATACTTCGTTAATCACTAGAGGGTACATCCCTATATTGACGAATATGACAGTGCTGACAACATAAAAACGATGTCAATTAGTATCTTTATGTTGGTACGAGTTCTCCCTGCACGTTTCATACAAAGCTGAAAGTCTCGCATGATCTGTGGCACATCCGCCTCTTCTTACGTAGTATTTGTATACTCTTTGGCCACGTCCATTCTGTCTGATTTATGAAGAATAAGTTTTATGCCTTAGACAAATGATTGGTATCGCTTCGCTATACTAGACACCGCGCTGCCTAAGAAAAATAGGTCCATCAATGAGGCAACTCATTTTGACAGTGTGTGTCAAACAAAAGCAACAAGACGCATGCGTGAAGAACTGTGTTGTCAGCTTCTCAACAGTTGCCCGAGTAAATGGGAAAATATTTTATCCTGTGGTCTAGTGGATAAGTTATTGCCGTTATTGGTTTCTAAAACAATTTAGAAAATTCTTAAAAATACAAGTCATTAAAAGCATCAATATATTTGTGTATAGGTTAGGCGTACCGCGTAAGTTCCTTTATGAGAAAACTGGTGGGTATATTATCCAATGATTAGGTCTCATTTTATTACTATGTTTTGTTTTATGTACTTATAGTATTTTGCAAATTATTATTAGAAATAAGTAAATTCCTAACCATAAAGAAAATAAGGTGTTTTCTATTTCCATGCTACTAGTCCATATCAATTTAGTTACGCATTATTAATTTAACATGAATAGTCGTGAAAACTACTTTGAATAAAACAATAATCTTACACACTTAATTACAATAATATATAATTAGGTAAATCGTGTTTCTTGGGAAAGAAGTTCAGTTTTTAAAATTTTTCACCTTACTTGTAAAGGTATAAACATAAAATAATATAGAAAAAGGTAAAATATATAATAAATAGGTTAGATAAAAGAAATAGTAAAATATAACGAAATACAATAACTATAGATTCACATAATAAAAATCTCTGAAAATTAAAATCTCTCTCTCAACTGTGGGGAAGTTGATTCTTGTACTAGCAGCAACACTGAATGGCGTTTTCGGTTTTCTGTAATTTTATGTTAAAATTTCAAAATTATTCTTATTTTACAGATAGTGTGTGATACCAGAGACCTTATTATTTTTTGCTGAGTTATTTTTACTCAGGATAAAAGCGCAACTTGGCATTGTACAGCGAATTATTTCCGTAATTAATTTGGTGGAAATATGCACCTGACACACGGCTGTCAGTGTGACAGCCTCAAACCATGCCAGCTGGCATGGTTTTTCCTGCCTCATTTTACAAGTATGAGGGCTCCGTCTAGTAGAGCAGAGCGAGACCAATCATTAGTCTATGTTTTATGCTATTGTCAAATTGAATGTCTGAATGTGAATGCATAAAACCATACAATTTCAAAGCAAACAATAAATGAGGAATATGAATTGTTTACGTTCTTTAATTGTTTTCATCTCGCATAGAGTGAATCAAAATTGTGAATCAAAAGAAAAATGAAGATACGTATGTATGTACAGAAAGAGTGTAGATATGTACCTCTCTACCGCTTTTATATACACGTAGAGAGACAAAAGTTTAAGCAGGAATGGTTTTCAGTAGCGAATATGAACCTTTCACATCACACATTATTAAGATCTAACGAAAGTGATAAAATAACTTATATTATTATATTATCCTCTTGTCTGTATCTGCTTTTGGCGTAAATTTGAAGTCCCTAGACAAGGGTATAAATATATACGTCTACTACCATCTACTACACCAAAGAAATATAACCTTATTAGTCCAACCTCTCTGTACTACACATAGTTTACATTGTCGTGTGATTCTGACACATAGTATTATAGTATTTGTGTACTCCTTAGACAAATGATTAGAGCGAGACCAATCATTAGTCTATGGTATACTCTTTGATTCTGACAAAATAAACTTCAAACCAATGCTAATACATGACAAGATGTACGCATGCGCTAAATTCCGGTATGACGTCACGAGCCGTTCCGCTCGCGCTTGATTTTCATTTCTTTCAGTTCATGGATTTTTTTCTGTTCAGATTAAAATCAAACGTTTGTGGTAGGCAGTAAGCTCATTTTTTATTAATTAGATGATTTTGAGAGCCCGAAAACATTACAAACCTGAAATCAGTCCCTGAAAACGGGCACTGAATTTTTTTCAGTCCGGAACGGAATGAAACTTTTGCGTGCTTTCCGATCAAAGCAAAATCTATCGTTTGCGGTGGTAAGTACGTTTATTTTACAAAATACATTTGATACAGTCGACAAATGAAGCTCGCTAGTCTCACTGAATTCCGCCCTGAAAAATCGGTCCTGAAAATCGGATGTCTGCGGCCAGGCTTAATTGTCATTCCTTTTTTATGTGTGTATAAAAGCCGGGCAGCGGTTCATAGGATCAATCTTTCTAAAAATATTCAATGTCATAGTCTTAATGGTTTCGGTATAAGATGGCTGTGACATACGGAAGTACAGACAGACAGACAGATATGGCGAATCTATCAGGGCTCCGATTTTTGCCATTTTTGGAGAAAGATTCCTAAAAAGTGATTACAATGTTTAAAATTCCGATCGACTTGGACCACGCAGAGTTCTGTTTGTTATATCTCTAAAAGCAGTGACAAAGTTCAGATTTAACGTTAATGTCATCTTATCATATGAGATGAATATACGATGGCAAACCGTGAAGTGGTCTAAGCATATAGATCGCAAATCAAGGGAAATCAAGCAAAATGACGAACCCATAGGCGGTATAACAGTACTTTTCCGTGGCGATTTTCGTTAGGCTCTGTCTGTTATACCACCATACAATATGAGACAAGAGCTGATGAAATTAGAGCCTGTCTAAAGAGTTCATAACTATGGGATTGTATTATCGCTAAGCATTTGACAATAAATATGCGAGCGCGATTATGAGGCAACGAACATGCACAGGAACTCTCTGATCTTTTACTCGCGATTGGTAAGTTCGTGGTGTGGACTCGCACGAACAAGTGAAAGTCATTTGAGCTATTTTCAGGACATCTACATCTACACTATTCAATAGATATCTCCATTCCTTCCCCAACCTTATCTTCTGGACACTCCACTACCGATACAGGACAGTCTACATATACTTGGTATGGACATACGCCGCAATCTCAACCAGAGAGACTACATCGAGGGTGTCATTAAATCAGCATCACGATAACTCGGAGTCCTGAACAGAGTGAGGAGGTTTTTCACGCCGGAGCAGCTGTGTCTATTATACAAGACTCAGGTTCGCTCCTGCGTGGAATACTGCTCTCATCTCTGGAACGGCTCCGCTCAGTACCTGCTAGATGCCCTTGATAGGTTGGCGTGCAGGCGTGCTATCCGTATCATAGGTGACCTTGAGGCTACTAAGACCCTTGAATCTCTGCAAATACACAGGGACGTAGCCTCAATGGCTGTCTTTTACCGATTGTATCATGGTGAGTGTTCAGAAGAACTCTTTCAACTCATCCCACCCTCTCCTTTCCTATCCCGAACAACACGTGCCGGGTTAAGGTGTAACCCTTACACGGTAGATCAGATACCGTCACGTACGAAAAGGTTCGGTACATCTTATCTTTGCCGTACCATAAAGACGTGGAACTCACTGCCAGCTCACGTGTTTCCTTCCTCCCTTAATCCTGGGCCCTTTAAGCGGGGCGTGAAAAAGCATCTCTCAAGGCCGCCAAAGTGAGAGCCGCCATGTCACATTGCTTAACCAGCAATTGGGGATGGTGGCCTTTACAATAGGACTTCACTGTCTGCTTACCATCAGGCAGCGTGAAGTCAATTTGACAGATTTTTTTAATAAAAAAAACAAAAAAAATTGGTATAGGTATCATATGCAACTTAAAACATTTTGGGTATCAATTCTGTAGCCTAATGAAAAGACAAATTCCGCGCGAACGGAGTCGCGGGCACAGCTAGTATTACAAATATTAGCAAAAGTTTTTTTTTTATATTACAATATTCTCGCTTGTTCATAAAATACAACTTTATAGAGTTTCAAAAGTGCTTTTCTACGCGATATGATCACTGATAATTATTTTTATAAAAAAGATAATTGTAATTGTTAAAATATTATTATTTCCTTATACAAGATTTTCATTTTAATTTCTGTTTCTGATTCATCTGGGCACAAAATATTTGAACGTCGATATCTTGAAAACAAATTTATAAAAACGAATCCCGTTAATTCACACCACACAAACTGATATTAATAATAATAACTTAACATACAACATATTAATGATGCCGTATTATATAGTTGTTGAAATATTATTACGGTGATATGTGTATCTGTGAAGTATTTAAAATTCGAGTGAAAATTTGAATAAAAGCCGACGATATATAATAATATTTATTTACCTTCATTTCATTGTTATAAATGTACGTATGCCCAGAGATTATTGACAAAAGGCATGTAAACATTACAAAAAAAAAAATATAATGTGAACTAAAAATAGAGCAACTAAAGATTGGAGCAAAGCGATAGCTGAGTGGAAAGACCGACAGACTGCTACGCAGAGGGTCCGGGTTCGAATCCACGGCGCGCACCGATGACTTTTCAGAGTTATGTGTGTATTAAATTGTTAATTATCGCTTGCTAAACGGTGAAGGAAAACATCGTGAGGAAACCTGTATATCTGAGAGTTCTCCATAATGTTCTCTAAAGACATGTGAAGTCTGCCAACCCGCACTTGGCCAGCGTGGTGGACTATGGCCTTACCCTTCTCATAATGGGAAGAGGCCCGTGCCCAGCAGTAGGACAGTATAATGGGCTGATGATGAACTAAAAAGTATTCTCTTTTAGTTTCGAGCATCAAAGGCTTTGCTCTTGTGCTTTATATTAAGGAAAACCTTGGAAATAGCTTTAGATGGTTTGTTTTCATTTCACGTTACAACATGCTTCACACTTTTATAACAAGGGATTTTAAACTTCTAATATTACTTAACAGGGTGTAAAATATTGTGTCCTGTGCTTTGAAACTATCTTAAGATTATAATGCAGCGCTGAAAAAGTAAGTTTCTTCCCAATATAGAGAGAAGGGATCTGGCAGTCAACGCTCCAGCGTTAACATCATTTATTGTTTTCATTATCTGAAATCTGTTTTCTAATATTGTTCTTCTATATTCCGTTTTGTCTATAAATTTTTGCAGAACTTGCAGTTGTGACTTTACAAAGTGCTCATTTTTCTTAATGATGTTGTTTTCGGACTCGATAATAAGTGTCTGATTTTTGATGAGTTGCAGTAAATACTGTTGTCGCTGTCGTTTGTTTTGATTCTTTGTATGTCTTGAGCGTATTTTTCTGCAAATTCGATATCCAGTACACCAAATAGGGTCCTTGCAAGGTTTCCTACGCCGTCAACGTAGCCGCGACGCTTCCTTTGTTGATGTTGAGACACTAAAAACATTTTGTATTCGTTCACCTGATTCATTTCGAATTTCAGCTGTTGTATTGTAGATTGACAAGGTTCGTTGGGCATAGTCTCACATAATTGAGCTAAACTGTTGATGAATGTCTCGACCTTTGTTGTACTTTGCCAGAAAGTTGTTAGATTATAATAAACAAGTAGTTTCCACTCGTCGTGGATAAGTTGGACATTTCCGATGGGGTCAAAGTAAACTTGTTGGTCGTCAAATAATCTTGTTATTTTAAAATGTTCTTGAGGTGCTGCTAGCGTACTTGAGAACGTTGTAAACGCGACTATTAACACCAAAAGTAAACTGTTCATGCTAAATTCCTTTTTCGGTGGTTTTCTAAGATTTTGATCCTCTTTGCGTTTCTCGGGGTCAGTTAACGGGGTGAGTTTCGTTATGGGCCTTTTCAGTGCTCCATTTTGTGTCTTGAGTGTGACCACTCGTACTAACTTGTCGCTTCCGGGATGCAATTCAACCACGCGGCCCATAGCCCACTTGCCGGGTGGCAGGTTATCTTCCTTCACGAGTACAAAGTCCTTTCTCTAAGTTTTCTCATGTTTGTGCCATTTATTCCTGTTCTGTAATAAATGCAGATATTCTTTCGACCAGCGATCCCAATAATATCTGCGCATGAGTTCGATGAGTTTCCAGTTGTTTCTGATGTATATAGACTTCATTCCTTCGGGTTCATTGAGTAGTAGAGAGAGCGTTGGGCTCCCCGTAAGAAAATGTCCGGGAGTAAGATAGTCAAGGTCTTCTACATCCTCAGATAACGGGCTCAGCGGCCTGCTGTTTATGCACGCTTCGATTTGAGTGAGCAGTGTTGTAAACTGCTCATAAGTTAGCTTCTGTTCGCCGATTACTCGTTTCAAGTGAGTCTTCATAGAGCGTACAGCGGCTTCCCATAACCCTCCGGCAGATGGCCAAGAGGGAGCGTTGAAGTGCCATTCTATTTGAAGTTTGTTGATCTCCTTGAAAACTCTGAAGGTAACATTGTCTTGTATATTTGAAACTCTTCATTTAATGCTCTGGCAGCTCCGACAAAGTTTGTTCCGTTGTCGGAATAAATGTGTTTCGGAGTGCCTCGTCTCGCATACATTCTCTTCAGTGCTGCGATAAAAGTTTGGGTCGATAAATCGGAGACAAGTTCAATATGTACTGCTTTTGTGCACATACACACGAATATGGCTATGTAGCCTTTGAAGGTTTTGACTCCACGGCCTTTGTTAATTTTTATATTGACATGGCCCGTGAAATCAATCCCACAGTGTGAGAATGGTCTTGACGGAGTGATCCTCTCTTAAGGAAGATTGCCCATCAGCTGGTTAGTTCTGGTCGTCGCGTAGCGTCGGCATCGTATACACTGACTCAGCATTTTCTTGACGGTTCGATTTCCGCTAACGATCCAGTATTTGTTCCTAGTGTAAGCTAGCGTTAATCTTGCTCCACCGTGTAATGTTCGTTGATGCGCGCTTTCGATGACTAATCGTCAGTTTTCCTCCTCCAGGAAGTAGTACTGGATGCTTGGTTTCTTCTGGCAAGTTGGAGTAGCTTAGTCGTCCACCAACGTGTAAGATTCTGTCCTTGTCCAAAAATGGGTTGAGTTTCAAAATCGCGCTCTTGTTGGAAAGTTTTCCGTTTTTCTTGATAGAAATAATTTCGTCTTCAAAATAACTTTCTTGTACTGATCGAATAATTAAACATAATGCGTTGTCTATTTTGGACACATGCAGTTCATTGCGCTCGTTCGACCTTTTGTTTTGTGAAGCATCAGCAAAACGTATCACCTAGGCGAGTATTCTTGTAATGCGATCGATGTTGCTATGTCGCTGAAGTAATGAATTAATTAATTCATTTTTAATCGACACCGGTCGGTTCCGTAGTCTTTGTAATGTAACAATTCGTTTCAATACTCTCAATTGTCGTATACGTTTCCTTGGGGATAAGATCTTGTATTCCTTTCTCCTTAAGCCATTGAGGTCCTTCACACCACAGGGAAAAGTTAACTTATTTTGATGGCAGCAATCCTCTTGTTGCGCAGTCGGCGGGATTTTCTTTACTTTTTACGTAACCCCAGTTTATTGCAGGCACGATGTTTATAATTTGTGTTGTTCTATTTATAATATATTTCTCGTATTTGGTTTGACTGCCTTGAAGCCAAGCGAGGACCACTTTAGAATCGCTCCAGCAGCCAATCGTGATGTCGTAGTCTGCAAGAATCTTTGTTATTTTTTCTAGAATTTTTGCTAGTAAGACTGCGGCACAAAGTTCCAACCTGGGAATCGAAGTTTTCTTTTTGAGTGGTGCGACTTTAGTTTTTGCGGCTAATAATGTAGTTACGTAGGCACTGGTAAGCGATACAGTTCGACTGTAGATGACGCATGAATAGGCCTCCTCGCTTGAATCACAAAAGCCGTGCAATTCTATAGTTGCATTGTTTTCGTTTTTAATCCATCTCGGAATTCTAATGTTATTTATGTTTGGTAGTTCTGATTGGATACGAATCCAGTCTTTTGCAATGGTATCGGGTACATGTTCATCCCAGTCCATGTTACTGCAGTCCTCATTCCATAACCTTTGGAAAATGAGTTTTGCTTGAATGGTCAATGGAGCTAACCAACCGAGCGGATCGTAGATCTTTCTTATCTCTGATAACAACTGCGTTTTGTGTATGTTGTTTGGTTAGCGTTGTACGGCGATTCGGTAGTGAAATGGAAGGTGTCGCTTGCGCATTCCATGCAATCCCGAGTGTATTGCTGATTTCCTGTTGTTTGAAGTTGAAATCGGCAGTGCGTTTCTTGTCTTCTAATGCTACGTCACTCAGAATACAAAGTTCGTTGGTAGCCCATTTTTGTAAAATGAAACCGCCTTACTTTAGTAGCTCGTAAAGCTCTTTCTGTAGTAACTTAGTGTTGTCTATGGTATGATGGCCCGTAGTGACGTCATCCATGTAACACTCGTTCAATAGCACCCTTTTGGCTAAGGGAAAAGCGTCGCCTTCATCCTCGGCTAGTTGTTGGAGAATCCGCATTGCAATAAACGGTGAAATTTTCATACCATATGTCAGAGTTCACAACTGCATCTCCCTGAGTGGTTCTTGCATGGAGTCCCTCCAAATAATTTTTTGAAGCTCTGCTTGTTGGTCTTGATGAGTAAGGATTAGACGGTACATTTTCTCGATGTCCGCCGTCAGGACATATTTGTAGCTCCGCCATTTAATAATAATGGCTAAAATGTCTTTTTGGAGATTCGGTCCCTTCTTCATCAAGTCGTTTAGGCTGTAGCCGGAGTCTGTCTTCATCGATGCATTAAAAACAGCTCGCAGCTTAGTTGTAGTCGAACTCTCTCTTAGTACGCCATGGTGTGGTAAATAGGCTTGTACTTGAGTCTTGGATGCTGTAACAGGTTTCATGTGACCTTATTGAATGTACTCGTTGATAAAGTGTTTGTACAAAGTATCAAAATGTTCTTGTCTTGCCATTTTCTTCTCCAGCTGTAAAAATTGTGCTATCGCTGCAGGTTTTGAGTTCCCGAGTTTTGTTCATAATGAGCTTTCATTGGCATCTTTACCACGTATCTCCCATTGCTCAAACGGTTCGTTGTTTCTATGTAATATTTTTCACAGTATTTGTCCTCCTTCGTAGGTTCGGGTTCACATGAAATTTCTTCTGTCTCCCAAAACTTAGTTATGCGGTCTAGCTCTTTTAGAGTAACGAAACAGTTAAATTGCCTTGTGGCACCGCTAAGAATACAGCCCAGTTTGGTTTGCTGCGCTACAGGTGAGCCGTTGCTGGGCTTGAGTATGCCTTTTAGAATTACGTCAGAGTAAATATCCGCTCCTAGTCGTAAATCGATGGGCATCTCGTTCTCCAGATGTGTCCAGTTCTTTGCGTTAATCGTTGTGGTGTGAAGGTTGTTTATAAGTTTGCTCATTACTAGTGCTTCGGTTTGGAATGTATAATCCGAGTATAGATTTACATTCTAGTTGTATAATTCCTCTGCTCTTGCCCATTATAGTACCGACGCCGGTGATCGCGGCATTCAGTTTGTTTCGGGGTAAGTTCAAGCGTTGAGCTGCATTTTCTGTAATCAAGGTCACTTGAGATCCCTGATCCAATAATGCGCGAAGGATGACGTAATCTCCCTCCTTGTTTTTGACCTTCAGCTGTAAAGTCGTTAAAAGTATTTCTTGATTGCCATTTATATGATTCGAGGTTCGCTCAGCCACCGTTGAGGTGGATGGCTTGGTTTGTTGACCCTTCAGATTATTATCAAGAAGAGAATGATGTTTAAAATTGCAGGTGCGGCATCTTTTCGTTCAGGTACATTTATTGCTACCATGGCTAAACAAACAATTCTTACATAAATTCAATTTATTTCTTGTTTGATTACGCGATGACACATCCATGTTCAAAAACGTAGGGCACTATCGCAGTGCGTGATCGTTTTTGCAGAGCGGGCATTTTCGTAGCGTTGCATGAAAGGTTTTTGTCGTCTTTTCTGCGTCTTTAAAGTTCATTGACTTAGTGTTGTTATAATTATAATAATTACTTTTATATTGGCTGTTCTTTTTTGAACGAGATGTTTCCAAAGTCATGAACTTCAATTCTAGGAACTCCATGAACTCGTTGAGGTCCGGGAGCTCTCTTGAATATTTCATTTTCTCTATGTAATCACCGTAAGTGACATCATCAAGTTTCGAAGACAGCAGGTGCACGATAAGTGGACCCCATATAGGAATATCGATATCGATGTTCTTCAGCGCATTCAAACATTCTTTCGTGGTATCATGGAACCTATTCAGGTTCGCCGAGTTTGGTTTGTCGATAGATGCTTGATTGAGAAGTGTATCGATGTATGACGTAAAAAGCAGTCGCTTGTTATTGTAACGATGCTGGATGATTTCTAAGCACGAGTCGTAATTTTTGGCACTCACCGGAAGATGTTTGATCAATTTTTCAGCTTTGCCTTTTAATTTCGACTATACTTCATTTTCTGTGTTTTGTTTAGCGTTGGGTTGTTATGGATCATCTCAAAGAATAAATCCCTAAAAGAAATTCAGTTGTTATAAGCTCCGTTAAACTCTGGTAATTCTATTCGAGGCGTAGTCTTCTCGTAATGAGATGATTCAAATATTCTTCTATTCAAATCTTCCTTGAGCTTGTCGTAGACTTGCTCCCAATGGTCGAATTTTGATTCATAATCTTCGTCGTCTCTTTGCAGCAAGTAACTTATCTCTCAGGGGATCTTATCGATAGCTTCCCACTTCGATTGTAAGATGTTAAGTTGATCTTGAAGCTGCCACTTCTCTTTCATCTCCTCCAGTTTTGTTTTGGCAACCGCACGCTGCAAAGCGTTAAAATTGCACATTTGATTGCGCAATAATCACGATAAGTGTTTATCCGACTCATCTCTAGTGGGGTCTTGCGTTATGCTGAAAAATGAGGCAGATTTGGGTTTGGAAATACCTGAAAAAGTCGGTTCCTCTAATAACTCGGTTCTCAACTGAGTCATAGATTGCATTGTTTCGTCAACTATGCGTTTTGTTACATCGAAAACCGTCTTCTTTAAGTAATCATGATCTGTGTTGGACGATTCATAACTTCTTGATGATCTCGTGATTCGTTCGAAATTCATCCCAGAGCGATCGTAAAACTTCGATGCGCTTGTTGAGGTAATCTACGGTTTTTCTAATCCTAGAATCCTTTTTGTAGTTGGATTGAAGAGCTTTGATTTTATCATAACTAGCCTGTTGTTTAGTAACGAGTTCCACAAACTGGGCGCAACCTTCTTCCGACATCGTTACTGCTGGTAATAGGTAACCCTGTGTACTCACGCAATTGGTTTTAAGTTAAGATGTTGACGTAAACAGTAGACGTTATCTCTGCTCCGTCGGTTGATACGTAAGGTCTTAGTCGCAGTGGACGTTATCTCCGCTGATAAAACCTATAGATGCTGTATCTCCTACTGGTTTGTTACTGGTCGTTCTCAGTGTAGCCTTCCCTCCCCTACGTTATGTGCAACGTCTCAACGCTGCCGGTGAGACCCACTTGTGGGAGGCCAACAACGCCGAATTGCTAACGTAGCCGGGATATACCACGCTGAGATCCTGCCAATAAGATACACGACAGTATAAGACTTACCAATCGTGTCGATCGAAGGACCAGACGATGTTGAGGATATCACGTCGTTGACGGTTCCTCGGGTTGTAGTTGTGTTTAAAGGTTGTTGAAAATGATGCACTGCACACGGTTATAAGTTCAAAGGTTTATTGCTCTGTTTCGTGATTCAAGATTGTGGATGGTAAATCAAAGATGGCGGATGCGAATCATTTTAATAATCAATATGGGTATCGTCTCTGATGATTTAAGGGATGGAGAATCCAAATACAACATCTATTTCGTGATCAAAGATGGCGGATAGGAAATCAAAGATGGCGGACGGGATTCTTTTAAAGTCGATATGGGTATCGTCTCCGATATTTTAAGGAATGGGGAATTCAAAAACACCATCTATTTCGTGATCAAAGATGGCGGATGGGATTTAAAAAAAAATAGAATATGGGTATCGTCTCCGGTGTTTAAAGGGATGGGGAATCCAAATACAACATCTATTTCGTGATTCAAGATGGCGTATGGGAAAAATTTTAAAAATCAATATGGGTATCGTCTTTGATGATTTAAGGGATGGTGAATCCAAATACAACATCTATTTCGTGTTCAAAGATGGCGGATAAGAAATCAAAGATGGCGTACGGTATTTTTTTTAAAGTCGATATGTTAAGCAATGGGGAATTCAATATTATATAAAAATCTATGTTTGTTGGTTCATCATTTATAGACTCTGAAATGATAAGAGATTAAGCGCTTAGTCAATGGTAACTTTGAAAAAGGGGCATGGAAAAAAGGGAATTAAATAAAAGCTTTTAAAAAGGCGATGCTGAGTTCGCTGGGTCAGCTAGTTAATAATATAAAATTAAACTTTATATTAAACACATTTTGTTATTCTATGTTATTCATATCTTGTAGTCGCTCAGGGGTGGTGGCGTTGAAAATATTTTCAACTTTTAAGGTGATATGGCGGCATGTGGCAACAAGTACTTATTTACCATAGGTGTCACTGACAGCCCGCTGTGCAAAACCTGTATGGCAGCAGCTCATCTACTCGACGACTGTCCTAATGTCGCACAGTATAGGCTGAAGCACTTGACCAGACGCAGCACCCTGAGAGAAGCAGTGGCCAACAGTCTGCTGGCTTTCCTCGAAGAGCTGGGGTGGCACGAGTCACAATACTTATAGCCCATACGCAAAATACACCTCAAAACATTTATTTGCCGAAACAGCCAGTATTACCAATTCAGCAATAAATTTAATAATAATCAATTATAAAAACCATTCGGCAACAGTTTACCAAAAGCTGTATTTATTTTCCCCGAGATAGTCACTCTCACTTACATTGAAATTAACAAAAACTTAACTATGTCAGGTCTACATCCCTTGTCTTTAGGAAAAGATAAATGTAAGTGTACAGTCAGCTGTCAAGTTGATTGATGGAAGACATCTCTCGCAACAAAGACATTTTGTTGAACATTTCACGATCTCGACCCGTATCCAATTATTATGACAGATTTACATTAACTCAATTACAAAACAAATATTATTCAACAAACAATGACCCTTAATTAGATACTGATAGGGTTCGCCGCCAGTGCCTCACCTCAAGACACAATGAAAGGTACACAATGTGCCGAGATGACCAACCTTTATGTGGCACAATTGCGCTTCCCTGTATCTATTTTTAAGCTTATACTAAAAATGTAAATTAGTTTGAAATTGTTCTGATGTAAGGATAACGAATAACATTTGGTCAGTTGCTGCCTCTTTTCTTTGTTAGATTAGCTTTGATAAAACATGTTTATAACCCAAATGTAAGACTAAATGCTATTTTTAAGCATATAACACTTAAATATATCACTCTATCAACGAGCAGCGCACTCTAAGTAAATCGGGCACTCAATTATTACGTATAATCTTAATATATAAAATCCTTGCGTTACTTACTGACTGACAGACAAGCTACAGTCGAAACTATTAGGCGCAGGAAGCTAAAATTTGGCATGTATATTCCTTGGGGACCGTAGGGGTGCACTAAGAAGGGATTTCCCGAAATTCCCAAGGGATCGGCCAAAACGGGTAAATTAAAAAAAATGCAGGCGTAGCTGCTGGCGTCCTCTATTATGTATAACGGATGTCCATAATGTGTAGGTATATTTTAACCATGTATGAAGATAAATATATTTAGAATAAGTTCTATATTTTTTTAATATTCCACTAAATATCCACATCATTGCATAATGTCAATGATATTCAAAGTAACAAAGATAGCAGGACATCAGCCTTGTAGGTACTACAGATACCGCTAAAACAATAAACATTATCTCAAATGGTGTTCTTACAGATTTTACAGTTATTATCATAATCCTCCTAGCGTTATCCCAGTTGTACGAGCCAATATTGCTCATACAGCACATTTGTAACAACGCAAGCAATAAAACAATTTATTAACTTCAGTCGTACAAAAACATCCGTAACGTACTAATGTGAGTGTCAATAAAACAATAACAATTTAACGTAACGTGCGACTCAGCAACTGAACATAGCCGTAGTTAGGAACTTGTGTGTGTATTTGGATTCCCCATCCCTTTTAACATCGCAGACGATACCAATATTGTTTTTTTCCCATCCGCCATCTTTGATTTCCCATCCGCTATCTTTGATCACGAAATAGATGTTGTATTTCGATTCCCTACCCCTTAAAATATCGAAGGCGATACCCATTCGTGCGATACAAAATTATCCCGTCCGCCATCTTGGATCACTAAATAAATTTCATATTATTATCGTTTCTGCGTTTATTTTTTCGTCCCGAAAATCTCGAAAACGATACCCATGTAGATTGTATCCTGTTCGTTTAGCCTTTTTTTGCCTTTGACTCAACCCTCCCCCATCTCGTTTGACCATTTTATTATTTTTGTCTGGCCCCTAAAAGTTGTGGCGTAATTTTATATAGCCTATAGCCTTTCAGAATAATTGGGCTATCATAGGCAATAACAATTTTTAACTCTGACTGATAGTTCCTGAGATTATCCGACATTATCTTTTAGCCTTTTTAGCCTTTTGCCCGGTACCAAAGGGTCGAAGCGTTATGTTATATAGCCTATAGCCTTCCGGAATAACTGGGCTATCGTATACAAAAATATTTTTTCTGATCTGACCGGTAGTTCCTGAGATTAGCGCGTCCAAACAAACAAACAAACAAACTCTTCCGCTTTATTATGTTATAGTATAGATATTCGAACAATTTAATCAACGTGCACAATATGACATTATGTAGACCGTATGACGTGACAGTACTGACAGATATGCGATAGCACATTCTTCGTTCTTACTTCTAAGAGGAAAATTTGTGCCGTACTAACTTCTACCCTACAATCCCTCCCAGTTTAATTTTTACAACTTATGGTAGCCTATATCCGTCTCCATGGTCCAATATATGTACCTCAAGATTTAAAATTCAACAAAATTGGTTCAGCCGTTTTAGCGTGAAAACGGAACATACATACATACATACACAATTTCGAATTTATAGTATTAAGTAGGGATTATCAATGGGTTTCTTCTGACATGAAGCCCGCTGGGCGGCAGCACTGAGGCTTCAGGTCCGTAAACATGTCAAAACTGCCATCAAACAAACAAGTATATCAACGCGCACGCGAATTTGAACTTTATGCAGCAGCAATAAATTACAAATTGACTCTACGTTTTAGTTAGAAAACGTTTGTATGGGAAAAAGAAAAGTGCTGTTTTTAGGGATTTTCCGGCAATTATTAGAATTTTTCTCGCCGTAAAAATCCATCTTTGAACTTCAACGAACATTTAAAAAAAAGAATTGGCCAAATCGGTTCAGGCGTTGTTGAGTTATGCGCTTACCAACACATTTTGCGATTCATTTTTATATTATAGACTAGAAAAGTTCCTAACTACGGCTATGTTCAGTTGCTGAGTCGCACGTTACGTTAAATTGTTATTGTTTTATTGACACTCACATTAGTACGTTACGGATGTTTTTGTACGACTGAAGTTAATAAATTGTTTTATTGCTTGCGTTGTTACAAATGTGCTGTATGAGCAATATTGGCTCGTACAACTGGGATAACGCTAGGAGGATTATGATAATAACTGTAAAATCTGTAAGAACACCATTTGAGATAATGTTTATTGTTTTAGCGGTATCTGTAGTACCTACAAGGCTGATGTCCTGCTATCTTTGTTACTTTGAATATCATTGACATTATGCAATGATGTGGATATTTAGTGGAATATTAAAAAAATATAGAACTTATTCTAAATATATTTATCTTCATACATGGTTAAAATATACCTACACATTATGGACATCCGTTATACATAA
The DNA here is from genome assembly GCA_944739405.2 of Euclidia mi. Lineage (NCBI taxonomy): Eukaryota > Metazoa > Arthropoda > Insecta > Lepidoptera > Erebidae > Euclidia > Euclidia mi. The sequence goes on along the minus strand of OX123184.2, from coordinate 58,665,494 downwards.
TAGAGGACGCCAGCAGCTACGCCTGCATTTTTTTTAATTTACCCGTTTTGGCCGATCCCGTGGGAATTTCGGGAAATCCATTCTTAGTGCACCCCTACGGTCCCCAAGGAATATACATGCCAAATTTTAGCTTCCTGCGCCTAATAGTTTCGACTGTAGCTTGTCTGTCAGTCAGTAAGTAACGCAAGGATTTTATATATTAAGATTATACGTAATAATTGAGTGCCCGATTTACTTAGAGTGCGCTGCTCGTTGATAGAGTGATATATTTAAGTGTTATATGCTTAAAAATAGCATTTAGTCTTACATTTGGGTTATAAACATGTTTTATCAAAGCTAATCTAACAAAGAAAAGAGGCAGCAACTGACCAAATGTTATTCGTTATCCTTACATCAGAAAAATTTCAAACTAATTTACATTTTTAGTATAAGCTTAAAAATAGATACAGGGAAGCGCAATTGTGCCACATAAAGGTTGGTCATCTCGGCACATTGTGTACCTTTCATTGTGTCTTGAGGTGAGGCACTGGCGGCGAACCCTATCAGTATCTAATTAAGGGTCATTGTTTGTTGAATAATATTTGTTTTGTAATTGAGTTAATGTAAATCTGTCATAATAATTGGATACGGGTCGAGATCGTGAAATGTTCAACAAAATGTCTTTGTTGCGAGAGATGTCTTCCATCAATCAACTTGACAGCTGACTGTACACTTACATTTATCTTTTCCTAAAGACAAGGGACGTAGACCTGACATAGTTAAGTTTTTGTTAATTTCAATGTAAGTGAGAGTGACTATCTCGGGGAAAATAAATACAGCTTTTGGTAAACTGTTGCCGAATGGTTTTTATAATTGATTATTATTAAATTTATTGCTGAATTGGTAATACTGGCTGTTTCGGCAAATAAAAGTTTTGAGGTGTGTTTTGCGTATGGGCTATAAGTATTGTGACTCGTGCCACCCCAGCTCTTCGAGGAAAGCCAGCAGACTGTTGGCCACTGCTTCTCTCAGGGTGCTGTGTCTGGTCAAGTGCTTCAGCCTATACTGTGCGACATTAGGACAGTCGTCGAGTAGATGAGCTGCTGCCATACAGGTTTTGCACAGCGGGCTGTCAGTGACACCTATGGTAAATAAGTACTTGTTGCCACATGCCGCCATATCACCTTAAAAGTTGAAAATATTTTCAACGCCACCACCCCTGAGCGACTACAAGATATGAATAACATAGAATAACAAAATGTGTTTAATATAAAGTTTAATTTTATATTATTAACTAGCTGACCCAGCGACTCCGCATCGCCTTTTTAAAAGCTTTTATTTAATTCCCTTTTTTCCATGCCCCTTTTTCAAAGTTACCATTGACTAAGCACTTAATCTCTTATCATTTCAGAGTCTATAAATGATGAACCAACAAACATAGATTTTTATATAATATTGAATTCCCCATTGCTTAACATATCGACTTTAAAAAAAATACCGTACGCCATCTTTGATTTCTTATCCGCCATCTTTGAACACAAAATAGATGTTGTATTTGGATTCACCATCCCTTAAATCATCAAAGACGATACCCATATTGATTTTTTAAATTTTTCCCATACGCCATCTTGAATCACGAAATAGATGTTGTATTTGGATTCCCCATCCCTTTAAACACCGGAGACGATACCCATATTCTATTTTTTTTTAATCCCATCCGCCATCTTTGATCACGAAATAGATGGTGTTTTTGAATTCCCCATCCCTTAAATCATCAGAGACGATACCCATATTGATTATTAAAATGTTTCGCATCCACCATCTTTGATTTCCCATCCACAATCTTGAATCACGAAACAGATGTTGTATTTGGATTCCCCATCCCTTTTAACATCGCAGACGATACCAATATTGTTTTTTTTCCCATCCGCCATCTTTGATTTCCCATCCGCTATCTTTGATCACGAAATAGATGTTGTATTTCGATTCCCTACCCCTTAAAATATCGAAGGCGATACCCATTCGTGCGATACAAAATTATCCCGTCGGCCATCTTGGATCACTAAATAAATTTCATATTATTATCGTTTCTGCGTTTATTTTTACGTCCCGAAAATCTCGAAAACGATACCCATGTAGATTGTATCCTGTTCGTTTAGCCTTTTTTTGCCTTTGACTCAACCCTCCCCCATCTCGTTTGACCATTTTATTATTTTTGTCTGGCCCCTAAAAGTTGTGGCGTAATTTTATATAGCCTATAGCCTTTCAGAATAATTGGGCTATCATAGGCAATAACCATTTTTTAACTCTGACTGCTAGTTCCTGAGATTATCCGACATTATCTTTTAGCCTTTTTAGCCTTTTGCCCGGTACCAAAGGGTCGAAGCGTTATGTTATATAGCCTATAGCCTTCCGGAATAACTGGGCTATCGTATACAAATAGTTATTTGTGCAACAAGAGAGCAAAGTTGTTTTTTGTTTCGAGTGCTGATTTTGAGTCCCGAGCAAGCGAAGGATTCTATGATTGATTCACGAGCGTAGCGAGTGAATCAAAGTTAGAATCCTGAGCGTGGTGAGGGACTCAACAGCACGAGATACAAAAAACTTTGCTCTCGTGTAGCACACATAACTTTTCACCACAGCAGTGAGAACACATATTACTTAGGAGACATAGAAATGAACAGGAATAGATTGAATTCTGCATAATCACTTGTTGATTTAACTTTTCTGGTGTTAAAGTACAGTCATCATCGCTAGTTTCACTCATCTTTTTAGATTATTTTATATATTAATATAAATTTAACACGTTACGCTATACCTACTGTATCAGCATCAGCGAAATTTTTATTCCCGCTACTTTTTTAAATCGCGTTTTAATACCGCGTCCCTGACGTTTTTTTTCAAATGTATCATTGTTGTAATTCCAAATAAAAATGTATTGGTTAAATACTAATTTTATACTATTAATTAGACTTATTTTTATTAAAATCCAATAATAAATTAAACATGTAAACAATAACATATAAAAAGAAGTAATTTCTTTATTCTTTTTTTTTTGCGTTGCCGTAGGTGTTTTCTTTGAGGTCGAATTCCAAAATCGAATTTCGAATTCGAAGGGGTTTGTTTTTCACTCACTTTTTATATGCATGTGAAAGAGACAGAGCACAGTAAAATTCGAATGTTTCAAATTTGTGGCTGAACAATGTCAATTCGTGGCACTGAAGATTGAAAAATAAAAAGCTACTTTGCCTCACGCTCGAATCAAAATCGCGTTTTGTTCACTGTTGTCTCGCAGCAAAAGCGGCATGTTTGAGCTGCTGTGGTGAAAAATATTTTTTCTGATCTGACCGGTAGTTCCTGAGATTAGCGCGTCCAAACAAACAAACAAACAAACTCTTCCGCTTTATTATGTTATAGTATAGATATGCGAACAATTTAATCAACGTGCACAATATGACATTATGTAGACCGTATGACGTGACAGTACTGACAGATATGCGATAGCACATTCTTCGTTCTTACTTCTAAGAGGAAAATTTGTGCCGTACTAACTTCTACCCTACAATCCCTCCCAGTTTAATTTTTACAACTTATGGTAGCCTATATCCGTCTCCATGGTCCAATATATGTATCTCAAGATTTAAAATTCAACAAAATTGGTTCAGCCGTTTTAGCGTGAAAACGGAACATACATACATACATACACAATTTCGAATTTATAATATTAAGTAGGGATTATCAATGGGTTTCTTCTGACATGAAGCCCGCTGGGCGGCAGCACTGAGGCTTCAGGTCCCGAAACATGTCAAAACTGCCATCAAACAAAGAAGTATATCAACGCGCACGCGAATTTGAACTTTATGCAGCAGCAATAAATTACAAATTGACTCTACGTTTTAGTTAGAAAACGTTTGTATGGGAAAAAGAAAAGTGCTGTTTTTAGGGATTTTCCGGCAATTATTAGAATTTTTCTCGCGGTAAAAATCCATCTTTGAACACAAACGAACATTTTAAAAAAAGAATTGGCCAAATCGGTTAAGGCGTTGTTGAGTTATGCGCTTACCAACACATTTTGCGATTCATTTTTATATTATAGATTACGAAAATCTATGAATAGATCTTTGTAAAATCAAACATTTTTGAAGCTTCATATTTTAAGCCTTGTTTTAAGGTAACATTCGACTTATACCGATCTGTATATTCAATTATCGGAGTATTATGTTTCCTGGCCCCGGCGATGGGAGGTGATAACATTGATCAGCATATCTATGCTATAGTGATAGATGCTAGTAATAGGGACAGCGCTCATTGCGAGCATTTATTTAACCAGCTTTGTTGGTTATTATGTGAATATTCATCATTTTGCAAAATTGATAAGTACCACTTCATTAAATGTCGTTTGTGTTCTTATGACAACAAATTTCTATGATAAGAATGTGATTGAAATGATCTTATTGCATACCTACAATTTCTGTACATGTCCTCCTTACTGCTAAACTCAGTTTAGCAGTAAGGAGTATATATTAATTTGTCAAATCAAAATTCCGTATCATGGTGGTTATTCTGTGGCGAGACAGCTAGAAGCGTTTGCGTTATAATGTATGTGCGACTACGTCCTAGAAACAGAGGGCAATTGCAAACTATTTCGTAGCATGTGTTAGTTGATTTTCAACGACGGCACATTTCTTCTGGTTGGTTCGTATCTTGCGACTAATTGAAGTAAGATTGCTTCTGAGAAGGGTTCTTTCAACGACTGATTGTGGCTGTACCATTTTGCGCCATTAGGAGCATGTAACTTCACAATTTGTATTTTGCCTGAAGACTGATGATACAATATAAAATATATCTAAAGTAGGAACAAGCTGACTTCAGGCTTAGCTATGCTAAAGTAAAATTGTTAACATTACTAAATATACTGCATATTCTAAGTACCACTGTTGATACAATATATTACGTGTGCAAACGTTGTATGCCTACTACCAATTAATGAAACAATTCACAAAACTTTAAACAATTAAAATACGCTGATAAATATACTTAAATCCAATTTTATTAAACCCAATAAACAAATCAAAGTTAAACTTGAGAGCTCAATACTCAATTTACTGTGCTTGTAGAGTATCAAATACGAATGAATTTTTGGAGTCGAAAGTAATGCCGGCGAAATATGTGGCCGGTTAACCGATCCTACTACGTCTACTACCCACAGTAGTTTTATATATGTCGGAGGAAGCTATGATTGTTGATTTTATGAATAATAATTAACAATATTATGCTGTTTACATTTTGATACCTTTCAAATTATAATTTAACCTTATTTGATTTGTGAAATATTTCTATAGCTTAAAACCTTATTTATCTTAGTAATTTAAAAAGTTGTGAATGTACTAGTACAGATAATGACCAATCAGAGCAGGACGCGTGTCCCGAGCGGGGTCGAGGCGTCATCTATTTTAAAAGGAGAACTGACAGCTAATGGTGACATTGTCTTTTGAGAGCAATGGGCAGATCGAGTTCGATTATTTAGTATAGAGAAAGTAAATTAAGATAGTTACCCTGAACCCGCTGCTCGGTCTTGTCTGATAATATTATTTGTATTTAGCAACAGTGTAATCTTATAAATACTGTTCAACACTAATTAAAATATTGTCAAACTTAGCTTATTGTGTTTTGTGCCCGTATTTTACCCCAATGACGCCCACAAGTCCGCAACCACTAATGGCGATGTCGATGAAAGCAATCCTTCTCCGACATAATTATACATATACAATTTATGAGTGTTGTTGCTTGAAATCAGGGCACGGTGTCTTGTGTAACTTAATCTCTAAATAAAAAATCCCGTAATCACTTATTAGACAAATTTAATGCTTTTACATATTTTTGTATCAATATGTCAAAAACGCGAATGAAATTTAGTGCATTTATAACAGACTATTACAGAGAGAGAGAGAGAGAGAGACATCTAAGCATACACGCAAATTTAACGTATTAACAGTAACAAATATAGCGTCGGAAAATATAAGACATTGAAGTAAGTCATTGAGAGATATTAAACTATCTCATTAAACCACCGCAACAACAGCTATCTACGGTATGTAATATAGACAAGTATATGTACACTTGTAGTGAGGCAACATTTGTCACTGATATCTATATTATTAGATATCAAGTGAAGTCTCTTCCGTATCGCAATATGACGCTTGCTTTGTCATATGTAGAGAGGGGCGGATTCAAACATATTGTTTGCAATAGAAATAATATAATGAATAATACTTTTTACGTGCTAATAGTTCTTTATTAGAAAACTCTAGTACTTAGTAGCTGCATTCAGAGTAACTATTAAACAAGAACCTAATCGTCTTGTGGTCATAATTTGTCTTTTTTTTGGTTTTGACTAACACTTTTTTTTCATAGAAGTAACTCAAAGCTCTTGAGACTGGCAGGGGGAAGGGTGTACTCTACTCTACAGACGTTAAAGACCTACTCACTAAAGCTACCGCGGTGTCGGTCGATGTCCTATTGCGGTGGAGCGACGCGTATCGCGGTAAGGCCGCGACCACGTCTATGCTGATTTCTCCTTTCGCATTTGGACTCGGCACTAAAACAGCATCGAATTTGAAAATAGATCAATAAAATATTTGATGCAATGTTTAAAGATATTTTCTTCTGCTCCCGCTAGATTTTGTCAATTGTAAATCTGTCACTTTATGTATAGCTTTCAGGTGCAAAAGTTACTCTAATTGCGTTCCTCAGAACACACATGTTTTAGGATAGTGGTGATAGGCTTAATAAGTTACGATCTCTAAAAAAAACTAACTACTATTTTAAATCTTGATCACGGTTCACCAAGATTTCACAGGTGTGTGGTTTGCTTTGTTCTGCCGGAGCATTGAGCTTCATCCAATCAAATATGCCGAGGCGGTTAGTCATGGTCTTCTATACTTTGCTTAAATATTTACAATCACAACAGCCATTTTCGGAAGCCTACTTCGTAACGAACTTCAATTCAATTTTGGTTGAATTAACTTGCTCGTTTATGCAACATAAAACTCCAAATTATTTCCCTTCTCTGTCTGGTTTGCTCGCCGTGTCTTGAATACGATTTCTTGCGGATTCTACTTCTTTTTGCTCCGATTTGATTAGTTTGGACTTGAATTGTAAATCAATACAATTCAAATATACGTTCAAAAATATCAATTTTTGAACGTATATTTGAACAGAAATATTTAGGTATGAGTAACTAGGTAGGACATATACCAATTAAAGTTATTGCTTAATGTGTAAACATAGACTAAGTTACCAGGAGGCTCACGTAATCTCATGTAGATTGGCAATCTCAACTCAATAAAGCAAAAAAAAAAGTTGTTGTTACCACTGATAAATTATGTTATACAAAGAGCCAACAGTTTGAGCATAGTAGATAAGAGGTATTCCAGGCTCTTAGTACTCCCCTCCGTAGGATCTCCACCTTGTCGTGGTGGGAGGGGGCTCAGTAACCGTGGGTGAGGTCCAACACCCACGGTGAAGCTAAGCGGGATCCCGGGAGGGGACGCTCCACGTGGGCTTGCGTGGGGCCTGCGTAGGATGCGTCCCAGGGTGCGGGTGCGGGGGACGGTTCTGTCTGTCCCTCGCAGTCAGGTGCGGTGGCGGGAAGAGAGGTGTGTCGGTGTTGCCTTGCCGCGCGCCCTGTCTCCCGCGGCCAAATGGGGGCGCACCATAGTTGCGTCGCGGTGGGCCGCAGAGGAAGAGGAGATACGGTGTTGCGTTGCCGTCCTCCCTATCCTCTGCGGCCGCTGTGTGTTTTGGCGGCGAAGCTCAACACCTTCATCCGCCGCCAAGGGGGTTTCGTTCGGGGCCCGCCTGACCATCTGTTGGGCCAATACCCGTCGGGGGGTAGCGAGGAATGCTTCGGTGAAACCCTGCCCTCCGACACATGCGTACATGAGGAGCACGGGTTGGTTTTTAGTCAGTAAGAGTCTGACAGTCCCCTTCGTCCTTCCCCCCAGGACGGAGGGACTCCATGAGGATTTTCCACCCCGACACCAAAAAAAAAGGCTCTTAGTACTAATTATGTCTTAGTACTAAGACAAAAATTAGATATGAAATATCTAAGTAGCTGTCAGACTCTAGCACTTCATGACGGTGATGGAGCAAGAAGATGATGGGCGAGTGACAAGTAAATGGACCTCTATCGTCGCATTTCTAAAACGAGAAGGATATTTGGTAGAAGAATGGATTCTTTTGTCGTTTTGACTATTTGAATGACGTCAATGACTCTACTCTCCGGCACTTCTGAGTGTATTACTCGGCACCAAGCAACGACAAGAACTTTCAAATAGCTGAGAGCTTCAGCATGCTTTCTTACTCTGCAGATTTTAATGACATAATTTTAATCTTAAAATATAAAGAAATTAAAAATACAGTGATATTAAATAAAGAGCTCGTTCAAAGCATTAGCTTTTCATGTTTCATTATTAGTCGGCAAACACATTGTTTACCGTTCTACTTAGAACAAAACAATCTTTACCATTGCTCGGAATAACAATACACCTCGTATATTCTTTGTAGTGGAGGTACTTAAAAGTTAAATGTCAGGTTACTCAAAACATAAACGAACCATTTTCTGGAAAAGGCATTGACACTAAATTGTGGTTTCTCCAGTTCGTAATTGATGAAAAACTTTCTACAATATAGCGCTAACGTAGAATGAGAGTCGTTGTCGCTTAGAGCCCGATCAAGTCCCTAAACCACTACGGGAAGTATAATTGCAAGTGGTTACGACTAACAAGCGTTGTGTTGTTCTAGTTTTACCATCGCTAGCGTTGCATAAAAGGAAACCTGAAGCGGCTCTCCGTTTATGCTTTTGAAATTTACATTTCCAGCAAATCATCGACGATAGAACCACAATACCGTTTCCATAGATGTCTCGTATGTTCTAATAGTCTTATTATTCCCTGTTATTATGTACTACGCTTTCCACCTATTACTAATTATTTTGATAACATTTTAGCATACGCGAATTTAGGCCTAAAATTACAGCCTCACAATTTACAAACCATTTATCTATAATGTGCACATAAGCAATTAAATCAGGCCCAAAGTAATGTAATCATATTTCTAAAATGATATTATTGATTTTTCTACTTCGAACAAGTTCAATTAGGGAAACAATTAATTCGCGTACTGAAAAAATAACGTCAAATGCCACTCTTTGTTTCGCGCGCTCCGTGATTACGTGCTTATCGTATGCGTGTAATTAAATATTTTTATACTATGATACATGTTTTTTTTATTTAATTCGGTGTAGATAGAATCCCTCTACAGTTAAAACTCATAAAATATGTATGTCATCGATTTACTTTTTAAAATAATCCTGTTTAAAATACACAAAGTGTTTTTTTCAACGATAGTCAATGTTCGCTGCTAAGTAATTACGTGCTTATCGTATGCGTGTAATTAAATATTTTTATACTACGATACTTGTTTTTTTTATTTAATTCGGTGTAGATAGAATCCCTCTACAGTTAAAACTCATAAAATATGTATGTCATCGATTTACTTTTTAAAATAATCCTGTTTAAAATACACAAAGTGTTTTTTCAACGATAGTCAATGTTCGCTGCTAAGTATAATAAATTAGAAAGTAAATATCAACAAAGAATTCATACGACTTGAAAGAGTCATTTATAGGTTGAAGAAAAACATCACTTCAACTTACTCATATTACCGACTTATCAACAATAAATGTTTATGTTAGCGCGCCCATCTGGCGAGCGGCGGCGCGACATTTTGTTTAGAACGTGAGCGGTCAAGTGAATTCGGCGAATTGGCGCTAGCGGTCAAGCGGTTAATTATGGAGTTGGTTGGTTTTGAAAGGTGCCATTGATATAACAAGAGTAAAATCATACGGTTAATATTGTGAAGTGTAACTAATTAGCTCATCGATAATAAAATAAAGATATGTCGTCTGTTTTAATCCGGCTCTGTGCCGCAGATATTTGTATTTCAACTGGTATATTAATTACGAGAGTTGCACCTGAGCCGAGGCGCGTGTGGACGGTAAATAAATCTATAGTTGGCGTCATATGCCGTTCACAAGTACGCGACTTAGGGCCCTCACCCGTGAGATATGACATCTAGTCACGTTACAACTTTGAAGGTGAAAATTTGACTCGACACTGTTTTGTTGTTGGCAGTGGCTTGCGCTTTGACAATACGGATACTGCATGCAAACCGCCATTGTGTGCTAGTTTATGGCGCGACGGATTACGTCATATCCAAGTACCTACTTTACTACCCTAATTCATGATCGCCGAGTTTGAAATTCTTATGACACATGAAACAATAATCAAAATGGAAAGCCGTGAAAACTTTTGTTATTGTCATTGCTACGGTGGCTTACGATGAATCATTGGAGTAAATGCGAACAAGGTTTTAGACAGCTTTAATGCTCTATTACAACATACAGACCTTAATGTATAGAGATGGTACCTACTCATAAACGAGATAAGTATAATAATCTACATTTATTTACTAGATATGATCATATACCTACCTACTTACCTTTTTGTGTTTAAAAAAATTCAATTACTTATTTTGCTGGATATTTATAAGCTTCAGATTTTAGATACCTCAGAATATAGATACCCTACCATACAGTGTATTGAATAACATTCTGGTATTTTTAGGGTGAATAAGTTTTCGTCGAACGACGATGAATGTATACTGAAAAGTTTCTGAAATAGGTATGAAAGATGTTCAGATAAAAGTTATATTATAGTAGTCAAGCGAGAAACTCAACGGTGAAAATGTTAACATCCCAAAGTTGGAAAATATTTTCTAAATGTACGACCTTCATTTACATAAAACATCTGTAAAATATTGAATAGCTATTGTCATTTACTTCGATAAGATGTTCAAATTTATTATAACAGGAATATATAACTTTATCCTTGATTTTCTTATTCTGAAATTACAGAGGTAAGGAATAAAAATTAGAAATAAAATTGTTACTTGAGTAAAGCCAGACCAAAATCGCAACAATTTATGAGGACGATTCTACTATCCTTGCCGTTTATTTCTAGATCTTTCTATTTAATTGAATACAAAACTTAAACGCCCAGAGTTACTTTATTATCGGATGAATATTTGCAAAGTCTATTTTCTCTGAAATTAAGCATTCACAGGCAGCATTTTCTTTTTTTAATTAATTGTAAATTACGTGACGATAGCTGAGTTAATTTGTTAATTTTAGAATGAAATAATCTCTGGTTGCAATAAATTGTGGAAAGATCTGATCGTTGGATTACTCCAATTTAATATTGCCCAAAACATTTTTACGAACAGTTATCATAATTGCCTATTTCTATTGGAACTTACATAACACTTTAATATTTGTGACGTGGTGCAGATGCACACTATTCTCTCGTGTTTAGAGATGTACAGTGTATACCAAGTTATTAAAACAAATATATCGTGGGTAGGGATACCATCCGACGCCGCAATGCACGTCACCATAGGCTTCGACCCAAATATATATATATATATATATATATATACTCCCAGCCGATTTCGGCTACGGTGACTACAACTGATCAATTATGATTATCATTAGAAGAGCTATTAGCTGTCGCATGTGCCCTCTGATGGCTGCAGCATCTAACTTTATATGTAAACGTGTGCAAGCATTGGTTACATGTGAGAATCCCGTCGACATAGTTATAAGCGATGGCTGCTGGTGGTTTAGCCTTAAGAACATCACGTTTCGCATCCATTTCGGATTGCCTCTGCTCTTCGAAGTCACCAACTTTGTTCCTCACCAAACGCCTCCACTCAGAGCGGCAACTGGCGTTTTTCTCCCAAGTCTGGGCATCAATGTTGCACCTCTTCATGTGCCGTTTCTGAACGTCCTTGAAGCGTAAGAATTGGCCACCTTGTTTCCGCCTGCCGTTCTGGAGTTCAGAAAAGAAGATGCGTTACGCCATTCTCTCATTAGGCATTCGTGAGACATGTCCACACCATCGAAGCTGCTGCCGCATCAAGGACGCTTCTATGCCGGCGACATTTGCGCGTCGAAGCACTTCAGTATTTCTTATCCGATCCGACCATTTGATTTTAAGAATGTCCTGTCAGTACTTTAAATGAAACCTGTCCAGCGTTCGTATGTGTTTCCTATAAAGGACCCATGTCGCCGAAGAAAATAAAAGATTTGGGAGAACTACGGCCATGTAAATCGAAATTTTTGTCGAGAGCTTCAAATCATGTTATTGTAAAACCTTGGCTCGTAGTTTACGAAAAGCAGCTGATTCAGCGCCTATGCGATGATTAATTTCGGCATCAACGTCGCACTTAGATGTAATTGTGCTGCCTAGGTATTTGAAACTATCTACTTGATTCAGCTCAGCCCCGCCAATGTACACCTTGATCGGTTCCGTAGACACTGATTTTGAGACCGAAACGGCAACAGGCTTCCTGGAGATTCGTTATCAGGTTCTGAAGCTCCTGTGGATAGTTAACTACCAAACACAGATTATCCGCAAACATGATCTCTGTTATTAAGGCGTGTGATACCTTAGAATAGGCTTTTAATCTGTTTTGGTTGAAAAGTCCGCCATCAGTCCGGAAACTTATTTTGATGCCAGCAGTAGCATGCTCGAGCGATTCACTGACTACGACAGAAAAGTAGAGAGCAAACAGTGTTGGTGCTAGAACACAACCCTGCTTGACTCCACAACTCACAGGAAAGAAATCTGACTGATCGCCATTGTAAGTTACACAGCAAGTAATTTCGTCGTTTAGAAGGCGAATCACTCGCACAAACTTCTCAGGGCAACCTAATTTGGCCAGTATGGTCCAAAGGGCTTCCCGCGGCATACAGTCGAATGCTTTTTCTAAGTCCACAAAGCACATATACAAAGGTTGGCTTTGCTCGCGGACAGAAAAGATTGCTTCGCAGGTCACGAAACTCAAATTGAGTTTCTGGCAGTACGTTAGTAGTGTAATATTGGGGATTCTGTATCATTTGTTCTCGCTTCGCTGCGAACCGCATGATACAGAATCCCCAATCGTTTTCACCGTATCGTATATACTTAACATTCACAAACAATAATATCAAGTTCGACTCGTTCGATCAACATTATTGATCTATACTTTAATACTTGACGAGTGTCATATTTATAAGTAGAACAATGCAGTGTGTATCAATTAGTTGATCAAGAATTTATTTGCATTTTATGCTTTGGTCTAGAGATTGCGAGTTGGCGACAGCCGTGCATGGTTTGATTTCCGATGGCAAGTTTTAGGTAGGTATTTGGTATTAGGGATCGAACCTACGACATTTAGTGCAGAAATTGATTCAACCACTGTACCAATAATACCACATTATCATTAAGTATGTAAATAAATTAATAAATACCAGGATATCGAGATCTAGCCTCATACTTGCTCAATTTTCAAAGTAGGTATCTATTATTATTTTATAATTAAGAATGGCTAAATAAAACAAAATTCAGACCGAAACAAATACTTATTTGTTCCGTGCGGGAATCGAACCCGCGACACTTGGCGCATTTACTAGCAGTACATTTACAAACTAATATTTACATTGTGATGCATAGAGCCGAGCTCTTATCCAATGCGCCAAACATGTCGTCGAAAATGTGACAAAATACTGAATCGCTTCATACGTTTTTCTCACTAGTTCGATTCCCACGTGGTTCAAATATTTATATAACCTAAAGATAGGTGTTCAGGATCTGTGATATTGTATGTTTGTAAACATATAACACAGGAGAAAGTTTGGGATATTAATCATTTTCAATGAAATAATATCATACACCATAACACAACATTACACCTGTAGATATACCTCCGAAGGGGTAGGCAGAAGTGATTGCTGCATCTGCGGCTAATGCCCATGTTCTTAGTTAATGATGCTACTGAAGGATTCCTGACGATGAATGGTGATAAACCCAATAGCGTTTTGCCTGACCTGGGAATCGAGCCAAGAACCCCACGCTCAACAGTCACAATTGTACCACTAGACCAGCAAGGTGGTCTAAAACTACTGCTAATAAGTAAATTATTCGTCCTGCAATTGCTAAGGCTGTCACTGTTGACCTTGTTGTTGAATCTGTTTTCACCACATGGATTGACCACTAACTGGTTTACTATTAACCCTTTTGGTGAATAATAACCCATCCTGATCTCATTACTATATACGAAGCACAGTTTAGTGCTTATATGATGCCAAAATACAAAGTTTATAGGCCGATAGTAGATAGCAGTATTAGTATTAGATCGATAAAGTACATACGATTTCCTTTTTAGAATTTCGTCTCAAGTATCCGCGCCATCGTGTCGCCACCTTCCAAAAAAGGAATTGCAGCCTGTGTGCATAGTGTCGAAGAATAAACAAATGATACTAGACTTTATTTTATGAGTGCATACAATTGAAATTAAAATATATTACGCGTTCAAATACTGATGCATCGTTTGCAATAAATAATATAAACGCTACCTTAAGTGAAAAACTATCCCGCTTCGATCACGACAACTTTTGTTTAATCTTTCACAAGTGCTTTGTTGAGTGAGTTGTGTTGTGCAAAGTTTCCAGGAGTAAGTATGTATGTATTTCATTAAATCAATTTTTAAATATTGTTATAAGAATTTTTTTCATAAAACGTTAACATAAGTCAGGGTGTTGAATATAATTTATTGTTTTTATATCGATTTTGAAATCAGTTTACAGCATTTTTTCTGTTTTCATACCCATGAATCTGTTTAACCATGAATTATTGTTATGATTAGAGTTTTTTTTGTGTTTTTTTTTCGTTTTAAATAGTTCGTTATGGCAATTATCATGGCTAGAAAGGAATTAAATACTGAGATGATGAGTGAACGAGATATATGGAAGAATACATTGACCTGACGTATATAGCGATAAATAAGTATAGGAGGATGATGATGATTTGGACATCGGGTTTTTAATGTACATATTTAATGTTGTAGATAGATTTGTTAACATATTTTCTTGTGTAACCTGTATTATAATAGTATATTTATAATTACTAAGTATGTTTTATTTTCTCGTTTAAGATCGGCCAGAAATCCTTTCGATTCCGACACGGAGGTCATTTCGCAACCAGCCCGCGAAATCAAAAGCAAGAAGGAGAAGAAAAGAAAAATAAAGAGCACAACTAAATCTAGACCAGAAAAGTCTAAGAAAAAGGACCCGGTCGCAGTCCAACGCGACTTGTCGGATGATTCAGAGTCCGAAATAGCAGCAGTTCCCGATCAAAAATCCCGTTCGATATTTTCTGATTCTGAGGTAAGTCATAAGCATAGCATTAAGTTTCGAACTAAAATGTTTTATCTCTACAACAATTGTCGTTGATATTCGTAAAAACAATCAGTCAGTTAGTAGTATCTCAAAATATCAATGACAAAATAGTAACGAGCTAGCAATAATAAATATTTTCAAACTATGTTTCAGGACGAACAAGAACAACCTGTCAGAGCTGCCGCCTTGAGGAGCTACCTCTCGCGGCGTGTGGGCTCCGGGTTCACCCTGCAGCGTGATCCGACACGACGAGGGGAGTTTTACATTGAGTTGCGTGTATACAATAGCCGGGAAGCAGAGACACTTGCCGCGGACCGTTGGAAGCGAGCGCTTTTCACACTTCGTTCAGCACATGATGATAACGATGAGGTGTGGAAAGCTCTCACTAAGTTTATAACTGCTGCCAAGGCAGAGTATGCAAATATAAAGCCGATACTTTATCCATCCAATATTTAAATTATACTATATATATATATATATATATATATATATATATATATATATATATATATATATATATATATATATATATATATATTATAATTATATAACCATAATCATTTTAATTATCTGCGTATGCCATTGTTTAACAAAATCTTAATTTTTCAGTGAGTACTATTATAGCGTGAGTACATTTTATTAAGTGTAATTAAAGTAATTTAAAAATTTAATTCTACTATTTTAATGATTTTTGTGTGCATATTTAATCTTTATTTACATTACATTGCCTTTACAGCTCCATTCCAAATAATCTTTGGAATAAAATCTGTAAACTCTGAAATATAAAAACTGAAAACTCTGAAATATGAAAATTCTGAAATATAAAAACTGAAAACTCTGAAATATAAAACTGAAATCCCAGAAATTTCAAAACTGTAAGCTCTGAAATTTTTAATCTTTATTTACATTACATTACCTTTACAGCTCCATTCCAAAACAACTTTTGGAATAAAAACTGTAAACTCTGAAATATAAAAACTGAAAACTCTGATATCTCAAAACTGAAAACTCTGAAATATAAAAACTGAAAACTCTGATATCTCAAAACTGAAAACTCTGAAATATAAAACTGAAAACTCCTAAATCCAAAAACTGAAATCTCTGAAATATAAAAACTGAAAACTCTGGAATATAAAAACTAAAAACGCTGGAATATAAAAACTGAAAACTCTGAAAACCTAAAAACTGAAATCTCTGAAATATAAAAACTGAAAACTCTAGAATATAAAAACTGAAAACTCTGAAATATAAAAAACTGAAATCCCAGTAATTTAAAAACTGAAAGCTCCGAAATTTAAAAATTACAATTCAATATTTTTTAAATCATAGCAATCATTTAAAATAATTAAAGTATTTGAAAGTTATCATAACTTGTTGTCAAGATTCAATAAATTAGATAAGCATGAAATTTTGTGATGATTGTCAGCTGTATGTCTCAAAATATTCTTCACATAAAAAAAGTAATTTACATAAAACCAATTGTTTACTTCATACCGAATTCGAAAATGTTCAATTAATAGCTAGTGCTTTTAGAGGAAGAATAGCTAGTTACAAAATTAATCCTCAAAGTACTAAAATGATAACACCCGAATTATTTTTATCTAATGTGTTCAAGACTATTTACGATTTATTACAACCATTACTTAATAAACATAAATCAATAAAAATTAATTTTTAGCTATTTATATTATATAGGCTACCGAAAAATGAAGAAATATCATTAAAATCTTTCAATACTAAATACTCTATACTGAATCAAAGTATGGACTTTATGAATTTATATAAAGAATGTGTAGAGAAGTTGATATGTAAATGCTCGGAGTTTGAATTATCAGAATCTGGTTGGACTATAGAGGAAGTTAGTCATTTAGAGATAAATGTTGCTAAATATAATCCTTTGAGAGCTGGAAATTTCATTTCATTACCGCCAAGAATTAAAAAAACAAAGGCATGTCTTAATATTTTGAATATGGACAATCACTGTTTTCTTTGGTGCATCATAGCACATATGTATCCAGTTAAGAATAATCCTTACAGAGTTTCATCTTATCCACATTATTCTAAGATTTTAAACACTGTTGGTATGTCTTTTCCGCCAACATTTGATGATATAAAATGGTTTGAAAAACATAATACCAATATCAGTGTCAATGTTTATGGTTTGGAAAAAAATGACACAGTTACTGGTCCCTTATACAAAACTATGCAGCGAAAACTTAATCATGTAAACTTATTATTTATTAGCAGAAAAGGTAGGAGTCATTTCTGCTTAATTAAAAACCTAGAAAAAATCGTACGTAGTCAACTCACAAAGCACAAATCTAAAATTCATTTATGCGAAGAATGTTTTTTGTATTTTGAATCACCGGAAAAATTAAATAATCATAATTGTGGTAGAATGCAGACAATTCTTCCCGAAGATAACAGTAAAATTACTTTTTTAAATTATCAAAGAACCCAAAGAGTACCAATTGTTATTTACGGAGATTTTGAAAGTTTATTACGGGAGTATTCAGATAAAAGTAAAAGTAAATTTACCGAAAATATTCAAATTCATGAAGCTACTTGTTTTGCTTATTACATATGCTGTGAGTCTAACCCTGAATTAAATAACTTAGTATCTTATCGCGGTCCAAATTGTTCAAAAAGATTTGTAGAGTCAATTATTAAGGATTCACAGAGATTGTATGAAATATTAATGATGCACAGAAAAATGTTACCATTGACGGAAGAAGAACTTAGGTCTTTCAAATCAGCCGAGGCATGTCATATTTGTAGAAAAAGATTTACAGACAATGATTGCATTGTTCGTGATCACGATCATTTCACTGGTAAATATCGAGGGCCTGCTCATAATAAATGTTATTTAAATAATGAAATATGTAAGTTTATTCCAGTTATATTTCATAATCTCTCTGGGTACGATTGTCACTTATTTATAAATGAACTGTCTGCTGTTAGTGGCCATATAAAGTTAATTCCAAAAAATAAAGAACGATATATTTCTTTTAGTAAATATGTTTCACTAGATTCAAAAACAGCATTTCAATTAAAATTTATTGATTCTTTTAATTTTTTGAGTTCCAGTTTAGATAACCTAGCAAAGACTCTAAAAGTTAGCGATTTTAATCATATGCGATCATTTTTTATTGATGAAGATTTACTGAGCTTATGTCTAAAAAAAGGTGTATATTGTTATGACTATATAGATTCTTGGGACAAATATGAAGAAACAAAGTTACCAGACCGTTTTTATTTTTACAGTAAACTTACTTCAGAAATTGTTTCAGAAGATGATTATAACCATGCTTTAAATGTGTGGAAGAAATTTGGTATCAATAATTTAGGTGAATACACTGATTTATATTTTAAATGTGATGTCCTGTTATTATGCGATATTTTTGAAAAATTTAGATCAATGAGTTTAAATCACTATGGACTTGATCCTTGTCATTATGTTTCATCACCATCTTTGAGTTGGGATGCTATGTTATTAGTAACTGAAGTTGAATTAGATTTACTATCAGATATAGAAATGTATCAAATGCTAGAAAATGGTATCAGAGGAGGTTTAGCTCAGTGCTCCCTAAGATATGCGAAGGCCAATAATAAATACCTGCCCAATTATAATGAACAAGCTCCTAGTACATATTTGGTTTATTTAGATTGTGTCAATTTATATGGTTATGCTATGATGCAGCGATTGCCAATCGGAAATTTTAGATTTTTAACAGATAATGAAATAATTAAGTTAAATGTAAATTCTGTTTCACCTGACAGTGATGAAGGTTACATACTTGAAGTAGATCTTCACTATCCTTCTGATATACACGATGATCATTCTGATTTGCCATTTGCAGCAGAGAAAATAATTCCTCCGGTCCCAAGCACTAGTAAAAGTACTAAATTAGTAGCCAATCTTAATGACAAATATAAGTATGTTATACATTATGTTCACTTGCAAGAATGTTTAAAAAATGGTAATGTACTGTTGAAAATCCATAGAATCTTGGCATTTAGTCAAAAAAATATTTTGGCACCATATATATCTTTAAATACTTCATTCAGACAAAAAGCTACATCAGACTTTGAAAGGGATTTTTAAAAAAAACAGAATAATTCAATATTTGGGAAAACTATTGAAAATAAATGAAAGCAAGTTGATGTTAAGTTAGTTAATGTATGGAGGGATAAATTTAATAAAACCAATAAGATCTGCGGTGCTGAAAAATACATCGGTGCCCCCAATTTCAAAAATCTAGCTATTATTTCTGAAAATCTTATAACTATTCAATTACAGCCTGCGAAAGTTGTTTTGGATCGACCAATATATATGGGCTTTACTATATTAGAACTAGCAAAGAGTCATTTATATAATTTTCATTATTCAGTTATGAAAAAAATATATTTTGATAACATTACACTATGTTACACTGATACCGATAGTCTGTTATATTTAATACACACTCAAGATTTTTATGAAGATATGAAAAATAATATTGAGTATTTCGATACAAGTAATTTTAAGATTAATAATATTTACGGCATTCCGCATTCAAATAAACAAATACCAGGATTTTTTAAAGACGAGATGGGTGGAGATGTTATTTCAGAGTTTATTGGTTTAAGAGCTAAATTGTATTGTATTGATACTTTAAGTTCCATAGTTATGAAAGCTAAAGGTGTAAAGAAATCTGTCTCTAAAGAACTGACCAAAGAGAAATATAAAAAGGTTCTAAATTGTAACATTAATTTTAGATATCCCATGTTTGTCATAAGATCCAAAAATCATAAAATCTATACCCAAAGAATCAACAAAATAGTACTCGATGGAAATGATGATAAGCGTCAAATAAAAAAAAATAATGTTGCTACTTTGCCTTGGGGGCATTACAGTACTATATTTTAATCTTTTATGTAACATTTTAAAGTGTAAGAATTTAAGTATTTACCTAAATTGTATATGTTTTCATAGTAGTTTTATTGTACCTATATTTTATAAAACTATGAATATGTTTTTGATTTTATAAAACTATGTATTTTGTAATGAAATAAAACCTTGTATTTCAAATTAAATGTGTTTTAGTGTGTTTTTATACAATGATACCTACCCGTAAGATGAAAATCATAACATATTTTATAATAATTCATCATCATCATCCTCCTAGCGTTATCCCGGTTGCATCCTGGAGCCCGGGGTCCGCTTTCTAGTCTAACCAGATTTGACTGAATATTAGCTTTTCCACAGAGCGACTGCCGTCTGACCGCCGCAACCCGAAGGGATAGCCATATTCTATGGTTTAGACTAGATACATGAGGGCACTGATGCCTCTAACGACTGTCAAAGATCTTCTGATGACAGCCGGGACCGACAGCTTAACGTGCTCTCCGAGGCACGGAGGGGTGTGACTTTTTGTGGCTGGTCACCCATCTATAAACCAGACGGTGACGAACGCGCTTAACCTCGCGAATCGCTTGATTCGAGCGGTCGCCACTGTGCCACGGGCCCCTCATATTTTATAATAATTATTACATGGAAAATTGATAGTTAAAATTTAATATCCAGCAGTGGATTGAATACGTGCTGATGATGATGATAATTATAGTTAAAATAAAAAATCTGTATGTATAGATTTATAACTTTATTTATTTTTGTATAATAAATGTTCACAAAATAGGTACTTGCTCCTGCTATATATTTTATACTCTTTACAATACAAGTTATAGATGTCTTACTAAGTACTTGAACTATATTTTATTAAAATAAGATTACACTAATAAATTTAAATATAAATATGATGCATATTATACAAAGTATTAAAGTCTAATTAATACATTTTAATTTAATTAATATGATAAAATACAATACCTAATACATTAAAATAATAAAAAAATATCTTAAATTTTAATAATAATTAGTATAATTAAACATTAGATCTGCTTAACTTTTGCACTATTTTACTAACTAAATGATCAGTTTCGTTCATGATATCATCGTAATCACTTGTCACTATATACTGTACATTCACGCTCGCGTTATCAGTTTCAATGTTTTCTTCCATGTCACGACCATCCAAATCACAGATCTGAATTTTTATCAAGTGACGGGCGTGCCCTTGCTCCTTACGCACGATAAAAGAAGCCTTTTTAAAAGATTTTTTATTTTTCTTTCTTAATTTTCGCTCTGCTGGTTTTTGCTGTCGATCAGCATATGCTTTAGCTGCTACTTCAATATCCCAGCTCTCTCTATCTTGAGCATAATAAAAAGGATTGGTAATTGGGTCTGGGTCATCTACCACATTCTGAAAGAAAACAAAGAATATTATTACTGAATGACAAGAACTATGTATAATATAACAGTTATGTTTTGAATTCTGAGGGTTGACGATGTCTAAAACGGGGCTGTAGGATATTGAGTGTGACATGATTCTGAAACAAGTATATTATTATTAGTTTAATTTAATTTTATTAATATATAACTTTTATAAAAATTAAATACTTACCTTGAAAATACCTATAAAATCGTAAATAAAAGGACCTGCTTATGCAAAGGACAGCTACGAACTAACCGCTTATTTAATGATATGATCCAAGTTGCAAACACCATCTCCTATAACTTAGAAACAATAAACAATGCACAGGTTTCGACTTGTTCTTGTACTCCAGATATTGAGTACAAGAACAAGTCGAAACCTGTTCATTAGTGTGTAAGCGTTCAATATATAAAAATAATATAACTCTTTTTCTTATTACATAATTTGTCGACCGTATGGCTGAGTGGTTAGTGTATCTGACTCCCACACCGAAGGTCATGGCTTCGATTCCCGCACAAGTCAAATATTTGTGTGCATAAACATGGCTGTTTGTTTGACGAAAAAATATGCAGTATGTTTATCAGTTGTCTAGTATCCATAGTACAAGCTCTGCTTAGTTTGGGAATATTAAGTATTATATTACCTAACCTACTGTATATAAATATTTCGGTTGTCTTTTAGTTGTAGTAATCGACAAGATGAAGTTGATCAAGCAGCCCATTACTCTTAAGGTTAATAATATCGAATTTAATGAATCTTCTCACACGATCAGACATAGCATTTTATTGCCAAATACGATTCGATGTATAATATGTGGTCCTTCAAATTGTGGCAAGACGAATGCTATGATTAGTTTACTGTTACATGAAAATGGATTAAAATTTACAAATATTTATCTTTACTCCAAAACTTCTTTTCAACCAAAATATCGTTTCTTAAGCGAAGTATTAAAAAGAGTGCCGCAGATTAATTTCTATGAGTTTAGCAATGACAAAGAGGTTATATCTCCAAATGAAGCTTTAGCAAATTCTGTGTTTATTTTTGATGATGTTGCATGTGAAAATCAAATAAATATCCGCAATTATTTTTGCATGGGTAGACATAAACAAATTGATTGTTTCTATTTATCGCAAACCTATTCAAAAATTCCGAAGCAATTGTTACGCGACAATGCTAATTTTCTTATGATATTTAAACAAAATGATGTGAATCTAAAACATATTTATGAAGAGCATGTTAGTTCTGATCTACAATGGAAACAGTTCAAAAACATTTGTCAAACTATTTGGAGTAAACCTTACAATTTTTTACTTATTAACAAAGAATCATCATTCAATAATGGACGGTATAGACAGAACTTTGATATATTTTATAAATTTGACTGATGGTTTATTAATTAATATATTTAAGTGATAATATTTAATTTTTCCTTGGTCAAACGCCGAGTGAAGTTACATATCTATAATTATTTCTATATGGCTAGACATAATTTTTTCTATTATGAAATCAATTGAAACTTATTTGTTAAACAGTTTGATACAATTTTTATACTTTTTAATGATTTACGCAGAATTTCCAATAAATAACGGAAGATACAGGCAGCATTTTGATACCTTTTGTTTTTTTATTGTGACTGTAGTTACATATTTATAAACAAATTTAATAGAAAATACAGTTTAGTGCAATTCTGTCCTTACTTGAATTCGCTTGTCATTTAAGAAAAATGGAGAACAATATTAAGAAAGAATTAATAAAGTCTGTTGATTCTATAAAAAATAAAATAAAACAAATGAAAGATCAAGAACATGAAATCAACTTATCAATAGATAAAATGCTCAAACCTGTTTCGGAGCCCCTCAATAGCCTTGTGAAATCTAAAAAAAATGTTGAAGTCGATAAACATTTGAAAAATGAAACAACGTCCGAAAATTTTATAGAAATTGAGTCAGACGAAAATAGTTCAAGCTCATCAACTAAGTGTGTTAGTTTTCATGACGCTGTATTAAACTCAGCAAGTACTCCTAAAAATGAAAAAGAACATAACATAGAAACTTCTTTGGAAAATGAAGACATCTTTGGTATTTACGATGGAGTGAATGTGCCTTTTGGAATAAGAACTAAAAACAAAACTTTAATGATGGGCAACGAAGTAGTTTCATTTTCTAAAATTGACAGCTTAGACAATGATGATACAGTTTTAGTTAAAATTGGTAGTAATACTTATACTTTAACCCCGGGGCTTCAAGAACTTTTACTTCGAAAGAAACCCAATTTAAAGTTAATAACAAACATAGATAAACTTGTCTATAAAGATATACTAAATCATACTAATGCTCATAAGAGAGATTTTAATCCTAGGGGTCAGATAAGAGGTGATAAAGGAACTAAGTATCGTCAAATTATAAAGCCATTATTTTGTGAGGCTTCGATGGAAAAAAAACAAACTAAGCTTGGAGGTAGCTTGCCAAAACTTAAAAAATATAAGAAACACACTGATTTGGTGTATTGGGATGATCCCAATGAATTAGTTGATAGATTAAAATTATTAGTAGCTTCAAGAGATGCTGGTAACACAAATCATGATAATGAAATTTTATCAATAATTGAAGAATTAAAAGAAGCTAACATAATTAAAGAATAAATACTGATGACAAACAAGTTTTGACTTAGTATTACTAAACCATTCAGAATGATATATGTTTGATTATTTTAACTCCATGATAGTATGTTCAGATACTGTATTGAAAAGGAGTTGACTGAAATTTCTAAGCATGAGTAAGGCTGATATTGTAAATGAAATTCATAAAAGTGCAAGGGTAAACTTTCCGCGAAGAACTGTTATTATGAAAGATATAGATGATCTTTGGCAGGCTGACCTAATTGATATGCAATCAATATCCAAAGAAAATAAAAGCTATAGATTTATTCTTACAGTTATTGACACATTTTCGAAATATGCTTGGGCATTCCCTCTGAAATCTAAGAATAAAGATGTTGTATGTGACACTTTCAAGAGTTTGTTGAATGATGGTCGCAGTCCTAAAAATCTACAAACTGATAACGGAACAGAATTTTATAATAATAAATTCCAAAAACTTATGAAATCTTATAATATTAACCATTATTCAACCTTCTCCACAAAAAAAGCTTCGATAGTTGAGAGGTTTATCAGAACTTTGAAATCAAAATTGTATAAAGAATTTAGTTTAAAAGGTAACTACAATTGGATAGATAACACCCTCAAAAATGTTATTTATAAATACAACCACACCTAACATCGAACAATTAACGAAATTCCTGTAAAGGTCAGTAGTGTAAATAAAAAACGCATATTACAAAGATATGAAAAAAATATGAAGAAAATCAGTAGGAAACGCAAATATAAAGTAGGTGACTATGTACGTATCAGTAAGTACAAAGGAACATTTGAAAAAGGCTATACACCTAATTGGTCAACAGAAATATTTAAAATTCGCAAAATACAAAACACATCTCCTATCACTTACCTGATTGAAGATACGATTCGAGGTCAACCTATTTTAGGAGCATTTTATGCTCAAGAACTTCAACAAACGAAACATCCTGACATATATTTAGTTGAAAAAGTT
This sequence comes from Euclidia mi, assembly GCA_944739405.2. Lineage (NCBI taxonomy): Eukaryota > Metazoa > Arthropoda > Insecta > Lepidoptera > Erebidae > Euclidia > Euclidia mi. The sequence goes on along the minus strand of OX123184.2, from coordinate 58,640,253 downwards.
ATTAAGCGTAAAGGTAACAGGGCTTTTGTAAAGTGGCTAGGTTTACCATCTACTGAAAATAGTTGGATTGATAAGTCGAATATTTTATGAGAACCAATAAACTTAATCTATCAAGTGACAAACTCATTGGTTTGTATGCCTATTTATTAAATATTTAATCCCAGATAAATCAGTCTTATTATGTGTATTGGAGAGAGTAGTCTTCTCAACTGGCTCATAAATCATTTGCCATTTGAATTACATTTACCAGGATACAATTACTGTGGACCTGGTACAAAATTATTTAAACGACTAAAACGTGGAGATAAAGGTGTAAATAAATTAGACGAATATTGTAAAGAACATGATATTGCATATCACAAGTCATCAAATTTGAAGGATCGACACAAGGCAGACTTAATTTTGTTAAAAATGGCAAGGAAGCGCGCCTTTGCCCCTGATTCAAATACAGGAGAAAAAATTGCTGCGCATTTAGTAAGTAATGCCATGTTAACGAAAATTAAAACAGGATCTGGGCTAAAAACACGTCATCAAAAGTCTTCGAGTAAGACAGCATCTGGAAAAGGTCTTAAAAAAAAATTAAAAAATCTAATTACTGTTGCGGCAAAACGTATGAAAAAATTGAAACCAAAATGCAAGAAAGTGGCAATAGAATTAGCAATGGCTGCTGCCAGAGAATTAGCTGATGATTCATCCATTAAGGTTCCTCGAGTTATTCCTAAACCAAAAACTGGTGGAGTATTACCTCTGATTCCTATTTTTGCGGGATTATCAGCTGCAGGAGCTTTAGCAGGTGGTGCAGCTGGTATTGCAAAGACTATAAATGAGTACAAGATGGTAAAAAAACTGTATGAGGAATCAAAGAGACACAATAAAAAAATGGAGGCTCTTTGCATTGGAAAAGGACTGCACCTTAAACCGCATAAAAATGGACTTGGAATCTTCGTATCAAAAGCAAAAAACTAAAATACCGGCTACCCAACCGCGCCTTAACTAACTTAGATATTTTGAAGTATGGACGAAGCATCCCATATTTTAGAGGTGTTTTTATGAGAGATGAGCTCCCTAAGTGTCCCTACAAAAGAGAATGTGGAGTTGTTAATTTAGATATATCTAAGAATCCAGGTTCTCATTGGGTAGCCTATGTAAAACATAATCAATATATTGAGTATTTTGACAGCTATGGAAATCTTAAGCCTCCCAAGGAAATTATAAATTACTTAGGCTGTAAAGTCCAATACAATTACGAAAATATACAAGGCAATCATCCTTTCAATTGTGGACATCTATGTTTAAAATTTTTAAGGACCTTTTGGCGTAGATATGGAATAAAATAAACAGTAGGGCTCAAAACTGTTCAGTATGCAAGTATGTCTATAACGGTAACTATCTCTGGCAGCAAATCAGAATTAGAATCATATTTTCAACCACCTCTGAATTTATCTGGAAATTATGAGTGCGGTTTGCTGTATTGTTCAATTTTAAACTCAGCACCAAATGTGTATTCTAGTAATACTAAAATTCCACCTATTATCAGGATTGAATGCGATATAGTATACGGCTCTTACACCAACGGATTACCAACTCATATTATTCATGAATTTGTACCTAATACTACTGCCGGAGACCATTACATAGAAACGCCTCAAAGTGTTATTTACATACCCGTGAACAAAAATATAATTTCATCTATATCCATTAAGATTGTTGATCAGTTTAATCATCTCATTAACTTTATAGATCATATTCAATTACGTCTTCATTTAAGAAAATCAAAATGATATATATAATATAAACCCTCCACTCAAAATAAAACACCTTATTTCTCCTAGAACCACTAAGGTGCATAGACGTAAGAAAAAAGTGAACAAATTAACTAAGGCAAAAATAGACTTTCTTAAAGCTCTGGGTTTTCAAGTATGAATATGCTGCAGATTAATGATTTACCACACTTTGATACTTCTATCGAAAGTTATGAAATCCATTCTTATAATCCGTACAACAACTGCTTTAGAGAAAACGATGAAATTCGAATTCCCATACACCAACAAGACATATACGTGCTACCATCAGCCAGCGCAATTTATGTCGAAGGGCGAGTCAAGTTCTTTGGCAAAGATGGAAAACCGATTGAGAAAACTGGTACATTTAATAATAATTTTATTATGTACCTATTTCAAGACATCAGATACGAAATTAATGGTATTGAAATAGATCGTATAAAAAATTCGGGAATAACAACTACAATAAAGTCATATATCTCATTTAATGAAGCGGAAAGTAAAGTTGCTAACTTGTGGGGTTGGAACTTAGAGGGATTTCAAAATAAGGATCATTTCAGTGCTTTAATACCATTGAATATGATTTTAGGATTTGCGGAAGATTATAATAAAATTGTAATAAACTGTAAACATGAACTTATATTGAATAGAAGTAACTCTAACTTAAACAGCATTATGCTCACTGATGATATTGCAAACTTCCAAATAGATATAGAAAGAATACAATGGAGAGTACCACACATAAAAGTCTCAGATCGTGAACGGCTAACTTTATTAAAACATTTAGAAAAAGATAAACCTATTCAAATGGCTTTTAGAAATTGGGATTTGTATGAGTACCCCTTACTGCCTAAAACTACAAAACATTCATGGTCAGTTAAAACTGCATCACAGCTAGAAAAACCTAGATATGTAATCTTTGGCTTACAAACTAATAGAAAAAATAATAAACTGAAAGATAGTTCACTGTTCGATCATTGCGAGGTATCAAACGTGACCTTGTTTTTAAATTCACAATATTATCCATATGAACCTTTAAGTTTAAAGTTTTCTGAGAACAAATACAGTATATTATACGACATGTACGCAAAATTTCGCCAGTCGTATCACAACTGTCCAGTCGATCCATTGCTCAATCTAAAGGAATTTAAAGAAAAGGCTCCCTTGTTTATCATAGACTGTTCAAGGCAAAACGATAGTCTAAAGACAGGTCCAGTAGATGTTCGATTAGAAATTGAATGTTCAAAATCGATACCAGATAATACGGCTGCGTATTGCTTGATTATAAACGATCGAATTGTGGAATACAAACCACTGAGCAACATTGTGCGTAGGCTATCATGATTGCCATTGTTGACGTCCAAGGCTTTAAAACAGAAGCAAATGAATTTATACTAAAAGAAATAGCTATATGGTATAATAATAACCTTCAAGTGTTTTTAATTAAACCGCCATTTCCTTTTTATGATTTGACTAAATCAGAAAGACGACAGGTTTGCTGGATTGAACGAAACAGAAAAATATACTGGGGCGAAGGATTTATACCTTACTCAAATTATCAATATTTAATTTCAGATGTTTTAAAAGATAAATGTGTTTACGCTAAAGGTCTTGAAAAAGTGTTATGGTTGAAGGATATGTTAAATACTAATAATGTAATTAATTTAGAAGATAAATGTTGTCCTAACTTGTTAAGTTTATATGATCGCTATAAATGTTCTGAAGATTTGTACAATTGTATCTATCATGACTCAATATGTGCTTTAAAAAATGTTCTGTGTTTAAAAAAATGGTGCATTGATAATAAACTTTTTAAAGATTGATAATATACATTGTTTTATTTTACTTAATAGTTTCCTTGACTCACTAACATATCCATTTATTTTTAAATAGTTGACATGATTACATTGATATTACATGAAGTGAGGTTCATTAGGTACACACATTCATAATAAAACTCACTAAAAGCTACTATTGATCACTAAGAAAAGGAATTAAATTGCTAAACATAATGTTAATTATAACAGTATGGTATTACTGGGCACTCTCGGTGATGCAGAACACATTATATTAATCGATCGGATATTGAAGTAGCAGCTAAAGCATATAATGATCGACAGCAAAAACCAGAAGAGCGAAAATTGAAAAAAATAAAATTGATCGAGTCGAACTTGATATTATTGTTAGTGAATGTTAAGTATATACGATACGGTGAAAACGATTGGGGATTCTGTATCATGCAGTTCGAGCGAAGCGAGAACAAATGATACAGAATCCCCAATATTACACTACTTACGTTCTCCGAAATAGGTAAAAGCCGGTTGAGGAGAATTTTGGCAAATATCTTCCCAGTTACAGAGAGCAGCGATATACCCCGGTAAGAGTTGCAACTAGAACGGTCCCCTTTGTTTTTATATAGGACCATCGACCCAAATAATTACTGGGCGACTACTAGTAAAGTAGCAGGGGAGAAAGTGATTTTTCAAAGATAACTGTGTACGTGCTTTTACACTGGTTGCTTTTAATTTACGTCGATCGTCTGTGAGAGGGTGATGTTACCACGGCAACTTGGCTTTATCATGCAAAATACATGAAACAATTATTTAAGAATTAGTTTACCGCTTCTGATGACTAAGTTTCTTCAGTGAACCACTGGAGGCTGAAATTCATTTGACGGCTTAACATAAGATCATTGTTAATTATCGTTTGCTGAAAGGTGACCTAAACCTTGCATGTCTGAGAGTTTTCCATGATTATCTCAAAAGATACATGAAGTCTGCAAACATGGACTTGTCCAGAATGGTCGACTACGGCCGTGGCAGTGGGTGGTTTAGATACCTCTGTTTTATTCTTCACAAGAGCATACGCGCATTTCTTATTTAACTTTTTCTGCCCGATCGTGTAGTAAGTTCGAAAAATCTCTTCTTAGTCGTCCCTAAAAGCTCTCTAAGGAACATAAATGGCAAGATTCACTAACGGTTTCGGTTGGATGGTTTCTGTCATTCAGTCAATAATTATTAAGAATTTTGTATATACAGATATTGATTATTAAAATTAAATATAATGTTAATAAGTGGACATTTGTATTCATATTAGTTTATGCATAGATGCAACAACTTAAGCGTACCGCTTAAGTTTTCTACTAATCAATAAGTCAGTATTACAAAGTACTTGTATTACAGTTCAACAGTACTAACATAAAATAAATATATTTATGACGCTAAAAGCTGAATCATGGACTACGATTGCCTTTCGTTTTAGCAAAACCTCACAACATTTTAGGTTAATGTACAAGTAGAAAGATCAAATCAGAAACACTAAAGTGTGTCTTTAGGTTACAAATTAAAATTAATAGCCCGCTGTCTAAAAGGTCAGCTGAAAAAATAAATAAGTAATGTTTTAAGATTCTGTTGGTAGAATTATATTTGTTTTTTTTCATATTTCGTTAAAGTTGTGTGTGTGTGAGTAATTGTTATAGTAGTAACAGTCTATGAAGAAGCATAAGTATGCGATAATTTTATAAGTTTGTAGGTATTTAGTATTTCAGCATAAAAAAGCAAATATTGACGTTTGAAGTTTTAAGTTTTGCATACCTTTCAAAGTATCAACAGAGTGTAGAACAGAATTTACGGGAATTCTTTGTCACTTGGGCAAAGTAAACAACATAGTGTGTCTACCAACGATTGGCAACAAACTCCAGGTGTCTTTAATAAAATATATTGCAGTTGCAGTAGTTTCTAAATAGGCCAAATGAAACGACTATTGCTGAAAAGGCGAAAAAACACATCGCCGTTGTGAATAATTGCTAGACCAGCAAAACTGCGATTGCAGAACATGTATTTAATCGGAAACTAGTGACTGCATAGATTAAAGTCGTGAAAAAAATTAAAAATGTTTTAATTCAATTTGCTAAACAGTGACTCATTAAATCCAGTGAAGATTTGCACCTGAGTAATCTTAATATATAAAATCCTTGCGTTACTGACTGACAGACAAGCTACAGCCAAAACTATTGGGCGCAGGAAGCTGAAATTTGGCATGTATGTTCCTTGGGGATCGTAGGGGTGCACTAAGAAGGGATTGCCCGAAATACCCACGGGATCGGGCAAAACATATTTTTTAAAAATGTTCAGGCGTAGCTGCCGGCGTCCTCTAGTGTAGAGTATTTCTTCAGGTGAGAAATTAAAAATCTACTCAGCATTACTGATAGGTATGTCTATGTAAAGCTTTTATGAATAGTTACAGAAACAAATATCTTTAATATAATACCTGTGTGGAGTGATGATATTCATTATTTATCTATTATCTACTCAGCATCCTAGCGTGACCCTAATTGCGTACAAGTTTACACCTTCTCTAATCTGATTGATCTATTTTCTAGCTAACTGAATTAGACAGCATTTGAACTTTTCAAGGGCCGCTACTCTTTTTTCGTTAACGTAAGATTCAGGTAGCTTGTTGCTTATCCCAAGCATTTTATCACGTTAGACAAACAGTGAAAAATTTAACATAAAACTACTAAAAATCACGACAAACATTCTTGTATTATGTTCCTGTAGTAAGTTAGATGCGGCGCCTTAGGGACATGACGCTGTCAGGATCACTTATTTTGTCCCTCTGCAGATTGTTTCGGTTGACGGCATTCTTCGGATCGTCCTTTGCATGAATGTGAAGTTTGTATAATGAGACGCAGGATTTTATCTAGCCGTGAATGAGCATCAATTTAAACATAAGTATGTAAGGTCTTAAACTGTATATATATAAACTTGCGTAACTATTTGATGGAACGACAACGCAGAGCCAAAACTATTGCGTGCAAGAACCTGATATTTAGCTTATAATGTTCCTCGGGAATAGCGGTTAAGCACTAAGAAGGGATTTGCCGAAATTCCCACGAGATTGGGGAGAAATATTTAAATTATAAAACATCCTCTGGTATAATTATAACTCATTTGTACGTGTGTTTGTTACTTATGTCCTCCTAAACAGCTTTATGAATTTGGATGAAATCTTGTGTATTGAAATGGAAATGAATGGTTTGAAAATACAATTAGTCCTGATAGATGTATGTGGCTGAATTTAATTTTCAAGGCAGGCAGGACGACGTCTGCCGTTAACCTAGATAAAGATCTACTTTCTAAGCCGTAGTTTTAAAACCCATCCACAACAAAATAAAAAAAACATTTAAGAAATATGAGAGCGTACCAAAACTTTTCCGAACCAATATCAAAAACATATATTATACGCATACATCTGACCATCGACAGATTTCATCGATGCTACTACCGAATATGTCATCGCCGCTGCTACACGGAAATTAAATGTTTTGTATAGAACATTAACCGTTATTTATGATTATAGTCTAGCAAACAATCTATTTTGTGAAAATACTATGCAAATTTTGTTTGCGAATCATAACATTTATAATATTTTAGAAGATTACATTTTGTTTGTTTTTTATTTAGGTGTCTAAATATAAAGTAAAAAAATATTCTACCAATAAAAACGATTCTCGGTATAGCTTTGTCTTTTGTCGATATAACTGGAATTTTGCTGTACCTGCATTTTTTGGGATGTTTCAAAGTCAAAGTCAAAACCCTTTATTCATTTAAATCACAAAGTGACACTTATAAAAGTCAATTTTTAAAAAACGCAATATTAGCCTCATGGGTTAATAACGGGTCGGGTATCATTGGTCGTTGTTATTTAACGGTTTTTGCACTTGTTACACGATCTTGTTATATCATTCGATTTATCGATTTCCGCTTGACCAATTTTAATCGTAATATATAAAATCCTTGCGTTACTGACTGACTGACAGACACGCTACAGCCGAAACTATTGGGCGCAGGAAGCTGAAATTTGGCATGTATGTTCCTTGGGGACCGTAGGGGTGCACTAATAAGTAATTTCCCGAAATTCCTACGGGATCGGCCAAAACGGGTAAATAAAAACGAAAAAAACTGGAAATGAGCAAGAATGAACGAAAATTAATTAAATAAAATACGTATGCCATTGAACTTTGCGACGACGCCATATTGGCCATTTTGATATTGAAATAAGTGTGCACGAGAAAAGTATAAATGTTTGTAATGAGAAAACATTGAGTAATCTTATAAGTATTATATACAGAACTACTGGAAAATAAGTGTAGATTTCACATTTAGTTATAGTTTATCGAAAAGTGATAAATATTGCAGTGAAAAGGTAACGAAACTTTTGTAATGCACTTATTACGTTCCCAAAGAATGGCGGCCGTTATTTTCCGTCGCGTAAACAAAAACGTTTTATGGTGAAATTATTATTCTAAAGTAAAATGAGTTGAGTTATCTTTTCACATTGTATATTGTTTTAACGTAATAAAGTGCTCGTTTGGTGATTATGTGTGGAATATTCGATAAATTGTGATAAAGTTTACAATTTATACCAATGAATTTCTCAAAATTTAAATATATTACATCGCTGCGAGAACAGGTCAGTTTAATTTACATATTGAAATATGTAACTAGTTAGATAAACTCGTAACGAAGCCAGGAAGGTATAATTCATGCCATATTATTATATTTTTGCAGACGAATTTCGTTCGTTTGTTCGTTTCGTTTCGTTTTTCTGCAAGTCTACGTAAAAATTATAAAGTGTTTGAAATGACGTTGCATTTCGTGCGTTGGGCAAAGCGAGCCTTGCGCAGGATATGGGTTAAAGCTTCTACATTTACATTTACTGCCACGTTCGCAAAGCAAGGGCGTAGAAAAGAACGGGCAAGAAAATTCACGGACACTCTTTTTCATTGCCAGGTTTTGCACAATACATAACAATTTCAATTTTGTAAGGTGCTGCAACTGTTACACCTTCTTTGTCATTTTAAAGTCAAAATCCTTTATTCATTTGAGTCACAATGTGACACTTATGAACGTCAAAATAATAAATTCATAAAATAATTACTTAAAGACTACATTTACATATACTGCCACGTTCGCAAAGCAAGGGCGTAGAACCATGAGAAAGAACGGGCAATAAAACTCACGGTCACTCTTTTTCATCGCCAGGTTTTGCATAATACACATAATTTACATTTTGTAAGGTGCTGCAACTGTTACACCTTCTATATCACTTGTATATATTTACTGTACATAATAATAGTCAAGCATAATTCTTAATTTTAATTTTGATGTTCATTTAGTTAGCCTCCTCAGAATAGACATGGTGAAATAGAGGCATCCACTTACATTATATATACCTAATAATGCAGGCAATCCGTGAAAGTGATCAGAACCATGATGGAAATGATACAGTTAAATATTAAAATGTAATACCAGCCCGCCAGACCGTCATCGACCAGTCATTGCAAGTAGCACCCGTTCACGAGTATGACGCATGTGCCAGCCATCAACCCTCTCGCCATATCAGAGGGACAGGGATGACCCGACACACGACGCCACCTCAAGGCCTTATCTCCTATTCCTTCTCCCTCATCCCACTCCTTATCCTATCCCTTTTCCCAATCCCTAAGGGCGGTAACGCACTTGTGACTCCTGTGGTGTTGCTTGTGTCCATGGGTGGCGGTAATTGCTTATCATCAGGCGATCCGTCTGCTCGTTTGCCGCCTATTACTATAAAAAAAAGAAAAAGAAATGACATTTTAGTGAGCATGACGACAACAACGGTATACGAACCGGCAGTAAGAAACAATCTATTGGTACTGACCATGACCGCCAATTACCTCCATTTTCCAGATCGTTATTTTGTTATATATATATGTCAGCGGGTTGCTTGATTCTTGGCCGGGTATCAACACTTTACAGCACAGTTCGTCATAAGTTCACACCAAATCAAATCTAACAAAACTGACTATAACTATTTTGTATTACTGAACACGAAACGAGTGACAGTTTCTAGGTACTTGTTGCCCGCCCGGAGTCTCCAAGAGAAGTGATAGTTGTCGTTGCTCCGTTGAACGTCAACCGTCGCCCCCCTCTTCGACTGTAGCGAACGTGACGCGTAGACTCTGTCGAAGCGCGCAATCTTCGCACTTCCGTTTCGTAGTCAATTGACGTCCTGTACTGATGACCATTCTGATACGGCCATCCTGCAAGACACACGTCCCTGTGTGTTAATCTGTAACAAAATTTTACACGCACAGTATCACATTGCTCGGTCACTCCTGACATAACCAAGGTAAGGGTTGAATCAAAACAGTGTTAGGATTCCAATCAATTTTTCTACAAAATTACCTCCTACATTACATTCTATTATAGGAGCTGGATTCAGAGCATCACTGACAATACAGTCAATTACCATAGGGCATAGACTCACGTTATAACCAAATCAAATAACTAAAGCCCTACATGTGATTCATAACCGTTCAGTAACCTCCAGTTACTAAACCAGGCACTCAACCAGCCACTCGGTTGCCCCCATTCAGTAACCTCCAGTTACTAAACCAGGCCTTACACCAGTCACCCGGTTGCCACCCATTTATCTGCGCCAATCAAACATCGGAGTCGTCTGCGTACCTACCGTGTACTCACGGACAACTGCCTTCACAGTTGTATTGAATCCGATTTGTACTGATTGACGGCTATTACGGCTACAAACCGACCTCTGCCATTAAATCACACAACCCATGTAAGCCCAGTTTTCTACCGTCTCGTCAGTATTAAGGTTCACAACTTTTTTCTCTTTAAGATCGTCGGTTATGCTCTGATCCTCTGGCACAAAGTTTCAGTATCAAAATCAATAATCAGGAAACTCAAAGTAAAACTGACATTTCACTATCGCTGTATCTCTCAAGATATCATTCCATACCAAGTAAACCATAACATTTAAGCTCTACATGTGATCATACGCATAGCCCAGTAACCTCCAGTTACTCTACTTTCTGCGAACCCCACACATGGGAACGCCACTGAAACCCAACCTCCACCAGAGCTGACTGCAATACCGCCTACTCACGGACTACTAAGTTATCAGACGCAGATTTCTACCGAGCTACGGCTACACGTCAGCCTCTGGTACGGTCCGATCCGATCATCATGTAAACTTAAACACTTTCTTCAATATCAGAACTACTTTGTTCTACCTCAATTTCGTCAGTTGTACTTTGACCTTCAGGCATTTTTCGCAACCTGTCGAGGGCGTACTTACAGTAACGCTTAGAATTAAGGGCTTTGCGATTATAAAGATCATCGTAAAGAACTTCTGTGACCTCAAATGGGCCTTTACACTTTAAGATTTTTCAAACCAAGTTAACCAAAACATTTAAGCCAAGGTCTTTGGACTCAACATCTTCTAACCTTTAATAAACTACCTTCACTTTCATTGCCAGGTTCGGCCAGATATGTTTTAGCTATACCAGTTACCAGGCTCTTCAATTCTTCAAAGCCACATACAGTCCTCACACAGGCCCCGCGCCACACAGGCCGCGCGCCACACACGGGCCGCGCACCACACAGGCTATGCTGGCCACTAAGCCACACTCGCCACCAGGTCGCGCCGGCCGCCAGACCGCGCCGGCCGCCAGACCGCGTCGGCCGCCAGGCCGCGCCAACAACCATGCCGCGCCGGCCACCATGCCGCGCCAGCCACCAGGCCGCGCCGGCTACCAGGCCGCGCCGGCCATCAGGCCGCGCTAGCCACCAGGATTACCCAAAATGGAAATAAATCTACCATTAGTATTTCAAAGATTCGTCTCAGTGTATACGCACTAACTAGAGTATCCGTTTTTTCAGACTAATTCAACGTCAGCACTTCGTAAATTTAAGCGATTATCAAATTCGTTTACAACTTCACAACTGCACAGAACGTAACTCCCGTCCATTCTCTCAATGAGCTATGTCAAAACTGGATTTGACCACTGACAAAAAAGAAAACCAAATGCAAACATGGCGAGAACCGATAAGCTACTTTCGGACAAACTGATTTCCTTTGGCTACCTAGAGGCAACGACTACAGTTCTGAGATAACCAATCGACATTCCATGAGTACTTTCAGATTCTCGCAACACGCTCTTTTCATACAACACAGAAACCAGAGGTAGATAATATTAGCGATAAAAAATCAAATGAGAGCTACTCGAGTAGCAGGGTATCCGTGATTGCGATCAACGACCACACTTTAATGTACTTCGCTCTAGGATTAAGAGAAAATTCTTGAACTGCAATCCTTGTCGTTCGGCCATTCCTGGCACAAGTCGGTGGGCAATAAAAGGTACCTACTCAGATCAAAATCATTACAGGTTTTAATGAAAATCACTACTAACTCTTTCTCTCGAATCTGACATGTTGAGCAACACACGTACTCGCTCAAATAATTGGAAACACATTAAAATATTGCATTGCTCATACTCTGACATCCATCGGATCTTCAACATCACGCTATGAAACGTTCATCCGGATACACAGCACCACCCGGATAATCATTTCGATCGTCTAACAAAGTAATCTTAAACTAGGTTTGTTCAACATATTGCTTTGGTTTTCCTTATGTGATAAGAAGCAAGCAGACTATAAGAAAATCTTACTAGGCTGATACTCTAGGTGTTGAGTTTACTACCAAGTATCCAACCAGTCTTTATAGCGTTATAATTTTGTCATGGATAGTCTAAATACGAAGCTTATCCTAACCTAATCTTTAGCGATACAGCAACGGACCTTTCGCGTTCAAGACGATGGACAACGTTTGTGATACTATGACAATGCACTAACTGTCTTATTTGTGCATCAACGGAGACTATGAATAACCAGAAAGGCACTTTACCGGTCCAACCAATGGCAACGCATGGCTAAACATACAGCCGCACAAACGGTTTATACAGTTTACGTAAATCTACACTGATGGTAACGTGGGTACCACAAAATTATCACATCAACGACTAACAAGGTATCCATTTAATGAGAATAAGGTTAAGCATACAATTGTCACTAACGATCACTAACCTAGTTCTACCTACAATGAAAATTAAACTCTCTGAAAGTGATTATCGTAACGCACTACGATGATAACTCAATCATTTTCTTCTACGTCTAATAACCGAGTTTAACAGCTTCTACTAGAAACACTATCACTCCTAAACGTCCAAGCATAACTTGAAATTGGCCAGAGAACTCGGGGCACCTGATAAAAACTGCCAGCGTATCACAAGAATTTAGAAAACACAGTAGGTAATGTTCACGCGTAAAATCTTAAAATTGAATTTAATTTTACTAGTGGTGCCATCTAATAATCTGAGTACGAAACATTTTAATGTGCCATGTTAAAAATTTATGCACACAAAAAAAACAAGTGTAATTGCAACATCGAGATCGTCGTTACAACTCAAAATTACAACGAGTAACAGTGTCACTTTTTACGTAGGCTCTGATCACGTTTAAACGAAAACCGTTACGTATTATCAACACCACGAGTCGATAAAATAATGGCGCTAGTAATATCTTTTGACTATGGTCAGGTTACACTAGCCAACCAACCGCACTCGTCTAGACAGCACTGCAGTTCACACGTCTATTTAAGAAATAAAAGCTACAAGCTGTTCTACACAAAATCAGCACAGTCAGAAGCAATAGCTCCGCACAGTCTTACACTATGAACTTAGTATGTACGATTCGATTAGTTTACCAACTTTAGCGCCGCTGCCCTACCTACCAAAGCTCGCTGTTGGTTCTAAAACCAATAGGTATTACAACTGCACTACAACAATAACTAGCGGGTTTCACTCAAACTCACTTGCTTGGAATAATGCAAGTCGGGCTGTACGCTCACTCTCGCTACTATTACAGTCCATAAAGTAAGACCCAGACAAGATAATCTATTTGCAAGCAAGCATAATATGATCACAATGTTCGTGAGTGCGAGCCACCCTCGCATGAAGAAATAAAATAACCAATGGCTTTCTTTTTAACTGGCGTATCAAACTCAAAACCTCCGTTCGCTATCTACGCGCAACGCTATAGCTAGATCACTGTGGTAGTTAGACAACCATACGCTTACTTAAAATACGGCAAAGGTCACCATTAAAATCGTTACTACCCACATTTTTTTTTGTCTTTCTTCTTTAAGCCATTAAAAAGAAGATTATTCATGAGATCATGCCATGGGAACCACGACACCGTAATAGTCAAACGGTTCAACAACTCACTGTCTCGTGTAGGAATCGAACCTACAATACCCGGTACGATGTAATGGCAATATCACCATAACAATTATGACATTTCCACGGTTAAACCCGTAATATTTTACTTCTACTGCCACCAAACAAAATTGGCAGCACCAATAAAAAAAATCAGACAAAATACGCTCACCACAGTCGCAGTTGGCAGCTCAGCTGATTCACCAACATAGCAATGTTAGCAGTCGCCCTCGCTCGCGCCTTGTAGTCGCGCTGGTCCATGATGCCACTTCTGATGTCAGCGGGTTGCTTGATTCTTGGCCGGGTATCAACACTTTACAGCACAGTTCGTCATAAGTTCACACCAAATCAAATCTAACAAAACTGACTATAACTATTTTGTATTACTGAACACGAAACGAGTGACAGTTTCTAGGTACTTGTTGCCCGCCCGGAGTCTCCAAGAGAAGTGATAGTTGTCGTTGCTCCGTTAAACGTCAACCGTCGCCCCCCTCTTCGACTGTAGCGAACGTGACGCGTAGACTCTGTCGAAGCGCGCAATCTTCGCACTTCCGTTTCGTAGTCAATTGACGTCCTGTACTGATGACCATCCTGATATATATATATATGTATATATATATATATATATATATATATATATATATATATATATATATATATATATATATATATATATATATATATATATATATACATTTACCCTACTTTCTACTCAAGCATGATCTAGTAAAATTTTGATGTTAATTTAATTAGCCTCCAGAAAATAGACATGGTGAAACAGGATCATCCACTATAATAATGCAGGCAATCCGTGCAAACCATGATGGAAATGATGCAGTTAAATATTAAAAATGTAATACCAGCCCGTAAGACCGACATCGACCAGTCATCGCAAGTAGCATCCGTTCACGAGTATGACGCATGGGCCAGCCATCATCCCTTCGTAGTTTTGTTCCAGCTGCACATCTTTTGAAGCCATCGATCTCAAAATGCCTCTCTAAATAAATTAGGATTCAAAATGGTTCTACGTGTATACTGAATTAAAAAATGAAAGTCAAATTGCCCCAATGAATAATTTATCCAATTTATCAAGTAGAAGATACATTATCAAAAATATTTTATTCAACGTAATGATTAGTGAGTAACGTCGATTTTAGTTGATTTAGTTTTTATAATATTCTACGCTAGGTAAAGGCTGGTATTTTTACTTTTTATCTAAAAAAGAAAACCTATATTGGAATTTTTGCTGCAAGACTAAGAGGTGTCGTGATAAAATTTAAGTTTTATATTGGCAAAATAATGTTACTTAAACAATGGGACAATGCTAAACCTAGTTAAGGTATAATACAAGTTTGTCGAGTATTTTGAATTTAAGTATATTCATTTTTTTTATAAACCTGAACAAGACCATGTTTACAATGTATCTACGAAAAACCTGAGTTTACTTGTGTCAGAAATGCGAATATTGCTTGTCATGATTCTTGAAGGCCGTGATCTGGTTAAGTTTCATGTTAAGCTGTAGTATAGCAAACTTACGCTTACAATAGTGAAATTATTTCTAGCGTGTTGGAAATAATTGGAGAAACAAAATAAACAGGAAGAAGGAGGAGAGAGTGCGGTAGAAGGGATAAGAAGAAAATAGAGGAGAAAGAAGTAGAGATCGAAGGGATAAAGATAACGCCAGAATGTTCTACGGCTGGCCCACGGAGGACCCACGAGATCCCCCTACCTCACAGCCGTCTCCTTGATCAGCTTTACTACTACATCGTAAAAGATGCGGCGTTCGTAGACCTCTCACTCTGAGCTTAAAGCCATGTATTCACTAGGGGACAATGTCGCTCCACTTATCGCGAACAGTCGCAGGACATTTACGTGCGACTGTCCCGCGACAATGTCGACCGACATTTTTCTCGTTCACATACCGGAATTGTGATCAAGATGTCGCCTAAGTGTTAACTCAGTTTCGTTGGTAGTGTGGACCAACGAAGTGTACTATAATCGCGGGTAGTCGCGGAACAAATAGCAACACATGTCCTCACAAGTCAAATGCCGTCGGAAACTGTCAAGGGACACGAAGTCGCGCAAGGTTGACGCTATCGGAGCGTCAACAAGCGACTTGTTCCCCGATACGTAGATGTCGCCAGCGATGTCGGGCGATGTCCCCCGCGACGTCCAATGTCCCCTAATGAATACGAGGCTTTAGACAGTATGAGAGGTAGGACCGATAGGGGTTTATCCTAGGCTAGTTTCCAGCTGCCGCAATAATAGCATCCGTGCCTAGAAAATCTCTTCCATAGATAAACACAAACACTAACGAGACAGCTTGGGCTTCCGGAAATTTCAATAATTGAATTTGGTGCAATAGTGAAGATAGTGTTACGTTACGGCGATATTCTCTGAGAATTCAGAACCAAACCACCGGGCGCCGAACTAAGTATCAGTGTTACAAACGTTTTTTGAATATTGTATGATTACGTTTATTAATACTGTGCTAAAAGAGATTTCTACCCAGTAAATGTTCTGCATTTGCTGCGTCTTAATATGCAACTTGATAAACGCAAAAGTCAGCAGATGAAAGAGTTCATGTCGAAATCGGATTATTTAGAACCCACACTGATTTAGCTGATATCCAGCAGTGGGTGATATTTACCTGAAATTAGCAGAAAATTAAGTAATATTTAAAAACAAACTGGGTGAAATAGTAAACAGGTTAAATGGAAAATATACTAAAATATATATGGAAAATACAATTTAAGGTTCCTAAATTTAATCACATGGAAACCATATAATACCGCCGTCTTTATTTGTCCATTTGCTTGCGATTCTAGTATACGGAAACTACAGATACTATGGCAGTTTGGCATAATTAGGTACATAATTATATTGACCTCGTTGTAAAATAAATAATTGAAAACGGTCTGTTTGCGATAAGCTTCCATAATTTCACACTTTTCTAAGCAAAACTTTTAATCATGAGATAAAACAATATAATAACAGAAATTAAACATTGAACAAATGAAGTTGATTATACGTTAGAAAATTTTAAAATAGTTACTTTATAATAAAAAAATACTTATGGCTTGCCTGAGTCAGATGCTGCTATGGCATTTTGAGATCGATGGCTTCAAAAGATGTGCAGCTGGAACAAAACTACGAAGGGATGATGGCTGGCCCATGCGTCATACTCGTGAACGGATGCTACTTGCGATGACTGGTCGATGTCGGTCTTACGGGCTGGTATTACATTTTTAATATTTAACTGCATCATTTCCATCATGGTTTGCACGGATTGCCTGCATTATTATAGTGGATGATCCTGTTTCACCATGTCTATTTTCTGGAGGCTAATTAAATTAACATCAAAATTTTACTAGATCATGCTTGAGTAATAAGTAGGGTAAATGTATATATATATATATATTTAATATAAATAATTTTTATATATATATATATATAACTATATAACTATATATATATATATATATATATATATATATATATATATATATATATATATATATATATATATATATATATATAAATTATTTATATTAATATAAATAATTTTTATATAAATAATTTATATATACACCGCTATTTTTTAATTAGTACAAAAACTTTAAGGACAGATTAGGGAAGATATTATTATCATATATGTGACGTAAGAATTTCATAATATCAATAAAGAGCAAAGTTATTATCATTTGTTTATTGTAGAAAATCTCACTTAAATCATAGTCATATTTTACAATCCATTCACTAATTCATTGATAATACTCCATCCTGCTCATTCGCATTCTCTCAGTCGCACTTATGATGTAGGTAGCAATAGAAAATAAAATGAAGAAAAATAATAAATGTAGGTAGTTATTTTTTAATTTTGTTATTTCTACCCTCTCCTTCATACATCATTCGGGCGTAGGACCGGTAAAATTTATCGTTTAACAAGTAATTAAATACGGAGGTATGTAATTAGAAAGCAAACAAATATCAAAATAAAAGATGGTGTTCTGGACTAAAAGAAAAGAGTAATTTTGGCGTATTTATGAAGTTAGAATCATCTGCTATTTACAAATTATTTTATCGTCATCATGTCAGCCTAGAGACGTCCACTGTTGGACATAGGCCTTCCTCAAGGTGTGTGGAGAACACAGACCGATTTTGAGGGGCCTGCATCAAATTATTATTTACTTAAGTACGTATTATTTACTAAACTTACAAGTATTTCCATTGTCCTTCGAAATGTCCACCACCGTTGTCAAAAGCATCCAATATGCACTGATTTAATTGTTTGACACTGACCCGGTCACTTTTGTACACTCACAATACGATGTCCATGGGTACACAGCTGCAATCGCGATTTTTCCACTCAAAAAGTACGCACGAAGCATAGCTACATACTCCCGTGATATGAACTGATATGATAGGCCATCGCGTCGGGCGAACGTAGACAAACAATTAAGTTTTGCAACGAAATTAGATACGCTGACTTTCGCTAGTAATTTAGTACTGTTTGTCGCATCGTCGGGGCGTGGCGCAGGCGCAGAGGGGCGGGGGGGGGGTTTAATTTATCAATGGTATGATAGTACACGGGTCGGTCATAGTATTAGTATTGCATTTACCAATTATCACGTATTTTTGTGGACAGTTTTGAGACAGTTTTGGGACTTAGTGTTTTTATTTTTCAACTACATAATTATGATCAGTTAAAGATACTTAGTGCCCTGTTAAATTTTTTGTACTAATTAAAAAATAGCGGTGTATATAATATAAAAAGTTTTTATATAAATAATTTATATATATATATATATATATATATATATATATATATATATATATATATATATATATATATATATATAAATTATTTATATTAATGATTAATATATATAATTTTTATATAAATAATTTATATATCATCATCGTCATCAGCCTTTATCAGTCCATTGCTGGACTAGGCCTCTCCTTTGAAAGGAGGAATTGGCCTACTATACCACGCTGGCCAAACGGGTTGGTATAGGGTTTGTATCAAGTTTTCCTTCTCTTACAGTGCTGTTTTCTGCATAATATGCTCCCTCTGTCGGCTCTTACGACACCCATGGGATGATATGGGGTGGTGACAATCCGTATTCTTAATCCGTCACCACACGGATTTATATATATATATATATATATATATATATATATACATTTACTCTACTTATTACTCAAGCATGATCTAGTAAAATTTTATGTTAATTTAATTAGCCTCCAGAAAATAGACATGGTGAAACAGGATCATCCACTATAATAATGCATGCAATCCGTGCAAACCATGATGGAAATGATGCAGTTAAATATTAAAAATGTAATACCAGCCCGTAAGACCGACATCGACCAGTCATCGCAAGTAGCATCCGTTCACGAGTATGACGCATGGGCCAGCCATCATCCCTTCGTAGTTTTGTTCCAGCTGCACATCTTTTGAAGCCATCGATCTCAAAATGCCATAGCAGCATCTGACTCAGGCAAGCCATAAGTATTTTTTTATTATAAAGTAACTATTTTAAAATTTTCTAACGTATAATCAACTTCATTTGTTCAATGTTTAATTTCTGTTATTATATTGTTTTATCTCATGATTAAAAGTTTTGCTTAGAAAAGTGTGAAATTATGGAAGCTAATCGCAAACAGACCGTTTTCAAATATTTATTTTACAACGAGGTCAATATAATTATGTACCTAATTATGCCAAACTGCCATAGTATCTGTAGTTTCCGTATACTAGAATCGCAAGCAAATGGACAAATAAAGACGGCGGTATTATATGGTTTCCATGTGATTAAATTTAGGAACCTTAAATTGTATTTTCCATATATATTTTAGTATATTTTCCATTTAACCTGTTTACTATTTCACCCAGTTTGTTTTTAAATATTACTTAATTTTCTGCTAATTTCAGGTAAATATCACCCACTGCTGGATATCAGCTAAATCAGTGTGGGTTCTAAATAATCCGATTTCGACATGAACTCATTCATCTGCTGACTTTTGCGTTTATCAAGTTGCATATTAAGACGCAGCAAATGCAGAACATTTACTGTGTAGAAATCTCTTTTAGCACAGTATTAATAAACGTAATCATACAATATTCAAAAAAACGTTTGTAACACTGATACTTAGTTCGGCGCCCGGTGGTTTGGTTCTGCATTCTCAGAGAATATCGCCGTAACGTAACACTATCTTCACTATTGCACCAAATTCAATTATTGAAATTTCCGGAAGCCCAAGCTGTCTCGTTAGTGTTTGTGTTTATCTATGGAAGAGATGTTCTAGGCACGGATGCTATTATTGCGGCAGCTGGAAACTAGCCTAGGATAAACCCCTATCGGTCCTACCTCTCATACTGTCTAAAGCCTCATATTCATTAGGGGACATTTGTCCCGCGACTTTGTCGCCCGACACGAATTCTACGTGTTGAGCGACGTCGCGGGGGACATCGCCCGACATCGCTGGCGACATCTACGTATCGGGGAACAAGTCGCTTGTTGACGCTCCGATAGCGTCAACCTTGCGCGACATCGTGTCCCTTGACAGTTTCCGACGGCATTTGACTTGTGAGGACATGTGTTGCTATTTGTTCCGCGACTACCCGCGATTATAGTACACTTCGTTGGTCCACACTACCAACGAAACTGAGTTAACACTTAGGCGACATCTTGATCACAATTCCGGTATGTGAACGAGAAAAATGTCGGTCGACATTGTCGCGGGACAGTCGCACGTAAATGTCCTGCGACTGTTCGCGATAAGTGGAGCGACATTGTCCCCTAGTGAATACATGGCTTTAAGCTCAGAGTGAGAGGTCTACGAACGCCGCATCTTTTACGATGTAGTAGTAAAGCTGATCAAGGAGACGGCTGTGAGGTAGGGGGATCTCGTGGGTCCTCCGTGGGCCAGCCGTAGAACATTCTGGCGTTATCTTTATCCCTTCGATCTCTACTTCTTTCTCCTCTATTTTCTTCTTATCCCTTCTACCGCACTCTCTCCTCCTTCTTCCTGTTTATTTTGTTTCTCCAATTATTTCCAACACGCTAGAAATAATTTCACTATTGTAAGCGTAAGTTTGCTATACTACAGCTTAACATGAAGCTTAACCAGATCACGGCCTTCAAGGATCATGACAAGCAATATTCGCATTTCAGACACAAGTAAACTCAGGTTTTTCGTAGATACATTGTAAACATGGTCTTGTTCAGGTTTATAAAAAAAATGAATATACTTAAATTCAAAATACTCGACAAACTTGTATTATACCTTAACTAGGTTTAGCATTGTCCCATTGTTTAAGTAACATTATTTTGCCAATATAAAACTTAAATTTTATCACGACACCTCTTAGTCTTGCAGCGAAAATTCCAATATAGGTTTTCTTTTTTAGATAAAAAGTAAAAATACCAGCCTTACCTAGCGTAGAATATTATAAAAACTAAATCAACTAAAATCGACGTTACTCACTAATCATTACGTTGAATAAAATATTTTTGATAATGTATCTTCTACTTGATAAATTGGATAAATTATTCATTGGGGCAATTTTACTTTAATTTTTTAATTCAGTATACACGTAGAACCATTTTGAATCCTAATTTATTTAGCGCGTGTAATCATTATACTGCATCAATAGTTAGTAGTTCACCGGGTTGAGCTATATTCAGAGGTCTCGAATTCAATAGGCGGCCGACTAAGTGTTACACTTGATATCACCCTGCCATACATTTTATTGTAAAATTTTTTATAATTTTAAATATTGTTTACAACATTTATTTTAGTATGTATTAGCATGTAAAAAGATAAAAAAGAAAAGAAAATGTTTATTTTGTGCCTCACGCAATACATGACAGAAAGCCCAGATAAAATAATAATAATAAAGTAATAACAAATTACAAGGATCAGCCTGAGTGAGGCCAAAATTGGAACCTGCCTCAGCTAATGCTGCGACAAGCTTTGCCGCAGCGCTGGTATTCTGGCAGGTCCAAGGTGAATGGCGTCACGGAATAAAAGCATAAAATAAAAACATACAATAAAACTTATAAATAACAAAAAATAGAAAAATCCTAAAAAAAAAAAAACTTTAACATTCAACTGCAAAAATTGCTAACATCATACGTATACTGAATTTTTTCTGTCCAGTTTCTAGACGAAGGAGTGTCGTAGTATTTGTATACTCTTTGGGAGTGTCATAAGTGTCAAAGTATAACACTGACGCATAATTTATCTTAAATCTATGGCATTGCGCATCAAAAATTGGCGTATGGATTGTTAATACAATTTTAAATTACAATTTGACTTGGAACATAGTATGTGTTCTGTATTTGTGTAGTGTGTTTTGTGTGTGTATATGTATGTGGTGTTATGAGTGCAAAATTTCATGACGTTATTCAGCATGCCATACAAGTAAGTACCAAGTAAGCTATTGTTACTATGCTGCAATCGTTTGAGTAAATGCAAATCCTACCTCCCGAGCTTCTGCTCGTCTAATAAAATCTGCTTAAGCCTTATGCGGAATGTATAAAGCGTTTTAATTGTTAGAAGAGGAGAAGGCAGATCGTTCCAGCATCGTGTGGCAGCATACCTAAAACTGCCACGAAAAGCAGTCGTTCTGTGTCGCGATACAATTAAAAGATGTTTAGATGCTCTTGTGCGATGGCAATTGATGTCCTTGGACCAAGACAGCTTCTTAAACAGATAATCTGGGTGCCCGGACCGCACAATGTTAAATAGTAAACAAGCTAGGTGAAAACGCGTGCAGACATTTTCAACAGATTGCCATTGTTCAAATAATAAGTGACATGACTACGGGGTGGAATACTATAGCAAAACCGTGCACATGCATTCTGTACCCGCTGAATTAGCCTCTGAGTTCTACCTATTATACAAGGACCATACACATTATCAGCATAATTTAGTCTAGATAGGATCAGAGACTCGCATAGCATGATTCTCATGTCCGTGCTGAGGTATTGCCGCATCCTGTACAACAATTTGAGACGGTAAAAACAGTTTTGTACAGCCTCAAGAACATGCGTCTCAAACTGAAGTTGACCATCCATTACTAGACCTAGATTGCGAGCCTCTGACACCTGCTCTATTGGACAGCCATCAATATGTATCAGAGGATTCATAGCCTTAATTTTTTGAATACCTTTCTTAGAGCCCATTATAATAAATTTGGATTTTAAGGGGTTGAGTACTAAGCAGTTGCTTTTTGCCCATTTAGATATTCTATCTAAGTCTGCATTAATTTTATTTACAGCAAGCCAACAGTCCTTAGGAAGGAAGGATAAATATATCTGGAGATCGTCAGCATACAGATGAAATTTGGACAAATTGAGATCTATCAGTCAGATAACTATGGAACCATTTCACTGTTGCCGAGTAAGAGACACATCCGTAGTAAGAGAGCTTGGCGAGAAGAAGAGAAATGTTAATGGAATCAAATGCCCTTGAAAAATCGAGCAGTACAAGCACAGTTCCCATTCCCTCATCTCTAGTCGCAATATGTCATCAACAACATCAATAAGGGCGGCGGTAGTGCTGTGACCTTGGCGAAAACCAGACTGCTTCAGAGGTAAAATATTGTTTTTCTCAACAAATTTTCTTAGCTGACTACATACGACCTTCTCCAAGACCTTGGACAGGCATGGCAGTAGACTAATGGGCCTCAGGTCTTTGGCAGATGTAGGATTAGGAGTTTTTGGAATCGGCCTAACTAAAGCAATCTTCCATGCATCTGGGAATGTGGCAGTTTTAATGGACTTGTTTATAATTTCAGAGATACAAGGAAAGCTTTGTGGCAGTGTCATCATTAACATGTCCAGTGAGATATCATCTGTACCCATGGCATTTGAAGTTGTGTGTACGATGTAAAGTTGTGAGTACGATGTGGGAATTGTTAAACATATAAACAAATAGTTGTGGCAACCTGTCTGATGGCTTAGGCTGACATGCTTATGCATATACCTTCTGATGGCGTGGAGGCATAGTGATACAGATCGTGCTGGCTCCCTCAATAAAGGTTGAGCCGTACGATTGCTGTTGAATGCGGGCCATCAGTGGGCCGAGTCAGTCAAAAGCGTCAGATGATTTCCTGCATAGTACTTGCATACTAAACCCTTTTTTTTGTCTGGACTTTCAAAGATCAAGAAAAGACTAAAGAAATTGAAGTGACAAAAAAAAACAATGACTCTGAGTTTGTTTCGGCTTTTCTTCTCAAGAAATCATTTAGCTAGGAAAAGCCGGCATCATCTAGAATAGGGTTTTGACATGTATAAGTGTTGTAAACAACCAAAATGCAGAAATAAATATGTCTTTATTCCACAACTTTGTCCAATCGATTGTTTTCTACTCTAATTGTGTAATAGATTACAAGTTTAGCCACCTTTAGAAGAGTCGACATCACCGTAATGATATTTAAGGGTTGCCAAAGCAACTTGAAACTTATTTACGAACTAGACAGTCTAGACTGTGGATTTGAATTATATATTGATACTAAGAATATTAACAACAAGTAGAATGTTTGTTTTCGTACCCAGCTGTAACTTTATAATGTCCTGTCATACAAAAACATAATGCGTGCTTTTATTATTATGATAAAATGTTGCTAATATCAGCGTATTTTCATAATTGTCCTTTACCAACATTATCATTCATAAACGTGCTCAAAATCCGGTGTTTAATGTATTTTTGGGCAAATAAATTTCAGGATTGTAATTAGAGTCAATATTAATATTTTGAACGTATTTTCCTCGACGTTTATATGGCAAATTAATTTTCTCGTCAGCATTTTACGTACTTAGTATTGGTACAACACCCATAAATGCAGAGTAAACATTGATGACGTGTTAAAGCTTAGTAAGCCCTTTTAGGGAATTTACAACTAAGGTCCCGCTTAATAGGCAAATTAAAATCGCACAGTATCAAATTGTACATAACCAACGACTAGAGATATGATAAGGTTCGATATACATACTGAAAATATTGTCCATTTGAATTTTAAAGGTATAATTAGCTTCGAAAGACATGTGTGTCAAAACGTAATATACTCGTAACAAATCTCAAGTTTACCTGTAACATTTCCAAATTATACGTATTTTAGTGCAAAAATGCTAATTAACACAGTGAAAAGGAGGAGAGAGAGCCAGGGAAATGAGCACTCGCCTTCGCCAGGAATCATGAAGAGAGCGGTCCCATTAACTTTTATTATTCGCCGTTTTAAAGCGTGTCGTCCAAATTAGTTGGCCCTATTCGCAGAATATCGTCGTTGCGCTTACAGCCACCCTCATTACAGGAATGGCTCTCAAATTTAATTTATTTATTGTTGATGTAAGAATTATGAGTATACTTCTGCTTGCTTAATTTAAATTGTTTCAAATGTAAACATGCGGAGGCAACTACATTTAATTGAAGAGTTTATGTTGACGTTATTTGCACGTAGACGTTAATGTTTTGAACCGGGTTTGTTATAGCAGTAATCATTTTATTTACTGTAAAATATTTAAAAAGCAAAAAAACGTATTGCAGTGGGTATCATGTTGCCATGTTGGTCAGAATGGGACCACCAATTTTCTAAAGGCTGTTATGTTTACAATACAAAAGCGAGACTTGTTCTTCTTGACAGGTACACTTCTCAAGCCTTCTAAGTGAGAAGTATTTTAATAAAATATGACGAGAAAACGTGGCCTTTATTCAATCAATCATCTGCCAGCAGAAAATTCTTTCGAATTATAAAATCTGAATTGTAGATAACAGAAAATAGAGTGAATATCAGCGATTTCGTAGGCACTTCAGTTGAACATGACTAGTTTGTCTCCGAGTTAATACAAGTTTTTCATAATGGTTGGTTGTTAAGCTTAAAGTTAGAATGCAGTTACAGTCAAGTGGTTCTCCTACGTAACAATGACATTTTATGTAAAATAAAAGCAGGTCTATTATAGTTACGACTCTTGCGATATTATGAATTAGACAAACTTTTTCCTACGATTGTGCTCTCTCGTTTTTTCTACCAAATAGATACATCACCATCTAGTCTCAAACTAAGTAGAGTTTGTACTGTGGGTATTATACATAGAAACCCCCAGACCAAGAAAAACATTTATGTTCATGTACACAATGTTTGATTTGAGCGAGACATTCCGTCTGAACTTTTAGAAAGAAGCAAACGTCAATCGTCGATGGATAGAAAGGGCAGTCGAGGAGAAATAATAGAAGCGCAAATGCGTCTATTACGAGAATATCTCCTCGACTGCTCTTTCTAGGTTGAAGTGAAGCATGATGGTGGTCTGCAATAAGCATTTCGTTGTTTCTCATCTGACGTGAATCTCCTTGCGTTTGGCAGACATATTTAGAGTGGGGCTATTGGCACTCACTTACTTCCTTTTCTCACTTCTAGCTTTAGCTCAGTGACTTAAAGGGAGTCTTGGCTTCTGAAACAAGGTATTTCCATGAGGCTCGGCCTTCCCAGATTTCTGGTCAGTCAAGTTCATGTAGTTCCAACTCCACCATATCATTCCACAAGTACTCGGGACGACTAACTGATCGTCGTCGTCCGTTGTCCAAAACAAGGCCTCATACTCAAAGAAAAGTGATATCCACAATTTGATTACTAGAAATAAGAGCAAACTAATAGTGCCGGCTACCCGGCTAGAGAAAATAAAAAAATCTTTTCAAAGCTGATGTGGGCTCTTTTACAGTAAAGTGCCAAGCAAGATACAAAATCTAAGTTTTAATAAATTCAAACTTTGTCAAAAAGGGTACTATTCGGTGTTAGATTATATTGAAGCCAAAAATGCTTGGGATTAATTTGCTCGGTCCCACAGGCTACTTATGTTTGATTAGTGTTAAGTTTCATGTGAGTGTGAGTTATTGTGTCTATATTATGCTAGTTTAGTACTTTTATATTATTATAAAAAACCTTATTAATTGACAACAACATTATAGACACACCAGCTCATATACCTATGAAAAATTAAATGTAGTTACTAAGTTTTTAAATTATATAGTATCAAGACGAAGAAAAGAGTGGCCCGGAGTTTCTTGACCGATTCTTCTCACGAAGCTCTACTTTCTGAACAGGCATTTTTTTTCAATGCTCAATTATGTTAATATTATGCATTTAAAGTTACTTTTTTATTTTTATTTGTATGACCTTCTGACGTGAATCTCCTTGTGTTTGGCAGACATATTTAGAGTGGGGCTATTGGCACTCACTTACTTCCTTTTCTCACTTCTAGCTTTAGCTCAGTGACTTAAAGGGAGTCTTGGCTTCTGAAACAAGGTATTTCCATGAGGCTCGGCCTTCCCAGATTTCTGGTCAGTCAAGTTCATGTAGTTCCAACTCCACCATATCATTCCACAAGTACTCGGGACGACTAACTGATCGTCGTCGTCCGTTGTCCAAAACAAGGCCTCATACTCAAAGAAAAGTGATATCCACAATTTGATTACTAGAAATAAGAGCAAACTAATAGTGCCGGCTACCCGGCTAGAGAAAATAAAAAAATCTTTTCAAAGCTGATGTGGGTTCTTTTACAGTAAAGTGCCAAGCAAGATACAAAATCTAAGTTTTAATAAATTCAAACTTTGTCAAAAAGGGTACTATTCGGTGTTAGATTATATTGAAGCCAAAAATGCTTGGGATTAATTTGCTCGGTCCCACAGGCTACTTATGTTTGATTAGTGTTAAGTTTCATGTGAGTGTGAGTTATTGTTTCTATATTATGCTAGTTTAGTACTTTTATATTATTATAAAAAACCTTATTAATTGACAACAACATTATAGACACACCAGCTCATATACCTATGAAAAATTAAATGTAGTTACTAAGTTTTTAAATTATATAGTATCAAGACGAAGAAAAGAGTGGCCCGGAGTTTCTTGACCGATTCTTCTCACGAAGCTCTACTTTCTGAACAGGCATTTTTTTCAATGCTCAATTATGTTAATATTATGCATTTAAAGTTACTTTTTTATTTTTATTTGTATGACCTTCTGACGTGTCCAAAAATTTAAACATTTTTATGAAAATAAACATTTGAGTTTGAGAGTTTGAGTTTGAGTTTGAGTGAGTCGTCCATATGATCGACCCAGATATGCTCTTTCGACTTTTCGATGTTTTGGCAAGCCTCTATTGCTTTTTCTTGACACATGAAACAATTTCAACTTTGTCTTGACTCATAGTCACATACGCAATGGAGGCATCAGTTTAATGTGGGAATGGAATGTATCCGAATATTTGATAGATTGAGTGAATAATGTTTTTATGTGTATCCGAACGACGCGAGTGAGAGGACGGATGTGAGAGCAAGAAAGGAGACGAATGGCGAATTTGCATAATTAAATTCGCAGGACGAGGATCACGACGCGCGACGCTGTAAAGACGTATTTAAAATTTTTAAGTTGTTTGTGCAAATTTTATTAAATAAACCGTTTAAAGTTTCGCCTGGTCGTTTCGCTGTATTTTTCAATCCCCACAATCTGGGGGCTCGTCCGGGATCCGACAAATCAGCGAACCACGACGTGCGGGAGCACGTGCCCGCGGCCGGTTATACGAGAAGGCCGGTTACAGGAAAACGCGAGCGCAGCACCTGCGACGCGGCTTGCTCTGTGGACGCGGCGGTGAATGTGGATATTACGTTGCTGGTAGTACGATTACTACGATTTTACGACGGTTACGATGGCAAAAAGACGGAGTCAATCGTGTGACAAATAAGATGGCGTACACGATTGGCCAGCGCGTTCCACATTCCACTACGCGCAAGACGTTATAAAGAAATTCGACGGCAGGGACAAGGCGTACCCTGTCACAAAGTGGATACAAGATATCGATGACAACGGAGATATATTTGAATGGACGCAGACGCAGCGATTGTTGGTTGCGCGGCGTTCACTGGCGGGAACGGCGGCTTTGTGGCTGAGCTCTGAAAAGGCTTTTAAGTGCTGGGAATCGCTGAAGCAAGCTATCTTAAAAGAATTTCCAGACGCAATCGATGCAAAAACCATCCACGAGATGATGAGTGCCAGGAAAAAGAGGCCAAACGAGTCATGTATTGACTATATGTTTGCTATGAAGGAGCTTGGGAAAAGAGGCAAAATGGCGGACTACGTGGCCTTCAAATATATTATCGATGGAATTAGAGATCAAGAAATTAACAAGATTATGTTATATGGCGTTACAAGCTACTCAGAGTTAAAAGATAAATTGAAAATTTATGAGATGATTAAAGACAAGAGCCGGAGTCAAGAAAAAGGAAAAGACAGTAAGTATAATATTCGAAAGGAAGAAGGATTTTCATCATACAGGTGCTACAATTGTGGGGAGAAAAATCACAGGAGTGAAGATTGTCCGCACAAGAATCAGGGAAAGAAGTGTTTCAGATGCAACGGATTTGGACATATTTCCCCAAATTGCCCTGTAAAATCAAAACCGCCATCATCATCATTATCATTGGCGGCGTCGGTCCCATATTCTTCGGGTGCCGGAAGCAGTGCGGAAACCAAAAAAAAATTTTACAAAACCGATAAAGTGTGTGAAGTTATTATGCGGAAATATAACTGACGCGTTAATAGATTCTGGAAACGACGTAAATCTTATTAGATTGGACTTCTACGAGGAGATAGGGTCTCCTGTGTGTAGTAGTGAATGTGTTATAACTCTTACCGGGCTAGGACTTTCGAAAATTACACCAATTGGACAATTTCGTACAAGTATTGAAATCGATGGATACACGTACCGTGATGTTGTGTTTTACGTTATCCCTAGAGACACTATTCCATTCAAAGTGTTAATTGGTCACGAATTTTTACAGAATGTAATTACGGTTATGAAAGGTGGATCTGTGTGGATGAAACCGAATGATTGGTTGCGTCATGCGGTCATGTGATGGACCGGAACGTGCGAGAAGAAGTGGTCAGGTTGGTAGAAACATACCATCCACAGCAGATCAAGGAGGCTCCCATCGAGTTAAAGATCATACTGAAGGATGATATACCTGTGGCTCAGCGCCCACGGCGTGTAGCACCCAGGGAACAGGCCGAGGTAGATAAGCAGATCCAAGAGTGGTTGGATCAAGGAATAATACGGGTAAGTTTCTCCGAATATGCAAGCCCACTTGTCCTAGTAAGAAAGAAGAATGGTAGTTTACGGGTATGTGTTGATTATAGGTTGATTAACAAGAAGATGGTTAAAGACGAGTACCCGTTACCCATTATTGACGAACACATTGACAAGCTGGCAGATGCAAGGGTGTTTAGCGCCCTAGACCTCAAAAATGGTTTTTTTGGTGACAGCTCAGTACGAATTCTTAAGAGCTCCCTTTGGTTTATCTATCTGTCCCAAGGTTTTCACCCGTTTTATCTCTATAATATTTAGAGATTTGATTACACGGGGTGTGGTTATTATCTTCATCGACGATTTATTGATTCCAGCTCTAACAGAAGCCCAAGGTGTTGAGAGGTTACGAGAAGTGTTGCAAGTTGCTAAGGAGTATGGATTACAAATCAATTGGTCGAAGTCCCAGCTGTTGGTGCGGAAAGTGGAATATCTTGGATATGTGATTGAAGGTGGAGCAGTTTCGCCGTCGCCAGGAAAGACCGATGCGGTCCTGAAATTTCCTGAGCCTGGAAATGAAAAGCAACTGCTCAGTTTTCTGGGACTCTGTTCTTATTTTAGAAAGTATATTCAAAATTTTGCTACAATAGCAAAATCTCTCACAGATATGTTAAGAAAAGACAAGAAGTTTGAGTTTCGTGAAGAACATAGATTGGCATTCAACATACTAAAGGATAAGTTGGCAAGTAAACCTGTTTTAAATATTTATGATGCAAAAGCACACACTGAACTTCATACTGATGCATCTTGTGTGGCATATGCGGCTATTCTACTACAGAAAGATGACAAAGGTGATCTTCATCCGGTATATTACATGAGCAAGCGGACCACAGATGCTGAAAGCAGATATACAAGTTATGAGTTAGAAGGTTTGGCTATCATTGAAGGGATAAAGAAGTTTAGACACTATCTTTATGGAAAACATTTCAAGATAGTAACGGACTGCAAGGCATTCCAGATGACACTGAATAAAAAGGATCTAGCTACATCTCCAAGGGTGGCAAGATGGATTTTGTTCCTGCAAGATTATGATTTTACTGTTGAGCATCGGGATGAATCAAGAATGAAACATGCAGATGCTCTGAGTCGAAATCCGTATGTTGCAGCCATATTTTCAGACTTGCATAGTTCTCTGAGGCGCGCTCAAGAGACTGACAGTGGACTCAAGGCAATTATGGATATCCTGAAAGAAGAAAAACCTTATAATGATTTTTATTTGCATGATGGATTGTTATGTAAAGGACAAGAACGATGTTTAGTTGTACCACAGAAGATGGAGGTGGAAATAATCAAGAGAGCGCATGATAATGGTCATTTTGCGAAGAAAAAACCATTGAATTGATAAGTAAGGACTATTTCATAACTCAGTTGGATAAGAAGGTTGAAGAGTATATATCTACATGTATTCCGTGTCTACTTGCTTCACGCAAAGAAGATAAACAAGAAGGATTTCTGAACCCCATAGAAAAGGGTGATACGCCCCTACATACACTGCACATAGATCATATAGGACCACTTACTGAAACCCGCAAGCAGTTTATTATATTCTAACAGTTGTAGATGGATTTACTAAGTTCGTGTGGTTGTTTCCTACCAAGAGTACATCTACTCAAGAAGTATTGAGGAAGCTGGAAGTACATCAGCAAGTGTTTGGTAACCCTGCAAGGATCATCTCAGACAGAGGTACTGCCTTCACAAGCAACGATTTTGCCGAGTACTGTAAGCAAGAGGGAATAGAGCACGTGAAAATAACCACTGGAGTTCCAAGAAGTAATGGTCAAGTGGAGAGGGTGCATCGGACGATAATCTCAGTCCTGACTAAACTATCAGTGGAGCAACCCATGTTATGGTACAAGTTGGTGAGTAGGGTTCAAAGGGCACTTAACAGCACATACCACAGAAGCATAAACAATACTCCTTTCCAGTTGCTCCTGGGAACTACAATGAGAAGGAAGGAGGATCTTGAAATATTAGATTTATTAATGCAGGAAGAAAGAGACAGTTTCATGGAAGATAGGGAAGAACTTAGGAAGAGTGCTAAGAGACAAATATTAAAGATCCAGGAGGAAAATAAAAGAAGTTTCAATAAGAAGAGGAAGCAAAGTAGGAAGTATAAAGAGGGTGAACTTGTTGCAGTGAAGAGAACTCAATTTGGTCCAGGCCTCAAGCTCAAGCCTAAGTTCCTGGGACCTTACAAGGTGGCAAGGGTGAAGAGAAATGATAGGTACGATGTTGAGAAGGCTGACTCACAAGCGGAAGGTCCTCACAGAACTACAGCATCAGCAGACCATATGAAACCATGGCCTGACTATACAAGTGACACAGAGTGAAAAATGGTTGGTATGTTATATTTTAAAACATCATATTTTAAGTATAGAAGGATGAATGACTGATAACCGTAATGTTCCTATTTTCAGCATATTTAACATTTTAGCTATGTTGATTTTTTGTAAACAACAGTGTACTAAGTATAATGTAACCAGTATTGTTAGAGATGTATCACATTTGTAATGTTTTTATGGGTTTACTATTATTGTTACCATTCTCAAACATATCTCATAAGATTTACTGTGTAATTCTGTAGTATTTAAGATTTCTTTTCATGTGTTTAGTCTGAGGACAGACTAAGAGCAGGACGGCCGAATGTGGGAATGGAATGTATCCGAATATTTGATAGATTGAGTGAATAATGTTTTTATGTATATCCGAGCGACGCGAGTGAGAGGACGGATGTAAGAGCGAGAAAGGAGACGAATGGCGAATTTGCATAATTAAATTCGCAGGACGAGGATCACGACGCGCGACGCTGTAAAGACGTATTTAAAATTTTCAAGTTGTTTGTGCAAATTTTATTAAATAAACCATTTAAAGTTTCGCCTGGTCGTTTCGCTGAATTTTTCAATCCCCACATTAATTTAATTATTAATTACCATTCTTGTAACGGCCAAAATATAGGTAAATAAAGTAAACATAGAGACTATCATTTCCAACCAACGCTGTAAGAGTCAATTAAATATGGTTTTTGTTCCGGATTTTAGGAATTTTCATCATAAGTAATTGAAAATGCTTATTTTTCAATTGATTTGTGAAGTAAGATGTATAAGTTGAATTTTAAGTAAAATTATATCAAGTGAAGAATTTTGCTGGCTGTTGTCTGTATTATATCCGCTTGCTTGCTCCGCGCCGCAACCCACGCCGGCCCCTCTGCCCGGCCACTTGAAAGCGATAACGATCAAATGCCCGCGCGTTTTTATCGCCTCGGCGCGCGGGTCGGGTTCCACACAATCGGTCCTTGTGACTCAATTTGTTTTGAAAGGTTGTCAAGTGTTATATTATTTATGTTTGTTATGAAACTAACTATACAATGTTATCTTTGTTTATTTAGATTACGACTCTGGTGTCGAGTGATGCTCGTTTGAAATTGAGATAGCGCGTTTTAGAGCTCGCTTTGTATTTATAAGTTCATACCTCAAAACTTAAAGCGGTGACATATCGTTTTTAATATTTAATTACGTTACTTATATATTAGATAATAAGATAAAAATAAAAAAGTACACTTGTTTACACATATTTATGAATTACAGGCCTCTGATTCCAAACCATTATCTGGCGCCGCGCGGCGTAATTTATGTTAAATTTGATAAGGCCATATAATGCACAAATAACAGTTTTAAACATACAAATAAATAAACACTAAATAAGTAGTCTCATATTCTTTTAAAACAAAAAGAAATCATACGGATAGCATTCACCACTTCTGAGTAATATGAACATTTCTGAAACAGTTCCCATACTCTCAGTAAAATCACTGTTGCGCGCCAAAATCTACTAAAGGTCTCGAAAAAAGTCAAATCTTATATTTCATGCTGGAATTATTATATGTACGTGTCAGTTATTTACATACCTTGATAAACATATATAGATCTTAAAGAATAAAACTAAATTTAACAGAAAAAACAGCACAAATACACTCACACATTCCGCACATTCCGCACCGACTCAACACTCAATGACAACATTGACAACGAACGTTTTTTTTTTTAATTTTTCTATTGAGTCGAAACTCGACTGGGATTAGTATGACGGGAAATTTAACGTAGAAACGAGATACATAATACAAACTAAGCCCTAGAGCGACAGAGACGAGTATATTTCACTCTTTCGACCGCGGGAGCCATGTCATATACAGTATGACACGGGCAAAGTAGACTGAGATGCGATGTTATATGCCATATAACACGGGCAATTTAGTGTTTGAATTTTGTTATATGCCATATAACACGGGCAAGCAAGCGGATATAGATATAAAATAAATTAAGCTACAAGTACAGACTTAAACTGTTCGCTATTGATATATCTGTGTCTAGTCTTTACAAAACCGTCGATGTTTCCACACCAGCAGTCCTTACCTTAAAGGCTTGAGCGTTCGTCTAAAATAAATCCTTTACGAGAGTACCCTGACAAGTTGTTTTGTTATGTTATTTTGGACGCTGGCAGTCTTTTCTTATTCACACGTAACGAAGGCATCATATGGACTGGTTAGACTAATAACACGGTCTAATTGGTTTATCTGTCCACCTGTAACTGCGGCTCCCGGGACGCTCCAGTTAATCAAGTCAAGTCCTAACCTCAAGTCCTAACCGATACCGATGTGATTTATTTAACGCTTAAACAGTTAAAACATGCAAATTGAGAACGAATTGGAGGAAGATTAAGCATGCTGAAGAAAAGATTTATTGGTTGAAGGAAATAATGTTAATTAAGAACTCTTTGATGCTGATATTGCAGTTTAAGCTGCAATGTTGAGATATGATAACTGATTCTATTCGACTAAGCCTGAGGGATTCGTTACTACATATTTATAAAAGTTTAATTAGGAAATTGTTCATGACGAACTATTACAGAATGTAGTGCAGGTCAGTAACCCGAAAAAACTGAAACGGCTCTCTAAAACAAGAATATCAAATACAAAAATCGTTATTAATAAACTACTAGCTACGAGATGCAACCAAATAATTGTAGCTAACTAAAGTTGACTGGTCCGTTACCATTAACCACCTGTGTAGTCAGGTTCTGTGCACTAAGTTCTGACAAACGTGAACTTTCGAGGAAAGTTAAACTGTCTTGGAATACAATATAGCGAAATTAGTCAGAGTTTGCCACTACAATTTGCCACAGAGCTAATTTTGATCTAATAAGCATCATACTGAATGCTCCATTTTCCCACCAAGTAAAAACAGCGGCTACAGGACGATAAGTCAATCATCATTTTTACCTTCATTCCGCCAAGTAGGTATAGAGTGTAACTAAAATGGAAGATGTCCACTAAATTCAAGCATAAACAAGCAAACAGTGAAAAGTATAAAAAGTGGCTTCACCTTTAATTTACAGTGAGTCGTATTTAACTTGATGAGAGTTAGGACTGATAGGAGTGTGTTTTTACTTGAAGTCTTTCTTTTTTGGCTTCTCTCACAGTACAGGGCGAACTCTGTCTACATTTTGCACCTCATAGGAGGCATTTTTATGAATTGTTTCGCTGGCACTAGCAGTATAGAAAGCTGTCTGCTATGCAAATTATAGCATAGCCTGATAAAGTATCATCTTATCACATTAATGAGGTAGATGATCGGAATGCTCCTTTTTAGCTGTACTAAAGTTTACGAGCCATATCACTGTCTGTGTTTAAGCCAATATTCCTCCATAGCTACCTATGTGGTGAACATTTGAACAATGAGTCGGTCCATTTGCGCCAAACGTTCATAGCGCTGCCAGTATTACGAAATCTTACTGCTTTGGCGTATGCAAGTCTAAGAGCATCACACAAATTCATCACAGGCCTTTCTTTGAGAAAACTTTTCAGTAATGTTTTGTCTATG
Organism: Euclidia mi; assembly: GCA_944739405.2. Taxonomy (NCBI): domain Eukaryota; kingdom Metazoa; phylum Arthropoda; class Insecta; order Lepidoptera; family Erebidae; genus Euclidia; species Euclidia mi. The sequence goes on along the minus strand of OX123184.2, from coordinate 58,604,324 downwards.
TAGATCTAAAGGCATTCAAAATGTTTGTTCAGAGATCGTCAAATCGTACGAGCGTACAAACAAAATATCAACAATATTGAGAAAATATACCCAAAAAGGTAGTGGAAGCCCTTCAGGTAGTTCAGCAGTAATTTTTAGCGAAAATAATATCTACTTTAGACCAGTTGATCCGAACGAAATAAAACATATAATTAAAGATCTAAAGAGTAAACATAGCCATGGTCATGATGAAATTCCACCAGTGCTCGTAAAGGCATGCTCAGATGAATTAATAATACCTTTAACTGCTCTAATCAAACTATCTCTAGAAGAACGAACACTACCCGACCTACTAAAAATATCCATTATAAAACCAATCTTTAAAAAAGGTGATAAGTCTGATGTTGGGAACTATCGACCAATAGCACTATTGTCCACATTTTCAAAAATATTAGAGACTGTAGTATCGAAATGCTTATACAATTGCTGCGAATGCGGATTCAGAAAACATCAGAATGTTATAATGATAGATAGTGATCCTTGACTAGAGATTTGAACCTTGTTACCGTCTGAGCCTGCCTTATGTGAAACGGTAATGCATTCCATAGCCGAACAGTAGTGACAGAAAAAGATTTATCATAAAAAGCTGTTGAATGTACTGGCATCTTCAGTTTCAAATTTTCTGATGACCTTAAATAACGGTTGTGCGTATCATGAAGGAATTCGAATCGTCCTTTAAGATAGGAGGGAGTTGAAGGGTTAAGCAGTATATTGTACAGCAAAGAAAGAATGTGAGCATTCCGGCGATATCGTATTGGTAACCACTTGAGTTGTGTTCGAAATTGTGAGACATGATCGTATTTGCGTAATCCAAATATGAATCGTATACAGAGATTTTTAAGGCGCTCAAGTTTTTCAAGCTGGTTTTCGGCAAGATCTGGATAGCTGACATCTGCGTCATCAATAATGGGTAATAGAAGAGAGTTTGCAAGTGCAATTTTGGTGGCAGTAGGAAGAAAATTACTAAGTCTTCTTAGTGAACCTGCCGATGCAAACACCTTACGACTCACTTCTTGGATCTGCGAGCGCCAGGAGAGGGTTGAACAGATAGTTAGCCCAGATTCTTTACTTTATCCTGTATAGGAATAACTGTGCCATTAAAAATAATGTCAGGAAGTTGTGACCAGTCGATTTTCGCTATCATTCTCGAACTACCAACTTTCACAATTCACTTTAAGTCCATAAGATTTACTCCAGTTACTAATCTGTGCAAGATCATTGTTGATGGTATCTATAGAATCTGATAACTGTGCGAATGGCGACTACGTATAGATTTGGAGATCATCTGCATAAAGGTGATAGGAAGAGCGAAGATTGTTAGATATAGAATTTATAAACATTGCGAAGAGTAAAAGAGATAACACGCCACCCTGGGGCACACCAGTAGTGTTACACCAAGACGAAAGTGAATTTTCAATGCGTATATGTTGTCGGCGGCCACACAGGTAACTACGAAACAAATCAATCACAGTAGGAGATATGTTAAGAGAGCAAAGACGGCTAAGTAGAACGTCATGATCCACTGTATTGAAGGCGTTGCTAAAATCTAGCAGAGCTAGGATTGTGAGCTGTCCGGCTTCCATACCAGCCCTTATGTCATCCGTAATATTGACAAGGGTTGTAGCGGTACTATGACCCGAACGGAAACCGGATTGGAAAGGATTAAGAAGATTCTTTTTAAATAGGAACGAGTTGATTTGACTGTGGACGAGACGTTCTAGGACTTTGGAGAGGAATGGTAAGATGGAGATAGGACGATAGTCAGAAAACGATGAAGGATGAGGGGTTTTTGGGATGGGAGTTATTAGGGCATCTTTCCACATTGATGGGAGTTGACCACTGGATATGGAGTAATTAAGAATGTGGGTAATTATGGGCAGGATTAAATCGATGATTGGAAGGAACATATTACGGCTGACACAGTCGTTACCAACTGCGTTGGAAGTGATTGACATTATGTTCTTCTTAACATCACTATCGATGAAATGATTAAAGACAAATGATGAATAACTAGGGGTTGGCAAGGATGAAAGATAATTTATAGTGCTTTCTTTAGTAGTCCTATCAATATTGGACAAGGCAGAGAAATGTTGATTAAGCATATCAAAATTGAATTCATTAGGAATAGTGTGTTGACGTGATTCGCCGACTCCCAGGGTTTTAAGAAATTTCCAGACCTTCGCTGGATCTCCGTTATTCACAGAATTATGGATATGTTGGCGTTGTGCGTCCCTACACACCACACACATCCCTACACCCTATTGCAGTGATGCCTGATCGCAACATATTTTTGAAGATTCTGTTCATCAGGCCTAATTTTGTATTTAAATTTTGCTGCAGCTTTTTTGTGGATGAGCTGTTTGATGCTATCAGTGACCCACGGTGAGGGAGGGTGTTTTATTTTTATAGGTCGAATTGGTGCATGCTTATCATATAGCTGAGATATTACATGTAAAGATGCTGACCTTTTCATCAACAGATTCAACATTAAAAAGTGGAGTCCAGTCAATATCACTGACATCTTTACAAAGAGCATCGGTGTTCATGCCACCAAAATTACGCTGCATTAGGACGTTACGCTTCATTTTAGGTGGACGTATTTTGTAAGATATATAGATCAAATCATGGTAAGAAAACATGTCTGCTGGATATTGCCCGTGCATGGTGACATGTTCCTTAGAGGAAACCATGATTATATCAAGGAGAGAAGGTGTAGAGTTAGGGAAGTGATGAGTTGCGCTTAAGGCGAGGTTGCAGTACTTTTTAAGATTTTTAAACGTCTGAAAGTCCCATGAACTATGATATTTTTAATGAATAAAAATTAAAGTTTAAAAGTTGAACATATCTTCTAGTAAATCGTAAAGATAGAAACACGATTTGGAATGATTGGCTCGATAAAAAAAAAAGTCAAACATGGCATTAAATCACAATTTTAAACGTGTACTGCTTAGAGATTCCATAATGAATTTATATGAAAGTATTATCAATAGAAACAGCTTTATATTTTTAAATAAATGGTAAAACCAGATTTCGTAATTTCGTTATCATTTTTCTCCAAGAAAAAAAATAGTCAAAATGTTGGCATTATATCGCTCGCCGGCCGTTTATCAGTGCCTGTCTAGGCGTGATTGAGGGCGGACGTACGTCGTTGCTCCGCAAAATCCCCCTCCACCCTCGCATTAACGTTTTCGCAAAAGTACAAAGAAATTCGTATTCCAAACTCAATCGTTCAAACCATAGACATACTAGTAAGAAACCGTAGACAGGTTACTGACAAGGTAACCGGCGCTTACGAGTGGCACCAATAATTTGACTCAGATGCGACATGATCACTTTGAGTAAATTCAATTCGCCTCAAAGTAAATTTGATTAATTCATTTAAGGTAGGGAAATAAAAAGTCGATGTGATTTATTTATAACATTTATTAAAAAAGTACATTTTATTCTTCTCATTTCATTCAATGGAAACCTAAAACAGTACGTTAATATAAAAACTGTGCGCTGCGGACCCACCGTAGCCCTGGCAATACCCCTGGGGGTATGGTGGGTCTTTTAAAGCTTAACTGTACTCCTGGCTGAAATGCTCGTAGTGTTGTACCAACGTGCTACGTGGACATTAAAATGACCAGTGTTATCTCTCGTATGATAATGACTTACTACTTACGTTTTTGTATTTTTAGACAAGAGAAGACAAGCGCTAGTACGATGATATAGAGCAACAAGGAGATAAATAAAACGTTTAGGTATTCCTGCTAATGGTTATAATGCTTTATATATTATAGGTATAATCTGTGGTACTGTTGAAGACCCGTCATCATCATCATCCTAGCGCTGTCGGATCATTCCCACTAGTTCTATTGAACAGTTCTATGATAGAACTAGTGATACTTTTTTTCCACTAGTTCTAATAGCACAACTTGATGAGAAGAATAGAACTAATGGGAAACAGTTATAGGAAATTTCCCACTAGTTCTATGTATGTTTTACAAGGGTAGTGTCACAACATCGCGGTCACAATCCAAATAAATATGTATGTATAAAAATGTGTTAAACGAATGAACGTCTACAAAACAATTGAACGCCTACAAAACAAATGAACGTCTACAAAACAAATGAACGTCTACAAAACAAATGAATGTTTACAAAACAAATGACTACCAGAAAGTGATCAGCTATCGATAGTGATTGCAAAAAACAGGTCCATGCGATTTTCGACCTTATTGACAATTCATGACAAACTTTGTTTTTTGTTTTTTCTCGCTTTCTGGCATTATTATGGTAATAAAATTATAAATTCTGACTAATGTCAATTAGGTTGAAAATCGCATGCACCTGTTTTCTGCAATCACTATTGATAGCTGATCACTTTCTGTAAGTCATTTTTTTTGTAGACGTTTATTTGTTTTGTAGGCGTTCATTTGTTTTGTAGACGTTCATTTGTTTTACACCTTAAATAAATGAACGTCTACAAAACATATTCATTCGGATATATGAGCGCGATGTCGTGACACTTTGGATCATTCCCAGTAGTTCTATTGAATACCCTTGTAAAAACATACATAGAACTAGACTGGGACATTTCCTATTACTTATCCCATTAGTTCTGTTCTCCTCATCAAATTGTGCTAATAGAATTAGGACAGTTCTATCATAGAACTGTTCAAAAGGGCTACTGGGAATGATCCTACAAAATAGTGGAACTTGAAATTAACGAACTGAAATTAATAAACTTATTAAACAACAATATTATCTGGGAGTACGGTAAAGCGTTTAAAGACCCACCATACCCCCAGGGGTACTGCCAGGGGTACGGTGGGTCGGCAGCGAAAACTGTGCACTACAATCTACATAGTTGTTTAATACTAAAAGGAGAAAAACAAGAACAAGTGAATGGACTTTGATCATCCGTCAATGTTTGTAACTTACGTATGATTTTGTATTTTTATAATAATAATATATTGTGTTGATTCAGCCTCAAATCACTTTTATTACTTGACAAAAACACACATCAGTATTTTATTATTACGAATGTCCCATCTGGATACTTTGTTTTTTAGTCTTTGTACACGCACAATACTGCTTCTCTTTTACACTCGCTAAATGCAAATTTCTTTATTCACTCAATTATTTGTGATACTGAATTTATTATAAATTGTAAATAAAACGTTGTAATATTGTAATACTCATGAATGAGAAGTGATTCCATAACTTTTAGTCATTTTCCTACTATAGTTTGTGCAAAATCTCATTTCAATCGACGGCATTTTCAAATGTAACGTACACACACGCGAGTAAAAGAGCGAGCGCTTCCGACCGCAGCGCGTACGCGACTAAAGCCAAATGAGACATTTAGCCTGTCTTTAATGTGCCACTAAGGCCAAATGCCTTTAGCCTGTTTTTAATGTGCCACTTTTGAAGTTCACATAACTCATCTACAGTTTTTTTTACGCTGCGCTGTGGCACACGCACACACGAAACCCCCCCCCCTCCCCCCGCTCACTCGCTGACGCCACCCCCGTGTTTTTGTTTTTGCGAGGGGTGAGGTCGAGCTACGCACTGTACTGCAACCTCGCCTTAAGGGTGTTACATAGCCTGTAACTTGTCTATACTAGACAAGTTACAGGCTATAGAAGTAGAAAGAAGGGAAGAAGAGCGAGAATCATTTTTTAGCAGACTAGTATTAAAATGACCCATTATGATAATATGACTGTAAGAAGGCACAAGATTAACCAATACGGTTTCAAAGGTCGAAAAATAATCAATACGTAGTGAAGGACAGTAGAAAACGCCGAGAAGGACTTTAGTGTGGTTTAGTGCAACTTCCAGAAATAAATGTTCACCGGCATTTGGCGGCGGTGGTTGTGCAGACATACTTACAATTGTATATGGGATATGTGAGCGAAGATATATGGCAACACCCCCACCGCCCCCGACCGCTCGATCATTTCTGATAAGTTGAAAACCAGGCAGGGAGTATAATGAAGAAGGCAGACCGGGCTTAAGTCATGACTTTTGGCATTGATATGAATGGCATTGAAATTTTTAGGTACATCAGAAAATTGTGAATCAAGACTGTCGGCAAGTGACGGTATACTGGTGAAGCTGTCATCTATACTACATATTGAGTAGAAGCTTTCATCATCACTAATGCTATCAATATCAATGGCTGCAAATATACTTAATTAATATAATAATATTATCTAAAATATAAATATATACAATCAGAAGATAAACAAATAAAATACCTATTTTATATATACTACTACTACTAAAAACTGAATATTAATTCAAACTACCAATAATACACCACCTGCCAGTAGTGCCAAGAATAGAAAACGACGACGTTCATGACATACATATAATGTGGAAATATAAAATATTTATAAAACAAAAAACAAAAAAACATCAGAATTCCAATTGGTCCGGGAAGTAACAAGAACATTGCAAGAGTTTATAAATAAAAGCTAGTATGAAATACAATTATATATGGTGCGTTCATTCTTATCTGGCAAAAATGGTAAACAAATATGGTGGACAGAGAAGTACGTCCGTAAGACTAGTGATGGGAAACATTGCATGAACTAAATGAAGTTTTACTTAAAATTCATTCAGTGAATGAAATAAAACATATTAGAGATAGAGATTTTAAACTTTTAATGTTTTCGATGAGAGTCGAAATACAAATGGTATTTAGTTCATGTAAAAGGTTTTATTTTTTTAAAGGTACGAATATTATGTCAGATCGTCAGTGTCGAGAGACGTTGTGGTTTCATAAGAACTTGTTTCTGATGTGAAGTTAATTATGAATCTGGGGGCACACACGAAACCCCCCCCTCCCCTCCCCCCGCTCACTCGCTGACGCCACCCCCGTGTTTTTGTTTTTGCGGGGGGTGAGGTCGAGCTACGCACTGTACTGCAACCTCGCCTTAAGGGTAGTATAGACAAGTTACAGGCTATAGAAGTAGAAAGAAGGGAAGAAGAGCGAGAATCATTTTTTAGCAGACAAGTATTAGATAGATAGATAATTCTTTATTGTACACCACAAGTCACAGTACAGAGTTAAAAGAGAACAAGAAGAAGTTTACAAATATAATGCACAATGAGCGGCCTTATCGCTAAAAGCGATTTCTTCCAGGCAACCTTTGGATGGAAAGAAATAAATAAGGGAAACAGAATTATAAAATGGTGTAGTAATAAAGTTCCTTGCTAAGTAAAGGTAAACATACATATATTACGTAAATACAGAAACATATAATATACATACATGCATAGGTACATACATACATACATTCATACATACATACATACATATATATACATACATACATACATCCATACATACAAACATACATACATAAATACATACGCACATAACACATTATAGATATTATAGTCACAATACCCTTTTGACACTGACTAGCTACTCGATAGGAAATGCTGTTTTAATGCCTTTTTAAATATGCCTATCGACTTTGCTTGCCTAATTTCAAGAGGCAACGCATTCCACAAGCGCACTGCCTGGACAGCAAAGGATTTACTATAATAATTTGTTGAATGTGTTGGCATTTGCAGCCTCAGATTCTCTGACGACCTTAGAAACCTTGCATGTGTGTCATGGAGGAACTTAAAACGTTCTTTAAGATACAAGGGAGTGTTAGGATCGAATAAAACATTATACAATAATGTAAGAATATGAGTATTCCTGCGAAAACGAATAGGGAGCCACTTGAGTTTGTTACGAAATTCTGATACATGATCATATTTGCGAAGACCAAATATGAACCTGATACAAAAGTTTTGGAGACGCTCAAGTTTGTCAAGTTGCTGTTCAGTGAGATCAAGATAGCTGACATCGGCATAATCGAGTACTGGAAGGAGTAAAGATTGAGCGAGCGCAATTTTAGTGGCTGTTGGAAGAAAATTCCGAAGCCTACGTAACGACCCCGCTGACGCAAACAACTTACGACTGGTCTCCTGAATTTGATGTCCCCAAGTTAAAGTGCTATCCAGATAAATGCCCAGATTCTTTACATGGTCGGTACATTTTAGAATATTGCCGTCGAATTTAATCTAAGGCAACATTAACCAATTGACCTTCGAGATCATCCTGGGACTGCCGATGAGAACAATCTGCGTTTTTAAAGGATTAACCTTGAGGCCATACTTTTTGCTCCAATCACAAATTTGCTTTAAGTCAGTATTTATTGAAGCAAACGCATCTGCTACTGATTCTAGAGGTGCCTGGGCGTAAATTTGTAAATCATCTGCGTAAAGGTGGTAGGACGAAATTAACTTATGGGATATTAAATTTATAAAAATTGCGAAAAGTAACGGAGATAGAACGCCACCCTGCGGTACGCCGGCAGTTGTATTACACCATGAAGAGTACGTTTCCTCAACGCGTATACGTTGTCGGCGACCGAACAGATAACTATGAAACCAGTCAATCACCGTTGGAGATATGTTAATAGAGCGGAGTATGCCAAGCAGGATGTGGAAATCCACGGTATTGAAAGCGTTGCTAAAGTCGAGTAAGGAAAGTAGCGTGAGCTTTCCACTATCCATACCCAGTCGTATCTCATCAGTGATATGTACCAATGCCGTGGTAGTACTATGTCCAGGACGAAAGCCGGATTGGTAGGGATTTAGAAGAGCGTTTTTAGAAAGGAATGTGCATAGTTGTTTATGAATAAGACGCTCTAGGACTTTGGAAAGGAAGGGTAGTATGGATATAGGACGGTAATCAGAGAAGGAACAGGGTTTTGGCTTTTTAGGGAGAGGAATTATTTGCGCATCCTTCCATGCTGAAGGAAAGATTCCGCTTGTAATTGAGTAATTTAATATATGACAGAAGACAGAAAGGATTTCATCGAGGATAGGAAGGATCATGTTTCGACTGATACAATCACTACCAACAGCATTGGACGAGATTGAGATTATGCTCTTTTTAACATCACAACCGGTGAATTGCTCGAAAACAAAAGATGAATATTTGGGAGTTGGAATACTTGAAAGATCTAGTAAAGTATTAGTTTTAGTAGTCCCATCAAAATTGGACGAAGTAGTGAAATGAACATTGAGTGAATTAATATGTGACTTTCCCACTCCCAGACTTTTGAGAAATTTTCAGACTTTAGCTGGGTCTTCGTTTTGGACAGAATTATGGATATGTTGGCGTTGTGCTTTCCTACACACCTTATTGCAGAGATTTCTTACACTAACATATTATTTATCCAAATTAAACGCAGTTGGTCGTAGCTTATACCTTGTCTTGGCTGCAGCTTTTTTGGACATTATTTTTTTTATTTCATCAGTAAGCCAAGGTGCCGGTAGGTGTTTCAGCCGTATGGCACGGATTGGTGCGTGTTTGTCATAAAGCTGAATTATTTTAGTCGTAAAAATTTGGACTTTAGTGTCTACATCATCTGATGAAAACAAGGATGACCAATCAATGTTACGAGCATCTTCACAGAGCTGCGATCGATCCATTCCACTGAAATTGCGCTGCATTATAATCCTCGGTTTTGCCTTAGGGGGGCGTAATTTATATGAAATGTAGAGCAAGTCATGATAGGAGAATGCATCAGCTGAGCATTGACCATGCTTATGAACAAGATTAGGAGAAGAAACGAAAATGAGATCGAGTAGAGAAGGAACAGAGTTTGGAAAGTGATGAGTGGCATTAAGAGGCAGAATAGTTAGGTTGCTAGATTCAACAATACTCTTAAGCGAGGATGCACGTTGGTCCTGTCTTAAAATGCAAGTATTAAAATCTCCCATTATGACTGTATGATTGTAGGAAGGTATTAAACTTTCTAGAATTTGTTCGAAAGATGAAAAGAAGTTGACGCGTAATGAAGGGGAGTAATAAACACCTAGAAGAACTTTAGAGTGATTCAATTCCACTTCTAAAAAGAGATGTTCGCCGGCGTTCGGAGGTGGAGGCTGTTCTGAGATGCTAACTATACTAAAAGGTATTTGATGACGTAGGTAAATTGCGACACCACCGCCACCCCCAATCGCACGGTCATTTCTAATTAGACGGAAACCAGGAAGAGAATAACAAATAGATGGTAGACATGGTTTAAGCCATGACTCCGAGACAAGAATAGCGTGTATGTTCATACAGTCAAAGGTGGTCAGCATATCAGAGAAATGAGCTGGAATACTTTGTGCATTTATATGGACTACATTAAGGTTTCCTGGCACGTCAGAAAACTGAGACTGAAGAGTTTCATTAAGTGTAGGCAAACTATTGAAGCTGTCATCAAGGCTAGAAGCGGTTAAAAAACTTTCATCACTAGTTGTACTATCACACATTAATGTACGTATACGAATAAATATAATAAATTAATAGTAAATAAATAAATATAATATACAAAAATTTTATGAAAAGAAATATATATAAATATTTAAACTAAATAGACTAAGATCTTTCAATCCACCCGCCAGTTGCGTGTTAAAGAAATTAGACAGTTACACAATAAGAACTCTTAACTAAAACACAAGTAGTACCGGAAAAACAGGAATAAAATGAAGCAACAATAATAATAAAGATACGACTGGGTGAAATAAATATACAGAGAACAAGAAAAAAGAAACACATAAAAATAAAGGAAAAAAAACAGTTTGTTTTTGAACGATTAAAAGCCTTGTATCCAGAAGGGTAGAAAAAGAGTAGGAGAGTATTGGGGCATCTGGATCAAAAGATGATCCAGGCGCTTTTCTTCGCGCCTGTATCATCTTTTGATCCAGTTGCCCCAATACTCCCTTTTCAAAATGAGTACAGTATCCAGAATTATCTATTCAAAATGAGACTTCTATTTAAAAACCCTTTATTCAAAGTATGACTTCAAATACAACGAGATCCAGGACTAGTAATACTTTATTCGAAATGATCTTTCTATTCAGTCATTTCTATTTGAAACGACCCTTCTATTCAGAAATATCTATTCGAAATGATCCTTCTATTCAATAACCTCTATTCATAATAATACTTTCATTCATAATTCTGCATTCAACGTTACACTTCTATTCAGATCATTGTTGTGATCATTGAACATATATAATATATATATATATATATATATATATATATATATATATATATATATATATATATATATATATATATAGGTATATACTTCTGGTTGCTTGGATAAAATTCAGTTCGGTCTTATCTGAAGTTTTCATGACTATGTATTAATTAAAAAAAAAAACTGGTATAATATTCTATCTGATCTGATCTGTTTTTCCGGGTGTGTATTCAGTATATTGTAAATTTGTAATAAAATTATAACATAAACTGATATTTCTTTTATCTTGAGCATAATATTTATAATGAAATATGTTTGCAGTTATTAACAAAATAGCGAGCCACTTCATGCAGTTTGTTTATTTTAAAGATGTGATTGTGATATGACATCATTCATGACTAACATTAGAATAAATATCATGTTTGACGATTGTAATTAATCGAACTGGCGAGCGTTGCTAGGTGCGTTAGAATGTTTACATATTCCCGAAAAGGAAACTGAGCGCATTCCATTCTGTTACTACCCATCACAGGCCTCCGTAACTATACAAATGTATGTTTATTTATATTAAAATAGCTACTATTGAATATGATTCAATCAAGCTTAAGTTCATAAGATATGGTAGATATATACTCAAATAGGTACCTATGTATTCGTAACTGTGAATTATGTTTGAAAGTAATAAATAATGAATACAGCTGAGTAGGTAGGCACGTAAATGAACAATGTTTATTAAAAGGCTAATCTGGTAATTAAAAAACCGACATCAGTTTTATATTATTATGTTTTATTTACATTTTCTTTTGGATTTTACATATGATATCTTTTGCACACTTATAAATATCATCACTTAACACATTTTCCACAACATGCTGAGCGCATACATTAGCCCTACACTCACATAATTTAGAGTCTTTTAAATCATCCACATCGAAAATTTGGATCCGTACTATTTTTGACAAACGTGAACTCTTTGCAGGCTTTTTGATATAAGAGTATAAAGTGCTGGGCCCTCGTTTTTTAGTAGTAGTAACTCTATTACTGGCGCTGCTGCTTGGCCTTTCTTCAAATTGAAAGAGCCTTTCTCTCTCTACGTCTTGCCGTAATGTTGATGCTGCTGGAGGAAGAATCGGAGAGAGTGATGAGATCGAATTTTCTTCGTAACGAAACGGTCTTTCCCTCTCCAGGTAATTTATAACATTTTGACGTAGCTGCTGCGCTGCTGGTATTGGGGAGTATGATGCGTCATTGATGAATATATCGCTGGAGTTCTGAAACAATGCATAATTAGAATTATTACTAGTTTTCAACCCATCGCTCCGCCCGCGTGAAAGAAAAGTTGGCTTTGTCGTATTTTATGGTCTGTCTGTGTGCTAAGTTTCATCGAAATTCGTTCAGTAGCTTTTCCGTGCGAAGGCGTAGCAAACAAACAAATAAACATACAATCTCTCTTACACCTCGATTTATAATATTAGCTAGGATTTTAATATAGACTGTTTCTATTTGTGCAAGTAAAACTGTTAAGTAGAATTATTAAATAAGTAGTTAGTATCAGAATAAAAATATCATAACTAAAAATATGTTTAATTGTTTATTAAAATGCTGATTTACTTACCGACATTGTAGAACAAGATATTCAACGGGAATGTGATGTCTTCAGGATTTTTTTCTGGTTTTATACTTGTTCACATTTTGTTTTTAAGGTTCAAAATTATTTAATTTAATACGTAATTATGTATATGTACTTTGTGTTTAAATATATTATAGTAACGTGAGATTGAAGTTCTTATTACCTCCACGTGTTAGAAGTTGGCATATCTAGACGAGCGTGCGAACCGCTGCGTTTGTGCTGACATACATATTATTACAGGTTTTTTTTTAATTGCTCGTGTTGCGTCGTTCATGGGTATAGGTTCCCATAATTCGTTTCTACAATTGGTAGAACATGTACATAATATACAATTTACAAACGGTTGTCTGGCTGTCTGAGCCAGCTAAAAAACGCTGCGATTTAAACGCTCGTGTGTCCCATTCCAAATAATCTGAATATGATAGCATCTGCAGTGTCTCATTTTTATATATTTTTGCAAGCGTGCAGTTTTTACATATTTGGTTAGAATCATGTGATTTTGAGGCCTATATAAATGGCTCCCGAATTGCTCTGTAACACAAGTTACTCCTGGACGGAATCAGCATTCGAGTTTAATTTTATCAAGTGTTAATCTATTCAATCGTATAATATCAACAATGTAAGTACCTACCTGTATATCTCGTTATTATAATACTCATCTATTCATTCATTACATCTTTTAATCTATTCTTTATGAATAGAGTAAAAAAAATGTAATATACTTCACAAAATGAATGAATAGATTGTATACAATCAATCAAATCTAATCTATTTAGAACGTCATGGCGACTACTATTTTGATCTGAGTTATCTTAATATCTATTACACCTACTTATTTGTTTTTATTTCTTCTAATTTTTTTTTTCTGTAATTATGTTCAGGTCGAGACAAACTTCTGCTGATCACCTATTTCCCTCCGAAGATGAATACGAGGAACAACAAAAACAGACGAAACATGTGAAGGGTTCGTCATCAACGCCTTCATCTTCACGCTCCGGTGATGCTGTTAAGAGAGCGGCCAGCAAATCATCGCATCCCGACAGTAAAAAGAAGAAGCTGAAGACTACTATCCATCCCATCAGTCCTGTCATGAAGCCCCGGACAAGTGAGGTGAAGCCTACCAGCCATGATTTATTTGGCAGTGACAGTGACGATGATCGAGAAGAGATAGCGGCAAATAACTTAAAGGGTAATCAAAAAATAACTCCTTTGTACTCCTATTTCACACGAAGGGTTGCAAACGGTTTAAGTCGGCAAAGTGATGAGTCAAAACAAGGCTCTTACTACATTGAATTGAAAATTTATGATGTAAATACCATAGAACATGTCACACCTATAAATCGATGGCGTCATGCAATTATTTCAATAAAAAATCGTACCGAAAATGATACGCCAGCTTGGTCTCGGCTGAAAGAATTTATTGACGAGACTAGGCGAGAGTTTAAGAACTGTCCGATAGATTTTGTAGGAAGTTACTATTAAGGTATACTGATAGTACCCATTCACTATTAATGTATAGGTACACAAAATATGTAATCCTATATTTCTTATACATTAAATATTGACTTTCATGTCAATTATGTAATCAGTGTTTACTCGCTTGCTTACTTTGTAACCACATTTTATTTACTTGTAAAAATACGTTTAGCGCTATTATTGTTTTTATTTTACAGCACCTAGAGTGTGTAGGAAGTTAGTAAGGTTTCCTTTTACGTACCTAGAATAAAATCTAGCAAAAAACTTGAAAATAAAACACGTAATCTAATATTTCTTTTATTGCTCTTTATTATTAAAATATTGACTGATTTGATATGATCTTTTATGTCAATTATGTATACAATTTACTTACTTATAAATATACATTTAGCTCTATTATTGTTTTTATTTTACAGCACCTCATGTGTCTTCCACGTGGGAGATAGACAAAGAATCCGAAATTGATATCCATGATCCTAATAATGAATTAATAGAAAAACAATTCGATATTGATATCCATGATCCTAACAATGAAGTAATAGAATGCCAAAAATGTCAGATTGAGTTACCGAAAACTGAATTGAAATATCATTTAAGAACTAATGTACATAAATCAAATAGTTTGCTTCAAACTCATTTTAAAAATATTTATGTAATTGCAAGTGCTTTCAAAAACAGAATCATAGCATATCGTTTGAACCCTGCGCACGGTGTTGAATATTGCACACCCGAAGCATTCTTGTGTGAGAATACGAACGATGTCCTGAAACTTATACATATGTCCTTATCGAAAAATACTTGTGTCAAGATCAACTTCGAGTTGTTTGCCTACTTTGTGTTACCAAAAACGAGTGAGCGACAACTGAAGTCATTTAATACAAAATATGAAGTTATCTGCAATAATACGATTTTAAGTGACTTTTATTCGAAAGCTATTGAAGTTCTAAAATATAAAATGTCAGCATTCGAACACAAAGAATCTGGATGGTCTTATCAATCAGTGAGCCATCTAGAAATCAATGTCAGTAAATATTGTCCTATGAGAGGTGGTACTTATCTTGAATTACCAACAAAACTCAAGAATTCGAAAAGTTGTATTAATATTCGGAATAATGACAATTGTTGTTTTTTATGGAGTATAGTAGCTTCATTATATCCCGTTAAGATGAATGTATGCAGGACTAATTCATATCCACATTACAGTTCTATATTTAATATTGAAGGAATGACTTTCCCTGTTTCATATCAGGATATCAAATTATTCGAGACCTACAATAACATAAGTATCAACGTCTATGGAGTAGATCATAAGAGTGAAACAGTAACTGGACCTCTTTATTTAACAAATAAAAGAAAACCTATCCATGTTAATTTGTTATATTTAGAAAGAAAAGGAAAAAGTCATTACTGTCTTATCAAAGACCTGACACGTTTAATACGACTGCAAGTAACAAATCATAAAGGTAATTTCTTTCTCTGTGACTCATGTTTACAATTTTATAGCAGTGAGACTAAGTATAGATCTCATATCTGTTCTAAAACTTTATCAGTATTACCTGAAAAAAATAGTAAGCTTGGTTTCAAGAATTATGAAAGAAAGCAGAGAATTAATTTTGTAATTTACGCAGACTTTGAAAGTCTGTTGCTAAGTTGTCATGAAAAGAAATCTGAAAAAACACATAATTTTAAGAAACACCAACCTTCCTGTTTTGCTTATTACATATGTTGTTCACATGATCCCAACCAAAATAAATATGTATCATACAGAGGTCTAGATTGTGTTGAAGTATTTATCACTAGATTAATAGAAGATGTGAAGAAAATAAATGATACATTATTAATTAAAAAACCAATGATACCTTTAACTAAAAAAGAGCAAACCCAATTTAATAATGCAAGTACTTGTCATATTTGTGATCGGTTGTTACTCGATGATAAGGTGCGTGACCACGATCATGTGACGGGAAAATATAGAGGACCTGCACATACTCAATGTAATCTAATGTTTAGAGTATGTCCATTCATACCTGTAATTTTTCATAATTTGTCGAATTATGATTCTCATCTGTTTATAAAAGAATTAGCAAAACATAAGGGTCATATTAAAATCATACCTAAAACTAAAGAAAAATATTTAACCATCACTAAATACATAGACACAGATAATGGTAACCGTCCCATACAAATTAAATTCATTGATTCGTTTCAGTTTCTAAGCTCAAGTTTAGATGCATTAAGTAAAAGTTTAACAGATAATGATTTTTCACATTTGTCAATGGAAATCAAAAACGAAAAGTTAATATATTTGCTCAAAACAAAAGGTATTTATCCTTACGATTATATTAATACTTGGAAAAAATATGAAGAAACGAAACTCCCTCCGAAAGAATTCTTTTATAACACATTGAAAATGGAACATATTACCGATAAAGAATATAAACATGCAATAACTGTATGGAATGCATTTAAAATAAAGAATCTTGGCGAGTATACTGATCTATACCTAAAATGTGATGTTTTATTATTGTGTGATATATTTGAAAATTTCAGAAATATAAGTTTAAAATATTATAAATTAGATCCAGCCTACTATGTAACTGCGCCTAGTTTAAGTTGGGATGCTATGTTGCTCTATACACAGGTTGAGCTTGACTTAATTGATGACTTGGAAATGTATCAAATGCTAGAGAAGGGTATACGAGGTGGTCTAGCACAATGTTCATTGCGTCATGCAAAGGCGAACAATAAATATTTGCCAGAATTTAATGATCTAGAACCTTCCAGTTACTTGATATACCTCGATTGTAATAATTTGTATGGATACGCAATGACTAAAAAGTTGCCAATTGCAGAGTTTCGTTTTTTAAATCAGAAAGAAGTTAATTGCTTTGATGTAATGAGTAAATCAGATGAAAGTCAATATGGCTTTATATTAGAAGTAGATCTTGAATATCCTGAGCACATACATGATTTTCATAGTGATTTACCTTTTGCTCCTGAAAAGTTTATACCACCAGGGGGAAAGACAGCTAAACTTATAGCTAATTTATATGACAAATTTAAGTATGTAATTCATTACACTCATTTACAGGAATGTTTGAAAAATGGACTTGTTTTAAGAAAAGTTCATCGTATTCTAACTTTTAGACAAGAAGAATATTTAAAAAAATATATTGATCTAAATACCAGTCTACGTCAAGCATCCAAAACTATATTTGAGAAAGATTTTTTTAAGCTTTTAAATAATTCTATTTTCGGTAAAACAATTGAAAATAAACGAAAACAGGTAGACATTAAACTAGTCACAAAATGGGTTGATATAGACAATATTACAAATAAGCAACATGGTGCTGAAAAGCTAATTTGTAAACCTAATTTTAAATGTGTATCTATATTTTCAGAAAATTTTGTAGCAGTTCAGCTAAAACCTGAGAAAATTGTGTTAGACAGACCAATATACATAGGTTTCAGTGTTTTAGAATATGCTAAATTGCATCTTTATCAATATCATTATAATATTAAAAAGTCATATACAAATAATATAAGACTTTGTTATACAGATACTGACAGTCTACTTTATTTAATATATACAAAAGACATTTACCGTGATATAAAACATAATTTAAAAGATTTTGACACAAGTAATTTTGATTTAGATAATCCTTATTTAATACCGCGGATGAATGAAAAAGTTCCTGGACTCTTTAAAGATGAACTGGGTGGCGATGTGATCAGTGAATTCACCGGCTTAAGAGCGAAACTTTACTGTTTGGTATCTTCTAAAATACAAATAAAAAAAGCAAAAGGTATTTCAAAATCAGTTACAAAAAGATTAAATATATCTCATTACAATAAGACATTGTTTAATAATGAGAGTAGATCTTGTAAAATGAATATGATTAAATCAATCAAACATGAATTATACACACAAGAAGTGAACAAACTGGTGATGAATAAAAAAGATGACAAACGATGCATTCTCCCAAATCAAATTGATACATTACCTTGGGGTCACTATAAAACGATATTATAGTTAAAGTATTATAGTTTTAGAGTATTGTATATTTGTAGTTTTAGTATTATGAATTATATAATAATATTACGTGGATATGTTACGTGGGTAGTTGTAGCATTGACATCAAAAATTTTAAGCTCCACTTATAAAATTTAAAATAAATAGTTAAAGTTTATATTTTTAAGTTATTTTAATGAAATTACTTTAATAATAAGAAGCAGTACCTGCCAGTAAAGTGTAGACACTATCCTACATACATTTTACATCTTCAAATTTTTTACACACTATGTCACAACCACTGCAAGACTCAATGAACAGTTTAAAAGAAATGTTCCTGAAGCGGATGGCTGATTTTGAAGCGGAGTTGCCAAAATCACAAAGTACTCCATCGGTGCCTGGATTGGCCTCTGAATATACCTCCTTCAAGTCCTTTGTGTTAGAAACTCTGAGAGCTTTTCAGCAGCAAATAGATCTTCTTGCCAATACAGTGGACTCAATGGAGATGAGGACAAGAAGGAAAATGTTGCTGCTGCATGGTGTGGCGGAGGACAGTAAAGAAGATACTGGCAATGTGATTGTTAAGGTCATCAAAGAGCATCTCAAGTCCGACATAACTGTTGGTGATATCCGACGCTGTCACAGAATGGGACGCACATCAAACAGCCACAAGCCCCGGCCCATTGTGTTGAAATTCAATAACACCTCAGTACGTGACAGCATATGGTTCGGCAAAACCAAGTTCAAGGGCACAGGTGTAACGGTTTCCGAATTCCTCACGAAGCAGCGACATGAAGCTTTTATGGCCGCACGTCAAAAGTTCGGTGTATCACAATGCTGGACCAAGGACGGCATCATCCACGTTCTGGCGCCTGATGGTTCGCGGCATCGCGTAGTCAACCTCGGGGATCTGCACAAGATAGAGCAGAAGGACGTGGAGAAGCCAATCACGCCAGCGAAGCCAGCCGCAAAGACGAAACGGACTGTGGCCCAAAAGAAATAAGTTTCTGTTTGTTTTGGTTCATTTCCGGTCCGGGTAGTAAGTAATATGTATTTATCATTTATAATCTTTCTTACTTTGTACCCACTTATCTGCTTCACTTTTGTACTTCTTAAATACACTTATAATTAGCCCAATATCTAATATTTATGTCGGTGTCTGATATTTTTATTTTCCCTTACAAACTGTCAACTGTCACTTACTCCGTCTCCTGTCAAGTCAACTATCTGTTTGGGTACAAGGCTTTTTGGACTGTTATATTTCTTTTTCTTTTTTCTTTTATACCCTTTTCTTGTTCTTGCGATATACTTTGTTTCCTTTTCCACTAACTCTTAAAATTATTTTTGTATTGTTTTGTTGCTACCCGGACCAATCTTAGTTTTATTTTCCAATCAATTTACTTTATCAAATCTTCTTTAGTCTTGTTTCAATGTAACCTGATGTTTTTTCTATTCTTGGCTCTACTGGCAGGTGGTGTATTATTGGTAATTTAAAAACTTTTTTTTTGTTTGTATATTTGTATATATATTTATTTAGATTATATTTATTATATTATCATATTTAAGTATTGTACCTGTTATCATTGATATCAATAATATTAGTGATGATGATAGTTTCCACTCAGTATGTAGTGTAGATGACAGTTTTAGCAGTATACCGTCACTTTCCGATTGTCTTAATTCACAGTTTTCTGATGTACCTAAAAATTTCAATGCCGTTCATATCAATGCCCAAAGTATTCCGGCACATTTCACTGATATGCTGGCCAATTTAGACTGTAAGAGCATTCATGCTATCCTTGTTTCTGAGTCATGGCTTAAGCCCTGTCTACCTTCTACATTATACTCCCTCCCTGGTTTTCAACTTATCAGAAATGATCGCGTGGTTGGGGGCGGTGGGGGTGTTGCCATATATCTTCGCTCTCATATCCCTTACAAAGTTGTAAGTATGTCTGCACAACCATCGCCTTCAAATGAAGGTGAGCATTTATTTCTGGAAGTTGCATTAAACCACACCAAACTCCTTCTCGGCGTTTACTACTGTCCTTCATTACGTATAGATTATTTTTCTACGTTTGAAACCCTACTGGTTAATCTCGTGCCCTCTTACAGTCATACTATCATAATGGGTGATTTTAACACATGTCTGCTTAAAAATGATTCTCGTTCTTCGTCTCTTGTTTCTATTTCAATAGCCTGTAATCTTACAATACTACCCTTAAGTGCAACTCATCATTTCCCACATTCCACACCTTCCCTTCTCGATATAATCATGGTTTCTTCTCGAGAACATGTTGCCACGCACGGGCAATATCCAGCAGACATGTTTTCTTACCACGACCTGCTCTATATCTCGTACAAAATTCGTCCGCCTAAAATGAAGCGGAACGTACTAATGCAGCGCAATTTTGGTGGCATGAACACCGATTCTCTTCGTAAGGATGCCAGTGATATTAACTGGATTCCACTTCTCAATGCCGAATCCATTGATGATAAGGTTAGCGTCTTTAAAACTCATATCACTGAATTGTATGATAAGCATGCACCCATTCGACCGGTGAAGATTAAACACCCTCCCTCACCATGGCTTACTGAAAGCATCAAACAGCTTATACACAAGAAAGCTGCAGCAAAATTCAGGTATAAAATTAGGCCCGACGATAACAACCTGCAAAAATATGTTGCGATTAGGAATCACTGCAATAGGGTGTGTAGGGACGCACAACGCCAACATATCCATAATTCTGTGATAAACGGAGATCCAGCAAAGGTCTGGAAATTTCTTAAAACCCTTGGGGTCGGCAAATCACCTCAACTTACTATCCCTAATGACTTCAATATTGACTCGCTCAATCAACATTTCGCTGCCTCGTCCAATATTGATAGGACTACTAAAGAAAGCACTCTTAACTATCTTTCATCCCTGCCAACCCCTAGTTATTCACCATTTGTCTTTAATCATTTCACTGATAGTGATGTTAAGAAGAGCATAATGTCAATCACATCCAACGCAGCTGGTAGTGACGGTGTCAACCGTAATATGCTCCTTCCCATCCTTGATTTAATCCTACCCATCATTACTCACATCATTAATTACTCCTTGTCCAGTGGTGAATTCCCATCGATGTGGAAGGATGCCCTAATAACTCCAATTCCGAAAAAATCACATCCTTTATCCTTTTCTGATTACCGACCTATTTCTATTCTACCATTCCTTTCCAAAGTCCTCGAACGCCTCGTTTACAATCAAGTCAACTCGTTCCTTTCTAAAAATAATCTCCTTAATCCATTCCAGTCCGGTTTCCGTCCAGGCCATAGCACCGCTACAACCCTTATCAATATTACGGATGACATCAGGGCTGGTATGGAGAGCGGACAGCTCACAGTCCTTGCTCTGCTAGATTTTAGCAACGCCTTCAATACAGTGGATTTTGACATTCTACTTGGCCGTCTTTGCTCTCTTAACATATCTCCTACGGTGATTGATTGGTTTCGTAGTTACCTGTGTGGCCGCCGACAGCGTATACGAGTTGAAAATTCACTCTCTTCATGGTGTAACACGACTGTTGGCGTGCCCCAGGGCGGCGTGTTGTCTCCTTTACTCTTCGCAATTTTTATAAATTCTATATCAAACAATCTTCGCTCTTCCTATCACCTTTATGCAGATGATCTCCAAATCTATACGCAGTCGACATTGGCTCAAATGTCACAATCTATAGGTACCATCAACAGTGATCTTGCACAGATTAGTAGCTGGAGCAAATCCTATGGACTTATAGTGAACCCCTCGAAAACGCAGGTCATTGTTGTTGGTAGTTCGAGAATGTTATCGAAGATGGACTGGTCTCAACTTCTTAATGTTATATTTAATGGCACTGTTATTCCTATACAGGATAAAGTAAAAAATCTGGGCTTAATCATTGATTCTACCCTTTCCTGGTGCTCACAGGTCCAAGAAGTGAGTCGTAAGATATTTGCTTCGGCAGGTTCATTGCGAAGACTTAGGAATTTTCTTCCTACTGCCACCAAAATTGCACTTGCAAACTGTCTTCTATTACCCATTATTGATTATGCAGATGTCAGCTATCCAGATCTCGCCGAAAATCAACTAGACAAACTTGAGCGCCTTCAAAACCTCTGTATACGATTCATATTTGGATTACGCAAATACGATCATGTCTCACAATTTCGAACACAACTCAAGTGGTTACCCGTACGATTTCGCCGGAATACTCACATACTTTCTCTACTATACAACATATTGTTTAACCCTTCAACTCCCTCATATCTTAAAGGAAGATTCGAATTCCTACATGATACGCATAACCGTTATTTAAGGTCATCAGAAAATTTAAAGCTGAAGATGCCGGTTCATTGCACGGATTTTATTGATAAATCGTTTTGTGTCACTGCTGTTCGCCTATGGAATGCACTCCCATTACATATAAGACAGGCTCAGACGGTAACAAAGTTCAAATCCTTAGTCAAGGATCACTACTCATCACTATGATATTTCCCGTTCTAATATTATTTTAAGTATTATTTATTATTTATGTATGTATGTATGTTGTATGTATGTATGTATGTTGTATGTATGTATGTATGTATGTATGCATGTATGTATTTATGTTTGTATGTATAAGTATTTATATATGTGTAGTACATTCTTATAATATTAAATAAATGTATATATTTAAAGTATTATTTATCATCTTATTACTGGTACACTTACAACTACCATTTCTTTCCTACCAATAATATCTCCATCCAAAGGTTGCCTGGTAGAAATCGCTGTTAGCGATAAGGCCGCCCTTTGTACTCTACTTAATATAAAATTTCTACACATATGTTCTTAAAAGTGTACAATAAAGTATTAAATAAATAATAATAAATAATAATATTGTACTTTATACATTATAATTTATCACTGTACTTACTTTCTAAGTGAAAATAAACTTTGATGATTTTTATTTATGATTTTAATTTATTGATACCCTGTAAACATATAAATAGACTAGTAACGTTACTTTCCCTCATTTTTCACAATGAAGTTCATCAAGCAACCCCAGACTTTAGAAATAAACAAAATCAAATTAGAAAATCAATCACACAAAATAAAACACAGTGCACTTTTGCCTAATACAATCAGATGTATAATATGTGGTCCATCTAACTGCGGGAAAACGAATGTCATGCTCAATTTAATATTGCATGAAAACGGTTTAAAATTCAAGCATATATATTTATACTCTAAAACTGCTTTCCAGCCAAAGTATTGTTTTCTAAAACAAGTAATGAACATTATTCCTGGTGCTAAATTCTCGGTATTCGACGATAATGAAGAAATTATACATCCTAATAATGCTTTAGCTAACTCATTAATGATTTTTGATGACGTCGCATGTGAAAACCAAGTTAACATCCGTAATTATTTTGCAATGGGCAGGCATAAACACATAGATTGTTTTTATTTATCACAAACTTATACGAAAATACCTAAACAACTAATACGAGATAACGCTAATCTTATAATTGTCTTCAGACAAGATGAGAAAAATTTAAAACATATTTACAATGAGCATGTAAATACGGATATCGAGTGGTTAAAATTTAAAAAACTTTGTTCAATGATATGGCAGGATCGGTTTGCTTTTTTATTGATAAATAAAGATTGCCCTCTTAATAAAGGTAGATATAGACAAGGTTTCGATACATTTATAAGCTTTTAGAATATACATAAATACTAGGTCAATGGGGAAAATATATCAATCGATTTCCAATATCTGTAAACAGCAGTTGCGTAAGATTGCAAGTTAAACAATGGATATCAATATTAAAGAACAATTAATAAAATCAGCAGATTCTATAAAAAATAAAATAAAAATGTTACAAGACGAAGAAGATATCGCTAATTTAAAATTTAAAAAGGTATTTAAACCGATAACAGATCCATTGCAAACTTTAGTTAAAGGAAATGATAAAGATATAAAGATATTTGACATTTATGAAGATGAGAACAATACGTCTGGAAAACTCAGTTCATCCCTAGATTATGCAAGTTTTAGAGAATTTATAAAAACTGATCACAGTAAACATTCTGAATGTAAAGTAACTCCATCAAAAAATGTAAAAAAGTCTAGCGATTCACTTATTTCACTGAATAAAGAAGATTTACTGGAAATTTATGATAATAACATAAATGTACCGTTTGGAATACGTAGTGAAAACAAAAATCTTATGCTGGGCAATTCTAAGGTAACACTTTCTGTTTCAAATAATGTCAATAATTCACAAAAAACAAATATAGTTACTATAAACAATAAGCATTATGAATTAACACCAGGTTTAAAAGAGCTTTTGCTACGCAATAAACCCAACCTCAGTTTGGTGACAGAAATAGATAAAATTGTCTACAAAGATATGCTTTATAATACACATGCACACAAACGAGACTTTCACTCCAGTGGTCAAATAAAGGGAGATAAAAGTTTAAAATACCGTCAAATTATTAAACCGTTATTTTCACAACAAAATCATGTCCAAGTAGAAGAGCAGGTAATGCAATCAAAAAGTGGTGGTAAATTACCAACTTTAAAAAAATATAAAAGTAATACAGATTATGTTTATTGGGATGACCCCAACGAATTAATTGAAAGATTGAAACTCCTGATTGCTTCAAAAAATGCTGGCCACACTAATCATGACAATGAAATTCTATCCATAATAGAAGAGTTAAGAGAAGCTGGTATTATAAAAGAATAGAAAGCTTTTAAATATCCTCAGTTACTAGCTTTTATGGAAGATGAATGAACATGTACATGTTAATTATGTTCATACAGAACTAAAATCTGAGAGAGATGACAGTAGCATAAATTATAAGCGTATTGAAATTGAAAACACAATTAAAGAATCTAGAACAAGTCAAATTATTGCTGAGGAGCAAATTATCACCAAAGTTGAAGATGCTTTAGGAAAAATAAAAGAATTGAAGAAACTAATTTTTAATTTAGAAAACAGGATAAGAACTGTTGAAAAAAGTATTGAATTGCAAGAAATAGCAGGAAAAATAAACAGACATTATGAGCAAAATAAACGTCATAAATGAAATCCATAAATGTGCAAGAATTAACTTTCCAAGAAGGCAGGTCATACTTAAGGATATAGATGATCTTTGGCAAGCAGATTTGATGGATATGCAAACAATTTCGAAAGTGAATAGTGGTTATAAATATATTCTGGTAATCATTGATGCCTTTTCAAAATATGCTTGGGCTATTCCTCTGAAACGAAAGAATAAGCAACAGGTATCAGAAGAGTTTAGAGCTTTATTGGCTAAAGGACGTGTTCCAAAAAATTTACAAACAGATCTCGGAAAAGAATTTTATAATGATAAATTCAAAAATATTGTGAAAAAGTATAAAATCAATCATTACTCTACATATTCCACTAAAAAAGCCTCCATCGTTGAAAGATTAATAAGAACTTTGAAGAATAAAATATACAAAGAATTTAGTCTTAACGGAAATTATAATTAGTATAATGGTACACTTGATAAAAAAGTAAATGAGTATAATAATACTATCCATAGAACTATTGGACAATCACCAGCTTCTGTAAATCATATTAATAAAAGGGACATATTGCGAAGATACATTCATGTAGCTGAATGTAGGAAGAAAACAAAGGGCAGGCAATTTGCCATTGGTGACTTTGTGAGAATCAGTAAACATAAAGGATGTTTTGATAAAGGATATTACCCAAACTGGTCAACAGAAATATTTAAGATAAAAAAAATACAAGAAACGAATCCAACAACTTATTTGATTGAAGATGCAAGATGTCAGCCTATATTAGGTGCTTTTTATGCTCAAGAACTTCAGAAAACTAGGCATCCTGATTTATACCTAGTTGAAAAGGTTTTAAAACGAAAAGGAAACCAAGTATATGTTAAATGGCTTGGACTTCCTCCTAGTGAGAACAGCTGGATAGATAAAACAAATGTATTATAAGAATATTTTACTGAGAAAAATCTAATCTAATCTGTATTTAAAGAAATACATGTGTCTTAACTATTCATTACGGATTTGCTCTTTAAATAGCTAAGTCCTGTATTTGTTTCGAATAAAATTAAATTCACAGCTATTACTTTCGAGAAAATTGAAGAAATAACAATGAAAACAAGACGAAGTAATATAGTTAACAAAAGTAAGCAAACAACATCAAATAAACTCACCAGTCAAACAAGATCAGGATATGGTTTTAAGAAAACTCTTAAAAAAGTTGTTTCTCATACTAAAAAACATATTAAAAAACTTAAACCTTCATGCAAGAAAGCATTGTTGCAAACAGCTTACGCAGCAGCTAAAGAATTTGTATCAGATTTTCCGATAAAATTACCTAGAATAATACCAGTACCAAAAACTGGAGGATTTCTTCCTTTAGTACCAATATTTGCTGGATTATCTGCTGCAGGCAGTTTGGCGGGAGGTGCTGCTGGGATTGTAAAAGCTATTAATGCATATAAAATAGCGAAGAAACAATTACTTGAATCGGAACGACACAATAAGGAAATGGAAACGTTATTGATTGGAAGAGGGTTACACCTCAAACCTTACAAAGACGGTTTAGGGATTTATATCACAAAGAAAAAAAACTAAACTCTAGGCTACCCAATAGAGCTTTGACCAATATTGATATTATTAAGCATTCAAGTAATATTCCATTCTTCCGAGGTGTGTTTATGAGAGATAAATTGCCAGGTAAAGTTTCATCAATAGAATGCGGAGTGATCAATCTTGATTCTTCTAAAAACGCTGGTACTCACTGGTAGCCTATGGCAAAATAAATGACTACATAGAATATTTTGATAGTTATGGTAACTTAAAACCTCCTAAAGAATTTATGGAGTACGTAGGAAAAAGAAATATTCACTATAATTATGAAAATATACAGCATGATCACATGTATAATTGTGGACACTTGTGTCTAAAATTCCTTAAATCATTTTGGAAAAGTAATAAAATATTATAACATAATTGAAGTTCTTTTTATTATTCCATGTCGCAAAATTATTAATGCTCCTATAACTCAGATAATTATAAATGCTTATTTCTAAATCATCTTCACAACATAAGGATGTGAGTGATGATATGCACTAGTCGTGTTATTTGAATTACTTGAGATAACCTAAATTTAAAAATCTAAATAAAATGTTGGTATTCTATAAAACGACTAATGTGAGAGGAAAATGTAATATTTCCCTTCCTATTTCCAAAGAAGAGAGACGTGTCAAAACTATAAATATAAAAAAAATTACAAAAGGAAATAAACAATTTCTACGCGAAATTGGATTAAAATTAAATTAATAAAATGCTGCAAATAACGGATTTACCACAACATGATAACTCTATCGAGAGTTATGAGATCCACAGCTATAACCCATATACTACCAGTTTTGAAGAAAATGATGAAATCAGAATACCTATTCACCAACAAGATTTATACGTATTGCCATCAGGCAGTTCTATTTATATAGAAGGGTACGCGAGTGTATCTAGAAAAGACTCGGCAGGCAAAATAATTGAAAAAGATGTTGATTTTATAAACAACCCAATTTCATATTTGTTTCAAGATATTAGATACGAATTGAATGGTGTTGAAATTGATCGTATAAAAAATGCTGGCATCACAACAACCTTAAAATCATATGTCTCAATGAATGAAGGTGAAAATAAAGCTGCTGCAGTTTGGGGCTGGAACATAAATGGTACAAAACAAAAAAAAGGATATTTTAGTGTTATTATACCATTAAATAAAATACTGGGATTTGCAGAAGACTATAGCAAAATTATTATCAATTGTAAACATGAACTTATATTACAACGAAGTAGCTCCGCATTATGCTGCCTGCTTGCAGAAAAAAATGATGACGTAAAAATTGACATACAGAAAATACAATGGCGGGTGCCACATATTAAAGTTTCAGATCGTAATAAATTGTTATTGCTTAAGAGTCTGGAGAGAGATCGTTCTATACAAATAGCATTTAGAAATTGGGATTTGTATGAATATCCATTGCTGCCAAGAACAACGAAACATTCATGGTCAGTTAAAACTACTTCTCAACTAGAGAAACCCAGGTTTGTTATATTTGGTTTGCAAACAAATCGAAAAACAAACATAACTAAAAGTTCTGCCTTATTTGATCATTGTAATGTAAGCAATCTTAAATTATTTTTAAATTCGCAATACTATCCGTATGACTCACTTAATCTGAAATTTAATGAAAACAAATATAGTATATTATATGAGATGTTTGCTAACTTTCGCCAGTCATACTACAACTCAGGTATTGATCCGTTGCTGAGCTTAAATCAGTTCAAAGAAATAACTCCAATTTTCGTGATTGATTGCTCAAGACAGAACGATTCACTTAAAACTGGACCAGTTGATGTGAGATTAGAAATTGAATGTTCTGAAGATATACCGGATAATACATCTGCTTATTGTTTAATTATCAATGATCGACTTTATGAATACAAACCTTTGAGTAATATTGTGAGAAAACTATCATGAATGTTATCGTTGATGTCCAAGGGTTTAAGGATGAAGGAAACAATTTTATTCCAAAAGAAATAGCAATAATGTACAAAGGACGCATTCAAGTTTTATTGATAAAACCACCTTACCCGTTTTATAACTTGTCTAAGAAAGACAGGTCACAGATAGCTTGGATAGAAAAGAACAGAGGAATAAAGTGGAATGAGGGCTTTGTACCATATTTTAACTATAAAGTTAATTTTGGTAATTTTTTTAACAATAAATCTGTGTATACCAAAGGCAATGAAAAAGTGTTATGGTTAAAAGATATCTTGGAAATAGATAATGTACATAATTTAGAGAATAAAAATTGTCCTAGTTTAGCAACATTGTATAACACTTATTCAACTTCACCAAATATTGTATGTTGTTTAAACCACAACAACATGTGTGCTTTAAAAAATGTATTCTGTTTAAATAAATGGTGCGTAGAAAATAAAGTGTTTATCTAATAATTATATTGACGTAAATAAATAATCTACTTATATTACTTCCATGTTTTATTTCCGAAATACCTATAATTTTAACATTCACTCCCTACTTTCCAAACACACAGAACTGTTACGAACAGGTCATTCATGTTTGTATGAACAGCTCATTCGATTTGTCTAAACTAATGCTGTTTGTAAGCAGTTGTAAAATACAACATACACACATTCATTCACACATGATTAGATGATTCTACACATTTATACAATTTAGGAAACATACTGAATTGAAATAACATAAATGACTAAGAATCTAGAATAAAAAAGAAAGGGATTAAAAAGAAAAACATTTTGAATAGAAAAGTCAGACAGTACTCATTTTGAAAAGGGAGTATTGGGGCAACTGGATCAAAAGATGATACAGGCGCGAAGAAAAGCGCCTGGATCATCTTTTGATCCAGATGCCCCAATACTCTCCTACTAAAAAGTGATACTGATACATGTCAAAGTGATTGTGAAATAAAGAGAAGGTATAATACGTAAATAATTATTATAAAATTAAAGAAGGTAGAATAACTATGATTGAAAGCAATTCACCCAGTCCGCTAAACAAAACAAAAACAAGATATTCAAGAACCTATTTCTTAGCCGGTGCCGCGGCGCGTCTTGATTTCGCAGCGGCAGTCTTCACAGTGGGCTTCTCCGGTTCCAGACTCTTTATCCTGTCGAGATCACTCAAGAACAGAATGCGGTGTCGTTGACCATCCGCACCAAGAACAAAGACGGAGCCCTCCCTCGTCCAGCACTTATCCACGCCAAACCGCTCCCGAGCTGCCATAAACGCTGTATGTCGCGCACGGGTCAGGAATTCCGACATTGTTATACCAGCTCCTTTCAACTTGGTCTTGGCAAACCAAACAGTGTCCCGTAGTGACACACTATGAAGCTTGACAAGAAAAGGCCTGGGCTTCTTGCTGGATTGTTGGCGACCCATCCTGTGGCATCGTTTGATGTCTGCTGCTGAGAAGGATTCCACCTTGAGGCGCTGCTTTATTAAATGTACAACCACTTGAGCTGTTTCCTCGTTCTTATGCTCCTCAACACCATGCAGAAGAAGTATTTTTCGACGGCCACGCATCTCCATGTTGTCGACCTGGCGTGCAACAGTCTGTAACTGCTCTGAGAAAGACTTCATAGTGATCAGTATGAAGTCCTTGAAAGCTTTGAAGTCTTCCTCCAGGCTGCCTGTGGTAGTCGACGTTTTTCTTTGAAGATCCAGTTCAAATTTTGCCATTCGCTCTTCAAAGTATTGTTGGATGTTCAGTAACGACATGTCCATGAAGTTGTGTCAGTGCTGGTGTTTGACTTAAGTTGTGTTTTAGTGGAGATAACACTTTACTGGCAGGTATTTGATGTTAATTGTATATTTTATCCATAAAATATATTTAAAATATGTATTAACTATTTTATTTCAATATTTTTTGCTATGATGCAAAAAAACAGCTGTTTACTCTACTACCCACTTGACAGTCTTTTTAAGTATTAAAATGACCCATTATGATAACATGACTGTAAGAAGGCACAAGATTAACCAATACGGTTTCAAAGGTCGAAAAATAATCAATACGTAGTGAAGGACAGTAGAAAACGCCGAGAAGGACTTTAGTGTGGTTTAGTGCAACTTCCAGAAATAAATGTTCACCGGCATTTGGCGGCGGTGGTTGTGCAGACATACTTACAATTGTATATGGGATATGTGAGCGAAGATATATGGCAACACCCCCACCGCCCCCGACCGCTCGATCATTTCTGATAAGTTGAAAACCAGGCAGGGAGTATAATGAAGAAGGCAGACCGGGCTTAAGTCATGACTTTTGGCATTGATATGAATGGCATTGAAATTTTTAGGTACATCAGAAAATTGTGAATCAAGACTGTCGGCAAGTGACGGTATACTGGTGAAGCTGTCATCTATACTACATATTGAGTAGAAGCTTTCATCATCACTAATGCTATCAATATCAATGGCTGCAAATATACTTAATTAATATAATATTATTATCTAAAATATAAATATATACAATCAGAAGATAAACAAATAAATACCTATTTTATATATACTACTACTACTAAAACCTGAATATTAATTCAAACTACCAATAATACACCACCTGCCAGTAGTGCCAAGAATAGAAAACGACGACGTTCATGACATACATATTATGTGGAAATATAAAATATTTATAAAACAAAAAAACATCAAAATTCGAATTGGTCCGGGAAGTAACAAGAACATTGCAAGAGTTTATAAATAAAAGCTAGTATGAAATACAATTATATATAGTGCGTTCATTCTTATCTGGCAAAAATGGTAAACAAATATGGCGGACAGAGAAGTACGTCCGTAAGACTAGTGATGGGAAACATTGCATGAACTAAATCAAGTTTTACTTAAAATTCATTCAGTGAATGAAATAAAACATATAAGAGATAGAGATTTTAAACTTTTAATGTTTTCGATGAGAGTCGAAATACAAATGGTATTTAGTTCATGTAAAAGGTTTTATTTTTTTAAAGGTACGAATATTATGTCAGATCGTCAGTGTCGAGAGACGTTGTGGTTTCATAAGAACTTGTTTCTGATGTGAAGTTAATTATGAATCTGGGGGTTACTCCAACCGTCGCATCATCAATAAACCCATTGAGCATCATTTTATTTTCCTGTTTGATAACATGCTCGATGCATTTTTTGCACGATTCAGCATCAATTTTGGCAATGCTCTGTTTTGTTAAATCTTTTATTTCTCCCTTCTTAAAAGTTTTATTATTGCAGCCAACATGCGATTTTATTTGTGGCCGTATTAATTCTATTAGGTTTAGTTCGCAATGATAAGGCGGAAGGCAAACAACAATAATATTTTTCTTGGCTGCCATTTCATCAACCACTTTTACATTGAAATCGTATCTGAATTTAAGGCAAAATGCGTATTTGTCATTAATGACTTCAACAATTAGCGTTAGCGGCATGTATCGCCCGCCCCCATATATCATGTAATCGTGGTTACGATTTCTGACTGCAATCAGAGAATGGATACTTTTTCGATTACTTTCGGTAAATGTTTTCATGATTGATGGTTACGAGGGTCAAACTGAAAGTTCTTAGAACTGGCCACTTATAAACAATATAATAAAAAAATATTCTAAAATTTGAAAATAGAACTCTTTGCCAGTATTACTGAGTATATATTTCATTCATTTGTCATTTGTTTTACGATTTGGCGGCAAATTGAAAATTGTCTGTGTCACGTCAACATGAATTTAAGACGAGAAAATTTTCGTGCAATGATTTTTTATGACTTTCGATGTCATTTAAGTCAACAAGAAAGTTATGATAGACTACGATTGGCCTTTCACGATGAAGCCCCATCTCGTGCGACTGTTTACAACTGGTTTAATGAGTTTAAACGTGGTCGCACTAATCTCACTGATGATGTACGTGAGGGACGGCCTTCTACGGCGACGACTGAAAATAACATCTGTGTTGTGCGGCGTATGATAGAGACTGACAAAAGAGTGACCTATCACCAGATTCGGACAAGCTTAGGCATCGGTATGAGTCAAGTGCACAAAATCCTCCACGAACATTTAGCGGTCAGGAAGCTTTGCGCCCGGTGGATACCTCATAATTTGACTAAGGCTCAAAAACTCCATCGTGTGGATTGGTGCCGTAAAATGATTGAAAGATTTAACGGAGGTGACTCAAATGCTGTGTTCGACATACTAACAGGTGACGAAAGCTGGATTTACTGTTATGATCCTGAAACCAAAAGACAATCTGCTCAGTGGGTGTTTCCTTTCGAGGAGTTGCCAACTAAAGTGAAGAGAGATCGAAGTGCGGGAAAAAAAATGGTGGCCTCGTTCTTTGGAAGGATAGGTCATTTCGCAACAATTGTGTTAGAGGATCAAAAAACAGTTTCTGCAGAATGGTACACTACAAATTGTTTGCCACTTGTCTTGGAAAAAGTTCGAGAGAAACGACCTCGCAGTAGGATCCTCCTTCACCACGACAACGCCTCGTCGCACACCTCCAAGCGAACGATCGACTATTTGGCGACATCAAACGTTGAATTACTGGGTCACCCGCCGTATAGCCCCGACCTCGCGCCTTGTGATTTTTATTTATTTCCAAAAATTAAAGAAAAACTTAAAGGAAAGCGGTTTATGAATGCTGAAGAAGCGGTGGCTGCGTATCGCGATGCCATTGAAGAGACCCCTAAGGACGAGTGGGCAAAGTGCTTTTCCCAGTGGTTCCATCGCATGCAGCGGTGTATTGACGTCAATGGACAATATTTTGAAAAGATATAATAAAACTAATAACTGGCTAATGTAATCAGTTTTTGATTTTCTAAGAACTTTCAGTTTGACCCTCGTACAAATTACATTTTACCCATCTCTGACTAGAAAAAGGAGAAGACTTTGCCTGGCAAATGGGGCACAAAATACATATTTTTAAAAAGAAACGTAGTCAATTCTATCGGAGTAATTCTGTTTTTAAATTTCGCTGTTTTGTATGGAGATTTTTTAACCCATATTTTACTTTTTCATCCATTTTTAAATGTTTTCATTCATACAAACACAACAAAAATGAATTAGCTATATCGGTGCAGCAGTTAAGGTCGGTTAGTAACAAGAGTCCAATCAGTTGCAATCTCAAAGTCCTTTGTACGTAGCCCGGTTGTCGATCAAGAGAAATAATAGTCGGAATGAAAAGGAAATACAAATCCACAAGCAAACCCGGTCGGTCATAAGCATATTATTATTATATTTATCGACTTATCAGTTTTTATCCATATTGTCTGCAGTGAAAAACTTTTAAATAAGGCCCTTATGAAAATTGACCTCAGTTTAGTCAATGAAATTATTTTATACGGATCTGAATGTTCTTTACGTTTACCATAAAAGGATTACAATATATTAATACTTTTTCTATAATCATTCAATTTTATCATTCGCTTCATCCCATCTCTACAGTCAAATGTCATATTGACAAGACATCGTAATAATCTGTGGTTTAAAGTGTCATCACAATTACGATTTTCTTTAAATTAATATGTTTTAAAAGAGAAATATGAAGCTATTTTAGGTAGAAAATAATGTGTTGGTATTTGAACAACATTGTAAATATTTTCTTGTAGCATATAGTAAGTGATTCGGCCACAATCTTGTGATTTGTGATGCAGGTATGTTTGTTTACTAGTTGTGCCAGGTAAAGATGAACGCATTATAGATGGAAATAAGAAACAAAGATAAAGAAAATAAAAATAAAAGGAAGTATATGTAAACAGTCCAAAAAGCCCTGTACCCATACACATTACAATTTGACAGACATTAGATGACAGATGACGGATATGACAGCTGACGGCTGACAGACAGCTAGAGACGGCTAGAGACGGCTAGAGACGGCTGACAGATAGCAGAGAAACAAAATAATATGTCAGACACCCTCAGTAAATACTTATTTAATTATAAATTGATTACGATAGAGAGAAAAAGGAAATATATTAGTAAAGTGTGGAACATAAAGTGGGTACAAAACAAGAAAGAATATAAAGATAGATACTTATTACTTACTACCCGGACCAGAAATCGACCAAAACAGAGAAAATCACTTCTTTTGGGCTATAGTCCGTTTGGATTTTGCGGCTGGCTTCGCTGGTGTGGGCTGCTTCTCTACGTCCTTTTGCTCAATTTTGTGCAGCTCCGTGAGGTTGACCACTCGATGACGGAAACCATCAGGCGCAAGAACATGGATAATGCCCTCCCTAGTCCAGCATTGAGTTATTCCAAACTTGTAATGAGCGGCCATGAAAGCTTCGTGTCGCTGTTTGGTTAAGAATTCCGAGACCGTAATACCAGTGCCCTTGAATTTGGTTTTACTGAACCATACACTGTCCCGTACCAAGAAGTTGTTGAATTTCACAGCGATGTGCCTGGCCTTGCTACTCGATGTGCGACCCATTCTGTGACAGCGTCGAATATCAGCTGTAGTAATGTCCGATTTGAGGTGCTCCTTTATAACATTTACTACTACTTTGGGTGTATCCTCTTTGCCATCCTCTGTCACACCATGCAGCAGCAACATTTTTCTTCGAGTCCTCATCTCCATGGACTCCAGCGTATGAGAAAGGAGCTCTGTTTGCTGTTGGAAACCTTTCAGTGCATCCATTACAAGCCTTGAAGGAGGTGTATTCGGAGGCCAAGCCGGGCATGGATGGAGTACCTTGGGATCTGGGCAACTCAGCTTCGAAATCAGCCATTCGCTTAAGAAACATTTACTTTAAGCTATTGATAAACTCTTGCAGTGGTTGTGTCATAGTGCAGTGAAGTAAGTGATATGTATGTAGGATCGAGAAAACACTTTACTGGCAGGTACTGCTTGTTATTATTGAAGTATTTTCATAAAAATCAATTAAAATATAAACTTGAACTATTTATTTTAAATTTTATAAGTGGTAAAAAAAATTTTAGGTGTTAATGCTACAACTACCCACGAAAATAGATAACTTAAATTCTACTTTAAATTTAACATTTTCCAAAATAAATAAATGGATGACTGACCACAACTTAGGACTGAACTTCAATAAAACCAAACTGATGCAATGCAGACCTTATCAAAAGAAAGAACTTCTACACTACAACTTGTGTTTCTTAGTTACTATGGGATAATAAAACAGCCTTAATCGAACAACAATAAACATTTCCCTACTTTCAAATCGTTTTTATTGAATCATCCTTATATCTGCCTAAGTCTACTTATATATTCATGTTTATTTACAATATTTGTAATAATAATTACTTATCAAAAACGACGACGTCCGTAACAAGGGGACTTCATTTTATACTATATGTAGATGATATTAAACCCTGAATATTATTTTTATATTGCCTAATATTCCGCTTATTGAAACTCCGATACGAGATCACATTATTTACAAATTCGACAGCGCAGTAATAAGCATAGATTTGTCAACGGGTATTTTGTGTCGCGCGCACCTGCCGAGAGTAAAGTCTGCTACCCTAATGTTATTAACGTTGCTATTTGTCACATGTCTTACGGTTATTAAGTTGTTAATAGTAAATGGTCAGCCATGGTGATAATATTTTTGTTAGACGTGCAATAACACAAACTAAGATGACTTACTTAATTTACAGATTATTATCTAAAATTAAATACCGGGAAATGCTTATAGCAGTTAAATGAAAAGTTATTTATCACAAATATTTTTAAGTAACACATTCGATCATTATAATAAACGTGAACAATAAATATTAATTTAATCAAACAAGGGTTTGGTTAGGTTAATATTCTCATATGTTCATCTCGCAAACTGAAACAAAAATAAAACAGTAATTTAAAATTATTCAATGCAGATAGTGACTAAATTTTATTAAAAATATTAAACCGCATCATAGTTAACAGAAATCTCACAAATTGGCTAACTTGTACGTTTTTAATGACTCCAGAAATATAAAACTGCAATTTATATTTAATATGAAATAAAAATTCGTTACACTCGTGTTTTACAATCTGAATTTCTGTGTTTACATTTATTTGTATGTACCTAATGAATATTGGAATGTGTAATGATAACATACATATTAATTATGTTGGTTGTGCATTAGGTACATCTATAACGCACTTGACTGCCTCCGTGGTCCAGTGGTTAGCGTATGCAACTGCTGATCGGAAGTCCTGGGTTCGATTCCCGGGTCGGGCAAAAGTGTTACTGAGTTTTTCCGAATTCTCAGTAGCAGCACGGAGTCTGGTTATGTGCCCGGTAACGGCAATATGCTCGCCCCCTATTACGTGGGACCTAAAACTCATGGCGAAATGTGGGTGTAATATTGTTATATTACACTCACATTTCGCCCACATCTCATCTGCCCAACCCTTCGGAGATATAGGCGTAAGTCTATAAAAAAAACGCACTTAGTGTGAATGTAGTATAGAATAAAGTATGATCTGAGAATGAAATATTTTATGCGAACAACATCGCCAGTTCGCCTGGCGAAGACCTCTGCTGTGATGATTCTACGATGGAGACGAACGGTACAAGATCAGCCCATGCCTTGGGATATTCCTATGCTTAAAAGTGAACATCTTTCGGCAAAAAATATGGTGATTAGTGAACATTGAAAATATATAATCCAAAAGGTCATACACCCCAACTTAGGTGCACCGCTTGTTATATGATATTGATTATCCTGAGTACAACAAAGTAAGTAAGTGTCGCATCAAAAAAGTACAGAATTCTAAATTGCTCTACTTGAAGACAGGTGGAGCTGAACCGTTATCTCCACAAATTATCTTTAGGTATCTCTAAAAGTAATCAAGAAGCATCAAATTATTCTAGAAGTTATTCCGTCTTTGTCATTGGAATTATAGTTGTACAAGAGCGTAAAAGTCTGGTATAGCGACTCATTTTATGCTCTGATTCTCGCACAGACGTTGCAGTTTGTAGTTTCTAAACTGAAACTTTATTTTGAACTAAATTTGTCTCATTTCTGTTTCGAACGCACCTGAGAGTTTATCCTATATGTCCCAGTATAAATTTTTCTCTTTTATGGAATACGTCATTTCATTGTTTTTCGTATCGACCTGAAAGCAATTTGGGCCAAGCTGCCTTGAGGGTCTTTACAGCAACGTATTGCTTTACTTCCTATTGCCAAATGAAATGTATGTGGGCTTTTTCTTGTAATTTTCTTTCATCTATTTGCCACAGTGAATTATATTTGTGAATTGTGTTAAAGTCAAAGACGTTGTAGTGATAATATATTAGTATTCTCTAAATAGACACGTTTGTAAAATATTATTTCGCTTTGTTGTAGCTTGACAATTGACCCATAGACTTTTATTGCCTGTGATAAGCATATTAAATAATGTTGTAGGGACAAGAGAATTGCTATTTATTATAATGTTAACAAATTTAACAAATTAAATGTCAATTCAACATGTAAATTATTTCTCCTATTCCTTTACAATTCTTCTTAAAGCTCCAAAACACGTCATTAACCAACTAAAACTAAATGATAAGGATAAAAGTCATCACCGTCAACACAATTTCTCAACTCGCAATGCATTTAGGGATCGTCAATGCCGTTGTCTATAAGTTCCATTACCCCTTTCTCGGGTACACCTCCACAACGCCGGTGGAGTCACGCGATGTACACATTACAACGTTGAAAGATTTCGTTTCCACTTACAAAATCACTTTGTGCTTTCTGTTTTTATTCACTACAGATTTAAGTGCTTGCTACATATCTGAGTAAATTTAAACTATTGTGCTGTAAGAACCTAAAGTAATAGATATAAAGATATAGGCTATATCTATACAACGTGTAAATGAAATAACGCACATCCTCAGACACCCCAATTAGACTAACTTGTTACAATCATAATGCATGCATTGAATTTTGTTTTTTATTTGCGTAAATATTGTTTTTTGAAGAAAGTATAAACTCGATTAAAAGTAAAAAGCGTGGTCACTATAAATTTGCGCACGCACACAAACACACGAAACGGTTGCTATGGTAAACAGACGACAGCGATATGATAGGAACGAAATACGATACGATATAAACAAAATGTTTCAAATTTAGTCTTTATACAACACTCTGATAGAGTGGGGTTTACAAGAATGATGTTTGAGTAATTTGTCAGCTACTGTTGATATTTCCAAAGATATGACTACCTATTTCTTTCCATCACACTTTTCGGCTTTGGAGTGGACAGTCGACTTTGTATAAAATTATTTATTGTTTGTTGTTTGTTAATAACATGCACACGATCCATTGTTTCATAATATTGTAAATGACTATTTAGTTACCTAACATTATTGATAGATAAAGTAAAAGAATATCAATGAGAGAATAAAGCAAGATCGACGTGTTTAAAGTTGTAAATTAATAGTTACATTAATAGAATAATCAAATAACTTACAGGATAAAATCACATTATTTTAGTCCACTTTCACTGTTCCTTCACGCATCACATCTTTTCACTGTTTCAAAAGCAGCTAATATGTATCAACTTAACTCCTAGGCACTTGTTGTCTCCTCACAATAAACTAGTGAAATAACATTTTCCCACAGTGAAAAAGTCCGGGGGCGACAAGTTAACATCAAGATGATGCAGAACGTTCCACACCAGCACCGTCATGTTGATAATTACAATTTTATTCACACAATTAAAATATTTTTTCGCAACTCTCGCTGACAGATTCCCGATGGATGACTAGATACTTGTCATAACTTGTCAAAGCGCATCGCCAGCGCTTGTCATTGGCCAGCGCCGCCGACACATTACGTCTCGCTCTTGCCTGTTGATTATTACGTAAGCGAAAGATAGATGATAGATATTTTCGTGGTAAATTGTGTGTATTGTCTTTTGCGGCTATTGTGTTGTACTAATGTGTGCGTTCGTGTGACCGAACGTCGAACCATTAAACAAATGCATTTTAAAAGAAGGCGTTCTGCTTTGACTTAAGGTTTATTTTCGTATATTTCAACTTTTGAAATAAATGAGTGACTATAATTTACGTTAGTTTTATTATTTTAGAACAAAAAATATACAATATTAAAAATGACAGTAATGGATTCAGTAGCCGATTCTGAACAAACTACTTTCAGGAAGTGCATTTAAATTTGTTACATGTTGTATAAGGCAGAGAGTATTATCACTATATATTAAACAGTTCTCAGAAATGTTGTAATTTGGTTGTTAACGAAATCGTTGCTCAGTAACATTTATATTTTTGTTTTTTTATTAATATTGTCATGTATAAAGTAAGTTCTACGGTACTAACAGATTTTTGGTGTGATAATGTAGACATAAATTGTGGCATGCCTGGTTAAAATAAAACGAAATAATTGTTTTTTATTTATGTGATTTTGTTTTCGTCAACCATATTGTTATTGTGTTGATTATTTTATTTATTAAACTATAATTGGAAGAGAAAAATATAAGACATATAATTTATCTATTTATCGAATTGTATATTATTATCTACGATGGTAACATCGTGAGTGGGCCGGCTCGACTGAAACAGTGCTACTCTCTCACTGAAAAACGACGTAACTTAGTACTTTTCTGTTTCCATCTGAAACCATTTTCTCTTTTTTTTAAACTGGTAATACTTTTATATCATAACAATATACATATTATACTGGTATATAATTTTATCTTGCTTTTTGAATATCAAAAAAAAAACTACCTATAAGTTTCGTAACTACGGTGTAGGGACTATATGGTTGTGGGGATATCTCACAAATCCATGAGTATTTCAGACTTCGGACCGACGGGACACCAAACAATTTTATCTGATCTTTGTAAGGATCTCAAGACCTCAGATTATCCTAACTGTCTTCAAAACAAGGCGCAAAATACCATGGGACCAACGAATCAAGTGTATATAAACTTGCTGAATATTAATCGATTTTTTACAAGTTTCTTACTACTACGCCACATAATGTCGTTCTGAGAAGTATAATTATTGGTTCCAATACAGCTTTGAGTTCCCGTAATCCGAACGTTACTGCGTACTGAAGGTAGTTATTGTAGGTACGGTATAGCGAAATGATTAATAATAAAGAGGAGTCGCATCACGTTGGACTCAGTATGAAAATTAAATATGATTGTGTATTGAACAAATTCCTAAGCTAGAGAAAATTCTCTTTTTTATAAATCCAGATCTTATTTTATTGAAAGCAATTGTTAATGATCGTTTAAAAACTTGAATAAGGGGTTTGCAAAGTTAATATCTACGTATCAATCCTGTGGAATGCAGTCGGATTGGAGTACGTTGACGTGTTTTACGTTTAAAAAGGGTTAGTTGCCCTGAGTCAACCAACGATACCTACCTAGAGACAATACGACTGAAAGTTACAATGTATTATATTTTGTTTCCAGTTGTTGGTGCTATCTTTTGTACGTGTTCTACTAATCGGCCAATCTTGTACGAAACTAAACTTAAGGAAACTGCAAATTGCAGTACCTATGTAATATCTACACCGTGTGGTTATACACAATGGACACTCAAGCATATACATGTTCATGTAGTTACTGACCTATGCAATTATATTGCATGCATCTCGGCTAAAGGATTAATGTTTGCTTCGAAGCTCGGCTGAAAACAGACTTCATAAATCGGGCACCCATCTCCTCGAGACTCGGATCAAGAGAAGCTTAACTGTACTAAACTAACAGCACGCCTGACAGCTATGACGCTCTTTGCACATGGTCTATTATACGTATACGCATAGCTT
The DNA here is from genome assembly GCA_944739405.2 of Euclidia mi. Taxonomy (NCBI): domain Eukaryota; kingdom Metazoa; phylum Arthropoda; class Insecta; order Lepidoptera; family Erebidae; genus Euclidia; species Euclidia mi. The sequence continues at coordinate 58,562,780 of OX123184.2, read as the reverse complement.
TACATGTTACAGTATCAAAGGAAGACCCAACCTTATATCTACGTATAGAATATAATATATTTATTGTAAAACATGAGTATACATTAAACAATATGTGCAAGGTCTTAAGAATAACAGGTAGATCTGCATGTTTTGCTATTAATGGCGCACAATAACAAACATGTTTTTTGGTCCAGAAAAATAAACCAAAAATTTGTATTTGACTCTACACAACAAAAAAATAAAAATTAACTTAATCCTAAATATATATATAGATTAGAAAATATCGTACATGACTGCGAAAAAATGTCGTAGAAATTAAGAAATCCATTTAATTAATTACGCTCATTTAAAAATTCCGTTATGCTGTAGTAGCATTTAGCAATTAGATATTTTTTAAATGTATTTTAAACAGAGCAGTAGGCATTTGTTTGATAGGCTTTGTGCTTGGCCATAGTAGCGCAGGCAGCCCGCGCGCGGGCCGCTCGCGGCGCCGCGCGCTTCTTCATGTGTCCGTAGTGGCGCGTTTGCGGGTGCGGTGTACAGTGTTTGTCAAATTTAGTATTGTGACGAATCGCGGCTAGATTAATATGAGTTTTCAGTTAGATGACGTTAACACTCACCATAGTAACATTCTGTCAATAATTCGCCAAATTCGCAACTAACTGATAACAAGGCTATAGCCGTGCGGATAATACAACCGCCTCACGGTCTGAGGGCGTGGGTTCAAATCACATTTATAACTGTTATGAAAATTTTGGTTTTTATGAAATTTGGAAAATATTTATGAATATTTGTCAAATATTTAATAAAGAAAAATATTTTGAATAAAAATTGGATAATTCTAGTAACTTCAGGAATGAATGGAAGGGCCATTCGAAATAACATTTATAATGACATTCAAATAAAACAAATTAGAATTTATATAGATACTTTGCATTTTTAAGTTCATCATAGGTACTAGCTTTTGCCCGCGGCTTCGCGCGCGTAACATAAATTTACTTTCAGTCTCAAGTTGTGTGAGACTCCTGATTAGTCTAAAGAGGTCAGAAAGTCTATAGAGCACAAAGGAATTCGGTCAGTATCCATGAAATTATCTACCATTATATATACCGAATATATATCTATAAACACTTTCGCATTTATAAAGTTAGTAGCGAAAATCGTTTCAGCCGTTTAAGCGTAGTCTATAATTATTAGTTTATATGCACGAATAAAGTTATCACCTTGCACGATATGACAATATGTATGATGTGAAATATTATTATAGACAGCACATACGCAGCACTCAACTTACAGCGCATGCGTTCTTACTTCCAAGAGGAAAATTTGTGCCGCAGGTACAAACTTCTACCCTCAAATTCCCTCCTAGTTTGATTTTTGCAACTTATACTTGGAACATTTTAAATGACCTTGCGGTAACTGTCACCCACATCGGCGAAGCCGTGGGCCGAAGCTAGTCTGTAAAATAAAAGTATCGATAAAATTATAACGTCACTACGAATATTATTACAATCTTTATACTATGAACGAGATCTCAAAGTTTCAAATGAAGTATTATTTCATTTTGATGGGTAATGTATGGCCATGGTCATAAATGTAAGATTCTTTTAGAGATGATCTTGCGATTGTATGCCTCCATCTATTATGTTATATAAAACATCACATCTAATTAATTATTTTGTCGCACCATAGTTGCACGCACATTTGTCTCGTTTTCACTCGCGATAATTGAAACATGCCATCTTCTGTGAGGACTCATTGTAATGTTGTGTGATATCGCAATATGGAGTTATCCACGAGTGTGTTAGTGTGTAATTTCTGAAAATTTACTGATTTGTAAATAACCTATCTTTTGGGTTCCGTAGCCATAGTGGCTTTAAACTGAACCCCTAATAGATTCGCCATGTCTGTCTGTCTATCCGTTCCTATGTCACAGCCACTTTATGCCGAAACTATTAAGACTACAAATTTCAAAATTAGTACCTAAGTAGATGTATTCTGTGAACCGGTTTACGATTTACATACAAAAATACATCTGTCCTATACTAGCGGGGTGCCTATGGAGATTTTTACATTTAAATTTTGCTTCCCAAAACCCTTGGTGCTCAATATCAATAAACAATATCAAAATACAAACACCAAGGAAAGCAAAGTTATTTTTGCAGGCGAAAAATTGATAGTGATATTTGACTAGGGGGCTATGTGATGCTTATGTTAAGTGAATCCCTCTACTACGTTAACCTTGATGAGCGAGTTTGACTCGCACTTGATTTAATAATTACTCATAATATCATTGCTCATAAAAGTTTGAGATCCGCACGCTCCGCATTGTTTCCCGCTTGCCGCCCGCGCATTCACTACGGACACTTGTATGAAAGTCCTATGGTTTGAGTTGCCCGCGTGCTCCCCGCGCTGCACATCTCGCGCCGCTCGCCGCGCCCGCCTTCCCACTACGGACACTCCTATAGAGCTCCATATGTTTGAGTTTCCCGCGACGCGCCCGCACCCGCGCCCGCCTTTCACTGTGGCCGAGCACTTTGGGATTTTATTATAAATGGTTGGTGCTAACCTAAAAGTACCTTTTTGCATCAAAGCCGTGGTTGATATCGGCACTAAAAATTCGCTATTTCATAAATAAATAATGAAGGCAGACTTAAGATGTTATATTTAATAAAATACTGTTTGCAACTATCAGTTCTATTCAGACCAGACATTGCCCTAATGCGCCATTTTTGTGACTTAAAAATAACTTCCTTATTGGTGGAGTTTCCCCAAAATATAAACCCAAACCTCAATAAGGAGCCGACAATTCCATGGTAGGCAGTTATGATCGCATTCGTACTCAGAATAGGTTTAAGTTTATAGAGGGCATAAGCACAAGAACATACTTTTTTATTTATTTCTTCCGTGTGTGCTTTCCAGTTCAGATGTTTATCTATGGTCACACCTAAAAATTTTGTTGTGTCTAACTTTTTTAAAACAGTTACTTTGTGTTGAATATTAATATTTGGTGCTTCTAAACGTTGACTAAAGAACATAATTTTCGTTTATCTAACCAGTTTACTATTGAATTGATGGTATTGTTAATTTCTTGTTCATATCTATATTTATTTATGGAGTATGTGAGTATTATTTATGTAAATTGTACTTCGGCATTTGTCATTCATTTGCAGCGGTGACAGATGTAAAATGTTCATGGAAGCAGTACAATATGTCCACACGTTATAAGCGCAAGCAGCAGAACGCCGTAACTACTTGTGAAATGACTTCGTAACATTTTAGCCGTAGAATATTCGGAACTTATGACGTCTGTCCAAGGGAAGTATTTCTGCGTCAGCTTGAAGTTGCTGCTAGCCAGATACAACTTCACGCTGTGCCAACTTGCTAAATTCGTTGGGAAATTCTAATTTCATACAGAAAACGGATGAAGGCTTGAAGCTTATATTTAACGGTGTGTCACGTGTCTGATGGGCGAATGCTCTACCTGCACTTAGTAGAAGTTGTTTAATTGCTTGTATACTTGAATTCCCTTGTAGTGGTAGGGGCATTATCCCCTCGGTCGAGTATGGCGTGGTCTTAGCGGCCAATTGACGGTGAAAGTGATTTGTTCGACCGCGATCAGGAACTATCTGTGTACTAATAATATACTGCGAACATCAATCTACCAGGCAATGGCGGGGATAATTGCATCACAAATAAATAACGGCAATCTATTAATTATTTTGGTTATATACGGCGATGAAACTATTTAGATTCAAATAATTGGTGGCGGTGGACTAGCTTGTTTACATTGTATAAATAATAATATAAACTCATAGTATGCTCCTATACAGCACTCCCTTTTGTTACGAGGTTTCTTTCCATATAGTCGATTAACACTTTTATACGATGTAAAAGAATTCGAAATAAGCACATATTTTCAAATAAATCAAGCTTCAAAGCCAATCCCATTGACATATACCGGGACTGTTCCTAATGAAGATAATACAATAAGGCATTGAATACAAATAACACGAAAGTTCGAGACAACTGTTTGTGAATTTCACCACACCAACAATATTTTGTTCGTGTTATCGATAAAACCATTCGGCATACCGCCAAAACAGCACATTTTATTTAAATATATAAAACAAAAAGTGGTAAAAGTGGTATCAGTATCATCTAAATATAATGAAAAGGTAAGGTACCCATTCATGCTGAAATGGGCAAGGGTCCACCCCTTGCCCATTTCAGCATGAATGGGTTGGTGACGGGGGAAGAACTTAGAAGGTAGAAGACACTTGCTCATTTCAGCAATGGGACGGCTCGAATGAGGAAGCACTACCTTCTTACAGATAAATCAACGATCAATAATTGGAGCCTCATTGTTCAACTATAAAAGTTAGTATACACTTTACACGACCGTTTTTGTCAAGAACAAAAAACATCAATTTGTTTAAAAATATTGTTATGTACATAAAGTAAATATTTTGTAAATAAATTTTCTTCAGCACTGATGCTAACAAATTGATAAGAACACCCACCTATTAAGTTTTAATACTCTTAAAGAACAAGCTTAAATTGAACATTGGAAATTTTCGTTGGAAATGTCTCATTAAAAATGCTAAAGCTGGCGAACAAAAGTGGATAATCTGTTTGGCGTCCGGCGAATATTAAAGAAGCCGACCAGTCCGAAAGGTCTTTTGTTGAGATCAAAGCAATCTCACGGCTTTACTAATTTTGATGGACCTTTGTATGTTAATATCTAGTTCCCCTATATTCACCTTTGTACCTATACACATTTGATGTAGGTTCACCATGATGCCCGATACTGTCCATCCGTTTTGTTACAGACCTTGTTTGGTCTAGTTTCAAAATTGTCAGTTAAGCTTAAATCTGGATTGTTAAATACAGACCAATACTGAGCTTTTCATATTGTTCATTAATGTAAATGTTTTGGTTCTAGCTGCTTTGCATCATACCTGTACTTGGGAAGTCTTCTTCTATCGTAAAAAGGTTGTAAGGGTCTTTGTTATAATCTTACTTTTTTTTAAATGCAAATGTTTGTTACGATGAATGAATGTGTGGTTGTATGATGTTTGTTACTATTTCACGCCTAAACTACTTAACGGATTTTGTTGAAACTTTGCAGTAATATAACTTCTAAATCCATTTTGTCCTGATAATTGACCCCCCGCAGGCGAAGTTTATGGTAAATTAAATTATTATATTGAAATAATCTATATTATAATATTTATGTATATTTAAGCAAGTAAGTTACATAAGGTTATAATATGGATGTTTGCAACACAATTTACAAAACAGTTTTATTATATTTTTGCGCAGAAAAGTGTAGTAAAAACTGACTTATCCTGTAAGTATTAATTGCACTAACAAGCTAAAAAGAAACTAGGCTCCCTGTCGGTCGCGTTAGGGTGTTTACTTGATTGCACTTGATTGCACGGGCTGTTTCCGCAACTCCACGTCTTGGCGCGTATTTTGCTTGCGGGTGGGAATGGTGTCTTCATTCGAGCCACCCCAGCTCTTCGAGGAAGGCCAGCAGACTCTTGATGTGGCCCACTGCCTCCCTCAGGGTGCTGTATCTCGTCAGGTACTGCTGCCTGTACTGTGCGACCTCAGGGCAGTCGAGGAGCAGGTGGGCTGCCGTCTCGTCTGCTGCCATACAGGCCCTGCACAGCGGGCTGTCGGTGATACCTATAGTAAATAGGTGTTTATTAAAGAATCCGTGTCCTGTGTAGGCGGCCGTGACTGTCCGCAGTTGTTGTTTGGACAGCCGGAGGATTTGTTTGGCTATCTTACCGTCCACTGCGGGAAGAGCCTCCTTGGCCTGCCTACATGTTTCAATACCAATCCAGGACTGGTTGTGTTGGGTCCTGGTCCTATTTCTTACCAGGTTGCGATAAAAACCAGAAGGGAGGGGAATGATGGGCTCGGGTCCCACCACCTCTAAAGTGGCCCCTCTTCTGGCAAGTACGTCGGCTGCGTCATTCCCTCTTGAGCCACTGTGGCCCTTGATCCATTGCAGTGTTAATTTGTTTTGTTTACCTACCTCTGTTAGTTTCTGGTGGCATTCAAGCGTGAGTGCCGAGGTGATAGTATGGCTTTTGAGGGCTGAGAGGACCGCCTTACTATCTGAGAGGATCCTAATGGATCGTTCCCTTACCTCACGTGCCATGATTGCTGTGGCAGCTAGGATTATGCCAAAACATTCGGCCTGGTAGACCGTGTTGTAGGCTCCCAGTGGTGCTGCGATGTTGATGTTTAGGTCCTCGGAGAATACTCCTGAACCCGTACCTGTATCCGTCTTAGACCCATCTGTGAAGATCGTGAGCTCGTTGTGATTAACCGCTCCTTCGTGTAGATCCTCGTACAGTTGGATTTTGTACTTCTTGTCGAACACAAATTGTTTCGGTATTTGGTCGCCGATGGCTTGTGTGAGAGGAACTTCTTTAAAGAGTGTATTTAAATTGCTAGTGTGCGGTGTGTTGGTGTCTTTCCAGAGCTTCAGAGCTCTTAGCCGGACCGCCGACATCGTTGCTTCCTGTTGTATAAACAGGTGCAATGGAGGCAGGTCCAGCAACACTTCGAGTGCCGCTGTAGGTGTAGTTTTCATGCAGCCCGTTGCCGCTAGGCATGCAAGTCTTTGAAGCTTTTGAAGCTTGTTGGCGGCCGTTGTTAGGTTGGTCCGAGGCCACCACACTACTGCGCCGTAGCTTATCATCGGACGTATTATTGTCTTATAAAGCCATAAGACAATTTTGGGGGATATGCCCCAGCGTTTGCCTATCATCTTCTTACACTGCCAGAAGACAATGCTGGCTTTGTTGAGCTTATTTTCCATGTGGCTGTTCCATGTCAATTTGCTTAGGGTGTTATAGAGCAAGTCGTGATAAAAGCGGCAAGCACTACTATGGTAGGCGCTTGGTAATCCGGCAGGCATTTTTTTTCACCGATATCGGATTATCGCAAATTTAGTGTCGATTATTGAGCATGGGAAGTAAAAGCTTAATACCTAAAATGTAAAATAAATATTACATATCATAAATGGGTATCCAAAATAAAAGACTAGAACACTCTGTAATCCGGCATTCGGCTGTATAAAATTCCGGATTTTGAAGCAGGTTACCTGAGTCGCTGAGTGCCGGACGACTGAGCGTGCAGGATTGGCGAGCGCCGGATTAGCAAGCGCCTACTCTATTTGTTTAAATAGGCTTATTATTTTAAGTATTTAATCTAATCCCGCACTGAATCTTAGTGTTTGTTTTCATGTTTTTTAAGCATTCTGAACCATATTATCTATTAAGCAATTTTTTTTTCGATACGGGTAGGTACCACTACTAACATAATTTACTTGACATAGTTGTGTGAAAATATTTAACTCCAGATTTAGTCAATTTGAAGGGAAAGGTTGGTGCTAAGGTAAAAATGTAACTGACTTGCAGTTTTTGTAAGTGGATAGTTATAACAAGAATGTAAAGCGATTGAACTCTGTTTATGCAATACCATTCCTGCTTTTTAGTTGACGAAAATGTCATAAGGAAAGCAAAATTTCCATCGTTGTTTTTGTGTGAGTTGAATAGAAGGATTTGGTTAATAAAGAACCAAGGTATAGTGAAGAAAAACAAAGGGTCGTTTTTGTTCTGGGTGTGAGTGTAGTTGCGCGGCTAGCTAGCCACGCCTCCCGACGCGAAGGCACCACGAGGCCCGTTCCAGGAACTTTCTAATAGTTTTCCCGAGTTCATTGCACGGTACAATTCTAAGATTCAGTTCATAGTTTTAAAGTTGTTTATATTTGCTTAAATTAGGTTTTGCTGCAGTTTTTAAGTGTGAATACAATGTAACAATAACTTTCTCACGATAACCTTCAACAGAATATAGGAGAACTGCATTACGAAATTATGTCTGAGTAATATCTTGCAGTTTTCTGTGAAAGGACAATGGGCAACTTTGTATGGAGCGTGGGCGGTCCGCGGCCAAGATTGATTTTGTTATTAATTGGCGTGCTTTAGTCCTACAATTACTGTGGAGAAGTTTTATCACAGTGTGTGTACTTCTAAAACGAATAAAATACATTTTTGTTTTAAATCTTCTTATCGTTTTACTTAGTATTCTGGCTTATATCCAATGCAAAAGTACAAAAAAGAGACAACTAATCTAGATAGTCATTATGTAATAATCAATCCTTCTCTGGAATGCACTCCCTCTTGAAATCAGGATGTCTTCTTCTCGTGAACTTTTCAAGGCCAGAGTCCGTCGGCAGTATAATGACCAGTTGGCAGAATCTTCATAGTGTATTTGTATAATTGTAATTACTATACTATATATTTATGTATATCTATATGTATATACATTTTTATATATTTTTATTGTTATTATTGGTATATATACACATATTTATAATTTTTTATATATTATAATAATATTGTAGGTGGGGTTCGTCCGGGATGCAGGGAATCAGCAAGAAAAGACGGCAGGTAGACTTGTACAGCGTTTAATGAACCAATGTGTTCAATATAAATATTATTACTCAATCGACTTTACACCCTTAGACCAAGTAGGACGAAAAGGGAGGAAGTCGCCTAAAGAGTATCTACGCTCAAGAAGTCCCGAAGTATTCCAAGTAGGACGTAGCTATCACATGCAACCTGAGATAGATTCACAAATAGTGCTAGATCCTACGGAGGTCATTAACCTTTGGAGAATCTTAACAGCAACTTTTCATTTTATGACGTCGTTTGATCAGAGCCACCTAGTTCAGAACACAGGAACTTGTTGAAATAGATGAATGCTTACATCATTAACTTTATGATCCACCGTTAAACTACGTTGACTAGTAATTAATGGGTCCGTGCATAGATGGCGTAAGTAGTATATTGATGCTATTAATTATTAGGTGTGTTATGTTACGGCCACACTACCTTACCGTCTACCGGGCTGTTACCGCCGTAATTATGACAATAAATTACCGTTTAAATTACTGCGTAAAGTCGTGTGGTTACACTAGAGTTTACCGAGATATGCCAATAAACTAGGCGGTAAAAATATCTTTTTTCAAGATGGCGGTTGAAGCTGCAGCTGTTCGGTATTTTATGAGTGCCAATTATTTTAACATGAATCTTTTAAATTTTTAACTTTCTGTCGGGTATCCCAAAGAGACGGTTCGGATTGGAATAATTCCAAAAAATCGAGCGCCTTTTCATTTGACCACTCCATATCGGTAGATACGTGCGTCGTCGTCGAACTCGTGTTGCACACTGAACAAACGGTAGTGTGGCCACAAACGCATTAATTACTGCGGTAATCTTCTTTGATGTGCGAAAAAAGACCGCCGCTGGAGCTATTGCCTACCGCCATATGCCATATTGATTGGCATTGTAAAATTATGGCCATAAATCGTGGTTACACCTAGGCGTTGTTGAAATTATGGCAATAATTATTGGCATATCACGGTAGTGTGGCCGTAGCGTTACAATATGTCGACTCATCCGCAGAACAAAGTCCAATCTGCATGGATCGCAATTTTCAGTAGAGGCTGTAGAAGTTCGTGACTTGTGTAACTCTTTATAACTCTTATAACGAGAGACTTAAAATTAGGATTTTTTTGGTATGTTACTATAACAGCCCAGCGTTATTAAATGATCTATAGTCTATATTTCTAGTCCTTTTATTGTACGAGATAGTGGGTTACATATCGACCTAGGACGTTATATGGCGGAAGAGCGAGAGTCCGTGGTAAACATTGTGCGTTGTTTTGTGGAAACGTTCGATATAAAAGACGTTCTATGTTAACAAAGGTTGATTTTTGTTGGAATTTGAACATGGATGTTTGTCTTGGTCTGGGTGTTTCTATGTATAATATGTATGTATTTACAAAAAAAAAAAGTATATATGTATGTTTATCCATTATCTAGTACCCATAGTACAAGTTCTGCTTAGTTTGGGACTAGATGGTGATGTGTGTATGTGGTAGAATATTATTATTATTATTATTATTATTAATTTATCATTCCTTAAGAGTCCTTTGTGAATACGGATACTAATAAAATAATAAAAATACATATTTCATGACATAACATTAGGTGGCAAAGATTAGACTTCTTGCATGCATGAGTTATTATAATTTTACTAACTAGACACGTTGTGTAATAGTCGGAGTAATTATATTTACTTTTTTTTTATTGCTGCTAGTGGCAGACGAGCGAACGGCCCATCTGATGGTAAATGGTAACCGCTGCTCATGGACTTCGCTAATGTCAGGGTATACACAGCAAAGCCGCTGCCTACCGTGAAAGTAATGCTCTCTTTAAACCTCGTTTGAAGAAGGACAAGTCATAGTGCTCGGGAAACACCGCAGCAGTTCATTCCAGAGCCTACACGTACGTAGTAGAAAAGATCGCTGGAAGCGCACCGTACTAGATGAGAACGCTTCCAGGAAGTACCGGTGAACTCTACTGCGTCGGCGAGTGGCAAGTTGGTAGAAGGGTGACCCTGGTACCAAATTAAACAATTCTTCGGAGCACTCCCCGTGAAAGTGTCGGTAAAATACGCAAAGAGAACCAAAGTCTCTCCGCTGCTCCAGCGACTCTAGTCTAGCCGTGTGAACGGGATCATCGACGACAGCACAACAGCTCGTCTCTGTAGGGAGTCAAGTGAATCAAGCGGATATTTTGGCGCTCCGGCCCAGAGATGTGAGCAGTACTCCACATGTGGCTGGACTTGCGCTTTATAAAGCATAAGCCGTTGGCTTGGTGTGAAGTACCGCTTAGCCCGGTTCAGCACTCCTAGCTTCTTGCTTGCCAATTTGGCTTTATCCTCCAAATGACTCCCAAATTGTACTTTTTTCGATATTTCGACACCGAGGATCCCCATATTCTCGGCAATATGCAGGGGTACTCCTTGAAACCGAGGCGCTATAACGAAAGGGTCCTTCTTCGAAGTAAACGCGCATACTTGTGTCTTAGTGGGGTTAAATTGAACAAGGTTCTTTTCACCCCATTTGGGGGCGCGCCCTAAAGAGTCCTCGACTTCAGACACAAGTTGCAAACGTCTTTCCTGTACCTGGCTCCAAGGGACATTCTGGTGGCTGGTGTACCGCGCATCACCCGTACTGTCATTTGCATAGCAATGCATGTTCTCAATTGACAACAAGTCATTGATATGCAAGATGAACAGCGTTGGGAGGAGCACCGAGCCTTGTGGGACGCCAGCGTTGATCGACTTCATTTTGGAGCAGCTGCCGTCTGCGACGACTTTAATGCTCCGATCAGCCAGAAAGCTGGCAATCCATTTGCAGAGTCTCTCGGGGATTCTATAAGATAGTAACTTCGATAGAAGTGCCCTGTGCCAGACCCGGTCAAACGCCTTGGCAATGTCAAGGCTAATGGCTAGAGCTTCGCCCCCACTCTCCAAGGCTTCTGCCCAGCGGTGTGAAAGGTACACTTGAAGATCGCCAGCCGAACGACTGCTAACAGCTGGCGATCCTCTAGGTACTGGAGGAGTTTGTTGTTGATGACTCGCTCCATTACCTTGGAGAGAAAGGACGTTACCGCTTTGGCCTGTAGTTTGACGGGTCCGATCTGTCACCCTTTTTAGGAATAGGGTGAACATGGGTTATCTTACACGAAGATGGAACCCTGTTAGCATTATAGGAAAGACGAGATAAGCGCGTTAATAGGCGGGTCAACTCAGGGGCGCACGACTTCAGCACCACTGCTGGGAAGCCGTCAGGCCCACTCGACTTGTGGATGTCCAGAAGTTTGAGCTGCCACCTGACCGCACGTTGCGTAATGCGGATTTCAGGCAGGAAGCTCCCACACCAGGGGATGGACGATGGTGTGGCTCCCTTGTCATCCAAAGTCAAGTTCGAGGCAAATAGTTGGACCAAGACGTCAGCCTTGTCTTTTGCGCTATGGGCCAGACTGTCATCAAATTTACGCAGTAGCGGAAACTGATCTGGCAGAAGTTGCCTTGCGCAGCTTTGGCGAGCGAGCAGAAAGCACGACTCCCTGAGGGATATCTTCCAAGCCACTCACCAATTCTGGCAACGTGTTCTGCCTTGGCCTCAGCAATAGCCTTCTTGCTGGATCTAGAAGCGGCGTTGAATAACCGTTTCTTCTCCTCGACCCAAGGACTTCGACTCTTTTCTTCCTGGCCTCGTTCCAGGCCATATATGCTGACCGCTTTTGTTGCGCAGCCTCCCTATAGGTTTTATTAAACCACGGGCGGCTGCGCCCGCCAACAGGTATGTGGACGTTTGGGATGAATAATTCCATCCCCAGGAGTACCACTTCTGTGACGCAGTCAGCACAAGAGTCGGGGTCATCAGAGGAGAAACAGTGCCGCTTCCATGGGAAGGACGCGAAGAATTCCCGCAGTCCATCCCAATCTGCTGACTTATATTGCCAGACTCTGCGGGAGCCAGTCGCATTGGAGCGATCTGGTTTCGCAACGGGGGCTGTGGTGCGGACAAGGCAGTGATCTGATGACCCGAGAGGTGCATCGACCACCACGCTGTAACCGCATGGGTGCGTAGACAACAGTAGTTCCAACAAGGAGGGTACATGGCTCATAACGTCTGAGATACGGGTGGGCTGTTTCACCAGTTGTAAGAAGCCATAGGCCGACGCCATATTGTACAGGGCCCGACCCTGGAGGTCACTGGTCCGGGATCCCAACCACTCCTTGTGGTGAGCGTTAAAATCACCAAGGACCACCACCTCCGCGGAAGGGAACTGTTCCAATATTTTATCAGTCCCCTCTTGAACGCTCTCAATTAGAGTAACTGTAACCGGTTGTACTCACGTATTTCTCAATTAATTGAGTTGGCCCCAACTCACTGGCATGAGACCTGTAAAGGCACGCGTAGATTCGGGATTGGCCACCATGATCTACTCGTAGCCACAAAATTGACAAATCTCGATGCTCGAGGCCTCGAAGGCGGCGGTAGCAAATATCCCCCCGGATGAAAACGCACACCCCGGCTTTACAGTGGAAGGAATGCTCCAATTCATAACCGGAGTATTTCAAGTACGATATATCGTCCGGGGCGCCTATTTGCGTCTCCGTTAAAAAGAGCAGGGCAGGCCGCGCCGTCTCAAGGTGGTGATGGACGGCGTCGAGGTTGCTGTGTAGACCCCTGACATTACAGAAATCCATTTTTATTGTGGATGCGATAGCCGAGTAGATATACCAACAGACTGCAATGCAGAGGGTATCAGGTTCGAATCCACGGAGCGCACCAGTGACTTTACGGAGTTATGTGCGTATTGAATTGTTAATTATCGCTTGTCCCGTGCCTCGGAGAGCACGTTAAGCCGTCGGTCCCGGTTGTCATGAAGATCTTTGACAGTCGTTACAGGGCGTCAGTAGCTACTAAATAAACTGACACTAGTCTAAACCATGGAATATCGCTATCCCTTCGGGTTGCGGAGGTCAGACAGGCAGTCGCTCCGTGGAAAAGCTAATATTCAGCCAAATCCGGTTAGACTAGAAAGCGGACCCCACACTGAAACTGGGATAACGCTAAGTAAGAATATGGAGTCCGCCGTGATAAAACTTCTGCTCGTATTTTTTTTACGCGCCATTATTACTGAAAGAGAGCGAGGGATAGGGGAAATGAGTGTGGTGAAGTCTAAGTGGTGCCCAAAGAAAGTGTATAGCCGTGTGCGGGGTGGATCCGCGAGTTGTGTGGGGAGCTGACATGCAGCACGGAAGGGCCTCCGGTACCCCCTCGTCTGCAGCCACCGGGATCCACTCCGGTCTCTTACCCCGGCACGATGGCTGCAGAACGAGATTTTCGCCGGTTGGCGGAACAGCCTCCCGAGTAGGATGGCCTCGGCTTCGGGTCCCCTACTGACCGGCAGGTGGCCGGCGTAACCATTTCCACCAGGTCTCCCTGAACTGCACGTCAGACCCCCACGCCCAACAAACCCACCACGACTTTAGCCAAGCTGGCCTCAAGCCCCACGCAGACTCCACAACACCCAGGGAAAGGATGGGAGAGATGGGAACGGCTACTCTGCCCTTCAACCGGAACACAAGTCTGCTTCGCGACCAAATAGACAGAGTGGTGGTACCAACCCGTTCGAAACCAGCTTCTAACAGGTGTTACCTATTAGAAGACTGGTCTCTTCCACCAGTGATAGGAGGGGTAGGGGGGAGTAGGGCAACAATACCGCGGGCGAAGTAAGGAGTGCAGTATTGATGGCTAAGAAGCCGGGCGCGCGTACCCCAAGTCGCCTATATTGCAGCCAGACAGGTTACAAATAGGTTAGACCCCCTGGCATAAATTTTTACTTATTTAAAAATAAATAAACTGTGTACGTATGTATTTTTTTTTTATTTATTTATTTAACTTTCTGCACAACACAAAAAATATGTGGTACATAGGCGGACTTAATGCCTTAGGCATTCTCTACCAGTCAACCTAGGGTGATGCAGAGATAGTTGATAGTAGGTGCGTGATTATTAAACTAAAAACTAAAATTATTATTTGGTATTAGATAATAATTACTAGATATATATAAGTAAATTACTACTTAAACTATATATATATATCCTTAAATATATACATTTAATATATAGGTACACATATAAAGAATAAATAAGTATAAATACATATATATGTATATAAATAGATACTTGCCAATTATAGATATATACATAAATAATATATAAGTCAGTAAATCCAGTCAGTTTGTGATTATCCTGCCATTTTACTCCTTACAAACTCTCGAGCCTTTAACTTGAAAGTGAGCCGATTGTTTGCCATCCTGATTTCGAGAGGGAGCGCATTCCATAATAAGACAGATTGGACGAAGAAGGAAGAGTTGACGAATCCAGAACTATGAGAGGGACACAAACGTTGACGATTATTAGATGACCGCAGGTTTTTGTCGTGATTTGAGTATTAATATTGTAGATAAGGACTTAGGTAAGAAGGAAGAGATGGAGAGTTAAGAAAAGAGAAAAGAGTAGTGAGAACACGCAAACTACGGCGTTGACAAATAGTTAGCCATTTGAGTTGGGAGCGGTATTCAGAGACATTGTCGTATTTTCGAAGGTTGTAAACAAATCGAATGCAGTTATTGAAAGGCGGTCTAGTTTGTTGAGAAGGTCTGCATTCAGGTCAAAATACAAAAACTGTACTTATATTTATTTAACTTTACGTATAATCGTATATACTTATTTCAAAGTAATCAATTTGTAGGCATATATAGAACAATTAATAGCCAATAAATGACAAATTGTATCACAAAATTCCAACTACGTACCTATCCATACTGACGCTCGGGCTTACACGAGCAGTCACAAACTTATTTTAGAAGGACCTACTTAATAAAAATAAAATTATGACTAAAAACATCTTTATCATCACCTTAACCTAAAGACATCCACTGCTGGACATGGCCTCCCCAAAGGCTCTCCAAACAACTCCATTCATGAGCGGCCTGAATTCCACCGCTTCCTGCGATCTTAACCCAATAATATTCTTTATAATATTATACACTGTGTAAAAAGAGTCATCACCTAGCCGAAGTTTACTCGTTCGACTGTAGCAAGATATGTAATCTTGCTACAGTCATACTGAGCAAAACAATACCACGGAAACGATTTTATTAGTAGACACTTTTTATAAGCCGCTATGTAAAGTACGAGCGTGCAATTCTCAAGATACTTACCTATCCAAGGGTGCATAGGACATATATTATATAGAACAAATTGGTGCGTAAAATACATAGATTCTGTTCCTAATTAAAAAGAAATACGGTAACTTTGAGCCTTAATATCTCCTGAAGCAGTAATTTCTCAGGTGTAGTGCCGAAGTAAAGAATGTTCGTAATGATGAAATGGGATTTAAATTTTTATAAACGGTATTTTTACAACCCGTATAAGAATAAAAACAATCTTACATCGTTTTTACCTAGACATGGGGGCACAATATTTACTAAATAATAGTAAAATACATCTTAACTTTAACAAAATTGAAAATCGAGTACTCATACTCATGTCAGTACTTAACTAGGCTATCCTGTCAAATCTTATTAGACTACTAAGCAGATTCTGGGTTCTAAGACAAAAAGTGGTGGCTGCACCCTGGTAAAGTTAAGATCATTATAATTACACATTTCAGTACTTAATCTAACTGAATAACTTGTGAGCAGCACAAGTCCAATAGGTCTTTATATTTTTTGAAACACACTTTTCATTGCATCATCTATAACAATATTGTGCCTATCAAACCGGCTCCGCCTGTCCTTCCTTTAAAATGACACTGTTATCCTGTCTGATCCATACATACATATCTCTTCCATGCAGTCTATCAACAACATAATAATATATGTAACTCAAAAAGAGTTAAAACAGCAAGGGTGTTAATGAACATAGTTCGGCATACTTCAATTTTCTCGCAGTGCCTGTCGCTGCGAGCTTGTAGTAAATGGCAGACTACTTAAAAGTATGACTTAGTTTTCAATCATCTTAGCATAATATACTATAACATGTCGAATGAACATGTATGTATTTACAAAAAAGAGTAAACGAATTCTAGTAACCATAATACAAATTCTGCTTATTTTAGAACTAGATCATGTTGTGTGCATGTGATAGAGTATTTTTATCATTATTTATTAGTAGGAAACAGCATGGGATTTAGTACTGAAACTAACTGGGGTAGACCTGTGGTTACACTCCTAACTACTTGAGCTGTACTAACGATGAATTTGCAAAATTTCATGGATTTCCAAAGAAAATGAAATAGGTTGATTACTGTAGACACCTCCGGTAGACTAAACAGACATGATATTCGGTTTTGAGCTATTACAGATTCCTTTCTTTTCTTTGTCCCGTCATGTTTATATAGAGTTTTCCCATATATCAAATTCACGACTGGTAACTTCGTACCAGGATGCAAAGACGATTCAAGCCAGGTTATCCTTCATTCGTAACTATAATATAGAAATTCATTTGCACAAATATTTTTAACAATCGACGCTTCACGTGACCAGAAGGCTGGGCTGTATTTCGGCCAGCGTATCAGCATTGCCATCCAGCGTGGCAATGCTGCCAGCCTTCTGGGCACGTTACCAATAGACAGCGATGCGGAGGAATTCTACGATGCCTAAACCTGTCTGTACTTATTTCTTTTTTATGTACCTATGTAAATAAACAGTACCACAACATTTAACAAACTAGTTTTAAGCGTTCCTTGAAACAATAAATATTGCAATAAATTTTACTAATTTCTAATAAAAAATTTAGGAACTTAAAGTTGTATATAGTGAAGTAATACTTGTAAAACATCGTCATTTACCAGAATTGATATCTTGATTTGCAAACGCGGTATGTAAGTTTGAAAACGCCGAACTAAGATCAGGCTCTTCTGCATCTATTTGAATCATATTTAGTATTTTGCGTGATCCTGATTTCATTAAAAGTATCCCTTTTTATTTAAAATACTCAATAAATTGGCAAACCTTTTTATTTATAACTTAATTTATAGGGACATAATAATAAAACATAATTTTGTATCTGAAGCTTAATCTAATCTTATCTGACCTAATCTAATACAAAAAAATATAAAACAAATCTAAATGTGAAAATATTTACAAGGTTTAGGCGTCGTAAAATGCCTCCGCATCAATGTCATCGGGTAACGTGCCCAGAAGGCTGGCAGCATTGCCACGCTGGATGGCAATGCTGATTCTTTGAGCAAAGAATAAACCAGCCTTCTGGTCACGTGAGACGTCGATTAATCGTTTAGAAATTTCCCGGAATAGAGAACGAGCACTCGGATCCCATGAGTCTAGCGTTTCCACCCCAAACGGCTCAAACACTTAATTACTCACTAAATTACAGTATTTGCGCCGTTTGAGGGTTTCCGCAGTTGCAGCAGCAGCGCCGGCGTGGCCTCCCGTGCTTGGAACATGTGATGGCGCGAGGGTGTCTACGCAGGTTGCGTCCCACACCAAAGGCCTACCCATTTTCCAAGGCAACAATGACATACCATCAGGTCTCTTACCGTCGTCACGTACCAAACCATTTGGTTCAAGTACAGCTGGTACGCCAGACGCGACAAGAGCACGACGGATTATGTCATTTAGATGGGCATGACGAGGAATTCTACCAGCGCTTCTGCTGCAAGATAGCCCATGGTGTCCGAGCCTATCGATGTCTTCTCCACAATGACATCGATGCGGAGAAACACACGGAGCACCTAAACGCAGACAGGTGGCAATACGGAATGTCTCATCGTCCAACATGGTTCCTGTGTTAGACGCTGGTAGTGTCTGAAGCCATAGACCGGATTCCCACTCTCCCACAGCCAGCAAGCGAGCACGCTCTGTAACATTAAGAGATGTATCCAAAAGACTTTTTCTTACTATGTTACAAAGCGGCGCGTCCCACTGCCTTTGGGAGAATAGGTTGGTAGGCAAATCAGTGCTTGGACACGCCATTTTCCAGGCGTTTATAGCTTCGGTTTTGCACAACACTTCTGAGTTAACTAGTGTAGGTAATAAAATTTTCCTAGTTAACTCTTCCGTGATGTGGACCGAAGATAGAAACGCCGGGAAACTAACACTAGAAATTTTGCGTATACCGAGCCCACCTAGACAAAGACAGGCAAAGACGCTTGTAGCCAGGCTCGGTCGTTCAAATCCACATTTAATATTCTCTTTAAAGTAATTTGGATAATTTTGTCGATTTGTTCTAAAAGTGATTTGTTTTTCCAAAGTTGGGAAGATCTTAAGGCATGTGTGAATTTTGGGATGAAAATAGAATATCGAATAATGATATAAGCCGAATGAATATTAATTTTGAATAAGCGATCAGAAATTTCACAAAATTTTTGTATTTTTTCCTCTAAGAAAGAATCGAAAGATTCTTCAAATACTGGAGAACCCAGGAGGCGGAGAGAAGTCTTATCAACAATTTTTAAGTTTGATGCCAAATTATTAAATTTTGATATTATCGAATGTTTTTTTGTGGAGTCTGTTGTATTTACAAACAGCTCACATTTACTTTAATTTAGTTCCAAACCAATAGAAGCGAATTTATTTTTAAGATAAGTCAAATCTTGCAATACTATGTCTACTTCGCCCCCCAGGGTCCCGTCGTCCAAAAACCATACATTAAATTTAGAATTTATTTGTCGAATAATGGGTTGTATAGCTAAACTAAAAATGACTGGTCCAAGAGGGTCACCTTGTTGGCATCCAACTGCAGATTCCAAAAGATTGTCCTGATATAGTAATTTTGTGGGATTACAGGTATCCACATTGCCAAAGAAATGTAAAAATTTTGGGGGTTTCTAATTTTGCTTGTGTCAACAAGATGTCCCTATTCACTGAATTGAAGGCGTTTTTCAAGTCAACCTTCAAAATGACCTCTCCATCACCACTTCCAAGGTACGTGGAAAGGGCATGTATAGCAGCCTCACAACCCCCTTTGGAACCAAAACCTAGCTGTAGGGGTTGGAATTTTTCTGATAGCTCCCTGCTGTAAAATTTACAGCATATCTTGGCTGCTATACGCCGATATGTGCAACCCACGGCAACGGGACGAATACCACCATCCCTCTTGTTAAGGGCACATAGATTCGCCCCATACAAGATGTCAATGATGGCATCGTCCACATTACCGGAGAGCATCATATTGACTAGCGCAGTCAACTCCTTCAAGAGTGTATCGCCAGCCACCCCAGCACTTGCACACACAAGATCTTTAAGATGCTGTAGTGTCAAGGCATCAAGGCCACCTGCCGAGCCACTCCGGAAGGAGCAAACTGCTGCTAACACGTCCTTGGCCGTGGTGATCAGGTGTTCTGAATAAATTGATTTTTTTAAATATCATGTAAATTAAGCATAGAACACGAAAACATCCCAAATTTCTTCTTCTTCCAATGAAAATCGGCCGAACTGATGATCGATCGCGTTGCTCGCACCATCTGTACTCCCCGTCCCGCCGTCTCATGTATACGTCGTGCGTTGTTGCGCGGAACAAATATCAGATGAAACGTTATTCAATTCTATATCTCCGAAAGTAAATAAGATACGAAAATTCTAAAATCACATTTTTGTAGAGTTTGTATTCCTTATCCCATTTAGCTGTTTAACGCAATTTTGGTATATGGTCACATGGAACTCTATTCTACGGATAGGTCGATGTATTATGTTATATATATTAATATATATTGTGAGTTATTATTCATTGATTACGGCTCTCTAATGCACCTACCTTGAATTGTCTCTGCACCACCCAAAGGTTGACTGGCAGAGAATGCCACAGGCATTAAGTCCGCCTTTGTACATTATTTTGTTATATTGTGCAAGAAGTTTTAAAATAAAAAATAAAATAATAAAAATATTATTGTATCATTTGATTTATTAGTAAGCACAGTTACCTTACTATGGATTATCAACATAAAACCTTTATTTGGTTACAGATAACTTACATATTATCAATATATAATAAACTATTATTATGCATAATTATTGTATGTAGGTAAAGGTATGAAAGGACTTAATGATTTTAAAAAGGAATTGAGTATGATTTTAAGGCATGTGTAGCCTAATTCCTCCTATTCATGCTCTAAAATCCCACTTAATTCTGCCGTTGGTAATCGTATCTCTTCGGGTTGATTTCTTGCCCAGCCATATATATACCATACTACCCGCTCAAATGGCAGAATTTCCGAGCCAATATGGCGTAAAGTGGCGGGCAAATATTGTGCCATTCGTGAACAGACATATTATGTCTGCTTGCCATTTTAACGACTTGAGCTGTTCAGACATAATATGTCTGTCTGCCACTTCAAAGGCTACGAACATAATATGTGCGCAGCATCCGAGCGTGCGCCTACAACTCGGTCAATAATAATACATATACTTACCTAGGTAATTGCGTATTAAACAGTTTATTATCGCTTGCCCTGTGCATCAGAGAGCACGTTATAGCGTCTGTCCCGGCTTTAATGAAGATCTTTGAAAGTTGTTCGGCGAGTCCCCTTAAATAACAGTTTATTTATACTGGTCTAAGCCATGGAATATCGCTATCCTTTTGGGTTACGTTCTGTGGAAAAGCTGATATTCTGTGATGTCTGGTTGGACTAGTAAGCGGACGTCGACCTTCAAGGCGTAAGTCTCGGATGCAACCAGGATAACGCTAGGACGATGATATTCCTAGATCTTACGTGCCTTGACCGTATTCGAACGCGTAACAACCAAACGTCTTCCTCTTCTATATATTCGCTAAGACGCCTTATTTGTTACTCTTAGTACACTTGTGCTCAGCCTAATAACTCCGAGCTACCTTGTTATATAGTTTATTATACATTGATGATGCTATGAAATTCTTGGGGGGTGCTTCTGTCTATTGGTCTGTCCGACCATTAGACAGGGTTTCGGGTACGCGCTCCCGGCTCTCCAAGCTACTGTAGTCACTACCCCATATTCTTCCAGTGACTGCAGTACCCCCGCCGGTCCGCAGCTGGAATCACAGCCAGATTCGATGTGGGCTTGCACCAAGGGTCGGCTCTTAGTCCTTACCTCTTCTTGTTGATTATGGATGCCATATCATCGGACATACAGGAAGAGGCACCTTGGTGCATGCTGTTTGCCGATGACATCGTACTGGTAGCTGAAAGTGGACAGGAGGTGCAGAGCAAGCTGGAGGAGTGCCGGCAGAGACTGGAGAACGTAGGCCTTAGGATGAGCAGAACCAAAACTGAATACATGTTCTGTGACTTTGGCGGCCTCTCTATTCCAAGCCCGGTTACACTCAGTGGTATAACCCTACCAGTATGCTCCGACTTTCGCTACCTCGGTTCACTCCTGCAACACGACGGCGAAATTGACCGCGATGTTCGGCAAAGGATCAACTCAGGATGAATGAAATGGCGACAGGTCTCGGGTACAATATGCGATCCTAAAATGCCTTTGAAATTCAAGGGAAGCATACATAAGGCGGTTATAAGGCCTGTCGTATTGTATGGAGCTGAGTGTTGGGCTACTAAGAAGATGGATGAAAAACGATTACATGTGGCAGAGATGAGAATGTTGCGATGGATGTGTGGAGTTACGAGAAAGGATAAGATTAGGAATGAATACGTGAGAGGTAGTCTGAAAGTGGCGCCTAGAGACGAGAAAGTGAAAGGAAGTCGTTTGGCTTGGTATGGACATATTATGCGAAGAGATGATATGTATGTAGGTAAGCAAGTGATGAATATGAAGGTAGAGGGGTGCAAAGGGAGAGGGAGGCCAAGGAAAAGATGGATGGACTGTGTGAGGATGGATATGAAAGAGAAAGGGGTAAATGATCAGATGACTGGCGACAGAAAATAATGGAAGCGAAGGACGTACTGCGCAGACCCCAAATATATTGGGACCAGGGCAAGAAGATGATGATGATGACGCTATACAATTAGTTGATATTGACACTCAAATATTTCTTTACCTAAATGGAATACAGTATAACGCCCATAGTAAAAGATGTACCTAAGTACTAGTACTTTTATTTGACATTAAATTCATTGATGGCCGCCGACCGCCCAGAACTGCCCATTGTCCTTTATTTGCAGTCAGGTGTCAACCTGCAAAAAGTAACCATACCAGAAATGCGGTTCGAATAAAAAAGGACACACAACTTCAAAACCTCCCTCTTATAGATAACACTGACTTTTGTCTCTTGTGGGCCATCGAATGTGCAATATTCAATGCATCGACTATAGGGATCACTTGTACTGTATAAAATACGCCATCCGTATGGATGGTGTATTTTATATCAGTATTGACAGTATTATTATATGTCAGTATTGACATACACAAGCAGAAATAGAACTCAAAGCGAAATTCCTTCCCCTTTAATGTTATTATTCCACACAAAGCGTATATTTTCATATTTAGCAGAGATAATACGGAGAAAATAACTACCGACGCTCATATAATTAATTAATTCGGGAATGCCTATATTATTTTATGAAGTGGAGAAATAAAGGATCTGTAATTATGTACGTTGATTAATAAGTGATATTGTCTTGTCTACCTTGAGTTCACATATTATCACTATGAAGTTGGCTACATGTAATGAGTCCAACAGTCAGTAATTATATTAAAGTAATTAAACATTTTTTGTATGGATTTCGATTTTTCTTTTCGACTTATTGAAAGATGTAGATGAGTATAAGATTGTTTTACTGTTATGTGAACATTACTGTCTGTAATAAAATTTGAATTATATGGAGCATTGCATGCCTGCAAACGCAGCCTGCAGTATGACTGCACGAGTGCACGAATGGCGTAGTGGTGGCACAGTATAAAGACATACAGTAGTTTGACGCCTTTGATGTCGTAGAAAAAACCGACAACGTCTAGACAAGGGTATACTTACCCTTGTCTAGACGTTGTCGGCTTTTTCTGGCTACACTGGTTACACTGCTACACTGGTTTACATGTGGCAGCCCTAGCCTACTGGCTAGGGCTGCCACATGTAAACAATACCAACTTATACAAAAACCATCTATTTATTTTAGAAAAATATTACAATTGCTACGCTACATGAATTATATAGTGTAAATCACTTATGTATCTATACATATAAATAAAATTGGAGTGTCTGTTTGTAATATTAAAATAACCGCATTTTAC
Organism: Euclidia mi; assembly: GCA_944739405.2. Lineage (NCBI taxonomy): Eukaryota > Metazoa > Arthropoda > Insecta > Lepidoptera > Erebidae > Euclidia > Euclidia mi. The sequence goes on along the minus strand of OX123184.2, from coordinate 58,539,156 downwards.
TAAATGCATATGGATGTATACACGGAACATACACCGAAATGACATTTTTTTTAATTTTTGTCTGTCTGTCTGTTTGTTCTCGCTAATCTCTGTAACGGCTGGATCTATTTTGACGGGACCCTCACTGGCCTGATGTACCAAGGAGTAACTTCGGCTAAAAAGTTTTTTGTCGTGCAAACTACGTTAAGGTAAAGCAATAGACGTCACGGTCATTTTATGGATGCGTGACCGGGCTATGAGATTACGGAGAACATGTGTGGAGTTATGAAAGGGGGCCAAAAATATGGTTATTTTTGAGCTAGGATGCGCCGTTACCAAGATACATAATAATATGTAATAGGTACTTACCTAATGCGAAGGTACTAGGTACTTATTGAATGAAATTAAAATCACACCAGAATCGAATATTACCTTACAACGCATATTTTCTTACGTCTGCCATGTACAATAATTGCTACTTTATTCTGTGATTTGTCCAGACATGAGATATTGTAAAAAGTTAGTAGATTAGTAGGTTTGTGCACATTATTTTAAGTGGTTATAGGTACATACATTTCAAAATAATATAAATAATTATAATTAATGAAATTTTCTTTTTTGGTATAAGTAAATTGATGAAAAGCAGATTTTTTAAATCCTTATTTATTTAAATCTTTAAACAGCATAAAGAATTTCAATGTCTCACAGCACAAGTCGTATGTGATAGATTATTAGAAATATTTTGAAAATTAATCAACAAAAATATCAAAATAAGTACATCTAAAATATGTGTGTTTAATTTGTAAGTACCTATTTATAATCCAAGCAAAAGCTCGAATATCAAACTGTTATAAATCTGGCTAGAATTAACATCATTGTTACTTTTAGGTTAGGTTTTAGTTTAAGTTACTAGAAGATTGATTTTTGGGTTATTCATATATGTATCAAACAATATAAAACTAAATATATTGTATAATTTATTATGTATAGCATAAACCTGTCGTATATGGTTATATCGTATTGATGGTTGGTATGTTTTAAATTTATAGTGTTGCCAATAATTAATATACAATTTGATCTGACGTTTGGCTGTTGACACTGTCAAACGTGTAAATAGCATATAAAAGGAGAACAGGCTCTGTTCAGGTTCAGTTCCGCCCCGGCAACAGCTAACTAAGGTACGATATAATTCTGACTTTTATATTATTGTGTTTTAATATTGTGTTTTTGCTAATAATGTGTTTCACAATTCTTTATTGCTATTGTGGTGTTATTTAGAGTATTGTCAATATAGACAACGTATAGTTAATGTAATAATATAGCTTAGCAATTGTACCTATAATTGATATTGTGGGTGGTTCCGTCAGTTGTGAGATGTTAAAGTTCAGAACTTGGGGTTTCATATAGTATCGAATCGAATTTATGCTGAGAAACAAGCCGTGTCTATTATATACATCATGTAGTGAATATTTTAGTGGTAAATATTGAATACACATATATAGTAAATATATTTGTGGTGAATATTACTAAATCAATTATGCTAATCTATTATAATAAGGTAATAGTTACTTTTGAAATATTGAACTACCCACAACCTTGCTATCCGATATGCCTTGAATGTACCGCTATTATAAACGATAACTATAACTATTAAAAGAATGGCCAAGAGTTTTCTTGGCCACGTTCTTTCTCTTGGTTCTATGTCCTTGCTTTGCGAACGTGGCGCTAAATGTAAATGTAGAATCAGAACCGAATATACTCTTACTTTAAAATATACTCTTGTGACAACCTGAATAAATGAAAGTAAGAATTGATAGTTGTATCTTTTATTCAAACACCTGACAAATAGAACTATAATAATACATATAGGCCGTATACCTTGTATCTATGGGATCTGTCCACCTCACATTACTAATACATCCAATTGCAAGTTCCAGAGTATCCTTGTCTACATCCTGTGATGCTGAGGACGTCGCTGTCCTACTGACGACGGAGCCCAACGTGTCCTCGACGCAGTGGCACTGGTGCTGAAAACAGTCTAGTGGATACGTTCCACTCGTTCTGCTGACGACCGACGGAGCCCGACGTGTCCTCGACGCAGTGACAATAGCACTGGAAACAGGCTAACGGATCACAGAACGCTGTTGGGTGAGATGATTTTATAAAATTAAGACTGAGATAGTTAACGAATGTTCAACAAGTAAATATGTAGCTATTATGTAAAAGGACTGTACCTACACTATTTTTTTACAACTCTATAAATACATTTAGGTACTGCTTCGTATTGTAATCCGCATTTTGGATGCGGATGTTGGCTATAATTAACTACATATCCTATAAGGGATTTTGGAAACTATAACATAAACCAAATGTTAACCATTCAATTGCCTTGGCATTTAATGTGAATGTAGGTCTTGTAGTACAGATGTATTATTTGAAATAACAGATTATATCATGTTCTATAAATAGATCTTACATTTTTATACTGTGGGTTGAGACTAATTTGAAACCATTTTTAAACCATTACTTAGCTCACAAAATATAGGTATTGTATACAGATGTAGGGTAAAGATGAAATTGGTAGCCACATAATCATCATTCCTGGCATGTGAGACATAGTTATATTTACCTTACGATAAAAATGATTATTTTATTTACATAAAAAATATTTATGATATCATTAGTACCTACTGGGACATCATACTTTTTAACCGACTCCAAAAAGAGGAGGAGGTTCTCAATTCGGCTGTATTTTTTTTTTATGTTTGTCACCTCATAACTCCGTTATTTATCGACCGATTTCCAAAATTCTTTTTTTGTTTGAAAGCATATACTTTCAGGTGGGTCCCATTTAAATTTTATCGAAATCAATCCAATAGTTTCATAAAAAACTCAAATTTTATCAAAATCAATCCAATAGTTGTTTTTGAAGTTTTTAATGAAACTATTGGATTGACACATATGTTATGTTATGTGTCAATCCAATAGTTTCATTAAAAACTTCAAAAATTAAGTCATCCAAGTAAACGAAATTAAGCATTTACTGTGACTTTTCTTCAGTGGACACTAGAATAGTCGCGATCAATGGGCCTACTTCGGGCTTCATTACCAGGTATTGATGAAACCGGGAGGAAGAAAGGGTGGAGTGAAGAAAAAGAAATGGTAAATCTATATATATAAAATTGCTTGGGCTGACTGATTCATCAACGCAGAGCCAAATCCACAGGGGCTTGAGACTTGAAATTTTGACAATCGATGCATTTTATGACGTAAGCACCGACTAAGGAAGGATTTTGATACATATTTTTTGTTAGAAAAAATAAACACGCAATTTAGATTTTTTCAAATCTAACAACTACGAGGGTGATATAAAGTTGAAAGAGTATGTAGGGTAGAAAGTTTGTATGGGAGGTCCGTCATTTTTAAAACGATAGCGTGTAATTTTGTGTGCAAACTTCTGGTTAGAAATAAAACAAATACGTGTTTTAGGAATTTCTAAAATCTACCGTGTAAAAGGGTGAAATAGGGGTTGAAAGTTTTTATGCGAAGTGAAATTTAATAAACTAGCTTCTGATTAGAAATAAGTGATCATATATTTACGCGTTTTTGGAAATAGGGGTTGTATTTTGACATAGAAAGTCCGTCATTACGCAAGAGCGAAGCCGCCAACTGCTAGCTTATACATATAATAACTTTGATTATAAATCCCAGAATAACTAATAGTAGTACGGTTTAATTCAAAGAGCAGACGATGAGTACATTCTTCAGTGTTTACACGATTTAATATTTTTCACTCTAAGCCCGCATTTGTGATAACCTCTTTTAACGCAGTTCACTACTTTCTCTTGAATTGGCCTTGGACCGAGATTCCCTACTTTGAGATAGACGTTTCTCCATTTCTTCGCTAGTTGTGGAGTACTGCTCACATCTCTGGACCGGAGCGCCAAACTATCAGCTTGATCCACTTGACTCCCTGCAGAGACGGGCTGTTCGAATCGTCGATGATGCGTATTTTACCAACTCTTTCACCGGGAGTGCTCCGAAGAATTGTTTAATTTGGTACCAGGGTCACCCTCCTACCAACGTACCACTCGCCGACGCAGTAGAGTTCACCCGTACTACCTGGAAGCGTTCTCATCTAGTACGGTGCGCTTACAGCGATCTTTTTTACCACGTACTTGTAGGCTCTGGAATGAACTACCTGCTGCGGTGTTTCCCGAGTGCTATGACTTGTCCTTCTTCAAACGAGGTTTAAAGAGAGCATTACTTTCACGGTAGGCAGCGGCTTTGCTGTGTATACCCTGATATTAGCGAAGTTTATGAGCAGTGGTTACCGTTTACCATCAGATGGTCCGTTTGCTCGTCTGCCACTAGCAGCAATAAAAAAATAGTTTTATTTAAACGGCGCTGTCTCATATGGGCAGCGCGTTTAGTAGGTCTACTCATCTTTGATCCAGAGGAGAAGTGCCTGCGTCACGTTTAGGTTGACTCAGATACTCACCGGACACAGATGTTTTGGCGAGTATTTGAACTAAATCGGCCGCGAGGCGACGCCGGCATGCCACCACTGTGGCAGTGACCTGGATTCTGCCCAGCATACGCTCTCTGAGTGTCCTGCATGAGAAACCGAGCGGCGAGACTTGGTCTCTGTTATCAGAGGCGATCTTTCTCCGCAGGCCGTCGTCCAGGCCATGTTGGCGGAAGACATCCGGTGGGATGCTGTGGTCTCCTTCTGCGAAGCGGTCATGCTCCAGAAGGAGGCCGCCGAGCGGGATCGCGAGAGAGCCGATCCCGCTCCCAGACGCAGGCGGCGTCGTGGTGGTGGCAATGGCTGCTAGCCCAAGATCTTCCTTAGGCCCGTGGGCAATCAGAGATGGCAATCTGGCTGCCCGATCACGAACGACCCCGAGAAGACAGCGGTCTCGGATAGCCGAGGAACCACTGTAGGTACTCGCACAGTTTGAGGCGCTACCTCATACTGTGCGAGTGGGGAGGACACTTCCAGAGACTGAGCCCTACTTACGGGACAAGCGTAACGGGACCCAGGAGCAGCACACCCGCGTTCTCTGTATCCCATTCTTTGCCCGCCACGCGGAGAGGCACTCAGCAAAAGAGTTTCCCCAGTAAATAAAAAAGTCTAAGTACCCATCTTTAATTTCGATAAATCAGATAACTGCAGAAAGGAAAATTCACTAAAAACAGGAAATAATAAAAATTTAACCAAAAATAACCGCCTCCAAAATCTGAAAAATGTGTGAAAATAGCACTAAAAAGTAAAAAATAAATTCCGTTATTTTTACTTCAATTTACTTATAAACATCACCTATTCAACTGAATATTATATACTTGTACGAATTATACGTATCTACCACTTAATTCACATACCTGACACAATACATATTTTTATATAACTAACGAACTAAATTAAATACCTATCACCAGAAATCAGATAAGTATATTATATTTTTGGACTAAGTACTTAGAAAAAAATATTTTATTAGGACTATAATATACAATTATACTTTTTTTTGGAGTCGGTGCCAGCTGAGATTTTAACAATTAAAGATGTTATTAAGTGACCGACCCGAACGCGGGCAGGGCAGAAGCTTGAGGGCAGACGTGGTTGACGGTTGTCTCCGATATCCATTTTTACTATGCGCTTGTATGTAGGTAATTATTGTATTGCAGTGGATTGTGGTTCTTTAGAGTTATTTTACACGAAATCTGTGTTCATTGAAATAGGTTTGATTTGGTTCTTGCTGCATTTAATATTTTGATGGACATAGGACAGCAGTTTATTTTGTATTGATCACTAATAAAATTAGGTACAATTAGTTTGTTTGGATATCGTGTGTTAGAACTGCAATGATTGCTAAGAGTTATGATTATGTACTCTTAAAAAGTATAAAAGTACATATGTTTATCCATTGTCTAGTAACCTTACTCAAAGCTTGTATGAATGTGATAGACTACTGACATATTGTTTTAATGAACTACAAATTTCAACAAGATATATTATAATACAAAATAAAACAAATTTTACTTATTTAATACTTGCAAACTTGCTCGAAATATGACACATATTACTCTTTTTATAATTTATGCCATTAACCCGTAAAGCAATTAGCCTTAGAAAATAAGTTTTAGTGAGACAATGTATGTTTGCTCCTCAACTGTTGATGGTTAAATTTATACAAAGCTGTTGATGGTTTTTATACAAAGCTTGGAAAAAGGAAAAGGGGAATGAGGCCCAATTCTTCTAATTATATTTGTTCAAAACGCGGGTTCAATCTAATGTCAGTGTCAAACTCATGTCACAGATGGTGTTCTCCTAAACCTAGATTAATAATTTAGGTCCAAAATTAACTGAAAAGTATTTGAATTTTATTGGTATGTTATCGTGACTGGATCGCAAATTGTACAGTATGTCAACGTCGAACTATAGAAGTCAAATTTGACTATAATGACATTATAATTAAATTGGCAGAAGATTCGGAGCCAGTTTTGTTTTATCTCATTTCATTCAAAATAGTTTCAATTACATAAAAATACGCAAGTTTTAATGTCATAAAATTCGAGTAATTTTGTAATAAATTATTGATATACTAGGAATCTTTTAACCGTTTAATTACCTCACTGAATCATCTATTGGACCATTGTTTTGATGTTTATATTGGTCGGTATATAGTCGGTAAGAGATTATGTTCTTATTTGACTATTCGACCATAGTGGATCCTTGTAATCGTATCTTTATATTCAAAATGCAAATTTAAAACAAAACGTTATCTAATATCTATCTAATTAATTATTTTGCGACATGTCATTGTAGTTTTTCCATTTCGATACTCTCATTACTCCAAACTATACATATTTATTTAACCTAGTGTTGTGATATCCTGTTCTATTATTTATTAAAGAAAAGCTGAACTATTCAAGAAATTTTCCTTTTAAAAATTACAATTGGATTTGATGCTTTGGAGTAGCTCCTTTCGTAACATATTGTTTGATGCAGTGGGTTGCAATATTATGATATACTTATAATATATGAATATAATAATGTGATATTGTCAAACATTATTTTGCAGTTCATATTTGTAATATTTACGCTATAGTTCTTTATTATCCCTTAAAAATAAGGATAAATAAGGACAGGCAAACCACTTCATAAAGGGTTAAGTATTTCCTAGCCATTAATCACACTGGGTTTGTCTTAGAATTATCAATGACCGTTAAATAGCTGCTGTAAATGTTTAAAAGTATTTTAATTATTAAAATAGTTCTGTTATACTTATTACTTTATAAAGGTAAAGAAAGAAAAATGCTTGCCCTGTTGAAATGGTGAATAGACATACCTTATTTTTTTATTTTCACTCGATGCTGATAAAATTATAAGGTTGGCCGAGCTTCTGTACAGCGGTTAGGACTGACTCTTTCTTTTATCAGGTTGTTCATTGGTAGGAATCCTATCAACCCAAGTATGATTCTCGATTAGATGAGATAATACAAGATGATTGTTCTGATTCCTTACTGCTAATTAGGACATCAACGGATTAAAATAATTGCCGCTCTTGACCGAGCACGTTGCTAGAACATTAACTTAATAGTGATTTACAATTGCCACACTTACATATTTGTAACTAATAGAATACGTTTAAAACTGCAACAAAATTTGAAAACTTGTTCTATCATACAACCATATTTGTTATAATTATACCTATTAATAATAAATACATTTTATTATTTTATATATGTATTAGATATTATGTATAAAGGTATTGAAGGTCCTCCTACACCAACTCTTCAATACACCTTTTTTTATTTAGCACCACTTTATCGAAGACTGGCAAAAGCTGCCTAAGTCATTTGGGTCTGCCTTGTGCCTTGTGCAATATTGTGTATGAAAGGTTAATGGAATAAAATAACAACGGCTACGTTATATTATGTTTTAATACCGCAACCACAGAAGTATAAATCAAAATTGTGTTTTCAAATATTATATGCCAATATCCGCCGTATCCATTTCTAGATTTCAGAACGGTCTCATATTAATCTATATACATGTAAATATGATGTATAAGAAACTATCAGTAAATTATTTTCATAATCCAAATTGTTATGTGGATAACCGTGTAGGTGCACATTTATATATATTTGTGATTTTATCATTTGTTAAAGCTAATGTTTTTATTAAACAAAAATAACTAAACCGATCTAACGGATATATATGTACATAAGTGAAAAGATGTGAGACCTAACGAAATTGTGGAATGGAGAATAGTTTATACAAAAGAAATCACACCTTGAGAGTGGGCTTAGCAAAAGCCGTCAAAAAATGAAAGTCATTTGAAATGTGTATTTATTAAATTGTATTGATTATGGATGAATTGAAAAGCGTTGTATGACGTTCACTGGCCGCGGGTGATTAAGCTTCACCACTGCGGGGTGTTAGGTCTGCACGGTAAAGTTTGAAATGGTGATTTTGACTAAAACTATTATGACTAAAACTTTGACTAAGGGCCGATTTTTGAATTGTCAGTTAAAAGATAACAAAAAATAAAATATTACTGTGTGGATAAAGTAGATCAATGATATTATGTACTTTTTAATTCAGTCCGGTTACAGTTTAACTGTCGAGTAAATTTTAACTGACGATTGAAGAATCAAGCCTTAGACGATTAAGACCGACAAAAAAATACAGTTTGTTGATATAACCTATCGCCACATATATCCCATAAAATAATTCAAATCTCAAATCGTAATAGATTAATTATTTACTATAGGATGTAAATAATTGTTATTTTACATGTGAATACGAAATTTATGATTCGTAATGGATACATAATTTTACATAAGAATACAGAAATGATATAGTTATTTGTATGTGATGTATTCTATCTACACTAATAGTGTTGTCAATAATTGATTATAATTTATATACTAAGTGCAATAAAATAGAATGTTGTAAAGGTACACTTCTTTTTTTGCCTGCCCTGTTCCCATATTACTTGGGGTCGGCGCAGAATGTCTTTTTCTTCCATTCTCTCCTATCAGCCGTCATCTGATCATTCACTCCCTTTTCATTCATATCATCCTTCACACAATCCATCCATCTTTTCTTTGGTCTTCCTCTTGCCTTATATCCCTCAACTCTCATATTCATCACCTTTCTAGTCACATGCTTTTCATCCCTCCTCATCACATGCCCATTGTGTAAAGGTACACTGTCTACAAAAAAAATACGCTTATTATGGTTTTACCGCTGGTCGGCTTCTGATCAGATATTAACCTGAATATCATACTGCGGCGGGTGATAGGGTTGATATGTCATGGTCAGAGGTCACAAGAGAAAAACTCTGAAAAAAAAAATTGAAAAACTGCAGGTTGCTGCAGGTTTCTGCTGGTCGATCTGTGCCCTGACACTTCAATTCATTCACGTTGCAGCGGGTGATAGGTGCTCGTGTTGAAGGCCACAGATTCAAATAAAAAAAACTGCAGGTTTCCGCTGGTCGATCATTGCCCTGACACTTCACTGAAATTCACGTTGCAGTGGGTGATAGGTGCTCGTGTTGAAGGCCATTGATCTAAGAAATAAAATACAGAGTAAATCTCTGGGAAAATAAAGCTGCAGGTTGCTGCAGATGCAAAAACAAAGAGGGTACTTTGAGAGCGAAGTACAGGTCAGTCTGGCCGTGATAGATTATTAGAAATATTTTGAAAATTAATCAACAAAAATATCAAAATAAGTACATTTAAAATGTGTTTAATTTGTAAGTACCTATTTATAATCCAAGCAAAAGCTCGAATATCAAACTGTTATAAATCTGGATAGAATTTACATCATTGTTACTTTTAGGTTAGGTTTTAGTTTAAGGCGCTGTGTACAGTACACTGAGTTCAGCTGTTGCTGTCACTGTCGGATTGCATACATGAGAAAGAGAAGCGCGATGACGACGGGACGTTCAGAACAAGTTATTTATCATTAAATACATTAATCCTTACAAATATCTTATTCCAATCGATAAATAAAAACAACAGTTCCCTTTATTATTATATATTACATCACTGTTATTAATATTATCAAGATTTGTTTATAAATAATACAGTTACAATTGCTACAATTTTAATTTAAATGGTTATTTTATGGGTTTTTTTTATCGAGAAAATTTACCGAAAACGTGATTTGAACACAATGGTCCCCCCATAGATATGATCAAGATAAACATATATTTTTTTAGCTGCTCTAAAATGTATACATTTGGCTAAAAAACTGTTTTGTGAAGCCTATTTTGACTAAGTACAGCGCCTTAAGTTAATAGAAGATTAATTTTTGGGTTATTCATATATGTATCAAACAATATAAAACGAAATATATTGTATAATTTATTATGTATAGCATAAACCTATCGTATATGGTTATATCGTATTGATGGTTGGTATGTTTTAAATTTATAGTGTTGCCAATAATAAATATACAATTTGATCTGACGGTTGGCTGTTGACACTGTCAAACGTGTAAATAGCATATAAAAGGAGAACAGGGTCTGTTCAGGTTCAGTTCCGCCCCGGCAACGGCTAACTAAGGTACGATATAATTCTGACTTTTATATTATTGTGTTTTAATATTGTGTTTTTGCTAATAATGTGTTTCACAATTCTTTATTGCTATTGTGGTGTTATTTAGAGTATTGTCAATATAGACAACGTATAGTTAATGTAATAATATAGCTTAGCAATTGTACCTATAATTGATATTGTGGGTGGTTCCGTCAGTTGTGAGATGTTAAAGTTCAGAACTTGGGGTTTCATATAGTATCGAATCGAATTTATGCTGAGAAACAAGCCGTGTCTATTATATACATCATGTAGTGAATATTTTAGTGGTAAATATTGAATACACATATATAGTAAATATATTTGTGGTGAATATTACTAAATCAATTATGCTAATCTATTATAATAAGGTAATAGTTACTTTTGAAATATTGAACTACCCACAACCTTGCTATCCGATATGCCTTGAATGTACCGCTATTATAAACGATAACTATAACTATTAAAAGAATGGCCAAGAGTTTTCTTGGCCACGTTCTTTCTCTTGGTTCTATGTCCTTGCTTTGCGAACGTGGCGCTAAATGTAAATGTAGAATCAGAACCGAATATACTCTTACTTTAAAATATACTCTTGTGACAACCTGAATAAATGAAAGTAAGAATTGATAGTTGTATATTTTATTTTCCAAACACCTGACAAATAGAACTATTATAATACATATAGGCCGTATACCTTGTATCTATACATATATATATAATACTCACCCTATTATATGCACCATCTTAATTAATAGTCATAAGCAAATAAATAAGTAACGAACAAAAAACAAGCACGTGCCAGCCCCCAAAAACATGTACCTAGTTACGAACTAAGGCGATATACGTAACTAGGTACCGCTCTTCCCGCGTCTCACCTCTTGGCCCCCGCACGATTGACCCGTCTAGACGCGTTCGTCGAACGACTGTATGGATTATTTGACTGTCGTGGTGGTAAGCTCGCCGCCGTTTAAAACTGCGCCGAGTGCTATGGGTTCGATCCCCACAGGTGATGACACTTTGGGTGATATATTATTTGTTGTTTCGGCTTTGGGTGTGTTGAATGTTTGTAAAGTTCACCGCGACATAGGATTATTGCCCCATTCTAGTCCATTCTTAAATATTATTGTAGCGGAATGTGCGTCATGAAAACTAGAATTGCGAGTGTGGGAGTTTGCACTTTCAGTCATTTATACTCATTGCCAAATTCTTTACAAAGTAGTTTAGCACACACTGCACATTGTCGAGCTAAAGAACTTTTGTCAGTGTTTGTTACTAAACTGCTGCGAAGCCGCATTGCCTGAACTTACCATGACGGCCCGGCCATGGCCTACAGCGGCGGCGGCAGTGGCGAGCGATTTCGATGTACATGGCGCGTTTACTCTGAGGCGACATCGGTTGCCGCGGCGTAGCAAATCATGCCATGTACATAAAAAACGCTCGCCGCTGCCGCCGCCGCTGTAGGCCGTGGACGGGCCGTCAGACCGAACCGCGTAGCAACTATGGACTCACTAACCTGACAACCAAAGTTCAGATACCTAATTGATAAATTAAACACATTTTTGAACATAGTTACCACGCTAATGAAATGCAAGACGCAAGTTTCAAGAGTTATTCGCCAAGGACTAATTCGTTCGGACCAGTCGCAATAAGAATAGAGATACTTGCTAGTATCGTCATAAACCAGTTTAGCTATCTTTTTCTAATTTGTGATTTTAAAATATCTAAAGCTAGTTTTATGTTAAAGTAAATTCTATTTTCACAATCCGATACGTTTTTATGACAAACAAATAAACGAGTCAAATAATTGTATACCTATTCCAAATAACACTGTATTAAGACAAACTGCAGCGTAGGCAGTTCCATCATTATCCTAATTTCCGCTTGTTTATGATGCCTGAACAAATATATGGACATTCCGAGTAACATGAGATCTATTATTCATAGTAAAGTAGACATTGATTGATCTTAAGTTACAAAGAAAAGATTTGTTGGGTACACTGACCAGATTAATGGGTGGGAACCATACAGATCGGCAATGTACTGTTTAAATTTAGATGTAACGGTTTTTGTAACTTAGTGGCATTGCTTTACAATCGCATTTTCTGACAGTATTTGTAAGAATAGACTTGTATATACATTTTTTTATATCTTCACACCTGAACCCCCGAAGGGGTAGGCAGAGGTGTAACATTACACACACATTTCGCCTTTTGAATTTAAGGTCCCATGTAATAGGAGGCGAGCCTATTGCCGTTACCGAGCACATTGCCAGAAACCGTGCTGCTATTGAGAATTCGGAAAAACTCAGTAACACTTTTTGTCTGACCCGGGAATCGAACCTGGGACGCATACGCTATACACTGGACCATGCAGGCACTCAGGTTTAAAAATTCACGCTTTCCTACATAAAAGAAATATTTATGTTACGAGGTCATAATGACAACGTGTTTATATCCCAAAGACAATTCAAATTAATTTTGATACATGGATGTGATGAATGTAATTAGCAGTGATCGGAGTAGGTAGATTGAAATGACGTCATTGAGCCGAAACGTATATATTAATATGGACATTCCTCCAGAAATGGCTGATTATTAAAAAAAAAACGGAACTTAGGTAGGAATTGTATTCTGCCAGGGTTGCGGAATTTAAAAAGAGTTACCGCACCCTGGAACGCAAAGGTCGCTTGATGGAATACGGGTGGGGTTTAGTCAGTAAGAGTCTGACACTCGGGAAAAAAATATGTTATATGTACATATTTAACAATAAACAATGTTGATTTTTACTCTTTTTATTTATTCTACAATTGTAAATTGACCATGACCACGAAAATATTGACATTTGTAAAAGTGCAACAATTTATAAAAAGTTGTGGCCGTATAAAGGCTAAAAATAAAAAAAAATATTAAGGCTTCGATCGGAATTCCATTGGTTTTTTATTATTTTGTTTTGATACCTCCCTTTAAATTTTGAATTGAGTAGTAATAATATCACTACCAACATTAACAATATTTAATTAAATCCGGAAATACCGGAATTACTTTTCGGAAAAATGGCTTATCCATGTTATTCTTTTTGTGTGTATTTATGTTACAAGTACCAAAAATCAATCTACCTACTCCGATCATTGGTAATTACACATTTATTTTAAATTATTGTTATAGCAATAATAATATTTATGTTAATACTTTAATTTTAAATTACCTCTTTGGATATATATTTTTATCGGATATTGTCTTGCTGCATTTTCTTTTTATATTTTCATAATTTTTAACACGTCAAAAGTCAAAATCATTTATAAATTTAGGCCACAAAGTGATGCTTATGAACGTCAAAAGTTTAAATTAATTACTAGATGATTCTACATTTACATTTACTGCCACTTTCGCAATGCCCACGATAGAACCACGATAAAGAACGGGCAATAAAACTCGTGGTCACTCTTTTTAACTGCCAGTATAATGGTTTTACATGTATGAACAGGTAATCTGTACAAACACGCCTAAAGAATGCCGTAGTGGATTAAGCGGCCTTCTTGCTGTTTAACACGACGCCGACGTAGATTGCAATAATCGGGTTAGCACGATCAAAAACATTTTATGATCCATAAATTGTTATATTTGTTTATTGTTTTCTTATAATTGTTATATTGTTTTATTTGATACAAGATATATATAAAAATATATTTATTTAGGGACAAATTCACGCGCTAGGTTCCTTGACTCGTCCATAAAATTAAAACAAAAATAATGTTTGTCCAGTCCCCCGCACCACAGGATTTATTTCTAGTCCATAAGTAGTCGTGATTGAAGTGTCTCTTGTACGTTTGCATGCGAACTATTTTCTATTAAATACATACATACATAGACTCACGCCTGTTACCCGGAGGGGTAGGCAGAGACTACGGAACGCCATTTGCAAAGATCCTGACATACCTCTCTTGCTTCATTCACTTCCATCAAGTTTCTCATGCATGCTTTTCTGTTTAGGGTACTTCTGACCTTTTTTTAGGATGTCTCCAATCTGGTTAATCTATTAAATATATCAGTGAAAGAATGGGCTCGTCAAGCTAGGGATATTTTAGCGTACGGGTTCATAGAACTATGGCCACCGTACCCTCAGGCCTAATAGCGTTTATATTCGAGCACTTCACTAGAATTCGCCTGATAGATACAAAAGCGTCACGCTTGTAGCGATCAAAGCTGAACAAAAAAGTGAGAAATAAGTTTTAGGCACAAACATATTTTCTTAATCTATTAGCGATATAAAAGCGTAGACATGCAAACTATATTAATATAAGTTCATTCAGGACAATTTTAGCGACTTAATGCAGATCCTGTAAAGTTTGAGAACTAGTACACTGTCCACTCCAATAGAGTCATAGTTAATTAATCAATACCGGTGCTAGATGCGGATGTACAGTGCAGTATGAAAGGCATTTCTTAGAACTTTGTGGAAATTGTATTTACAGTTGTTTATTTTGTCTAACCTGATTATGGAAAGTATGTTAAATATATGAAGTCAATGGTGTATGCTAAATGATTCAGATATTATCTCACTTGATGTCCTTTAAAGTGCCTCACGGCAATTCCCATCACAGACATTCTTTGTTGACATAGGTACGCTGGGTACAGAATAAGTAAGCCATTTCGACCAGATTATGACGACCATCTATCAGAAGTAGTAGCAGTATTCCTACTCTTGCGTTTTTACTGGTGAGATAGAGCTTCAGGGCCTCAGATATTTTTCATCCTGCCTTTTTGCTGAGGCAAGAAAGGGTGGATGTTGCAGAAAAAGAGACCTCTAGCTAGTCAAAGATGTAGAATTTTTCAATAGGGTTTTGTTATGTTTCAATAAACGTTTATGTAAATTTTGGTCAAAATCATTTCCTCTGTTGTTTTTTATTATGTTCTAGGTATAAAAAGGGAGAATGACAAAACTCAATATTGTGTTATCCATGTATAGAGTATACATGGATAACACAATATTGACTTTTAAACTACCACGATTTGCACACATACTAAAGATTATGTAACGGGTCTGAATCGTGTTAATGAATGAAAAGAAAGATGAAATACCTTTCTATTTTTAAGCCCACACACACGGACAGGTACTTACACGCAAATTCACATCATCACCCGCGACATTTGCATTCCGTTATCGCTTCATTGACAAACAGAGCATATGACCTTTGTGACCCCGAACACTTAGATAGTGAGCTCACACATGTTCGGGAGGTACTCAAGCAAAACGGTTACAAACACAATATGCGAAGGTCAAGGAAAAGGTTGAGACTGACTGAAGTGAACAGAGCGCCAGCGTTCATGCCCTACATAAAAGGAGTAACGGATAAAGTTGAACAGTACTACAAAAATACTCCATCAAGACTGTATATAGTCCTTACTCCAAAGTAGCAAATCACCTGCGTACTCCAAAGGATGTCATCCCTTTTCAAACACCAGGCGTGTACAAGGTGGATTGCAGCTGTGGTAGTTCCTACATCGGGCAAACAAAAAGGACAATCGCCGAACGAGTTAAGGAACTCATCACGGCCGTCAAAAACCGACAAACCACCAAGTCGGCCATAGCAGAGCATTTGTTGGAGTCAGGATCCAATCACTGGATTGAGCTACATCGGCCCCAGGTTCTCTCCACAGATCGTCACTATTTTTCAAGATTAGCACGGGAAGCGGTTGAAATCAAAAAGCACGCAAATTTCATCCGGGAGGATGGTTACCGTTTATCGACATCATGGAATCCTGTCATCAGCAAATGTAGACACCGACGAGGTGACATTACGCGCCAGTGTGTAGATACCATTAGTGTTGTGTGTCGAAGTACCGACAGTTCCGAACGTATAAATGTTAGTAATTGTGAAGACCAAGTGAGAGTAGTTTCCAAAACCCGCACTTCTCGGAGGCAGCGCTGACGAACATCAGTCATCCCGTGACCACGGCTGGTGTAACCCATGCCGAAACGTCGGGAAAAATTGAAAGGTATTTCATCTTTCTTTTCATTCATTAACACGATTCAGACCCGTTACATAATCTTTAGAACACAATATTGAGTTTTGTATTGTAGTTGTTTCTAATATTAAAAGGAATAAACCAATCATATTCTACTTATACATCAATAGTTATCATATGTAGGTAAATTTGATATGGCTCATTAGCGTGTGCATTCACTCAAATATGTTTCAAAAGATAAACAATACAATTTTTATAACATACCATAATATGTCGCTGGACGATAAATAAAATTCATATCAATTACTTGATTATTATTCGAGTGAGATTAATATATGGTTGTCACTTAAACATTCGAAACTTTTGAATAATTAATCGGTGTTTGCCGTAAAGTTTGAAACAGTATATATATTACGGCAGTAAACTCGTCTCCTATTGTAATCAGAGAAACTCATCACTAATTCTAAACATTTCGACGAATTTTAAAACCAACAATATCGAAAAGTGTTATGACAATATTCATAGGGCATATTTTGTTCAGCCTAAGATTCATACAATGTTCATAAAATGTTTGTCTTGAAAACCATTTTCAGTACATTGTTTGCTTACGTAATATTTTAAATAAGTATTTCATCACAAATTTATTCCAAAAAAAAGCAAGCGGATATGAGATTGATGTGATTTAGCCAGCAGGTTAGTATGGGATCCCAGTGGATTGAACGGGCCACCATGCAGCTCGTTTAGCAATAAGTTTTTAGTGCAGTTGTGGTGCCGCATATACGTGGAGTGATTACATAATACAAAATAAACTTCTGTTAAGAATACATCAACTCAATTCGTTCGTCACAGTGCGCCTAGATTCATGCACATTGGGGAGCTCATGAGTGCTTCTGTTAATGTAATGAAAGTGGACGTATTTGAATCAATGAAGGATACGATTTATGAGCCATATGAGGTAAAAAGATAAAAGATTCATCACGTGTAGTTAACGAGTTCATTTGAAATCATTATTCACTCCTTTCTATGCTTACTTGGTCCAAACTATAACATGTAACCTATACGAGCTATCACACTTACATGAATTTTATTATTTTGTTTGTGTCACAGTTTACCGACCAAGCGGCTCCATAAAACGATGCATTTCCAAATAATGTCAACGTAAATCGTACTGTTTTATGTAATGACTTCAAAATAATTTTCAGAAGCATTGGGCATACTTAAGACGGCGAGACGATATAATAAACAAGTTCTGACAAATGGGATAAATGATAATGTAATTAAGTACGAGTAAATATAAGTCGCTCGGGGACGGTACATTCAACTTAACATTGTAAAACTTGGTGGTATTTACGTCTTGACACAACGCTTCATTACTAATTTAAACATTATTCGGTACTTCAAACCGACCGACCGCCTCTATTCAAGGCAGGTAAAGCTTTGAGCTATTAATCTTATATAAGCGCTTAAACTATTAAAGTTTTCGTCGGATATGCTCCAAAACTAACGGTTTAGACAGGGACAGCTGTTGATCCCATGAAATCCGTTATCATTTAAGACATTTTAACTTAAACATGCCTATGCTTTCCACCCAAGAGACTCTTTCACAGATAATTTGAATATAATCAGATTACTTAAGAATAAAGTAAACAGAATACTTAAGAATAAGGTAAAACTAAACAGAAATTGTTTTTTAAAAAAAAGTACCAAAATTTCAAGCTTGTTTATTGAAATGCTGCTGGCCACAAATTGTATCCCAAAATATTATTATTAATATAATAGTTAACATAAATATGGCTGTGTTTTACATTATCCAGATAGCATCACAAATCTTGGTAAATTATGCAGAACTGTTATACAAGTAGGCGGTTATCTAATGACTTACACTTATTAAGTGTTATATAATTTACACTTATTGGTCTAGATAGACCAAGACCATACATAGATATGTATATGGGTCAAAACAGTCAAAGCCGCGTATAGTCGAGAATCACATATCCAATTGCCTGATAATAGATTAGATTAGATTAGATAATGCTTTATTGTGCACCATACACAGAAATTTTACAGAGACAAGAGAGATAGATGGAGTTTACAATTTAAATGCACAATGGGCGGCCTTATCGCTTAAAGCAATTTCTTACAGGCAACCTTTGGATGGACAGAAATAGATTAAAGAAATAAAGTAATTCAATGGTGTAGTAATAAAGTTACTTGCTTAAATTAACATATACATACGGTGCATAAATACATAGTAAAATACATAATAATATACATGATAATATACATACATATAATATACATAAACATAATAATAAATTGTCCGTGTGGTGACGGATTAAGAATACGGAATGTCACCACCCCATATCAACCCATGGGTGTCGTAAGAGCCGGCAGAGGGAGCATATTATGCAAAGAACAGCACTGTAAGAGAAGGAAAACTTGATACAAACCCTATACCAACCCGTTTGGCCAGCGTGGTATAGTAGGCCAATTCCTCCTTACAAAGGAGAGGCCTAGTCCAGCAGTGGACTGTTAAAGGCTGGTGATGATGATGATGAATATACATAATAATACATACATACATAATAATATACATACATACATAATAATATACATACATACATATTACAGTATAGATATTATAGTTACATTATGCAATTAACAATGACTTAGTTACTAGCTAGGAAATGTTGTTTTAACCCCTTGTATGCCGGAACGCAGATCTACGCGAGACACAATAGCTTTTTCATTGTGTCTGGCATTCCGGCATACAAGAGGTTAAAGCCTTTTTAAATATCCCTATTGACTTTGCCTGCCTAATTTCTAATGGCAACGCATTCCACAAGCGCACTGCCTGGACAGCAAAGGATTTACTAAAGAAGTTTGTTAAATGTGTTGGCGTGTGCAGTCTCAGATTCTCTGACGACCTTAGAAACTTTGAATGTGTATTATGGAGGAACTTAAAACGTTCTTTGAGATACAGGGGAGTGCTAGGGTCGAATAAAACGTTATATAATAATATAAGAATATGAGTATTCCTGCGAAGACGAACTGGGAGCCACTTGAGTTTGTTACGAAATTCTGATACATAATCATATTTGCGAAGACCAAATATGAATCTTATACAAAAATTCTGGAGACGCTCAAGTTTGTCAAGTTGCTGCTCAGTGAGATCAAGATAGCTGAGATCGGCATAATCGAGTACTGGAAGGAGTAAAGATTCAGCAAGCGCAATTTTAGTGGCTGTTGGTAGAAAATTCCGCAGCCTACGCAACGAACCCGCTGACGCAAACAACTTACGACTGGTCTCCTGTATCTGATGACCCCATGTTAAATTATTATCCAGATATATGCCCAAATTTTTAACATGGTCTGTACATTGTAATATTTTACCGTCGAATTTAATCTCAGGCAACATTAACCAATCGACCCTCGAGATCATCCTAGGACTGCCGATAAGAACAAGCTGCATTTTTAAGGGATTTACCTTGAGGCCGAACTTTTTGCTCCACTCACATATTTGCATTAAGTCGGTATTTATTGAAGAAAATGCGTCTGCTACTGATTCTAGGGGTGCCTGTGAGTAAATTTGTAAGTCATCTACGTAAAGGTGGTAGGACGAAATTAAATTACGGAAGATAGAATTTATAAAAATTGCGAAGAGTAACGGAGATAGAACGCCACCCTGCGGTACACCGGCAGCTGTATTACACCATGAAGAGTACGTGTCTTCAACGCGTTTACGCTTTTGGCGACCAAACAGATAACTATGAAACCAGTCAACCACCGTTGGAGATATGTTAATAGAGCGAAGTATGCCAAGCAGGATGTGGAAATCAACGGTATTGAACGCGTTGCTAAGGTCAAGTAAGGAAAGTAGCGTGAGCTTTCCACTATCCATACCCAGTCTTATCTCATCGGTGATGTGAACCAATGCTGTGGTAGTACTATGTCCAGGACGAAAACCGGACTGGTAGGGATTTGGAAGAGATTTTTTAGAAAGGAATGTGCATAGTTGTTTATGAATGAGACGCTCTAGGACTTTGGAAAGGAATGGAAGTATGGATATAGGACGATAATCAGAAAAGGAACAGGGTTTTGGCTTTTTAGGTAGAGCAATTATTTGGGCCTCTTTCCATGCTGAGGGAAAGGTACGGCTTGTATTTGAGTAATTCAGTATGTAGCAGAGGACAGAAAGGATTTCATCAAGGATAGGAAGGATCATGCTTCGACTGATACAATCACTACCAACAGCATTGGATGAGATTGACATAATGCTCTTTTTAACATCACAATCGGTAAATTGCTCGAAAACAAAGGGTGAATATTTGGGAGTTGGAATATTTGAAAGGTCTAGTAACGTGTTAGTTTTAGTGATCCCATCAAAATTGGACGAAGTAGTGAAATGGACATTGAGTGAATTAATATTGATGTGTTTAGATGACACGTCAGTTCGTGACTTTCCCACTCCCAGACTTTTGAGAAATTTCCAGACTTTAGCTGAGTCTTCGTTTTGAACAGAATTATGGATATATATTGGCGTTGTGCTTTCCTAAACACCTTATTGCAGAAATTTCATACACTAACGTATTTATCCAGATTAAACGCAGTTGGTCGTTGCTTATAACTTGTTTTAGCTGCAGCTTTCTTAGACATATTTTTTTTTAATTTCCTCAGTAAGCCAAGGTGCCGGTAGATGTTTCAGCCGTGTGGCTCGGATTGGTGCGTGTTTGTCATAAAGCTGTATTAAATTCGTTGAGAAAATGTTGACTTTTGCGTCTACATTATCTAAAGCAAATAAGGTTGACCAGTCAATGTTACGGGCATCTTCGCAGAGCTGCAATCGGTCCATCGCACTAAAATTGCGTTGCATTATAATCCTCGGTTTTGCCTTAGGGGGCGTAATTTATATGAAATATAAAGCAAGTCATGGTAGGAGAAGGCATCAGCGGAACATTGACCATGCTTGTAAACAAGATTAGGAGAAGAAACAAGTATGAGATCGAGTGGAGAAGGAACTGAGTTTGGCAAGTTATGTGTGGCATTAAGAGGGAGAATAGTTAAGTTACTAGATACTATAATACTTTTAAGAGAGGATGCACGTGTGTCCTGTCTTAAAATGCAAATATTAAAACCTCCCATTATAACTGCGTGATTGTAGGAAGGAATTAATGTTTCTACAATATTTTCGAAAAATGAAAAGAAGTTGTCGCGTGATGAAGGGGAGTAGTAAACTCCTAGTAGAACTTTAGAGTGATTCAATTCCACTTCTAAAAGGAGATCCTCGCCGGCGTTCGAAGGTGGTGGCTACCCTGAGATACTTATAATACGAAAACGTATATGATGACGTAGATAAATGGCGACACCTCCACCACGTCCATCCGCACGGTCATTTCTAATTAGATTGAAACCAGGAAGAGAATAGGAAATAGATGGCAAACATGGCTTAAGCCATGACTCTGAGACAAGAATAGCGTGTAAGTTCTGACAGTCAAAGTTAGTCAGCATATCAGAGAAGTGGGCTGGAATACTTTGTGCATTTATATGGACTACATTAAAGTTTCCCGGTGCATCAGAAAACCGAGACTGAAGAGTTTCAGCAAGTGAAGGCAAACTAGTAAAGCTGTTATCAAGGTTAGTAGCAGTTACAAAACTATCATTGCTAGTTGAATCATCATTCATACATACATACATACATACATACATAGTCTCACGCCTATAACCACGAAGAGGTAGGCAGAGGTGTATTTCTACACCCCCTTTTCGCCAGATATACTTTAGTCCCACGTAATAAGGGGCGAGCCTATTGCCGTACCGGACACATTTCCAGACTCCGTGCTGCTACTGAGAATTTCGTGACAGAAAAACCCAATAACACTGCCCGACCCAGGAATCGGACCCGGGACCCCACACGCACATTTATGCCGCGAGACCAACGAGGCAGTCGTATAGGGTTTGATGTCGAGTTTATCATTCATAGATGTAAGCATATAAAGAAATATAATATACAAAAATCAATAATAAAAATAAAATTAAAAATATATAGGTATATATATAGGTATATATATATATATATATATATATATATATATATATATATATATATATATATATATATACCTATATATATACCTATATATTTTTAATTTTATTTTTATTATTGATTATCATATATATGTATCAAAGACTAATAATATCTTTCAGTCCACCCGCCAGTTGCGAGTTAGCGAAATTAAATTGTTATATAGTAAGAATACTAATATAACTTTATCGTTAGTTTTCGTCAATGTGGTTTTTGAATCGATGTCATCAATTTATCTCAAAAGGGTTACAGTATGGCAGTTGTCCCACCGCCAGCGAGAAAGCGACGAACAATCGCCATTTTTTCGATATATGTATATTCCGTGTAAATATAGAGGATGCATTTTAATAATATTATTATATTAATGGTTGATCGCTGAGTGTTTACACTGCCGTCAAGGACTCGCTTCACTAATTTTCGCAAAGCGACACGAGCTATACGAAGATAGTATTCGTTCAGCGATGCTCACTTAGAACATGTGCGTAGCGCGAGCATGCACGAGACGCGTATCGCAGGTTTAACCACCCCAAGCGAATGCGAGTAATCACCCGTCGCATTCGCACACGTCTTGATAGCTCAGCGACAAGGCACTACACACTCGCCGCTCGCCATCTCATTTTCTGTTGCTAGCTCTACTCGCTAATCGCCTGCGGTGAGACAACTGCCTGAGACTACTCTGATATTTTTAGAATTATTCGACACTTGATTCGTTTTATGATATCTTTAAACATTTGCACTAGTGCTTACTTGGATTTACAGATTACGAAGTAACTTTACATAAATTAAATATTACTTTGCGGCTTTACTGAATAAGCTGATTAACTCATTGGAATTTATTTTCGGACTTACTTCATAAAAATGTATTAATAATGTACATTAACGGCATAAAACGTAAAAATTCTTTGCGTATTTCAATATGAAGTTGTTTTATTACATTACTAGCTATTGACCGCGGCTTCGCTCACGTTAAATTCGGGGTAACACAAAATTCCTTCATCGTTCGATAGTAATTTTCCTTTTAATTCTGTTCATAGGGACTAATAAGAAATATAACCGCAATAAAACATTTCTGTAAACAGTATTTTTAGAGTTCCGTAGTCAAAAATGGCTCACGGAATCCTTATAGACGCGCTATGTCTGTCAGTCTATCCGTATGTCACAGCCACTTTATACCGAAACTATTCAGTTTACACATTTGAAAATTGATAGGTAGATGTATTCTATGAACCGCTTTACGACGTTAAAGAAAATAAAAAATATTGAATATTAAGGTTTATTAAACTCTCCATACATGGAATTGATGTGGAAAATGGGTCGTTAAAAATTACTTGAGGTTCCTAAATCATTGTTTCTCAAATTCAATCGTTTGAAAGAATCGGTTCCAAAGTGGTAAAATGGGTGTGTGTGTCCCTCTAACTTTTAAAGTCTCTTACTTTAAAAACCGCTCATATTCTACTTAAAAACCGCTCATATTCTACTTAAAAACCGCTCATATTCTACTTATACTTCAATAGTAATCATATGTAGATAAATTTTATATGGCTCATTAGCCAGTGCACTCACTCAACTATGTTTTACAAGATAAACAATAACTACAACTTTTATATCAAACCATAATATATCACTGGAAGATAAATAAACTTCATGTCAATTATTTGATTATTATCCGATTGAGATTAATATTTGGTTGTCACTTAAACATTCGAAACTTTTGAATAATTAATCGGTGTTTACCGTAAAATTTGAAACAGTATGTATAGATTACGGCAGTAAACTCGTCTCCTATTGTAAACCGAGACACTCGTCACTAATTCTAAACTTTTCGACGAATTTTAACACCAACAATATCCAAAATTGTTATGACAATATTCATAGGGCATATTTTGTTCAGCCTAACATTCATACAATTTTCATAAAATGTTTGTCATGTAAACCATTATCAGTACATTGTTTGCTTACGTAACATTTTAAATAAGTATTTCATCACAAATTTATTCCGAAAAAAGGCAAGCGGGTATGCGATTAACGTGATTTAGCCAGCAGGTTAATATGGGATCCCAGTGGATCGAAAGGGCCACCATGCAGATTGTTAGTGCAGTTGCGGTGCTGCATATACGTTGAGTGATTACGTAATACAAAATAAACTACTGTTAAGAATGCATCAACTCAATTCGTTCGTCACAGTGCGCCTAGATTCATGCACTTTTTGGGGAGCTCATGAGTGCTTCTGTTAATGTTATGAAAGTGGATGTATTTGAATCAATGAAGAATACGATTTATGAGCCATATGATATAAAAAGATAAAAGATTTATCATGTGTAGTCAACGTTTCATTTGAAATCATTAATTACTCATGTCTATGCTTACCTACTGTGACGTCGCAACGAGCGATGCACACTACAGCGCTGGCCCCTACCACTTCTCCTGCCGGCCGCTCCCCTCCCAGCGGCAAATAAATAGGTACGCCGCGCGACAGCGAACAGCTCCCTCTTGGATCCTGGACGCTGCCAAAGTTAAGTTCTGCCTTCTCTTCTGGAGGACCCGAAGTCTTGTCAGCCTGCCTGCCTACCCTGCCCTGAGACTTAAACTTAGCTCTAATCTAGTTGCTACCGGCTAATATTATGTAACGCTTCCGAATATAATATCTTGTAACCAACAAATAGTATTTAATTTCTCTCCATTACACATATCTACTACGTAACTCTACAGGCATATAGGTACCCACACCTAATAAACGTTACACTACTTGGTACAACCTACAACATGTAACCTACAAGAACTATCACACATAGATGAATTTTATGATTTTGTTTATGTCACAGTTTACCGAGCAAGTGGCTGCATAAAACGATGCATTTCCAAATAATGTCAACGTAAACCGTTCTGTTTTATGTAATAACTTCAAAATTATTTTCAGAAACATTGAGCATACTTAAGACGGCGAGACGACACAAACAAGTTCTGACAAATGGAGTAAATGATAATGTAATTAAGTAAATATAAGTCGCTCGGGGACGGTACATTCAACTTAACATTGTAAAACTTGGAGGTATTTACGTCTTGGCACAACGCTTCATTACTAATTTAAACAATATTCGGTACTTCAAACCGACCGCCTCTATTCAAGGCAGGTAAAGCTTTGAGCTATTAATCTTATATAAGCGCTTAAACTATTAAAGTTTTCGTCGGATAAGCTCCAAAACAAACGGTTTAGACACGGACAGCTGTTGATCCCATGAAATCCATTATCATTTAAGGCATTTTAACTTAAACATGCCTATGCTTTCCACCCAAGAGACTCTTTCACAGATAATTTGAATATAATCAGATTGCTTAAGAATAAAGTTGCTAATTAAGGTAAAACTAAACAGAAATTATTTTTTGAACAAAAGTACGAAAATTTCAAGCTTGTTTATTGAAATGCTGCTGGCCACAAATTGTGTCCCAGAATATTATTATTAATATAATAGTTAACATAAATATGGCTGTGTTTTACATTATCCAGATAGCATCACAAATCTCGGACGAGGCTCTTGCAAACAAAATATCCCGATAAGCGGCAATAGGCTCGCCACCTATTACGTGGGATCAAAACACTGGCGAAAAGTGGGCGTTTAATATGCCTCTGCCTACCCCTTCAGGGAAACAGGCGTGAGTCTATGTATGTATGTAGTTTACATAGGTAAGCGAACGAAGTAATGACAGTGCACATATTATTCTATGGTGCACCATATGACAATGTATAACGTGACAGTACTGACAGATAGCACATGCGCAGCACTCAATTATTACAGCGCATGCGTTCTTACTGTCAATAGGTAGTAGGTTTGTCCCTACAAACTTCGACCCTCTCTAAAATCCCTCCCAGATTATTTTTTGCAACTAATTGTATCCTATGTGTTTTTCCTGGTTCTGAGCTGCCACACCACCAATTTTGAGGCAAATCGGTTCAGCCGTTCTTGATTTATAAGTAGTGTAACTAACACGTATTTCTTTTATATATATAGATTTCGATCACCCTATTTGATCAGTCAGTTGGCATCTAAGCCGAATTACTCTCTCATCTTGCTGTGAATTTCAACAAGTTGCAAAAATAATATTAATATTTTGTTGGTAATAGCCAAATTGCTTTGCACAGAATAATGCACAAAGAAAAGTCATTTAGTTTTGTGTTTCTTTAGTTGTTTTTAAAGATCACTACTTGACATTCCTTCAAAGATTGTTGTAATCTAACTGTCCCGACAGATAACGATAATGCTTAAATATCAAATGTTTTAGACAACTTGCAACAAAATAGTTAGAGTGCACGCCGAACTTAAAACCGGTTGTACTATAGGTACCATGTTGAAAGGTCGAACGGAAGTCGCGGTATACAGTGCAGTCTTTTGTTTGTGACATAGTATTTCAATTTTAACAACTGCATGATAAGGGACATTTTATGATGTTGTAATGAATTCTTATTTACTTCCTCTTGAACATCACTAAATTGGTAATTATCGCTTGCAACGTGCCCTGGAAAGCACGTTGAGCCGTCGGTCCCGGATGTCATGAAGATCTCAGTGAGGTACCTATTATGGGGAGTCGGTGCCGTTGTATATACTGAAACTGTTCTAAGCCATGAAATGTCTCTATCTCTTTAATTGGATTGCTTAGATCAGACGGCTGTAGCTCTGTAGAAAAGCTCATATTCTGGTTATACTGGTAAGAGGAACCCGACTCCAAGGCGAATCTTGGATGCAATCGGGATAACGCTATGGCAATAATGATCAAACATCATACAAAATTACAAATTTAATATTGATTTTCACACAACGAAGAGAATGAGATGAAGCATTTAAATATATCGATACAGAAAACTTTATCTGCATCACATTTTATAGAATCGTACATTCAGTCTTAATACACGTCAACTAATATTTACCTGCTTCCCTTGTGGTTTTCTTGGTTATAAAGGTATGCATAGTGCGTTTTGAATAATTAAATTAATTGTCCTGTGTGCGGCGGAGCGTATGCGTATGGAATAATCACTCGTGATCATTTCAATTACACATCAGTGGCTTGTAGCACCAACGTGTCTTAATAGAGACGTGTTGATAATTGCCCCATAATTGCACTCAGCCTATCCATGTGTATATTAACATGAATTAATATTACACTAAATGACCGACAGACCTTGATAGCTGATGATGGAATAGCTTTATAGGCCATTAAACATAGTTCCATACGATAGTTCTGTTCACGTTCGTCAAACCCATTCGTATGAATACTTATTCCAGTCAGGGGACAAAATATTTTTATCATATTTCATATTGAGGAAATATTATGATAGGAATTATGGGTATGATAAAGGACTGACGGCCGATGGAGCAAGCGTTTCCTAGAGTAGAGACCACGCCTCGGCAAGCGTAAGGTAGGGTGGCCCCCGGCTAGGTGGACCGACGACCTGAAAAAGGTGGCTGGAACAGACTGGATGCGGAAGGCTGAGGACCGTTTACTGTGGTGCGTGTTGAGAGAGGCCTATGTCCAGCAGTGGACTGCGATAGGCTGATTGATTGATTTGGGTATATACAAGAATAGCTGTTACCATCATATATGACAGCAACATTTCGCCATGAATTTTTAGGTCCCACGTAATATTGGGCAAGCCTATTGCCGTTACCGGGCACATCGCCAGACTTCGTGCTGTTACTGAGAATTCGGAAAAACCGAGTATCACTTTTTGCCCGACCAATCAGCAGTTGCATACGCTATAATAATAATAATAAAAACCCCCTCTGGGGCAGTCGTTATCTCAACATGAGACTAACGCAAACTCAGAGGGCAGAGTAACGGCTTTCAAACATCACCTTCATCTTGTTATATGAACAAAAAAATATATTACTAGATGAAAAGAAAGCTCACAAACCGCAGGGCAGCTTTGTGGCAACCTGAAGGTGTGTGGCGTACTGCGGTCCCGAATGCTTCAGAGAGTCGGTCAGGGCCTCGACTCCGGCTTGCCATTTTTGGCTGGTCGGAGTGGACTTCCAAGAGCGCCCGCAGGGCTCTCAACTTGCCTCTGGCTTGCCTTAGTTGGCCGGCCAGAGGGAAGTCGCAAGAGCTATCAACTCGGGGGTGGAAGTGTCATTTTCAAGGGCGTAATTACGGGGAAACCCGCTCCGGGTCAGGACCCGCGATGGCGAAACCGGTGCCGCACCGCTCTACACCCCTAGCCACTCACACCGGTGTTGCCCTCTGGCTGCCTTTATGGCAGACTTCGTTTACCATGGTGGCTATTTAGAGAGGGCCCATCTAGTAGTGAGTTGGCCGATTTTCAACCATAGTTTCCATATCCACTTATCCATTGAACACCCATTACAATAGCCCAGAGTAATTAGTTTCCATACAAGTAGCAATAGTCCTACACCTGCTGCGGCTAATCCTTGGCTGTACTTCATAGTGCAGTTATGGAGGCTCCTCAGTTGGTGCCCCATCACATCCTAGATTAAAACTCTCAAAGGGGCTCTGTACGTTGGACTTATGTCTCCGTGTGCGCCTGCCAAAGGGCCGTGTACTTTTTAACACCATATGTTAGAAAATTACGCGTGAAAGAGAAACAAATAATAAAAATAATAAAAAACTGGCAACACTTAATAATAAATTAATAAAGTCAACAGACACAATTTTTCTTAACGAAATTTTGTATTGATTTATTTTATATTTTTGAGTGATAAACACAATTGTATTGTGTAAATTAATAATATCACAGAACAAACTCCTTTAAAAACCAAAAAGAAAAACAATAAATTAAATATCAAGAAACCGCGGTATCTGTGGTCTACCTACAAGCTTGCTCCTTGCCTACAAGGCTGACATCCTGCTATGCCTGTCACTTTTAATATTATTGACATTATGCATAAATGTGTAAGCCTTGATTAAAATATCAAAAATATTGAATTTATTATATTAATATTTACCTTCACATGTGGTTAAAATGCGCTGGATATGTACATAACGTGGACATGCGTTATATAAAAATGTTGTGCCCGATTCATTTAGAGTGCGTTGCTCGATAATAAAGTGATAAATATTATTTTTATATCTGGTTAAAAATATCGTTTACCCTTGTCGTACAATTTGAATTATCACCTTATTTTATCAAAACTAATCTAACGAACGCCCCTTAGATTGGTTTTGATAAAATAAGGTGATAGGTTCACATTACATATTTTTTATGTCTACATGCCTTTTGTTGATAAACATTTATAACAATTAAATTAATTTATCCTCAACAATCTATTTGCAAATTAAATAAATATTATTTCTTTATAGTAGGTTCTTATTGTACCTAATACTGCTATATTTATTTTCACTCGAATTTTAAATACTTCACAGATACACATATCACCGTAATAATATTTCAACATCGAAATCAATAAGTATACAATACGGCTTCATTAATATGTTGTATGTAAAATTATTAACATCAAGCCCAATGGAACTATCACCCCTCGAATTCGGTATTTGCTTCTATATAACTTTCAGTTTGTTTTCTATCTTCTGTCTATTATAATTTAGAGTTAAGACTGAAACACGCCACTAGGTACTATAACGATTAAGTTGGTAAATATTAAGATTATTGGGGTCACTGAAACTGTGTACTTTTACATCGGATACGAAAAACGCGTGGAACCGTGCAAGCGATGTTTATTAGTATAACAAAACCATTATTTTGGAGAAAGCAACTTTATTGTATCAAATATGGTATAATAACGTATTGAGTAGAGGCAATTGAGTTATGATAAAGTACGTGGTGTATAACTTTTTGTCGTCGTTGAAACAGGAGTTTAACCAATCAATCAATTTCTAGACTTACTTCTACTACTAAACGTAACTCGCAAAAATAAATGTAATAGGGACCTAAAACACTTTGAACAGCGCATTTAAATACAATAAAAAAAGTTCTTGTATATTTTTATACACTACTAGCTGTGCCCGCGACTTCGTTCGCGTAAATGTTGGAATTTAATTAGCATGACATTTATGCCAACATACATACATACATACATAGACTCATGCCTGTTTCCCGGAGGGGTAGGCAGAGACTACGGAACGCCATTTGCAACGATCCTGACATACCTCACTTGCTTCACTCACTCCCATCAAGTTTCTCATGCATGCTCTTCTGTTAAGGGTACTTCTGACTTGTCCTTTTTTCAGGATGTCTCCAATCTGGTCAGAGAACGTTCTCCTAGGTCTTCCCCTTTGTCCTGTCCCATTCACACTAGCCTAATATATCTTCTTTGTCAGTCTATCGTCATCCATCCTCTCCATGTGCCCAAACCATCTTAACATGCCTTTCTCAATGCTTGTCACTACATCTTCTTTTACCCCACACCACTCTCGTATCACACAATTCTTTACTCTGTCGGTCAAAGACACACCACACATACTTCTCAGTGCTCTCATTTCTACAGCATTTATTCTACTTTCAAATCTCTTCTGCCATACCCAACTTTCACTACCATACATAAGGGTAGGCACTACCACACCTCTATGTACAGCCAAACGTGCCTTTTTGGACACGTTTTGACTGTTCATAAACGCCTTCAGAGCTCCATTCACACAATTACCTGCATTAACTCTCCTTTTAATAGCTGCTTCATTCTTACCATCTCTTGTAAACAACGTACCTAAGTAAACAAACTCATTCACTTGTTCCACTCGCTGTCCATCGATCAAAACATTACAAGCCGTAACGCATTCCTCCTTTTCAAAAACCACAACTTTCGTTTTACTTACATTCACTTTCATTCCTTTCCTTTCTAACGCACGATGCATGATTGTTACCATCTCCTGCAACTCTTCCGTTGAAGATGCAAGTATATCCTGATCATCAGCATAAAGGAGGCATTTGACGAGTAACCCATTCATCCTTAATCCGCAGTCACTATGTTTTAAATCTTGCAAACAACTGTCCATGAAGAGGTTGAACAGCCACGGCGACGCTACACATCCCTGTCTAACACCTTTATCGATGGTAAACCAGTCAGTGTATGCCCCGTTTATCCTCACACAAGCTCTAGAATCCTCATAAAGGGATTTCAGAGCTCGAATGAGGCTGGTGTCCACCCCATTCATTGACAGCACCGACCACATTTCATTCCTCACCACTTTATCGTAAGCCTTTTCCAAATCCACGAATGCGCAATAGACCATTTGACCTTTGGCCAAAAATTTTCCGGCTATGTTTCGCAAGGAAAAGACCTGATCCGTGCATCCCATACCCTTTCGAAATCCCGCTTGTACATCCCATATTTTCTTGTCGGTTACTTCCATAACTCTTTCAATAAGTACCTTTGCATACAATTTGCCAACAATGCTGAGAAAGCTAATGCCTCTTTAGTTTTTGCAGTCTTGTTGCGAGCCTTTTCCTTTATAAAGAGGCACAACTACAGCTGTGGTCCAGTCATTAGGTACTCGGCCGGTGTTCCAACACAAGTTATATAACCGCTGCAACTGACCAACTATGATGCCCGACAGGGCATCATAGTTGGTCAGTTGCAGCGGTTGAAGGCTGGACACAGCCTTCAGCATTTCGACTGTAATCCTATCATATTCTGCAGCCTTACCTACTTTCATACTTCCCAGTGCCTTTACGATCTCATCTACGCCAATAACGCTTTCATCATTGCTATCATTTCAATTCACTTCAGCTATCGGTGTCTCTATCGCCGTTCTTTCGAATAAACTTTCAAAATACTCTTTCCATCTCTTCAGCTTGCACAATTCACCATTTACTATACTTCCATTCTCGTCTCTGATGGATGTGTGTTCTGAGGATTGAGTTCTTCCTCGAACTGCACGAACGGATTTCCAGAAAAATTTAATGTTCCTCTGGAAATCGTCAGATAATCTGCTATCAAACTCATCTTTCTTTTCCTCTTTTTTCCTTTTAACCATTTCTTTCACTATTCTTTTTGACCTAACAAACTCCTTTTTTGCTTCATCTATGTCTACACTCGTTGCTTTTCCCATTCTTTCATTTGCTCTGGCAGCCAACCAATCTGACCAAGCTTTCTTCTTCTCTGACACTGCTGATTGTACATCCTTGTCCCACTATGTATTCTTAACCTTTCGTATTTTCCTTCTCTTGATCATACCACATACTTCAGACGCTACACATACTACCTCTTCTTTAAAGGCCTGCCATAATTCTTCCATATCATTTATGCCATCGAATCTCTCAAATCTTGCTATCAATCTTCGTTTATACTCATCTTTCACATTTTTCTCTTGTAGATTTTCTACTTTTATTCTTTCCAAGACCCTATTTTCATTACGTTCTCGGTGTCGCCATCCTTTAAAGACCCCACTTATCCGGCTCAACACCAAGAAGTGGTCTGTGTGGATGCCGATCCCTGGGTATACTCTTGTATCCAACACATTCTTTCTCAATCGTTCATCTAGTATCACAAAATCAATCATACTTCTTCTAACATTTTTCGCCTCTCGCGTATACATATGTATCCTTTTATGATCAAACATGGTGTTTGTCACACAAAGGCTCCACTCCAAACAAATCTCAAGCAGTGCTTTTCCATTTTCGTTCACACTCTCATCACCAAATGCACCTAACACCCTTTTAAATCCATCTCGCTTTACTCCCACCCATCCATTGAAATCCCCTAACAAGATCAATCTTTCATTATCCTTGCAGTTCCTCAAAATCTCTCTTAAACTCTCCCAAAACTCCTGCCTTTCGTCTTGCTCATGTTGTGACATACCCGTAACTATATTGACCGGGGCGTGCACCCCCACAATAAAGAGACGAGTAAGTCCTACTTTCATTCTCATCCACAGTAGCCTAGCATTTACACATTCAATCTCTTTTACGCACTCATTCATTCGCGCAGACAGTACTACACTAACTCCCTTACAGGCTCTGGTGGTACTATCTACCCCAGACCAATACGCCGTATATGCACCATGCTTGGTGGTGTCACACCCTTTTTGTTTCATTCACACAAAGAACATCAATCTTTCTATCATCCATCATCTGACATACTTCATCCAATTTGCCGTTCATTCCTCCACCAACATTCAATGTTGCAAACCTGCTTTCCGTAGGCCGCTTTTCGGCCTCGTGGTAAACGAGACGTGACGGGTTGCGAACCGCGTCGCCGCCGTATGGAGAAGAATAAGTTTTTGTTCCCATAGCGTTCCCACGAGATTTAGGGATCTAGACTGTCCATCCCCGCAGAGCCCTTTACGGGGGTAAGGCGGATCAGCTGTGCCCTGTGACCACCAACACAGGCACCCTCCGTTTACGACCAGCTTGCCCTCTGGCCACGAATCCCTCGGCACGGGTCGGTTCACACCTTAGATCGGGGTTTTGTTTCGGGTATGCTCCCTGAAAGTTGGTTTAAATTCGGAGTTTTCCTTCTCCTAGATAGGTTGCCAACCAAGGCTAACGAGGCCCATCTCCCCGAACGTTTGGTTTAATTTCGGAGTTTTCTTTCTCCTAGACAGGTTGCCAACCAAGGCTAACGAGGCCCATCTCCCCGAAGTATTTATAACTTTTATATGTATATTATATCATAATCTTCCTAGCGTTATCCCAGTTTCAACCTGGGGTCCGCTTACCAGTCTAACCGGATTTGGCTGAATATTTAGCTTTTCCACAGAGCGACTGCCTGTCTGACCTCTTATAGGTATGTATATTATATACCTAATATATATCTTTAGAGAATTTCTTTATACACAACATGAACTGTTTTACCACCTTTACATAGAACATACATACCTATATACATACATAGACTCACGCCTGTTTCCCGGAGGGGTAGGCAGAGACCATGGAACGCCATTTGCAACGATCCTGACATACCTCTCTTGCTTAATTCACTCCCATCAAGTTTCTCAAGCATGCTCTTCTGTTTAGAGTATTTCTGACATGTCCTTTTTTTAGGATGTCTTCAATCTGATCAGAGAACGTCCGCCTAGGTCTTCTTCTTCGTCCTGTCCCATTCACACTTGCCTTATATATCTTCTTTGGCAGTCTTTTGTCATCCATGTTCTCTATGTGTCCAAACCATCTAAACACGCCTTTCTCGATGCTTGTCACTACATTTTCTTTTACCGCACACCACTCTCGTATCACACAATTCTTTACTCTGTCGGTCATAGACACACCACACATACTTCTCAGTGCTCTCATTTCTACAGCATTTAGTCTACTTTCATGACTCTTCTGCCATACCCAACTTTTACTACATACATAGAACATGTCAATTATTTTTACCGATCATGTGAAAAACAACATGTTCGGATGTCGATTCTAGCTGTTTCAAGTGTCTGTCCCTGCGATTTATTTAGAAAATACACACAGGACTACGACTATTCATCCCTGCCGAAAGAAAGATAGCCCCGTTGAGTCACTCAAGAGGTATCTGAATTCAGGGCTCAGTCTCCCGCTCAGAGATTCCCACGTACGTGACGTGAGGAGTGGGAAATTAGGAATAATGAGACACCTGTATAAGAACAGAACACGAACGAACGAAAGAAATCAAAGAAACACGATAACATTCAACAATCACAAACTCATAAGTAACGTCAGATACCCAATCCAAGTATTCCAACGACGACGAAAGCAAATTATCCGAGAACCTGATCAATCCTCGGAGAATCTTAACGCCATCTATGTTTATTATTTTCTATCTCGGTCGGTTTGTATATGACAAACCGACCGAGATAGAAAATAATATGGACTAATCGACAATTAATTGAAAAAAGGATCTATAGTCATTGTATTTATAATTTAAAGTAAATAAGAATGAAATGATTATTTAACTATTATATAAACATAATAATTTCAAATACATGAGATTGACCGTTTAAATTAAGTGGACATCGTAATTAATTTTGACACAGAGACTTTTTGTTTATGAAAGTGCCGAATATTATACTCTATTATTTTTTAATAACAGAAAGATACCCGACACATAATAATTGTCTTTTTTGCAAGAAAAAATTATTTTGCTAGAAAATTATTTGAAAATAGTGTCATCTATCGGTCGGTAAATAGCCATAAAACACTTTGAAGGTACCTATTTAGACTAACTATACCTTCACTAACAAACTTATAATGATCAAAGATGGCACCATATATATAACCAGTTTTGGATGATCCCTGTTTTGTTTGGGACTACGTACAAAGGAGAGGTCAAGCTGTACACCGAAAACCACTCAATCGATTGTGATGTAACATACACTATTTTATAGATTTGAGTATCTTTTGTACATGAGTGTAGGTTTTATTGAAATCAATTTCGCCATTTTAGAGATCTTTAGCAATATAGGGAAATACAGACAGACAGACAGACTGACAGACATAAATTCTAAAAAACATCAAGTATTGCTTTTTAGATTTTTTTTCTAGATTTTTTAGCTAATTTTCGTCAATATATCTTTAATGTGCAGACTTTTTCACGTCTACAGTTTTATTATAGTTTAAATATTCGAAATAAAATCTTAAAACAACAGTCCGGCAGTAGACCAGTCTAGGAATGTGCTTCTCTATGCTAACAAAAGATGGCTATTGTCCGGTTACCGCGCGGTTGTACTCCGACTTTAGCGCTGTTAGTGTCAATCGAATCAATATGCATTATAAACAAAATAATTAAATTAATCATGTTTTCTAAACATACATTACAATCACATTTATTAAAAAACACCGAATGTTTTGAACAAAACACGTATCCAAAAGCAATACATTAAAACTTGGGGCAGCAAAAATGATTTAACAACAAATTACTGCACAAAAGTATTAATAAAACACATGACGAAACATCCAATTGTGGGTAGAGCTGGGTGAATTCGCTGGGGCAACATCGTTCACTTAAGCACATTACAGTGGGTTGTGTCTACCCAACTTCAGCCTAGCGAGATAACATCGAAACAATTGTGGAGCCACGGGAGCTAACTTGCCAGAGGTATGGCTGTAGTTCGCTGTAAATTGGCATGGAGTTCGTTACAAATTCTTTGTTAATTGTAATATGGAAAATGGTCAAGAGATTTGTTCATTGCGGCAGAGCTGCGGCCTCATTACGAATTCTTAACCATGTAAGGAAATGTAATTTCACTGAATAACCGTTTTGACATTTTAGTGTTAGTAGTGTCATACTAGTTCAAAACCTAGCAAAACTGTTTTGTTTTATACCTAAAACGTAGCAGTTATGGATTAAAAAGGTGAAATTAGTTTTTGCAAAGGTTACACCAGATGTGGCCATTGTAAGTTTTCGTATGTCCTGTTGTTGGGTCAATCATACTTGAATATGAACAAATAGACCTATTTTACTACCATGCACCGCCATTCTGCTGATCCGAGTGTGTCACTGAAGTCGCAACAACAATTGTAAATTATTTAAGAGAATAAAAATCACTATATTGTCAGGGAAATATTGAAATCGAGTAATTGCAGTCGCAGTGGATGCGTGTGTTTATTTGTGCATGCATGCGTGCATATGTAGGACCTTGGACGTGTGTGATGACACGTGTATGTAAAAGAGAGGGAATACGACTGCGTACGTAGTAGTCGATTTTAAACTTTCGCGATTTGAATACATCATACAATTTTATTTAAACGGGTTTTATTCGTGATATTTTAATTCATTTAAGGTATAAATACCTATGTTTTACCGACGTTTCGGCCGTCTTACAACAGCCTTAGTCGCGGCAGGACTGATGCCATCTCAGCGTCGTCCTTGTGAAGCGCGGGTTTCGGCAGCTACCCTCACTTGTTTTTTTTTTATTTTTATCCGAACTGTCGGTACGTTGACACACAACACTTATGACGTCTACACACTGATGAGCTGTGTTACTGCGCGGGGTTTACATTTGTTGATTACTGGATTCCAAGTTGTAGACAGTCAGTATCCATCTTCCCGGTTTACTTCTTTATTGGTTTGTTTCTTTATTGGCTGGTTCGATTGCGGAGTGTGTGAAATTCCAAGAGTCGCCTACTCGACTCTCAATTAAGATTTGCCTTTGTCGATCGGTCGGGGGAAGACGCAGCAGCTATTTATTTTTATTCGGCGAAACCTGCCGGAGCAGTTTCACGCCATCACGGGTCTCGCGACAACAAAGACGGGTCTCCGCTCACTATAAGAACCAGCGCTATATCGCACACTATCCGTAGCCACTCACATTGTGGGATACCATAAAGGCTACACACATAAAGGCTCTAAGAGCGTAAGCTCTTAGAGTGTGTACACCATAAAGGCTCTAAGAGCGTAAGCTCTTAGAGCCTTTATGTACACACATTGTGTACATAAACATTGTACATTGATTACTTTCAACTGATTGTACATTATACATTGATTACTTTCAACTGATATTTATAGGGCTCATCAAATTAATTGGTTAGTTACCGACTGGCCATTCCAACTTAACTATGAGCGTATTAGCGAGGCGCAATTTTTCTATCGTACATCCCAATAGGCTACAATACGTATCCTACATCTACTGCAGCTAATGTATCTCTGTACTTTATAGTGTAGATATGGAGGCTCAACATTTAATGTCCCATCACATTGCAAATTTGTGGGTATTTTACCCTATGGTAGAAGAATGCACGTGAAATGAATTTGGTTTATGAATAACTATTTAAAGATGAATCAACCTTAATGCATTAAAAGAAATGGCGAATCAACTACATAGTGGCTGAAAAATATGCTTGTTGAGATAGACTTCGAAAAACCGACGTGTTTTCTTAATTATAGCGAGACTGAAATGCACAGAGATTTTTTTAAACTTTGAGCATGAAAAGTTGTCTTACAGTTATCACTCGTGGATCTTTATAGAATTGTTCTTGGATATCTAAAAGTTTCTTTTAACTTGTGTACCGATCTTTGCGTTCTCCCTAATGATAGTAAAAATGTTTTAGCTGCATCGCTTGAGGATAAAATGCAGTATAAGTATTATAATATTGATAGGTAGGACTTTTCTTTGTTTCCTTAATTTTTCGACTCCTTTCCGCACAGAAATAAAACCTGTATCGCAGATTACGGATCAACAAGTACAACCACACTTTAAACAACTATTAATGGAACACACAAATTATTGTCTCATCTGGGAATCGAACCCACAACAGTTGTCCAGCGGCGTGGAAGCCGCTTAAAAGAATTTGTTTTTGTAACAAGCTTATCATCTCTTTGTTACTTATTTTAGAATAACTAGCTGCCTACCCTTTAATCGAACCGATGTCAAATATAATCCCCGAGTAATGAGTAACTGCAAGCGCGCTGTTCGGCGCCTGCAACGTGTAACGGTGCCGAAATATTTATTCCCACTTTTTAAATGTTGTGATTACGTAACGTTTGAGCGTTATTACCTGCTTAAATGAGTATGGTACGCAGAACAATTATTTGAAAACTCAATATTTTATCGAAAATGTGAGGCAACTCGAGCACTACGAGAACTGCTGCCTTTTCTTGAAAACGGTGAGCTCTTTAAGGCGAAATTTATCTGAAAACGGTAAATTATTACAAAATGTCTTCTTTGTTCTTAAAGTTGTTGAAGGTATGAGGAAAATATTAAACCAAAATTGCCTATATTTAATTAATAATTAACCAAAATTGCTACAAATTAAATGTTACATTATGATAAATTTGTACCGTTAATGGTACGATGCTATACGAGCAAGCGTAATTTTATTAAAATACGTGAACACTTGTGTTTGTGAAATACCTATTAAATGTTAAGTATACCTGTAGGTAATAGGCGCAGTGATTTATGGTCTCGAAAATAAACGCGATGTCGCGAAATCAAACCCAAAGCTTATGTATAACTAGAGGACGCCCGCAGCTACGCCCGCACACTTTTTTATTTTACCCGTTTTGCCCGATTCCGGGGGTATTTCGGGAAATCCTTTCTTAGTGCACCCCTACGGTCCCCAAGGAATATACATGCCAAATTTCAGCTTCCTGCGTCTAATAGTTTAGGCTGTAGCTTGTCTGTCAGTCAGTCAGTAACGCAAGGATTTTATATATTAAGATTTTTTATGTTCCTAAATGTTGCACTTGTTAAAATGGTTTTGTCTGATTGTTTCGTATACAAATCTTAAGTAATTCTCCAACGTATTAAGTAGATACGTGCAAATTGAACATTAAATTAGAATTGATTTTTACTAATGCAAATAAAGTAAAGAAAAAATATATGGCAGTACGAAGTTCGCCGGGTCAGCTAGTATGAATATGGTTATTATGTGGCGGCTATCCGCCAGGATTAATAAATTAAGAAACGCAGAAATTGTGTGTATGTCTGATTGTACTATGTGCGATAGGTAATTTAAAACTTAGTCTTAGTAATTACTTCTAGAGGGACAGTGGTCTTTTTAAAGAAAAGTATAACAATATGTCTTGATAATGCTCTCTCCGTTGGCTGACGCAGCAGCGGATCATTTAACTAGTGCTTTACGTCTCTCTCGATATGCGATAATTGTGACCTCTATGCATGGCTAATGCTGAGAATAGACTCCAGCCTTACATAAATAGTGCTAAGGAAACACATCACGTCAATTCTTACTAGGAGCAAGATGAAAAAGAGAAAAGCGTGGTGATTGGTTGGAGCGTCAGCGCTCTTACTTGCCATGCGAAGAACAAAACTTCAACTTTACGTGGATATTTTATGAGACGGCAATAACTTCTCCGACAATAACAATGCCATAATTGGTTTTGACACCTCTTGAAATCAGCCATTTGTGAAAAATCAATATCACGCTTATTTATTCATTTGTAAGAGTTTTCTGTTTCGACTTTACACACTTGAAATCAGATGGCCCTCAATTTGCAATAAAATTTAACTAAACCTATAATACTTACCACCGAAAAGATAATGACTGAAACCCTTGCTCTTTCTGCCTTCGCTTAAAATGTTTCAAATAACATATACTTCGTCGTATATCTCTTTAAAATATACCGTGACTCTATAAAGATAGTAAATTTAAAAGACACATCTCGTTGCTTCAGATGCTGAATATTGTAAACCCGATCTGGTTTGGGTCGTTACTAGTTGGATTACGAAGGGTAAACATCAATCATTCCGGTCAAGTTAATCTTGATAGATATTCAAGCTACAGGTGATGATCTTATACGAAAATATAAGGTTAAGTACCTTTACAAATTGTAATCACTGATAAATGAAGTGATTGCCTATTTGAAGAAAATAATACGTACGTTTTTACTATCAACTTATTGTTAGTAAATGCCCTCTAAGCTTTACTGGTTTTGAGGCAATATGGGTATCAGATATTGTAAGTACCTAATAATAAGTTTAGTCTATGTTGCGAATACATTCCGACTATAGATGGTACATTGATGGTTTTTTAAAATTCTTCAAACTGAGCTCTGAATGGTTAAAGGTGTTGTGTTCAGGGAAAGCCAAATAGTTTCGGAAGACCTGTCTAACATCATCAATGAGAGTATGAGAGAGCTGAATTAAGGGAGGCCGGCAGCGATAGCCGAAAGATCTGGCAGGTAATAAAACGAGTCACACACACGGAAAAGTCTAACACGTCGAATAACGAACTGCTGTCAACATCTATCTCCCCCCAACATTCTGTAAACTTAGTAAATGACTCTTTTACTAAAATAGGAGAAAATCTCGCAGGTAAATTTTCACACTACCTTGGTCAACAGAAACCATCTTCTGGTCGTCGATCTACGTCCTCGACATTGCAGTCTTTTGTTTTGCTGGACACTGATGAGGTGGAGGTTGGGTCTGTTCTTATAGCATTAAAATCGAACTCAGCAGTCGGCTGGGACAATATTTCTACAAAGATACTAAAACGCTACTCTCACTTGCTTGTCCTACCCCTCACTTACATTTTTAATACATGTTTCAGAACAGGTACATTCCCAGTGTATTTAAAGAAGGCTATTGTACACCCCATACACAAGAATGGAGATAGAAATTGTATAGATAATTACCGTCCTATTGCTGTCCTACCATCAGTGTCAAAGATCTTAGAACGCATTATTAACAAAAGACTCATTACATACCTAGAATCTAAGATGCTTTTATCTACAAATCAATACGGCTTTAGGCGTAACATGTCTACAAACAGTGCAGTACTAGAACTAACAAACTTTATTGTAGAAAACATGGATAATGGTAAGAAAGTACTTTCTGTTTTCTTAGACTTAAAGAAAGCTTTCGATACGGTTTCTATTCCAAACCTTCTCGTAAAACTTGAAGAGCTGGGCATACGTGGTTTTCCTTTGAATTTACTTGCAGATTACCTACAAAATAGAACTCAGTGCGTTAAAATAGAAAACCACATTAGTACCGAACTTCCTGTCACTTTTGGCGTCCCTCAAGGGAGCGTGATTGGGCCTACACTCTTCTTAATCTATGTCAACCATCTCTGTGAACTACCCCTACGTAATGGCAAAATCACGACATTTGCTGACGACACCGTACTTACCTTCTCAGGTGATTCCTGGCATGATGCGTTCCTTGCGGCGCAGGAGGGACTAAATAAAGTTGTTTCGTGGTTAAAGGAGCACCTACTTACCTTAAATACACAGAAGACCAAAGTGCTTGCCTTTTCTTTACGTGACTCCTCCCGTCCTCCGGACTCCTTTTCTCTAGTTGTTCACTCATGTTCTTCACTGGATGACAAATTTTGTTCATGTCCCAAACTCGAACAAACAAGGTCTATTAAATATCTTGGAGTGATTCTCGATGATGGTCTGAACTTTGAGATGCACATTGAGACATTGACATCTAGAATTAGGAAACTAATTTTTGTCTTTAAGTCTCTACGACATGTTGCCGAGCCTCAATTGGTAAAGAGAGTCTACCTTGTACTCTGCCAGTCACTCTTGTCATACTGCATTTGCGTGTGGGGTGGCGCTCCTAAATCACACATAATTAAACTAGAAAGAGCTCAGAGAGCTATACTCAAGGTGAGCATCTTCCAGCCAATTCTCTTCTCCACTGAGGAATTGTACAAATGTTGCGGTGTTCTCACTGTCAGACAACTTTTCATTCTAAACACAGTCGTCCTCCAACATCAACGCACACTATTTTTGGAACTCACTAAAAGGCGCAAGAACATAGCATGCCACCCACGCAGGTGCAGTTTCTCATGGACTAAAAGATTCTTTTGTTACCAGGGTCCTCACCTATACAATAAATTGAACAAAATATTGGACATTTATCCAAAATCTCAAGGCGCTGTTAAAACCATGTTAACAGAATGGTTAAAGGAGTATAACTATCTAGATACTGAGGCTCTTATTCTATCAGAGCACTAAATTCACACATACACATACACACACAAACATACACACACCCACACACACACAACTACTCTCACATTATGGTTCTAGTTCCTGTATTCCAAACGATAATTATAATTTAAGTTTTGTTTCCAATAATTTTTTTTTAATTTTTTTTTATTGATATTGTATATAAAGCAAGACGTTATTAGACACTACCACAATGATGTAACTTATATATCGTAAGAGTTAAACGGTTCCTAGGGTCTGGCACTAACACTTGTAATACAAGTTGCCACAGCAACATAGCAAGAGTGTTAGTTCGGCTTATTGATATCTTTTATGTGTAACTTTATTGTAACTCGCATTATACAATGTAAACCAGAATGTCAATGTATGTGTCAACTGCTTTATATGCAAATAAATATTATTATTATTGTTTTTCTTTTATTTTTCTCAGCTTTTAGCTGGTTTTAACTACATCTACGGGTAAACACCAAGTAAATGTAGTGTGTAGTGAGTAGGGATTATGGTGTAGTGATTTGTGGTGTGTCATTTTCGTCAAGTGACATGAATTTGCGAACAATCCTACAAGTATTTAAGATGGCAGCTTTCTGTATATGTATGTAAAGGCTGTCTTTGAGGTCTATTAACTTTAAGCTATGGTGAAGATGTTTAGGAACGACGCCAGTGGTAGAAATCACTACTGGTACTATGTAAACTTTGCTCTGGTTCCATATCCTTGCTACCTCTTCTTTCAATTCTGAATATTTGCTAATTTTCTCAGTAATATTATTATTATTATTATTAATGAATTATGAGCTAAATAACAGAGAAAGAAA
The DNA here is from genome assembly GCA_944739405.2 of Euclidia mi. Taxonomy (NCBI): domain Eukaryota; kingdom Metazoa; phylum Arthropoda; class Insecta; order Lepidoptera; family Erebidae; genus Euclidia; species Euclidia mi. Next base: position 58,495,436 of record OX123184.2, on the reverse strand, counting down.
TGGAGAAACCGTTTAAAAACATTAGTTGAAAATTTTATGCAAAATACATGGTAAAATTTTATAAAAGCTTCGTAAGATTACTACGAAACCTTAAAAATGATATGAAATTCTCTGCAATATTTGCGCGGCATTTTTATTTTACGCGTTACTGACAATCGAAAGAACGATTAGTTTAAGATATCGAATTACAACAATTATTTTAAATAAACTCAACACTCAACACAACACAAAAAATGCATTTTATTTGCTGTGAGATTTTGAATAAAAATGGTATGAAGCTATCGAGATGAGTAAAAAAGAAATCATCATAACTTCCAATTAAGGTGTCTACTGATGAACGTCAGCCTCCGCCGAGATTTTCTATCCAACCACTCACTACCAATCAGATCGTCGTTCCACCTTGCATAGCTCCTAACTCGGCTGCGTATTCCGATTGTGTCACTCAGAACCTATCTGCCCTCGGCCAGCGGTTCTTCGAGCTATATGCCCTTCCACCACCACATTAGCTTGACTGTCCGGAGAGTTGTTTTAGAATTGACAACTTCGGTTCTCCTGCGAATCTTTTCATGTCTTTCGGTCTTAGAACACAAATGGGTAAAGATTTCTTCAAGTTATTTTAATAATCTATTTTTATCAAAGTCGTAAATATTATTTGTAATACACATTTCTCTGGTCATTTGTTAAGCGTGAACCGAGAACTTGACATTAATTCGACAAATTAATAATCATTAAATACGTCATGCTCATGTGAATACATTAACTCATGAATAATCGTTTAGTAGCTACATTTGGCAACATTATTTGAAAGCAGTTTATATGTAGCAGTTAATAGCCAGCGATAGCCGAGTGGATATACCAACAGACTGCCATGCAGAGGGTATCGGGTTCGAATCCACGGCGCGCACCAATGACTTTTCGGCGTTATGTGCGTATTGAATTGTTAATTATCGCTTGTCCCGTGCCTCGGAGAGCACGTTAAGCCGTCGGTCCCGGTTGTCATGAAGATCTTTGACAGTCGTTACAGGGCGTCAGTACCTTCTAAATAAACTGACACTAGTCTAAACCATGGTATATCGCTATCCCTTCGGGTTGCGGAGGTCAGAGGGGCAGTCGCTCTGTGGAAAAGCTAATATTCAGCCAAATCCGGTTAGACTAGTAACCGGACCCCAGATTGAAACTGGGATAGCGCTAAGAGAAAGAAGTTAATATGTAGTAGTAATCCCTGCTAATAGAACGGACTAAATAGGTACTTACATTTATTTATTTATTAAGGTTTACCCGGCAATGCGAACTCAAGAAAAGAAAATGGGTACACTAAATATTTTGCTATTTTTCTTATGAAATGGGCGGAAAAGGAGTACACTAGACGGAAGGCTCGCCCGATTTCACACGCCAGAAAAATCACAAATGCGTTGCCGCTCTTTGGGATGAGAAAAAGTCTAGGATGTAACGGGTTCTAGAATAAAAACGCAGAAAATGTTATATGCGTTTATTTGCCGAGTATTGTCTCACTTCCTTTGCACGAGTATGACCGACCAACAACACGACACTGGCACTGGCCTGAACACTAAGGGCTGCAGTCCCCCACGCTGTTCCCTCAGGTAGTGTGCAGGCAGGCTGCTCGAAGGCTGCGCGTAGCGGTGCAGATCCTCGCTGACGTTGGCTCAGCTGGCAGGCGCCGGCGGTGTGTGTGCGATGAGCAGGGCAGGCCAGACTCTTCGGCAGAGGTGACGCCGAAGGCGATGCAGGGAAGTGTAGTGGTCTAGGTAGCGTAGCCCGGAGCTTTAAGGTAGACCTGGAACCTGAAGGGAAGCAGCATTAGAAAAGCCACAACCAATAGAGACAGGCAGGCGGCGTCAGCCGGCCTCAGCTAGCAGGTAGAGAGATGGGCACTACGCTAGTGCACTAAATGTAGTATCTTACCCACAGCCGGGACCAGGCTACACGTACAACGTAGATGTACAATAACGCCCACCTTATGAGAGGATTTTACGTGGCTAACAAGGAAAATCCGACTAGCTGCGTTAGGTCTATGAGTCCGCTACTGTCCAAGCTAAGACGGCAGATAGAAAGAAAGAAGGGAAAGTCTTATACGGTTTGTAACAAATAGTTAGGTGCCATAGTGTATAAGTTTTAGGTCCTTTATGTGCCAAAACCCAATAGAATTTCCAGACGCATCCGACAACTCGTGAACGAGAGGCGACTTTTTAGTAATCACTGTGTACTTCACGAACTTAGGGGCTAGTTTCTTACAGAAGGACTTATCCTTGTCGCTCTGATAAAAAGTCCTTTTCCACACAGTGTCTCCCGCATTAAACTCAGCTGGTTTACGGCGTAAATTATAAGTTTGGGAATTCCTAGCATGAGCTTGAATGAGGAGTGCCTGAACTTTGTCAAATATGCCTGATAAGTGACCTTTATTTTCTGTGTAATCGTCCCTAGGTATGTATACTATATCATCAGCTTCCGTGTCGACATAGTGTGAGCCGCATGGAACTAATTCACGTCCATAGACTAAAAAACTAGGTGTATAGCCCGTGACTTCATTAACTGCGGTATTTAATGCAAACTGCACCTTACGTAGGAGAGTGTCCCATAATCTCTGGTAATTTCCTACAAACGCCGCTAAAGCAGAACCAATGGTTTTATTATAGCGTTCGACCGTATTCACATGTGGCGAATATTTAGGAGTATAATGAAGATTAGGAATTTTGTACTTGTGCAACATAGCTTTTAAAGTAGCACTTACAAACTATTTACCAGTGTCTAATATAATTGTAGATGGTATACCATGAACTAAAATATTTTTTCTTCCAAAATATTAGCTATTATTTCAGCAGTTGCGCGTCTGATAGGAAAAAGAAGACAGTATTTACTAAAACAACAAATTACTACAAAGATGTAGGCGTTTTGTTTTCTTGTGACGGGTAATGGCCCCACCAAATCTACACTAATGGTTTGGAAGGGTCGTGAACACACTTTGGGTCGTCCCATGGTTCCCAATGGTGCATGGTTCTGATGTTTGTGCGCGATACAAGTGTCACAAGAATTTATGAAATTTACCATGTCAGCGTGCATTTTGGGCCAATAATAACGGAGTGCTAAGCGCTTGTAAGTTTTAAATATACCGAAATGCCCCGAAGTTCGGTTTTAGGTTCGGCATGGTTCTCTAATATGGCATTATTTCGATCAGAAGAAGTGAGCACTTCTTTCCATTCGAACTCCTTACGTAGCATACACCTAGATTTTATCAAACGATACAATTTATTATTTTTAATAGAATAGTCTAGATAGTCATTAGGTGAAGATATACAACCATTGTAGGTGGCTGAATACCATTGATCAGTGTCAACATTAGGGTTGTTCACGTTATCATTATTATTAATTATATTTACAGGTAGGGATCGTGATAACGCATCTGCTTTAATATTTTCTGCGCCAAGCCGATGCTTATTTTGAAGTTAAAGGCTGACAGACGAACCGACCACCGAGCTAATCTACCAGTCTGGTTGCTCAAGTTTAGGAACCATTTCAGTGCGGAATGGTCAGTATACACAATAAACCTTAACCCGTTATAGGGCTGTTAGAAATGCTAATGTCTCCCGTTCTGTTATACTATAGTTTTGTTCCTGTGCATTTAGTGACCTACTCATGTAGGCGATAGGTAGTTCCACGCCATCTTTTTCTTGTGTAAGCAACCCACTGATGCCGCATGCGCTCATATCTGTGTGAATTTGAAACGGTTTCTCGTAATCGGGGCACGATAATATTGGTGCGGAGCTTAACAATTGTTTTAGTTTATAAAACGAGTCATCAGCTTCCACCGACCACTGGAATGGTGCAGCTTTCTTACCGGTAGAGGTAAGATTGTTCAGGGGCCCGGCAATAGTACTAAAATTAGGGATAAATCGCCGATACCATGATGCAATGCCTAAGAACCTTTTGACTTCTTTTTTATTCTTAGATGTAGCATATTGAAAATGGCTTTCACATTACATAGATCTACTTGTAATCCTTTAGAGTTTACTAAGTAGCCCAAGTACTTCAATTCATCACGGAAGAATTTAGATTTTTCTAAGTTAATTGTAAGGTTGGCCGATTTTAATTTTTCGTATACTTTATTTAATAGTGACACCTGAGCATTAAAAGATGACGAAATAAGCACGATATCATCTAATAAAACGAATACCGAGTTTTCGAACTCAGGACTATTCGTAAACAAGTGATCCACCAAACGCAGTTGTGTCGCAGGCACATTCGTTAAACCAAACGGCATAGTCACAAATCTAAATGTTCCTCTAGTAGGCACATAGAACGCAGTCTTATCACGATCACATTCGCGAAGAGGCGTCTGCCAAAATGACTTAGATAAGTCTATACTACTTAGATACCTAGCATTCCTAAAATACGTACGGCAGTTTGTACGCGTCTTTTTAGTAATAGAATTAAGTTTCCGACTATCTAAACAAAACCTTAGTTTACCGTCCTTCTTAGGCGTTAGTAAAATAGGTTACGACCTAGGACTTTCACATTTTTCTACCACTCCCAATGCAAGCATTTTGTCTTATTCGTCAATAATTATTTTTAATTTCGCTGATGGTAACCTATAATATCTTTGGCGTATCGGCGCAGAATCGCCAGTGTCTATAGCATGTTCTATTAAATGAGTTCATCCTAACCCGGTTTTTTCAGTAGAAATCGACTCGTATTTCTTTATAATTAACTTAGCCGTTCTTTGTTGTGACTCACTCAACTCACTAAAAGATTGCAATACGTTCGTGTTACATACACATACATACATACATATCGTCACGCCTTTTATCCCCGAAGGGGTAGGCAGAGGTGTATTTCTACACCCACTTTTCACCAGATATACTTTAGTCCCACGTAATAAGGAGCGAGCCTATTGCCGTACCGGGCACATTTCCAGACTCCGTGCTGCTACTGAGAATTTCGTGATAGGAAAACCCAATAACACTGCCCAACCCTGGAATCGAACCCGGGACCTCCCGATCCCACGCGCACATTTATGCTGCGAGACCAACGAGGCATTCGTATAGGGTTTGATGTCGAGTTTTCCGTCTCTATGCAAAGATGGTACTTGCATCGTGTTATCCCTTAGTCGCCTCTTACGACACCTACGGGAAGATAGGGGGTGGTGACACTTGTATTCTATGCCGTCAACCACACGGCAAAACATGTGTTCGTGTTACTTGGCTTATTTTTACTTATCACACTACACGGCAATGTTTTAGACATGCATACGGTTGCGATATGGTTAGGCAGTAGTTTAAATAGTTTCCAGAAATCGATGCCTAAAATTAAATGACTTGTAACTTCTGGAATAATATAAGCTTTCAATAAGTTGGTTTGATTATTAAAAGTAGTGGGTAAGTCGATAAAACCGCGCGGCAACAATATATTTCCACCCGCGGACCGAATAGAATTAGTGTTGTGACACTGCTGTATTTCTAACCCGGTTTTAGTAATTACCTCCAGATGGGAGTTGTTACCTAAAATTGTAATAGCTGAACCGGAATCGAGCAATCCACAAATAGGTAAACTGTTAACCGTTACGTTAACATAGGGCCGTAAGTCATTTTTAGGTTTATTATCCAAGATCGAGGCGACGGAATAACTAGAGAAATACACTTTTAGAGTGTTTAGCCAATTTCTCCAATCATCTTTGTCAAAATTCGTTGAATAGGTTGTAGAACCTAATATAGGTTTTGACACGCCCCGACCTTGACCCACTAGTTTTTTGGTTTCGTCGATTTACAGTTCGGGCAGTTAGAGAATGTCACATCCCTACGGCCGCACTTGAAGCAAATTGCAAACCGATCGCGTTTGCACTCATTCAAACTGTGATTATTGATACGGCAGCGCGGACAGTACTTGGACGTGACTAGAGCGACAGAGCTAGGTTTAGACTTAGGATTGCTAGGTTTGTTGTTCTCAGTGTATTTGGGGTTATCGGGCGTCCCCTCTATAGTGGCAGCGGAATAATTATTGTAGGAATTATTACGCGCTCGGTTATTAGGTTTGTGACTGTAAGCTAGGTCTGGTGCCAACGTATCGTTACTATAATACGGTTCGCGGAATTGAGAGTTCAAACATTTCATCCGTTCGTAATTTAAACATAACGTCTGCAGTGTCCAGCAGTGTGCAGTCTGCAGCTCCGTCGATATCTTCAATAGACAGTATAGCATACTGTCTATTGAAGATATCGACGGAGCTAGCACTAGCGAATAGCATGGATATATGTTATGCATTAGGATGTCTAATTTTTCGCGTTTGTACAATCGCTTTGACGGTGACAGCCTAGCGAACAGCTGATTCATTATAGAGAGATAAATAATTATAGTTTCGGTAGCACCTTGAGTACGTCGGCGGATTTCATTTAACAAACGGTAGTCATAATCGTACGGTGTGAAATCGTCTATTAATTTAGTGGTGAGTTCTTCCCATGTAGTAAAATATTCTTTTAGGCCGCGGTACCAGTGGAGTGCGTTGCTGGTGAATATTTCGGAGGCATACGATAAAATTTTAGTGGAAGGTAGATTACGCGCGGTTTGGAATTCGGTTACGCGTTGTAGGAACGCTCGGACGCATCCCGTACCGTCGTATTTTAACTTGAACAATTCGCTAACTCTCAAATGCTCGTAATGCAATACTGGGTCTAACCCTGCCTGCGTCGAGGTAGACGGCGCAGGTTGGACCTCTGCCACAGCATCAGTTGAGCGAACACTTGATTGCTCAATGGTGGACAGCTCCGACGAGAGCTTGTCGAACCGGCTGCATAATTCGGTTATACGTTTGGAATACGCCGTAGGACGTTCCATCCTACGGAGTCTGTGGAATAAGTGGTTGTGCAGTGCGGTAGACCTCCTAGCTAGGTTCGCGTCGTAAAAAGTAGATAAAGAATTCACTTACTTGGCCAGCTCAGAGGCGGCCTCGCTAGCGCCCTCGAAGTCCACCGCAATGGCTAGGCCCGACTCCAAAATATCATCATCTGGAATGTCTTCCAGTAATTTAGGAAGCTGCTTCCGCAGGCCTAGGACAGAGGTAGCCGGCTCCTCACCTCTGATCGCAACCTCGTATGCTAACTCGTTTTTATTTAATAGAAAGTATTTTATGGGGTGTGAGCCCATTGTGTATGAAAGAGTACCGCGTAAGTATAGCACTACACACTACACTTAGTGTGCAAGCAATCCGCCCTTACAAATGGCCTACTTTACGATTAGGCGTAAAAGTTTGACCGTTAGGACTAATAAGAAAACGTTAGGATTCAAATTTGCGAACTAGTACGTAGTACCTAGTTGCACTAAAAGGTAGACAATTAGTATAACAATACGTACCGGTTCGCTGTAGCCGCACCTCCTCGCTTACAATTATGGAGACCTGCTAGAAGAGAACTCAAGCACGGAAAGCTAGATAATAACCCACGTAGGCGCCACTGTAACGGGTTCTAGAAAAGAAACGCAGAAAATGTTCTATGCGTTTATTTGCCGAGTATTGTCTCACTTCCCTTGCACGAGTATGACCGACCAACAACACGACACTGGCACTGGCCTGAACACTAAGGGCTGCAGTCCCCCACGCTGTTCCCTCCGGTAGTGTGCAGGCAGGCTGCTCGAAGGCTGCGCGTAGCGGTGCAGATCCTCGCTGACGTTGGCTCAGCTGGCAGGCGCCGGCGGTGTGTGTGCGATGAGCAGGGCAGGCCAGACTCTTCGGCAGAGGTGACGCCGAAGGCGATGCAGGGAAGTGTAGCGGTCTAGGTAGCATAGCCCGGAGCTTTAAGGTAGACCTGGAACCTGAAGGGAAGCAGCATTAGGAAAGCCACAACCAATAGAGTCAGGCAGGTGGCGTCAGCCGGCCTCAGCTAGCAGGTAGAGAGATGGGCAGTACGCTAGTGCAGTAAATGTAGTAACTCACCCACAGCCGGGACCAGGATACACGTACAACGTAGATGTAGCACAAAGTTAGGTACGGTAACAATCAGTAGCGGTGCCGGCCTCTCTGACGGCCCCTTTATATACCGGCCCTCCATCAGAGTTCGTGTCGGCGCATAACCAAATATGGGCAAAACTCACGAGCGCGGACGATGGCCTTCTCTGATTGGACGAGCGTATGGACGGTATTATGACTTACACTCGGTAGGTACCGGTCATACGTTACAAGGAGGAGGCGGAGAGTGAGGAAAAAATTACAGAGGAGAGGATTTGCCCTAGTACAGTCCTCCTAAGGGATGGACAAAGTGATGTGATGGAAATACGACGAAATCTTGTAGGGACGCGAGAAAGGCAAAGTAACTGATGAGAGTAAATTTCATGATTGTGTATTTTGCATGAATATTATTTAGGTATGTGAAAATGTCATCATAGCTTTACTTCCAATCATTCTATTTCAGAAAAGTTAATTTGGCTCTCACCATATTAATAACTTACAAAAATTTATTAAGCGTTTACTTACAAGTTCTTATACGTAGTGGGTACAAAAGCCAAAAGCCTAGTATATTTTTTACAACTAGCTTAATCGATAACGTTCTCCGTTAATACGCTTCCAACTTCACCAGTATCGCTCAAGCGGTGCGATTGGCAAGCTTTCAAAATCAAATTGATCAGAAAAATACATATTGCCTACACACACTTCAGATATATTTATTCGTGAGAAAGAGCCTAAAATAGCTATTTGCTATCTACTTCTTCGAATTACAAGGCTTACAGATCGTAATCCATCAACGAGCAACGCAATAATATTTATTTAAATATGATTTAGTTTGTATAACCCGCTACTATTTTGGGATTAAAGCGTTTTCATCTACTTGCCGAGATACCGCCCCCGTACATTCATTGAGCATCCTCATAATCTGATCTTTATTATTACTATAGAGATTTTATGTAATTCGGTAGCAACTTGTATATTCCGTTGGGTACTTGCAACAGTAAAGTAAACATTAAACATATAATTTGACTTTCACTAAGTACCAAATTTATATAAAACAAAAAATTAAATTGATATAAAACAGAAATTGGAAATCGTTCAAATATCGATATAACCCATTTTCTGGTAACTGCAAATAGATTATTCAACAAAAACAAACATGGGGAGAGACGCGCCGAGTCAATGATTAAAAATTCCTTGAAGCGAGGATATTTGAAGAAGACGTATGAAATATCACTTTTGAAATAAGCAAACGTGTTACTGATTGACATATCGGGCGTCTCATTTACGGGCATCGTTCACACCATATTTACTTGTTATTCCCCTCCAGGTACACGCAAACACGTTTACGCTCAAAAGGAGTCAATTGGTTACATTTTCTGCTATAGTGTGTAACGTTTATACGACGAGATAAAGTTATAAATGCGAAGTAAATATCCTACGTCGAAGGCAATCTTGCTTATCGCCAGTTATCCAAGCCAAATATAGAACTAGGTATATATATCTTCTTATACATTTAAATGAATTTTCCGATTTAATTTATTCTTATTACGTTTGGATCCCACGTCAAAAAGTAATAAGCTCGTCTTTTACCCATCTTTCTTTGTTTTCTTTGTTTTTAAAAGACAACTCCCGCACTAGGAATAAATTCTGTGTCGCGGGGAACTTTACAAACATACAACGAACGGACACAATGAATACTCAGACTCTAAACTACAATTTGTGGGTCACACAAAGTGTTGTCTCGTGTGGGAATTGAACCAACAACACTCGGCGCAGTGTCAAGCGGCGAGGCGACCGCTCAAACCACTACGCCAACCGTGCAGTCAAATTTAAACACGAGTATGTTGAATAACTCGCCAACGCACACGTGTATACGCCTCAATAAAAGAAAACGAAAAAGGCGGATAATACGTGAATCGTATCACAGTCAAATCATTATTATAAGTTTAGCATGGCGAGTACCAGCCGTTAACAATCTTTGTTCCCGAAACATAACAAAAAATCGCCTAAACAGAAACAACATGCTCACCTTGATAATGCTGACATCGCGTGACTGAGAACGAATCGTAACTGATGCCTAACGGAACGAGAATCATCACATTTACCGGAAAACTGCTTTTTACCTATCATCTTTAGAGAAATGGGCTAAATGATACTAATTTACCGCTGTAATGTGTTTCTGATTGTCAGATTTATTTTAGATGAGTTATGTACTGTTTCTCTCACATAATAACGTGTGCGTTTTCCCACGTTTATAGCGCTACTATTTGCTCGTAAAAATATATATAACGCACACACTACAACCATAAAGCAACTCAAGAAAAAACTTATGTCAGAACTAAATTAAAGAATCAAAGTTCAAATTGGACTGCGTTTCAATTTATTACTTTTCTTTCGTATTTTCAAATCAATGCAAGAAGATAAGAGTAATAGCTTCTAAGTTTTTGTTTCTATTCGTTACGTGAAGTTATAAATTGAACATATATTTTATGCCTTTTCGTATCGATTCTATCGAATCTTGGCAAAGAGTAACCTTATTTTGCTCCTAGACAACACCTGCGACAAATGTCTAGCGAAGACAATGCAGTCGTATGCGTATGGATTAAACAGACTTGAAGGAGGAATATACGGAAATAGTTCCACCCAAAATACTGAATTTTGTTTTGTCAATACAGATATAGTTACTTTAGCGTGTCAATTTAATTTTATTAATTTATGCATCTCTTATTGTGAATACAATTTGCAGAAAATGACGAGAAATGTTGGCAATCTGGAGTGCATTTAATAATAATATAATAATAATATATTCTACCACATTCACACAACACCATCTAGTCCCAAACTAAGCAGAGCTTGTACTATGGGTACTAGACAATGGATAAACATACATAATATACTTTTTTTTTTTTGTAAATACATACATATTTATTAGATGATTGCGCTAGTAAAAATGTGTCAATGAAAAGTTTGGGTAAAAAAAACAGACACACATAGCACGGCATTATCACATTATAGAAACGCATACATAACCGAGACACGATACCTACAATCCTATAGACAGACGTATTTGTGCGCTGAACCTCACATGTGTATATTAGTAGGCAGCAATTAAGTCGGTAAAACAAGAACCATGTCAGTGTCTCTCCGAGCTATTTGTGTAAGCAGAGGTAAGCGAAAAGCAATAGGTACTCTCGCAGTTTCGCATATAAGCTTTCTTTTATGAATATTCATTACTTCATTTGCTTGACGAAGCGTCATACATCATAGGTACGAATACCATGGGAAAATATCCGAAATTTGTGTTCGCTACACTAAACTGGAATGAATATGCATATGTGATCACAAGTATTTCAAGCTGGTCTAATGCCAAAATTTCATTGTCAAACACATAAAAACTTTAAACACATAGTTTCCCGCATGAATATGAAGCGAATGTGTAATGAGTGTTGAAATATACTGATGGTATTCCAAAGCTAGGTACATACAGTTCTAAAATATGTAAATTATGTTGTACGGTTATTGTTATAACTCTTGAAGAATATATGTACATTATTTCAACAACTACAGCTTGACTTGTTGATACCATGAAATAAGGTTGGGTTTCATTTAGCAGTTATGTCGGGTTGGGTGTGAACTCTTTAATGAATATGTCTGTTATTAAATTCTAAGTATTGCATATACTCCACGATTATACAATCGCCCATATTCATAGCTCTCATAGAAATAGCAGCTGCTTTCAGATTCACAATGAATTGTACATGTATATGAAATTTGTACACCTGCTGGATGTATTCGAAACCTTTTCGTAGTTCGATATCCTCCCAAACAGACCAAGATTGGATGATATCGATGTAATAGAAGAGAAGGTCATACCAATATTTTGCGAGTCACATTTATGTGATACATTATAATCCATTGCTATATATAATTGCTATATAAGACTTTGTGATATTTTGACTAAAATGTCAGTTTACCTCATGACAAAAATTATACAAGTACTACAGTCTGGCGAGGAGTACAATAAAATTTCTTTCAAACATATAATGTGCTTTTCCTCTACAATTTTGGACAGGAAATACAGTACCAATCAAAGTAAAGCAATTTTAAAAAGTTAAAGCGTTATTAGCTGCTAAGAGTTCTAGCAATCCTAGGTGTAGAATAAGGTCATGCTTATCTAAAAATGTATCAATAGTGGCAATGCATATGCTTATCACTTTAACTACGTTGGATTACGGAGGTCCTTCTAATTGTGCAGTTTCTAACCGGATTAACAAATGAATAAGATAGACAAGAATAGACAAGATTTAAAAAAAGGTTATAAATATGAAGACCACATTGTTGGCATTAAAGAATTATAACCGATGGCAAAGAAAAAATAAAAAATAAAAGTCGTTTCAGTTTTATCCATGTCAGTCGCTACTTAATGTATGTATTTTAGGACAGTTTTATATGCCAAAGCATTCCATTTTATTTTGAAACCAAACAGTGTTATTATCCTTGCTTAAGTGGGCTTTAATTCCTTGAGACTAACAATGTATACAATACAATCTCAGTAATAAAAGCTTAAGAGGAAATTCGTGCGGCACACAAACCCTCAGCTAATAATATTATAAAATATGTTTTGGTTCATATCACCACTAATTGCACATAATATGATATGGAGCAAAAATATAGTGAACACCAATATTGAGTAGCATTGTAACACGAAAGCTCAAACTATTTCCAAGTTAGCGATCGAACGTTACGGCTCATTATAGACCTTGTTATGTGGACTGCTTCATACAATAACTGCCTTTATAGCATGCTTTAGTTTATTAGAAAATTAAAGAAGTTAAACCAAAGAAGATTCAAGTTATTGAATGAATATAAAAAGTGTTCTCACAAATATCTTTTTTTGTAAGTAGGTACAGAACACTCAAAGTAGCGTTGGAGAATTGTATGTTTTTTTAATTTTTTGATTGAAATTATGAACATTATAGTGAAGAAGAGCAGCTCAGATGTCTGTGATTTTCTCTCAAAATCTCCACATTGCTTTTTCCTCTATCAAAATGTATCAATAACAACTCTAGGATTAAAAGTATAACACAATATATTGAAAAATAGTGAAATACAAGCCTCCATTATCTGACTTTTATTCTTTAGCGTTTACCAGTAAAATTCCCGATCTAAAATACACAAAACATGAGTAAAGACTCGTGTTTGTGTATTTTAGATGAAAATACTATTATTTACTTAACAAAACTTTAAAGCTTAAATATTTAAAATATACCCTCTATTTTATGTTTTTTGAACTAAGACTGTGCCTGTTACTAGTGGTTTGAGCTGCTGGTGCTTCTTCATTACTTTTATTTGCTTCCCTACGTGTTTTACATTTGCACCATTCATTGTCATTCTTTTAAACTATGCATATTTTACGACTCCTTATTTTAAATTATATTGTTACTGACCTACCTCTATCTTTTTACAGTAAAAAGAAATTCATGAAATAATATTCCATTATGATGCACTGATATTTATTTTACATTGCTGCATTGTCGATTTTCGACCACTTTGTGGAGTTATGTATTCTGACATAAAAATATGCATTGAATACAATTATTTACAGTAAAAGACAAATTAATGCAGAGCTGAGGCGAATGGTGTGAAATGTGTTGCGCATTTATCGTATAACATCGTCCCACAGCAAGTGTGCGCTGAAGCGTTGACCCTTGATTCGGTCTCGATAAGCCCCGAAAATACTTCGTCGACCAGCATACCGACGAAATTGGGTCGTATAAATAAATAATTTTACGATGTTACCCTCACAACTAACACTTAACGGCCTGCCCTTAAAATTGTTAAAGACCCGCAATAAAATCTAAAAGAAATCTTTATGGTCATTAATTGTGGAATAAAGCTAAATTACCCCTATTTACAATCGTAAGGCTACAATGTATTAAGGTTGGATACTCGTGCAATCTAGCTTATATTTGTAACCAAACCACGACGCGGAAGTTTATGCTTTCAATTTATGCTTATCAAAATTAAAGAAATCACAGTATAGAAATTAGTCACCATAAACATGTATGAAAATCGTAATAGATAAGGGCATTATTATAGCCGTGGGCAGGTAAATTGCCCTATCATATACTCAGCGGAGGCGCGAAAACTTTTCTGACTTTCTCAACTCGCTACAAAGAGCTCCTACTGGTGGTAAACAGACAAACAGGATTTTTTAAAAGTACACATTTCATAGTCAGTCATAATTTACTCCTATTATAATCAAAATAATAGTGATTTATTGTGAAACCTGTATAGAGATAAATTACCAGACAAGCTAAGGATATATTGTGTTATTAATTTTGCAATTTAATATTCCTTCAAATTTCTTTATCGCTTTATACCTATTTCTAAGTATCTTTATAAAAATATGTAAGCTGCTACTTCATTCATAATATGTCATAAAAAGCAAAAGACAGTCTTCAACTTGACAGAAGTCTCATTTTTTCACAGTCAACCTCCTTTGGTGCAATTGCCTTCTTGTCCTTCGCAAAATTTCCGTGAGTAAATAAATAATACCACCATTGCTGACGCCTAATTGCGTAGTGCTAATTAATGAAAGCAAGCCCCTGTTCTTCATCTCTCCCTTACCGACAAATACGCGGGTGGTGACAGCACAACATATCAGGACCATTGGTACAAGAAATAAGCAAGTATCACTGGTTATGTGGTGCTGATAATGTCCAATAGCGCATTCAAGTGTGACAAATAAGCCTAGTGGTGGCATGACAAAATCCACAGAGAGATTAAATGATGAATGGCCTTTACGGCGTGGGGTAAGCAGTTTAGCCGTCTGAAAACTACAACGTGTACAGGTTTGTAAAACTTGACTTTGTTTTTAACATGCTAATGAAAATTATATATTTAATCATAAGGTTACCTATAACTTACTTTATCCTGAAGATTGTAATAATGTTCTAATGAAAAGAGATTAAAGTAACAAGTTAATAATATCAAAAGCGTTTCCAAAATACAATTTGAGCTTAATCAAATTATTATTAAGATTAATCAAACAGTCCCAAACTCGACGGGTTTGCTTTGTTTTGTTACGGAGATCCTTTGGCTACCTACCGGTTCCATTACTGAAAATCGGAAAACGGATAAAATTTACTTTGAAAGATTTCATAACATGTGTGGATAGACTCCGGGACCATCGATGTAAGTAAAAGTTTGTAATGAGTATTCCGTCTTTATTTTTGTGCTATAAATATACGTTAGCAAAAATCTTAGGCCACGTGCCCACTTTGTCGTGACAATAGGTTATCGTATCATCTAACGTGTCGTGTTTGAGCTTTTATATAGAGGTGTAACATATAAGACGACATGAGTAACACGTTGTTATACGATCAATTATCGTGAAAACAAATCGTGTAGCTTTGTTACGACTGCATCTATCAAAGCCACGGTAAAAAAAATCGTTGCGCAAGCAAAAAGGCGACTGCCGTGAACCTTTTAGGTAATATGTGATGAGTTGAAATAAAATACGTATTGCCCGTAAGTCCGTATATTATTATATTCGTAATATTTCGTACTAAATATCTTAGGCGACGGACGCAGCCGACTCTACTTCACACCTACATCACCTTTACTTTATACACACTTACATCACTCGAATACATCAAGTAAATAAGTACACTAGTAGTAATGTGTCCCTAAAAACCTAATAAATATCTCCTCAATCAAATAAAAAAATAGAAACAGCTATATATGACAGACACATAAAACACATCTGCTAAAGCTAGAGCGCGCCAAAAGAGCGGTACTAAAAGTAGGTTGGAGACTCCCGTACCATTTTCCCACCAATGAACTTTACAAAACCTGTTACGTACTCTCGGTGCGAAAATAATTTATTCTGAATCTCATTCTTACGACCCGGCTTGTTCGCCGGCTCACCGCGGTCGCGCCACAACGCGCCACTCGCATCCTCCACGATTTGTTTATTTTAACACGCACGATTAACTTTCCACCCCCGATAGTCCTATTTCTTTTTTAATCGTTTTATTTTATTCAAAAACCAAAATGGTTTTTTCTTTCATTTTCACCAACAATTATTCTTTTGACAACATTCGAAACACTTTTGTTAAACAATTATTGTCTTGTCAGTCTAACAGTTCGATAAGTTGGACTTGTGTTGTTCTTAGAAATCGTAAATATACCTTATAGCTGTTACGAATATTCGAGAATCAGATGGGTGCTTAAGTAATACACGTAGCTATAATATTATATTGCCCGTATAGCAAATATGCATATTAAATTTACGGAGACGGATGCCTCACATTAGCATAAAAAGAAGTATGTAACGTATAAGCGACGGTATAGAATATGTGCGCATATTCTCACGAACGTGCTTCAAATTACTTGGCCAGACTTTTTTGCATACAATTTCTTTTCCTCGTACGTATCGGTGCACTTTGCTATTAACGGGTTTTCACTCACTATTCAAAATGTTGTATTTCAAGACTTTATTATAATTACGGCGGCATAGAAGCGATCATTTATTCCGTGTAAATACGATAATAGCCAATTAAGGTTGCACGAAAGTGTAATTGTGTGTGTATGAAAAGGTTAAGATTATATCAAATAAACAGTCGCGCTTTCAAAGTATTCGTTCTGAAGTATCAAATAGACGTTTTTACAAAGGGAAAATTACCTTTTTAAACATCTTGATAGAGACGGCAAATTACAGATGAAGACTTTTATCAAGATTAGATTGTTGCCAAGGTTATAACTGCCGTCAAATAAATCGCTTTATTTATCACGATTTGTTTAAGTCTGCGTTACCATTAAATTACATATAAGTCGTCTGGATAGAGCTTGAAAGTACTGTGGCAATAAACAAAGACGCCGTGTTTATTTGTTGATTTTGAATAAGACGTGAAACTTGACGTTCAATACATTTCAATACATTAGTATACCACTTACGGGCCAATTGTTCCATTATTAGTCTGAATCATCTACTAGACCAGACGAATTTAGATTAGTCGATGCAGATATTGTAAACTATTGGGTACGCCTATGATTTAGAGTCTAATGTTTCATCGCAGTTTTTATAAAACGTCTTACCAGATACAAGTAAAGAAATAAAGTAATGTTAATACATTAACACTATAAATAAGACTATAAATGTACTTATAATTCTAAACACTAACTACACTCATAACAGTACCAACGTTATATTTAGGTAAACCGATTTACTTGTGGAAGTGTAAAATATTGAGTAAATATTTGACGAAGATCTAAGAATCAAGTGTTACGATCTGATATCGATGTTAATAAGTCAATAAAACGTCGCCGGACTGGAAGCAATCTCTTTTTATGAGTCCCGAGACGATAACTGTCAGTATTCAGGCTCTCTGAAGTACCTATGACCAATGCAATACTACAGCGAATAAAAGAAAGTCTTTAGAAAACTACTAAAGGGATTTTTATAATGCGAATGGCGATGGGATTCAGTTTTGAGATTTGACTTAATATATAAAGACTTTGCGGATATAGATCCAGTCGAACAGTAGTGGAAATGTTAAGGAATTATTACAATATACTCATTTAAAACAGTAACACAAAGTAAATCTGGCTTAAAATGTTTTGTAAAGCGACTACAATCAACAAATTAAATATTTACATCGACTACGTCTTCGTGAAACAACTAAGAAAACTAATTAACAATCTTAAGTAAAGATACGAAGAAAATTATATATTATTTCCTTTCTCGTAAAAAGCAACGTCTCTAAAGCTGATATTAATTACTAAAAAGCTACAAGCTTGTTTTACGACAATCCAAAAAAGTCAGTTTAATGTTGGTTAATTATAAAAGTTAAAATAATTGTAAATAAGTTTCACATTTCAATTCACGTTCACTGATTTAAAACATTCAACGACTGTTTTAAGGTAATGACATTATAATTTCACGTTTTAATTATTAAATTCGGTTATATTTCTGTCCGTTTGAACAATACCTAGACAAAGCTTTCCGTAAATTTAGAAAGTTAAATTAAATTATACAACCATTGGACATTGGATCTTACTGGGTAAAAACCAACCCATGTGCCTCATGTACCCGTGTGTCGGAGGGTCGGGTATCGCCCAAGCATACGTCGCAACCCCCCGACGGGTATTGGCCCGCCAGATGGTTAAGCGGGCCCCGAACAAAACCCCCTTGGCGGCGGATGAAGGTGTTGGACTCCGCCGCCAATACACACAGCGGCCGCAGAGGATAGGGAGGACGGCAACGCAACACTGCATCTCCTCTTCCTCTGCGGCCCCACCGCGACGCAACGATGGTGCGCCCCCATTTGGTCGCGGGAGATAAGGCGCGCGGCAACGCAACACCGACACGCCTCTCCTCCCGCGACCGCACCCGACTGCGAGGGACAGACAGAACTGTCCCCCGCACCCGCACCGTTGGACGCGTCCTGCGCAGGCCCACTGCCAAGCCCACGCGGAGCGTCCCCTCCAGGGATCCCTCTTAGCTTTACCGCGGGGTTCAAAGCCGCGGTTACTGAGCCCCCCACCACGACAAGGTGGATATTCCACGGGGGGATACTGCACCTTCCTACGCACAACACCTTAATTATTATCAAGGGATATCGACATCTAATGGTAAAATGATAAAACAACCTGCAGGTTTTCTTTTAATTACACGCCTACTTCAAATTAATTTCACACTATTTCCCTTAGTATCTCAACGCCATACTGAGCCAGTAATGTTGCCAAAGTTTACATTTAACACTTAGAGTGACTGCGGGAAACTGTGTGAATGGAGCGCTGCACGCCTTTATGAACGGTCAGACGATGTCGAAAGAGGTGCGACTGGCGGTTCATAATGGTGTGCTTGTGCCCACGCTGATGTATGGTAGTGAGTGTTGGGTATGGCAGAAAAATCATGAAAGCAGAATTAACGCAGTTGAGATGCGATCACTGCGTAGTATGTGTGGGGTGAGACTGATTGACAGAATTCCGAATGCAGTTATAAGAGAGCGATGTGGCTTGAAAGAAGATGTTGTGACAAGAATTGAGAAAGGAATGTTGAGATGGTTTGAACACGTGGAGCGAATGAGTGAAGAAAGAATGACGCACCAAATATATGAGGCAAACGTGTATGGGCAAGCCGGTCGCGGCCGACCTCGTAGGACATTCGTTGACCAAATTGGTGACGTTCTGAAAAACGGCAAGGTCCGAAGCACCCGGAACCGGCGAGCATGTATGTAAAGAGTAATGAATGTAGAGGAAGCGCGTGAGGTTTCTAAGGATAGAAGCAAATGGAGTTCCATTGTCTCTGCCTACCCCGACGAGAAAAAGGCGTGAGTATATGTATATATGTATGTACTTGTTAGTTTTCATTGCATTTCTTTAAGTGTCTTAAGTCTTCAAATGTATTGTCTGTCTTTACAGACAATACATTTTAAAACTTAAGACACTATTTAAGTTGAAAAATATTTGCTACATGCTAAACATAATCTACGGCTAAGATGAGCTTTTATAACGTATCTCAGTAGATACGTTATAATAGCTCATGGGACAACAGTATACCACAGGAATCAAGGACTAAAATTAAAGAGTTTCTGGATTAAAAATAGTACTGGTTGTGGTATACATGCAACATTATAACCCTATTTCTTAAACGTATTTCATTTATTAATATGACCACATTATAACTAGAAAAGAATAAAAAATATATTTGCATGCTTGCATGTTCTTAATATTATATTGCTAGAGGACGCCCGCAGCTACGCCTGCAATTTTTTTTAAATTTACCAGCTTTGGCCGATCTCGTGGGAATTTCGGGAAACCCCTTCTTAGTGCACCCCTACGGTTCCCAAGGATCATACATGCCAAATTTCAGCTTCCTGCGCCCAATAGTTTCGGTTGTAGCGTGTCTGTCAGTCAGTCAGTAACGCAAGGATTTTATATATTAAGATTATTTGAATGCAAACATTTTATGTAAGCCTATTCACAATGAATAAATGATTTGAATTTGAATTTGCATCAATCCAAAGCACCGCAGTCTGAAATTACTTCCAACTAAGTGTGTGTGCGCTACTAAATTGTCAACGTAGATATTGCAATGAACTTATAATATTTTTTACTTTGTTATTAAGTTTAAGGGTTGAGCTACACCTATCAGCACCGCATCGCACTTTCCTATGCTTCTAACCTTTTCTGTCACGTAGGACCGTCATTTACTAGAGCGAGAAAGAGAGAGGGAACGCGTCAGCACGCCGCAGAATCGAAAAGGTGATCGGCAACACGGAAAAAATGCGATAGCATACTGAGAGGCGACGGAACGCTGACGCGCGCGTCAGAACGCTTACGCGCGCTATAGCATGCTAAAAAGTTTTCGCGAAAGTTGCTCTTTCAATTGACATTCCTCAATGAGAGCCATTTCATTACGTTCACTCTTACAATTTTATTTTTACCCTCTTCCAATCTCTAATGTCTCAACTTTACTTATTTATAATATTATCTTGGGTCTACATCAAATTACTTAATCATAATTACAAGTTCATTCATTATAATTATCTAATAATAACAAAGTTTGAAGTTCGCCCATGTGCTAAATAATCTCCTGAAATTTATAAATTATTACTATACACCACTATTTTTTAATTAGTACAAAATCTTTAAGGACAGATTAGCGAAGACATAATTATCATATATGTGACGTAAGAATTTCATAATATCTATAAAGAGCAAAGTTATTATCATTTGTTTATTGTAGAAAATCTCACTTAAATCAGTCATATTTTACAATCCATTCACTAATTCATTGATAACATGCCATCCTGCTCATTCGCATTCTCTCTGTCGTACTTATGATGTAGGTAGCCTTAGACAATAAAATGAAGCAAAATAATAAGTGTAGGTAGTTACTTTTTAGTTTTCTGAATTCTACCCTCTCCTTTATACTTCATCCGGGCTTAGGACCGGCAAAAAATACCGTTTTACAAGTAATTAAATACGGAGGTATGTAATTAGAAAATAAAAATAAGTGTTGTAAACAACCAAAATGCAGAAATAAATATGTCTCTTTAAACAAATATCAAAATAAAAGAAGGTATTCTGGACTAAAAGAAAATAGTAATTTTGGCGTATTTATGAAATTAAAAACAGCTGCTATGTACAAATTTCATCATCATCATGTCAGCCTAGAGACGGCCACTGCTGGATATATATATTTTGATCTGCCCGCATCAAATTATTATTTACGTAGGCAGGTAATTTTTACTTACAAGTATTTCAATTGTCCTTCGAAATGTCCACCACTATTGTCAATACACAAACGGGCAAGATTAATTAAATAGTTTTTTAACGAGAGAACTACGCTTCTGTCTTTTCACTTCGTCATAAGCGTCCAATATGCGCTGTTTTAATTGTTGGACACTAACCGGCTCACTTTTGTACACCCACAAAAAGAAGTCCATGGCCGTGACAGGTGAGCATGGAGGCCAAGCTACAGGGCCGCCTCAACCGATCCACTGGCTTCCAAACTCTTCCCTGTACAAACGCACAGCTGCACTCGCGTATTATCCACTCAAAAATTACGCACGAAGCATAGCTACATACTCTCGAGATGTGGACTGATAAGCCATCGAAAAAGCGATGCGCTCACTACCGGTTACAATTTAGCTCTGTTTGTCGCATCGCGACGCGTCGCGGGCGCAGAGGGACAGGGGGGAATTTATCAATGGAGTGTTTACTACTACTACTAATTTACTCCTCATAGTTTTAGTTATGCATTTACCAATTATTACGTATTTTTGTGGACAATTTTGAGACAGTAATATGATCAGTTAAAGATACTTAGAGCCCTGTTAATTTTTTTGTACTAATTAAAAGATAGTGGTGTATATACAGCATTCCCTATTTCTTGGAAAGACGACGTCCATTTGATTTCGATGCTACACTATTGCAAGCCCACTTCAAACATGAGTATTTATTTTCTTTATATATGTGTACCGATGTTATAGTCATTGTATTTTTTTATTGGCTTATCTACTCTTTTATCTATAACTTTTGATCTTCCTTGTAAGACCGGCCAGGGCGAAGATGCCAAGGCATGTTTTGGAATGTAGGTGTCCTTTTCATATGTACACATTTTATTTGAAGTTTTCCTTGAATCTTTAGCTTATAATAAAATGTAAATGGATTTTAACTCATAAAAATTAACCCAGTAGTGTCAAATAGCTGAAACACGAGTTGACACCGCCAAAAATGTCACTCACAGTATGTTACCGACTTGTTGGAAGCTCATGTCATCCTCATTAATATCATCCGATTCAGGAAGCGAAAGTATTAGATATCATTCCAAAACATCGAACACCATACTCACTACTTGGTCTTCTTCATTTTCGTTATTACTGGAAGATTGTTCTATGGTAAAAATATGTCTACAAACAACACTCCATTTTGCTAATTTAAAAAAAAAATGTTTATTTCCATAACATAACAATCAACAATATCATTTGGACTCCCTTTTTAAGCAAATGCTTGCTCGTGTTAAGGAACTCACAATTTTAAACTATCATCATCATCATCAGCCTTTAACAGTCCACTACTGGACTAGGCCTCTCCTTTGAAAGGAGGAATTGGCCTACTATACCACGCTGGCCAAACGGGTTGGTATAGGGTTTGTATCAAGTTTTCCTTCTCTTACAGTGCTGTTCTCTGCATAATATGTTCCCTCTGTCGGCTCTTACGACACCCATTTTAAACTATAACAAAATAAATGTTTTTTATGGCAACACTTTTCTAAACGAATACAGGCAAATGCAAATATTGAGTTAATTTGAAGATACATTCACAAGACTTTTTTTAAGACCAGTAAAAGCATACAATCAACGGACACAAGGGACATCCGGACTCGAAACAACAATTTATGGCCACACTGTTTTGTCTCATCGGGAATCAAAACAGCGACAATTGGCGTAAAGCTTAAACCACTAGGCCATACTTGCAGTCCATAAGAAACACTACCTATATTTTTGGAGTCCTCAGGAAATGTTGTTACGAATAGGTAATATATTGCTAAATGTTATAGTAATTTAATAATATCTTCTTCATATCTTCACGCCTTTTATCCCCGAAGGGGTAGGCAGAGGTGTATTACTCACCCACACTTCGCCAGATATGTTTCGGTCCCAATGTAATAGGGGGCGAGCCTATTGCCATCTACCGGGCACATTATTAAGCGAGCGATAATTAACATTTTTAATACACACATAACTTCGAAAAGTCGGAGGTGTGTGCCCGAGGTATCTGGGGATCGAACCCGAGACCATCGTCTCGGCAGTCCGTTACGTACACCACTGGGCTACTATACTATATGTTATGTTATGTTAATTTAATAATATAGTATTGATTGGGTAGAAATCATAATTTTAAATAATTTATTTATAATTTATATATGTCGCAGCCAACTAGTTTAATCAGCCATTCATTCAAACATCCAGGCAAATTATTTGGATAACTAAATCTATTTGGAAATTTAACTATTTTCCCAGAAAAGTCATATAATGATGACATTTTCATGAACTCGAACTGTTTGTAATTCGCATAATCAAAAATTGGTATTTTGAGAATAGTTAGCAACTACATATACGAATTCCGATTATTAAAGTACCGGTTAATAAGAATTCCGAAACCAAAATAAACTATGTTCGCAGGGCTCCTATTTTTAGGTTCGGACCCACGTTGCGATGGGCTTGTCCCGTGTCCCAGAGAGCACATCGAACCATTGGTCCCGCTTTTCATAAAGATCTTCAACAGTCGTTACTGGGAGTCTGCTTGAAATAAACTGATACTGATCTAAACCATGGAATATCGCTATGGCTTTGGGCTAGAGAAAAGCTAGTATTCTGTAACATCTGGTGCGACTAGTTAGCAGACCTTGCGTAAGTCTCGGGTACATCCGGGATAACGCTGGGACGATGATGATACACAAAGCTCACACGGACTTCATGACGCGGGCAATGGGCATAATCACCCAATGTCTCATAGCAAGACTAACAGGTGCTAAGGAAGTGTAAACTTGTTTTGAAGTTTGGTTACAATTTCTCTCTTTCTAACGACAAAAAACTAGTACATGTACATAATATGTATGCTTTATATCAATTAAGTAAGAGCCTCTAAATATTTAATTTGATTCCTTAATTACTGATCTTTGCCTGTCCCTGCAGCCATTACCAAAACCTTGAATGATCACCCAAGTAAAATGTAAAAAAAATCCAAAAAATAAATAGGGATGTAGGTACAACTTACGCCATACAAGAATAAACCAATCCAAATATTTTGGTTCATAAAATGTAAGCACACAACAGTTTATTTTTACAAAATAACACAACAAAAGCAGACCAGAAGTCTTGAGTTTAAACGTAGAAGCTTTGATATTCGCGCTAAACTACACTTGATCGTAGTGTGATAAACCATGAATGGAAAAAGTAAAATAAATTAGTAGCTTGCAGAATATGGGAAAAAGAACATTTTAAAACTGCCGGCTTCATAAAATCGGTCTTGGTAGACCAGAAAACGAATGAAACTAACTACCAAGCAAAGTACTTGCTTTAATTAAGCTTCGAGCGATAAACAATACAAGCTGAAGTGTCGGTACTGAAGCGAGATCATAACAAGGCTTAATTGCCGAACGTCCAAGTTATTGTAAAACACACACAATCGTAACACAAACACAAAGATTTGATTGGGTTCATGGCGCCTAACGCGGGTACACGACATCACCTCGTACATAAAGAATTTTTAACAAAAAATAACCGCCTCCAAAAATCTGGAAAATGTGTGAAAATAGCACTAAAAAGTAAAAAATAAATTCCGTTATTTTTACTTCAATTTACTTATAAACATCACCTATTCAACTTAATATTACATACTTATACGAGTTATACGTATCTACCACTTAATTCACATACCTGACACAATACATATTTTTATATGACTAACAAACGAAATTAAATACCTATCACCAGAAATCAGATAAGTATATTATATTTTTGGACTAAGTACTTAGAAAAAAATATTTGTTAGGACCATAATATACAATTATACTTTTTTTGGAGTCGGTGCCAGCTGAGATTAAGAATTAAAGATGTTATTAAGTGACCGACCCGAACGCGAGCAGGGCAGACGCGTGAGGGTAGACGTTGTTGACGGTTTTCTCCGATATCCATTTTTTCTATGCGCTTGTATGTAGGTAATTATTGTATTGCAGTGGATTGTGGTTCTTTAGAGTTATTTAACACGAAATCTGTATTCATTGAAATAGGTTTGATTTGGTATTGCTGCATTTTAGTATTGCATCTTTACATAATTCTATTTGCCTTGTTTTTCAAATTTTGAGATCTTTTTGTAAAAACTTCTCAGAATTTGATTTGTACCAATTAGTATCGCTTTAAGTTCTTGTTTTGGTTGATAGGTAATTGTAAATAGGTATTTAGGTTAATTTGTAACTGGGCTGTCGCACCTGTTGCCAGGTTTCGTTGTTTTCTTTATTTGCAAATAGGTTTGGTTAGATCCTACATTGTGGTATTAATGTAACTTTAGGTACTTACATATATTTTGTGTTATGGAAAACTTCCTAAAATTTGATTTATATTTGTTGATTTCATTTCTCGTCATTTGTAAATTACTTACAAGTTTAATGAAGTTTTGCTAAATTATCGTATCAATGCAGCTTTTCATATATTTTGTACATTATCAAGAAATTATTTACTAAAACGCTTGGCTGGCACCGACTCCAAAAAAAGTATAATTGTATATTATGGTCCTAACAAATATTTTTTTCTAAGTACTTAGTCCAAAAATATAATATACTTATCTGATTTCTGGTGATAGGTATTTAATTTCGTTCGTTAGTCATATAAAAATATGTATTGTGTCAGGTATGTGAATTAAGTGGTAGATACGTATAACTCGTATAAGTATGTAATATTAAGTTGAATAGGTGATGTTTATAAGTAAATTGAAGTAAAAATAACGGAATTTATTTTTTACTTTTTAGTGCTATTTTCACACATTTTCCAGATTTTTGGAGGCGGTTATTTTTTGTTAAAAATTCTTTATTTCCTGTTTTTTAGTGAATTTTCCTTTCTGCGGTTATCTGATTTATCGAAATTAAAGATGGGTAGACTTTTTTATTTTTTTACCTGGGGAAACTCTTTTGCCGAGTGCCTCTCCGCGTGGCGGGCAAAGAATGGGACACAGGGAACGCGGGTGTGCTGCTCCGTAACGCTTGTCCCGTAAGTAGGGCTCAGTGTCTGGAAGTGTCCTCCCTCACTCGCACAGTACGAGGTAGCGCCTCGTACTGTGCGAGTACAGTGGTTCCTCGGCTCTCCGAGACCGCTGTCTTCTCGGGATCGTTCGTGGTCGTCAGCCAGATTGCCATCTCTGATTGCCCACGGCCCTAAGGAAGAGTCAGGCTAGCGGCCATTGCCACCACCATGACGCCACCTGCGTCTGCGAGCGGGGTCGGCTCTCTCGCGATCCCGCTCGGCGGCCGCCTCCTGGAGCATAACCGCTTCGCAGAAGGAGACCACAGCATCCCACCGGATGTCTTGCACCAACATGGCCTGGACGACGGCCTGCGGAGAAAGATCGCCTCCGATAACAGAGACCAAGTCTCGCCGCTCGGATTCACATGCAGAACACTCAGAGAGCGTATGCTGCGCAGAGTCCAGGTCACTGCCGCAGTGGTGGCATGCCGGCGTCACCTCGCGGCTGATTTGGTTCAAATACTCGCCGAAACATCCGTGTCCGGGGAGTATCTGAGTCAACCTAAACATGACGCAGCCACTTCTCTCGATCAAAGATGGGTAGTATTGGGTAGACCTACTAAACGCGCTGCCCATATGAGACAGCACCGTTTAAATGAAACTATTTTTATTGCTGCTAATGGCAGACGAGCGAACGGCCCATCTGAAGGTAAACGGTAACCAATGCTCATGGACTTCGCTAATGTCAGGGTATACACAGCAAAGCCGCTGCCTACCGTGAAAGTAATGCTTTCTTTAAACCTCGTTTGAAGAAGGACAAGTCAAAGCGCTCGGGAAACACCGCAGCAGGTAGGTCATTCCAGAGCTTACACGTACATGGTACAAAAGATCGCTGGAAGCGCACCGTACTAGATGAGAACGCTTCCAGGTAGTACGGGTGAATTCTACTGCGTCGGCGAGTGGTACGTTGGTAGAAGGGTGACCCTGGTACCAAATTAAACAATTCTTCGGAGCACTCCCCGTGTAAGAGTCGGTAAAATACGCAGAGAAAACTAAAGTCTCTCCGCTGCTCCAGCGACTCTAGTCTAGCCGTGAGATCATCGACGATTCGAACAACTCGTCTCTGTAGGGAGTCAAGTGGATCAAGCTGATATTTTGGCGCTCCGGCCCAGAGATGTGAGCAGTACTCCACAACTAGCGAAGAAATGGAGAAACGTCTATCTCAAAGAGGGAAATCTCGGTCCAAGGCTATTTCAAGAGAAAGTAGTGAACTGCGTGAAAAGAGGTTATCACAAATGCGGGCTTATAGTGAAAAATATTAAATCGTGTAAACACTGAAAAACGTAGCTACTCATCGTCTGCTCTTTGAATTAAACCGTACTACTATTAGTTATTCTGTGATTTAAAATCAAAGTTATTATATGTATAAGCTAGCAGTTGGCGGATTCGCTCGCGCGTAATGACGGACTTTCCATATAAAAATACAACCCCTATTTCCAGAAATGCGTAAATACATGACCACATATTTCTAATCAGAAGCTAGTTTATGAAATTTCATTTCGCATAAAAACTTTCAACCCCTATTTCACCCAAACGGTAGATTTTAGAAATCGCTAAAACACGTACCTACTTATTTGTTTTATTTCTAACCAGAAGCTTGCACACAAAAGTACATGCTATCTTTTTAAAAATGACGGACCTCCCATATAAACTTTCTACACCTATATAACCCTCTTAGTTGTTAGATTTGAAAAAAAATCTAAATTGCGTGTTTATTTTTTCTAACCAAAAATCCTTCCTTAGTGGGTGCTTACGTCATAATATGCATCGAATGTCAAAATTTCAAGTCTCAAGCCCCTGTGGATTTGGCTATGCGATGATGAATCAGTCAGCCCAAGCAATTTTATATAATGTATATAGATTTACTCTCCTTTCTTCCTCCCGGTTTCATCAATACCTGGTAATGGAGCCCGAAGTAGGTTGGTTGATTGCGACTTTTCTAGTGTCCACTGATGAAAAGTCACAGTAAATGCTTAATTTCGTTTACTTGGATGACTTAGTTTTTTGAGTTTTTAATGAAACTATTGGATTTAATTTAATAAAATTTGAGTTTTTAATTAAACTATTGAATTGATTTTGATAAAATTTAAATGGGACCCACCTGAAAGTATATGCTTTCAAACAAAAAAAGAATTTTGGAAATCGGTCGATAAATAACGGAGTTATGAGGTAACAAACATAAAAAAAAAAAAAAACATACAACCGAATTGAGAACCTCCTCCTCTTTTTGGAGTCGGTTAAAAATTTCCACTTACAGATATCATTTCTTTTAATGACTTGCCACAAAATGCTTTAAACGCTTTTAAACGGTATTCACCTCTTTTTATGTTACGTTTCTATTTCTTGTGTTAATTTTGGTTTAATAACTACCTATACTCACTTGCTCATCTAAAAATGCCTTTATAGCCATGACGTTGTGAAAGCTTAGTTATAATAAGAATTTGCATCCAAATATACTGCTCAAGGTTTTTATCGCTACTTGACTTCAAGTTGCTTTTATGCTTAATAGATTGCGATTACGATTTTCTTTTATTTAATAGTCTTTGGCAATTTAGGACGAAAATACACCTCAATTGATAAACGGCAACAAAATTAGATATGTAAGCACAAGGTTAGACTGTCACTCATAAGCTGCGTTAAATAGCATGACTAATAAAAGAATATCTTGAAAAGGCGGTATCTAATATGTTCCGTCTTGGCAAAAGCTTGTTGCTGGAGATGACATTATCGTCTCGTGTTGATGGCAAAACTCGTCACACGGTTTTAACCCAGTAATCGGAAACGGGTATCGCATTAGGCCTTGCGTGGTACACGACGTCAAGTGTGCATTCAGGGCTCGTGGGGCACGTCAGCATAATTATAGCTCATGGTCTGTGGTTATCACCACAGACAATGAGTGCGACGGCGGCGGATACGCCGCACTTATTATCTCTTGGGTCGATATAAAGATAACCTGTCAAGGTGGGGTAGCTTGACAGATTATCTATACATCTGCCAATTTTAAAGTATAACTGCCGTCTTATATATATACTGCCAACTAGAAGGAAGTATTGTCAAAGTGACGCTTTTTCTCTAACCAAAAAATTACGTATTTTCTGCCTTAGTTTCAGGCCAAGTAGGCCAACTACATACATTAGTTACGCAACATTTGTTTATGATTGATTAGAGCTATACTACATATACTATTTATGTGAAAAGTAATTCTTTAATACCAACATAAGTAATCGTCTGGTATCCCAAGTTAAAATAATTCAAGAGAGACTCCGACCAAGTCGACTTGACGAAAGCAGTATACTTACTGAAGTAATTGTGACAAAGATTAGAACTAAAAACAAGCGCGCCAGTACTTCTCGTCTACCTACACAATTCGTGGCATTCAATCCCAAATGATGAATAGGATTAATGTAATATTAAACGAACTTATCACCGTAAGAAGGAGGCTTTATATGTATTTACTTTCTAGATATCTACTGTTTCTTTTCGCTTTTTTTAGCTTCAGTTAACTGTCTGTAGAGTAGGTTATGCAACTTTTAATTAAAGCCCGTAATGGTTGTACGTTATTTCGAATAAACTATATATATACTTGCCATAAATACTTTAATAAACGTTGCCCGCAGTTTCGCCTGTCGCCAAATTCAAAAAAACATTTTTTTATTCTCTTAGGGTTCGTATATTAAAAAATACTTCATACAAAATAAATTAGCGGGTCTTAATCGCGTACAATTAACTTATTTAAGGTATAAATACCTTTTTGTTTCCAACGTTTCAAACGTCTTGCACCGATTCACATAGAAGCGCATTTCCTATGGGCGCTCTGAATACAAACTTTCTGTGACCCAAATTGCCGCTTGGCGGCGTAGCAGTCGCGCTGTGACAGCTGTCTCTACGAGAGCAAGAGAGACGAACGTTCCTCCTGTGTATCTTAACTACGAGAGCCAGCGAGACAGAGAACGACGCCGGCGCCGCCACGGCGCCAACTACGAACTAAACTGAAGACAGTCCCCACTTGGAATCGGCACACGAAATCCTTAAGAACTGCGCTTCTATGTAAATCTGTATTCATTGGTTTGGGCTTTGCGATGATATGTCAGTCAGGACAAGTAATTTAATATAATATATTATTAGAACGATACCGTATACGAAATTTATTACTTTACCAATATCAACTGTAACATGTTTCATCAAATTGTTTACCTAAACCTAATGGAAGGAAAGAGGAACCCACCACGCTCCCTCGGATTGATCACCCCAACTATTGCAATAGAAAAAGGTTGACAATACCGAACTCTTCTCTAAAAGGATAAGGGATATAGGTATGGTATGGGTTCCAGTAAGATACCTAAACAACAAAAACCTTAAAACAAACATTTCATTGATGTCAGTAGCAACATATGTAAACACATCTGTATATAAAAGAAATCTTGCCTTATGACTGACTGACAGACAACGCATAGCCGAAACTTCAAGGCAAACAAAGGTGAAATTTGGCAAGTATGTTCCTTGCACAGTGTAGAGGAGCGCTTTTGGAAATTCTCACAGTAAGGGGTTAGTAAGATAGTCCCACGCGTGCGGAGCTCCGAACAAAGTCAAGTACAAAGTAATGCTTAATATTTGCACTTTTTGCTTGTCATTATTTATTGCCTGACCACTAAATATTTCGTAATTATTACAAATAGAAAGCAATCCTGTATCTAAAATTACGTCTGTATGTAGTGAATAAGCAATAATGTATAGGCTTGGAACGCATTTCTCATAGTAACTGAACAGTTTACTTCAAAAGTCAAGTTCAATTCTATCAAAGATAGGAAGGAAGCTAGCGTGGAAATAAAATTGAACACCATTTTTGGATTAGAACATTAAAACATTTATGGAATTGTAACTGGCCAAGGCATTGAAAACCACAAAAACCGCCGTGCTTCCTATGCAGTTGTGTACGACTGATATCAGAACGAGTGCGCAGCAAATTCCGTTAAAGATCAACTCAATATAAATTGAAGGCACTAAGCTATGGCCGGCATGTAACGTCACGATTGTGCAGAAGCGGGATGTTCGTGAACCCAAGCAACACTGCACACCTCATATGTTAATATCGACAACGCAGTTAAGCTCTGTAATTAATCGAAATGGGCATATAATTTGTCTTCGTCAAGGAGTAAATAGCTAATTCCCACACATTAGGGACACAATAGGCCGCCCGGCGGCTCTTATTGATTACCACCTATTGTTCGCTTTCGACCGCCTTAAATGATACACTTGCCACGATTTATGCGACAAGCACTACCGTTTATAGATTAATGAGCTAATGATTGTCGTTCCAAGGGTTTTATTATCGTCAATGAATGTTTATACATATATGCTACGATCATCATGTTTGTATACAGCACCACGGCCGATACAAAAGTAGCGTTAATAACAACTGTTCAGAAGCTCGTTAAACATCAGTAATTGCCGTATGAATTCTAAGCACTGCCCACGAAACAGCTTTAGTTGAGCTACCTTAACACGTACTAAAATAACTAAGACAGCGTTTATGTCTTTCATGACTTCTAAACTATTTTATATGAGCTGAAACCGGCAAGTCACGTGACCTAGCGGGTCCCCTGAGATAAATTTTCACCATCATACCGCGAAATTCACGGCTTTCTGATCTCGCTCTTGACTATTTTACTGTATGAATGAATAATTTTTCACTCCATGTTTAGACTTTAACTTTCGCATTTGATTTTTATTTAATGAAAACATGCTCAGCTTCGTAACGTCTCTTTCATAACTTTAATTTACAAGATAAAAGATGTCCAAAACGTTTTGACGGTGAATTGCGGTGAAAGTGAGAAAAATGATATCATTAATTCATTATAAAAGGTCATTGCAATGCATATTATTATTATAAAAGTTCAAAAATTTCAAACTAATTTGAAGAAATATTTTGATTCTTTAAATGAACATGTTTTAGAGCTCTTAACCTCGATAAAATTATTCAAAACCTAAAATACACAAGCCGCAAGCAAATCTAACTAAAAGAAAGCTATTTCAGTACCATGCACCACCATAACCTAGACAAAAAGACATTTGTACACGTACTCTTGTAAAACTTACCTATTCACTGACTACATTTGTTTGGGGTGACTCATCTCCATATACCTGAATGTTCAGTGGTCAGAGCATTGCTTTAGTGAACCCTGGTTTTACACCGAATTGGGCATTTCCCCTTTCACATTTTAACTTGTATGAAAGCCATTGAGTATGCCACACAATTTTGGTTTTTAATATGTAGCTAAAGAATTTGAAACTACTAATACTTCGGCGTACAAAACCCTTTCAAGTTGTTGCATATTCTGTAAGCATTTTCCTTTGATAATAAAATATATCCCATCTAGTTTTCCAAAATATGTGACTTGTAAAACGTAAAGCATATCCTTTGCTCATATGTTAGGCCTTATTTGGCTTCCCCTCCGTGGGATCTCCACCTTGTCGTGGTGGGGGGTTCAGTAACCGTGGATTGCATACCCGCGGTAAAGCTAAGAGGGATCCAGGAGGGGACGCTCCGCGTGGGCTTGACGGGGCCTGCGCAGGATGCGTCCGACGGTGCGGGTGCGGGGGACAGTTCTGTCTGTCCCTCGCAGTCGGGTGCGATCGCGGGAAGAGAGGCGTGTCGGTGTTGCGTTGCCGCGCGCCCTATCTCCCGCGACCAAATGGGGGCGCACCATTCGATGCGTCGCGGTGGGGCCGCAGAGGAAGAGGAGATGCGGTGTTGCATTGCCGTTCTCCCTATCCTCTGCGGCCACTGGGTGTTTTGGCGGCGGAGCCCAACACCTTAATCCGCCGCCAAGGGGGTTTTGTTCGGGGCCCGCCTAACCATCTGGCGGGCCAATGCCCGTCGGAGGGTGGCGACGAATGCTTCGGCGATGCCCTACCCTTCGACACACGGGTACATGAGGAAGTAGCAGGTAGTAGAGCCTTGCTGATTTCAGCATGAATGGGCCGGCTCGACCGGGGAAGTACTACCCTCTCACAGAAAATCGACGTAAAGTAACAGTACCTAAGCTGTTGCGTTTCGTTCGGTGAGTGAGAGTTCCGGTGGCCCTATCCCCTATTCCTTCTCCCTCATCCCACTCCTCATCCTATCCCTTTTCCCAATCCAAAGGGGCGGCAACGCACTTTTGACTCCTGTGGTGTTGCTTGTGTCCATGGGTGGCGGTAATTGCTTACCATCAGGCAATCCGTCTGCTCGTTTGCCGCCTATTACTATAAAAAAAAAGTCGAGGTGGTTTTTAGTGGAAACACCACATACTCCTTCCCTTATTTCCCCCAAGAATCGGCGATCCGAAGGGATTTGCTTATTGTCTTGAATTGATTGCTATTTGATTACGTTGACCTTCTAACTAGTTTCCATCTGTGCGTTATCAGCTGATGGAATACAGTTAATTTATTTAATTTTATTATTATTCCTTCGTCTGTTATTACTAAGTGTAACTGCTGTGGAAGCTTTGGTGGCCTGTGATACCTGCTGTTTTTTTTTAATACCAGTCTCTCACACATAGATTATCTTATAAAGACAGAATAATGGCTATTTTGTATTAATATAGACAGCAGTCCAAGGCCCAAGAAGAGAATCTATACGTATATAATATATATTATTATGTCGATCTTACATCAAGAGGGAGTACAAAGTCCGTCAAATAATAACACTCGAGTAGTTTTATTTTTAATTTGATTACCGATAACAAGCTAAGTTGTTGCATATTTTAAAGATAATAAGTAATTGAATTACGTTTGCATGACTTTAGCAAAGATACTAATGAAATTGTGTAAGTAACATAAACGATATTTGATTTGTTATTCTTGGAACTTAATTATTTGTTCATTACGTTCTTCCTCTTTTAAACTTTATTAAGCTTATATTAAAAGGTATAAGTTGATTAATTATGTTTATTTCAGTTATTCAACACTGATATTATTTCGTGTGGCCAAGATATATAATTCAATACATATCGCTCATTTGCGACAAGAACGTGACAAAGTAAAAATCTCAATTTGTGATAAAACGCATTTGAAAGTTTAAAATTCATTTAACTTTTTAAGTAATATTTTTAGGCTATTCAGCTCAATACAACTTAATTTCAAGGTTTTCGTTTTTTTGAATCTAATTGCATTCAGACCTTTAAGTTAATTATTAAATTTATTACGATTATTTACTTAAAAAAGGGTCCTTCTTGTTGCGTTATTCTTGTAAAAAAATTGGAGTATTGCAAAACATACAGATATGTACCGTTTTTCTTGAAAAAAAATTAATAAAAATCTAAACATTCACAAGTTATGTTGCATTGTTACGTTTTTATTGATAATCTGTAATCTAAATGTATGGAACATTTTAATTAAGACACGTTACTGTCGTAGAAATCTCTGTATTTTGTTTTACAAAATGAAATATATTTTAGCGAAGTTATTGTGTAACTTTCGCTGAAATACGAGTAATAATCACATTTAAAAAATATTATAATTATAACCAGACACTAATATGTGGGTGCATAGGGTTTCCACCAAGAACTTAGGGTCCCAAGCCAACCTCACCTGCAAGTGGTGCACCTGCCGATCAACGGACGAGGCTCTGGCAAACAAAATATCCTGATAAGCGGCAATAGGCTCGCCACCTATTACGTGGGATCGAAACACTGGCGAAAAGAGGGCGTTTAATATGCCTCTGCCTACCCCTTCGGGGAAACAGGCGTGAGTCTATGTATGTATGTATTAATATGTGTAATTTTACTTTTAGTCACAACCGTTAACAATTATAACGTTATTAAATATTTAGCAATGCCATATTAGCATAAACATCACAAGCCTTTGCTTATCTTAGTAATATTAGGGAACTAATCTTAATTAAGTCTCACATAAATCAAATAAACATCTTAGGAAAACAAATCACAGATAGGTAATCATTCAGTACAAACATTATCCTCTAATCTTAAAATATTAGGAACATAACATTATTATTATTGCTTTTTAATGACACAAAGTTTCAAGGCCTTTCTGAATTCACAGTTCACTTAACAATAATAAAATCTGAGTAAATTAAATAAAAAACTTAACATTTAAATCTACAAAGATTCGTAAAAAGGTATGTAGTACCTTGGAATGTGATTTTGGATGGCTGTAAAGAAAGATGATCATTACGTAATAAATGCTTTTCCTTACCTTGGCAAAAATGATAATAAGCCAAATAACGAACGTTTAGGTGTCTTGGTCGTAAAGAAATTGATGGAGCCTTACATCAATGAGGGAAGAAATGTTACTTGTGACAATTTTTTTACATCACTTTTACTCGTTACTTACTTTTATCGTTGGCACTATCAATAGAGCTCGGAGAAAAATACCCCTTTCCGTGAAGAACGTAAAAAAGGAATTACATAGTAGGTTTGTGCTAAAAACAGGCGAAACATCGTTGACTGTTTATCAGGCTAAATCTAATAAAAATGTCCTAATCCTCACTACCGTGCATCCCGCTATAACAATAGACCTAGGTTCAAATAAAAACCTGAAGCAGTGTTATTCTACAATAGCTCAAAATATGAAGTAGATGTCGTAAATCAAATGGGTCGTAAATATACTGTACAGGCAGCTTCCAAACGTTGACCGATTCATACATTTTATAATTCGTTGGATTTAGCAAGTATAAATGCATGGGTATTGTATAAAACAATCAACAAAAGTTTAACGCAGAGACTTTTTATTACAATTGGGAAAGAAGTATTTGACTAGTAGAAATGGACTATGAACTATTGGAAATTCCGGTAAACATACCGGAGAGACAAGAAAAACGGACAAGGTGCCAGGTAAAGACGAAATGCTCAAATAATAAGTCATCTGTGAAGTGCCACATGTGCAAAAAACTGTCCGCAATATACACTGATAAAGAATATTATTTATGTACTAGCTGACCCGGCAGACTTCGTACTGCCTAATTAAATTGCAATAAAGTCCTGTCAAAATGATTTGTAATGTGTCATTTTTTTGTTTCTACATATTTTATAGTTGTGGCAAAAAATTCTCCTGAACAGAACCGTCACCCTGGTGATAGGGCGTTGTGAATAAGAAATATAATTAAATAAAACATATATAAGCATTTAAAAATAAATAATCGCTTTATTGTTAATCATGTGAATCATAATTATTAACAAAAATCAGTTTTATTTTCATTGTAGTGCTTTGTTATATACGATGTTTTTTGTTCGATTACCTGGCGCATAGACAAACAAATCTGATGGTTTTCCAACACGGGAACAGGCAACATACAATTGACCATGTGAGAAACATGGGTTTTCCAGATTAATACAACAAACAATTAATGATTGACCCTCGGACTTGTTTATGGTCATAGCAAAAGCAAGCCGAACTGGAAACTGTAGTCGTTTAAAGTCAAACGGCACATCAGTCGGAATCATTGGGATGCGCGGTATGAGAACGTCTTCTCCTTTATACTTTCCTTTAAGTATAGTTGCTTCTATCATGTTGTTTAGTAATTTTTTTATCGCTAACCGTGTGCCGTTGCAAAGACGCGGTTGGTTGATATTTCGCAACATTATAACTACCGATACAACCTTTAATTGAAGATTGTGAGGTGGCAATCCTGGCAAATCCAGCGAGTTTAAAAATTCTGGTGGATAGTTCACTACATCATCTTGGTTAGTAGCCGAATCAACTGATTTATATATCCACGATTCGCCTGTAGTTTGTTCTTGAATTTTTAAATTTAGTTCATTTAGATCTTTTTTGCAGCCAATATAGCTCGTTCGCTCAACCAATCATGGTTTCGGTAATTTTGAGAAACATCTGGAAACACCTTCTGAATAAGTTCATCTTTTGATCGAGTTAACAGACAAAAACTTTGAGGAAAGTTAATGCAGCCAGTCAACATATCTATAGAAAATTTGCCATTACCAATGTCAATGAGTTGTTAAGAGAATATGTTTCCACATTGGTCATTTTGCAACTCAACACGCATATTCTTGCTTAAATGAAATACTTTGACATGTTTCCACAAATTGGAGGACTTTAGACATGCATTGAGTTCATCAGCTGGTATTGATCGTGGAATCACTGGCAATGTTTGACGAAAATCTCCTGATCATTGCACCACCAAATTGGTTATGATTGCTCCGTAGATCTTTTAAGGTTCTGTCTAAAGCCTCAAAAGATTTTTTATGTGCCATCGTGCATTCATCCCAAATAATTAATTTACATTGCTGCAAGACCTTTGCCATTGCAGAGTTCTTCGAAATGTTGCAGGTCGGAGTTTCAATGCTTTGCATATTTAATGGCAATTTTAATGCTGAATGGGCTGTTCGACCACCTTCAAGCAAAGTTGCTGCGATTCCCGACGAAGCAAGTGTAAGTGCAATTTTATTTTGTGAGCGAATCCTTGCTAATATTAATGAAATCAAAAAGTTTTTCCTGTACCACCAGGTGCATCTAAGAAGTAAATCCCTCCAGTTTCATCATTTATTACTTTCATAAGAGTATCAAATACATACTTCTGTTGTTCACTCAACAGTGGAAGATTTGTTTGAATTAATTCTTTCAAAGTGTTGAGATCATACAGTTTTTCTCGATGCAACTCTTGGTTAAAAGCATCATGCATTGGTCGATTGGGCGCGGCCAGGCCTAATTGAATTATTAGTTTGTTTGACATCATCGAGCACTTGTCCTCAATTGAAATCAATGCTTCGTTGTAAATTTCTTCACTGATTTGTATATTTGGATTTCCCATTCTATTTCGTATTTGATACAAAATATCATCACATATATAATCTTTGTACTCGATCCACAAATCAATTGGGTTTGATGGGAAGCATATAGATATGATTATAGAAAACAATGTTCGTATTTGATGAGCGTGTGATGATAATTATTACAGCATCATTGAGAGTTTGATCCCAATGAGCGTCATGGCAAACGTTGACAGACTTCTCTGTAAGATCCACACAATTCACCATCAACAGTTCGTAAATGTTGGAATGATGTTGGGCCACGTACATTGACTAATAGCAGTCGTAAATAAAAACTTTCATCATTGCTTGGATGGACTGAATAAATTCGACCAATGGCATCGGTGGAATACACATCTGGGTATCCTGGAACTTGTTTCAACCTTTTTTAGGGTTCCGTACCTCAAGGTAAAAAAGGAACCCTTATAAGATCACTTTCTTGTCCGTCTGTCTGTCTGTCTGTCTGTCTGTCTGTCTGTCTGTCTGTCTGTCTGTCCGTGTGTCACCACCAATTTTCTCAGGAACGGGTGGAGCTAGCAAATTGAAATTTATACCAGATACTGAGGTCTATGGTTGCTATTAGGTGTATGAAAATCAGGGTCCTGGGTCAACCCAATAAAAAGATATGGTCAAAATTAGATTTTTGCGAAAACTTGTAAGTACCAAAATTAACCTTAATTTTCAACTTTTTTTAATTTTCGGAATTTTTACTTTACTTGTGCTGTAAGACCTTGGTTTTGACCAAAATTGACAATTCTAGGTCAACCGTAAGTACCCTATAGGTTTTGGGTCGAAAACCTATATGGTAGTTCCCGTTGAACTAGAATCACGAAATTTGGCCAAAAGCAGGGTCTTACAGCACAAATAAAGGAAAAATTACAAAAAATAAAAAAAGTGGAAATTTAAGGGTGTCCCCATACTTACATAGTAGACTCCATTTAAGATAGTCCTCTAAGTTGTATGGGCGCTCATACAGATTTAGAGGACTAGCGTAATTCAACCTCAAATAAGGTAAAATGCGTACGGAACCCTCGGTGCGCGAGTCAGACTCGCACTTGCCCGAATTTTTTTAATTTGATATGACTTGGAGTCAAATCCTTTAAGCCGTACTAATGTTTTATGTATGTAAAATAGGGATATGAAATAATAAAGCCTCTTTTGTTGAGTTTCGTTTTCTTTTTTTTTTTGTTTATCCTCTAACAATGTATTCTGTGCTCCAACGCACTCTGTTTTTATAGATATGATTGAATTTGAGCTTTGTATAGCGGTAATAAAGTGCAAATTGACTCTTTGACGTTAGGAACATACCTACATTGTTTAAACAACAGTGAGTGCTTGTAATTTAATGTGAACTTTATACAATAGCAATAAAGCTCAAATTGATTCTACGTTTTAGTTAGAAAACGTTTGTATGAGAAAAAGAAAAGGGCTGTTTTCAGGGTTTTCCGGCAATAATTAGATTTTTTCTCACCGTAAAAACAATCTTTGAACTTCAACGAACATTTAAAAAAAAAGAATTGGCCAAATTGGTCAAGGCGTTGTTGAGTTATGCGCTTACCAACACATTTTGCGATTCATTTTTATATTATAGATTAGGTACTTATTCTAATGATAATATTAACTAGTTTATAGATAACTTAAAATTTTATAAGAATTATTCAGTAAGTTGTCACGATTATATGACCATACAATTTTTTTAGATTTTTAATTGATTGATGATTGATTAAAATGATTTGTTTTGTTACTTTTATGTTTGTTAAGATAAGAATTTGTTTTAAGTTGATTATTAAACATGTTCCGAATTGGTTCAATAATAACTTTCATGCATTATACCAATTATCATTATAATAAATAGAATGGGACGAATTTGTCACGACGCACAGTGTTTTATGAAGACCATTTTTCGGACACCGTCTGTTTATTAAAGAAGCTAATAGATATATTCAATAAAAAGAGATATTTCGAATCCCCATTAAGCTAGCATCACTAGATTTTTAGAAAAACTTTTTTGAAAATCTTCATATTTTAAAGCGGATATTTAGAAAAAAAGATATTTCTCTTAAACTAAGCATGATACGCAACAATAATGTTACAAGCACCGATAGCGTCTCTTTCACTGCACATTTAACAGTTAAAATGAACCTCATAACTTGACTAGAATCAAATTTAAGCGAGATTTTGGATTTTTAGATTTTCTTACTTTTCCCAAAGATTCTACCAAAAGTGGAAAAGTTATATATACAGAAAGGATGCTCTTTACTTTTCTCATATGCTCAATAAATTTCAGACCCCAAATCCATGGAATGTAGAAGTTATTCTAAATTAACTGTTTTTGGTAGGGTTTTCACATTTGTATGCCGGATTATAATGATAAAATTTTTATTCGATATTGATTTTATAACTAAATTATATGTTGTAAAGAAATCAATATCGAATAAAAATTTAATCATTAAAATCCAGAATATAAATATGAAAAAACTAGCAAAAACAGTTATATGGAATAACTTCTAGATTTACAATAATCCTAGACCGTGATCTGAAAAATAAATTGTAATTAGACAATGTTTTTATAATTTATAATGCAACATTGTAAACTATTCGTTGTAAATTTTTTTTATTTTTTATCAAGAATGTGTTAACTTGAGATAAAGTTAAGACCAAACATTTTGTACTTTTATTATCAACTGTAACGGAACATCTTAAATTAACCAACAAAAAACATTGTTTATTTCAGCAACAACGGTACAATCCTATGTGAACCATAGCATGCGATTACTATTTTTACTACAATAATGAGCCACATACAAAATGTCCCGTTATAGCTGCAAAAATAAATTACTTAAAAAACAAAAAGCTGTATTTACCTTTCATCAAAATCGTGACACCATGAGCTGTTACGTTTTCGCCGCAATCGGGCAGCACTTTCCTACTCAAGCGAGCGGCGACAACTGACGTGAACCGATCTTGCACAGCGATGCCCGATACGTATCGATATTTTGGTGTATCGATACAACGGAATGCGATATAACGATATTTTGTATCGATACACATCAATACGATATTTGGCTGTATCGTATCGCTTCGCCCGAATATCGTAGCAAAAATATCGTATCATACCGGGATTGAATCTATGAAATATTTGGACCGTAGGTACATTCAAACCGGCGGCGGCCGATTTCTTTGAAGCTATCTTACGAAGACTAACAATAACAAAGATTAAAAATGTAAACAAACTTATTTTTTTTTGTAATGCCGCTTGCTGCCACACTTGTAGGTGTGGCCGGCTCGATTATTGTGTAATACGATGCGGGTAGATCGGAATATGACTTTGATGATTTTTATTAATGTAATGCGTAGGTACTATGGTATAAGTATCAGATCCCTTGACGTATTGGACAGCAAGGACTACTGCTTGACCAAATCTTAGTACTTAAGCTCTTAAATATTTATCTGTGGCTGCGACGTCAGTACCGTTGGAGCGTTTATTCTCTTCAGCTAATAACACGCTAACTGAAAATCGAAACAGACTAGACCCACAACGGTTGTCGAAATTGCTGTTTCTTAAAAGCTAAGATTTTAAACATTGGCAGCTGTAAAATAAAAATAGCATCGTAACGGTCATGTTATGTTCATACATTCGAATGTGCTATCACTTCTAGCTATCCGATTAAATTTACTAAATTTGAATTACTTATGAGTTATGAGTTTTATTTAAAAAATTCAGTGTGATATTTTCGATACGATATTTACCATATCGATACAAAGGCATACGATATATATCGTGTATCGATACAATCAGTTGCGATACATTACGATACGATATATCGATACAAAGCGACGTATCGGGCATCCCTAATCTTGCATTAAACTTAAGGGCAGAAAGAGATGGCGCTAAACCGATAGTCGCTGACGTTTTGGTTCATTACTCGGTCATTTTCGGTGCTAGAAATATCGCGTTTTAGCAGCAAGTAGAGCGCGATGCGCCGGATTCGACTGTATCATTATTCCATAACGATACATATTTTCGTTAACACGTGCTTGTCGCAAATTAGCGATATTATTATTTTTGATCAAAACTACTTGCCCTAATTGTATTAGATAGTCATTATTTTCCTATGTCCCCGCAAAGCGGTCTCAACTACTTCAAAGGTGATAATGAGTGGCTTGAAATTATTTGTGACCTCCTTGGGAACTTTTCTAAGTTCTCGAAACACCTTAGTTCTATTCAACATTGCCTTGCGGCGGTGGAGACAGACTTGCAAATACATAATTGAAATAAAGTACCGGATAAAAGTGAAAGGTCAAACACTAAGTCACAAAGGTTTGTACGTGAGGAGGCAAGCGGAAGAGTTGCGGCAACTCGAACGTGCCATTCAAACATTTTCAACACTTTACATTTCTACGGATATAAAACAGAGCAATTTACCTTTAATGTTCGACTGTGTAGACCTTTTTTTCCCCAATATATTTCACGGAATTCAAGTTTTTATGGGAAGTGAAATACAGGAGGGCTTAAACCGAGTTTTCATTGCTTTTTACGTTATAATATTCATATTGCTCAGTCGAGGAATTCCAAGTTGATAATCCAGGGTTTGCTTTTTTGAGCCCAATTTTATCCCCACCGGATTAACATTCGAGCTCGCATGATGTTACATAATTTCATTGTATTGCAATTTATGCAGTGCTTTTGTATCATTTAAAATGATTTATTATTTGTATTTGTGTCGCGGGTTTAATGGCTCATGCTGAAATGCCAAACAATTAACCGGCTAAATCTAATCCAAATAATGCCCGAGTCAAAATCAAATAGTTAAGCTTTTATGACTAAAAGCCTAGAAGGTGTGGTATACACAGGCGGTGTGGAGGATAAAGGTGTGGTGTTCCTCCAACTAGAGGGAGGATCCTCTAACCAGGCTGGGTGATATTGCAATGCAAATAAATTATTATTATTATTAGTGGAGAGATGCCGCTAGTTCCAGTGGGTCGGAACTGTGTGCCGCTAGTAGGCCCAGTGAGTCGGGTCTAAGTGCGGTGCGCGGTGAGCTATCCCAGTGAGTCGGGATAGTGGCTTCGCAATGGTTCCACGGTGAGTCGGGGAGAGGTTGCGAAGGTGCTGCACAGTGAGTGTCCCACGGTGAGTCGGGGAGATGCTGCGAGGTTGCTGCGTAGTGGCTGGCTGCTGCGTTGTCGGTGAGAGATGTCCTCTTCTTACGTAAACCGGGTGCAGGGTGCTGTGCCTGGACGCTGGAGTGGCTGCAGGGAAGACCAGGCATGCAAGCCTGCATGGCCTATGGTTGGTCCCTGGCCGAAGATGCTGGCTGGCGGCGACTTAATTACCGCCCATCGGATGAAGAGCGGAGTGAGGCGAGGCGAGGATGACGACGAAGCTGCTGTTGATCTGACCGGTGAAGGTTGCTTCAGATCACGTCGGGGTCACCAATGTGGAGGATAAAGGTGTGGTGTTCCTCCAACTAGAGGGAGGATCCTCTAACCAGGCTGGGTGATATTGCCTGGTGGACTGTCAGTCCGACGGACGTATTTCAGATGTTGTATATATACAACTCGGCGCGCGAACTCTGCATGTGCGATTCAGCACCTTGTTATCCGTCGCATTGTGTCCGATAGATGTCGCCGTGTTGTTGTTGTTAAGACTTCGTCGTCGCTCGCTAGATGGCCTCAGTTGTATGTAGCTACCGCTACAGGCGGTAATATGAAAGTTTGGCGATAACGAGCACCATAATAAAATTCACATTATTTCCTCTTTATATATTATTTATCCACTAACACTAAACGTTTGTTATTTATTTTCATTATTTTACCAATCTCAAAGTATTTTTAACTTACATTCTGTAGGTACAAAATTTTTTCGAGTTGCCTACGGGTAACTCGAAAAAAATTATTTTTTAAGTACGAGTAAGTTAGAAACAACTTATCTTTACTTCGTAAGCTATTTTACTCGCGGATGTATATACTTTTTTTTTTGTTGTCGGGTTGGAAATTCCTCATGGAGTCCCTCCGCCCTGGGGGAAGGGCGAAGGGCAGTCCCCCTACTACGGTAACGCAACACCGACACGCCTCTCCTCCCGCGACCGCGCCTGACTGCGAGGGACAGACAGAACTGTCCGAGGGTATATATACGGGTATTAACGATATTATTGGACCATTGCAACTTTGTAGACAATATAACTTTTAACTATTATTAAACGGGACTATTTTTATTGAAAAGAAATCTCTATTTTTTAAAACATTAAGTACGTGGGTATCAAGAACAATAATTATTGATTAAATGATATAATATGAGTTTAAGGTACAAATCAGGATATTCATTGAAATGCTTGATTGAGATTCATTCTTATTGTATGAGCTTAGCGCAATTGTAGGTCTGTGATTATATTTATGTTTATATTTACATGTCACAAACATTTGAATATAAAGGTTACTATCTATTTTAATTGTTGCGAAATTTAGGTAGGTATCTGTTATCTTTATTTTGCCCTTGACACTTGGCTCCATAAGTAGTATAGTTTAATCGACATTAGATGTTTCGACCGGCTTACATCGTTCGCAGTCATAAAACGAACTGTCAGGCTTAATGGTAAAATATATGAACTATTTATATTATTTCTGTCAAAGATAGACTTTCCTTATAGCACCTGTAACTGTAGTTGTTAAAAATATCTGTATACACCGACGAGAAACCCGGCTGACATGAAAAGCTATGAGTCGTTATGAGGAGCTAGAGTCCTTAAATGTGACTGGTCAAGGCAAAGAATCATCGTCGTCGTCCCAGCGTTATCCAAGACTTGCCTTCGCACTCGATGCCCGCTTTTAATTCTAAACAGACAAGACAAAATATTTGCTTCTTTGACTGCTGATATAGTGTCCCTGGTTTAAGCTGTAGAATATCGCCGTCCCTTTGGGTTACACAGGTCAGGCGAAAG
Organism: Euclidia mi; assembly: GCA_944739405.2. NCBI lineage: Eukaryota > Metazoa > Arthropoda > Insecta > Lepidoptera > Erebidae > Euclidia > Euclidia mi. The sequence continues at coordinate 58,450,466 of OX123184.2, read as the reverse complement.
TCGCTTTGTAGTATAGTTAATATTCAGTTAAGGCCAAGCCACGTGCACCTGGCAGCATACAAAGCCGCCGGCTTTGCCGCACGAAGGAACCGCCAGCATGACCGCCCGGGTATGACAGCGGGCTGCGCGGGTTGCAACTTGCTACTTGTGTGTGGTCGTTCTACACCACTGTCTCCACTGGAATAATGCTCGGCGGCTTTCTGCGGCATATGCTGGCGACACAAACGCCCGGCAAAAGTCGGCGGCCCAGGCCGCCAGCACTGTGTGTACATAGCAGCGTTTAAATCTGCAAAGACTTCGGCACCAGCCTTTAAGGCCCTATTGAATTTTGTGACCATTATTATGGTCACCCATCCATAAACCAGATGCTGACGAAGGAGCTTAACCTAGCGGATCGGTAGATTCCTGCGGTCGCCATTATATTACAGGCACTTCTGTTTTATACTAATGAATATTCCCTATAAAAATAATAACCGTGCAATATACATGATAACCGCTGTTTCACGTGTAAGGTCTTGGTCCCGTGAGATATTAAGGAGATTTTTCCTTGCCCCATTAATATTTCTAATGTAAGGAGACAAAGTAACTTCTTACAATTAAACCTTTTCTTCGCGTATTACCAAAATGAATATTTAAAATAAATGGTATGTTAAGCAACGAATACTTTTAAATTTTCGCCACTTGTACATATAGTATTATTCTTATAACAGATCTATGTCGCGTCATCCTCGCTATCATCATATCAGCCGAAAGACGTCCACTGTTGGGAGGCCTAACGTCTTTCGGCACGGTTATACCGGCAGTGGTGGTGGAGAAGACTGAAATAACGTCACATTGAGGGAAATTTAAGAAATATATTATTATGTAGATATATTTTCAAATAATTACGCGACGTAGACCCGTTACATAAATTATTATTACTATATTAAGCAACGTCTGTGTGAAAAAATAAATCCAACCCGTTTGTGAAAGCATATTGTTAAATCTCTTCAAATTTCCAGCACGCATTTTAAGAGCTTCCTCAATTTTTCAGGACTCCTTCATCACATCATAACCTGTTGAGTTACCCACTTGAAAAATTGACCATTTCAATAAAAAATCCAATTTGGTACAGGTAAAGAGGTCCGATATTTACATAGAGGCGCATTTCCTATGTGCGCTCTGAAGACAAACTTTCTGTGACCCAAATTGCTGCTTGGCGGCGTGGCAGTAACGCTGTGACTGCTGTCTCTACAACAACAAGAGAGACGAATGTTCCTCAAGTGTATCTTAGCTGTGAGAGCAAGAGAGACGGAGAAGGACGCCAGCGTCGCCAACAGACAGTCCCTACTTGGAATCGGCACACGAAATCCTTAAGAACTGCGCTTCTATGTAAATCTGTATTCATTGGTACAGGCTTTTATTGGCAGGTTGGTATTTTTGAAATTAGTTAAAAAGAGTTGCGTTACGTTGACAGAGTAAATCGTACAATATAATTATGATAGCATTGTGCTCTGTACATCCCGATGGGATCCAATACTGTTATCAATGAACCGTAATAGGTTTACAATAGCGCACTCCACATTTACCTGGGGGATACAGGCGTTGCGGTATGTTATCGTCTCTATTAACTTAGTGAAAAGTTGTACTGTTTACCGTCTAGTTCCTAACTATGAGCAGTGAAGCACATAAGATCTATGATAATATTATGGAACTTCTACAGGTTATATATAATATAAAGTACATTCAAAATTAAACATCTGGTACCTAGATGATGGAACCCTAGGACGTGACGTAGAGACTGTGTATCAAGATCTGGCACTCCTGAAATCAACATTTTTATCTATAGGCTTAGAACTGAATACAAGCAAATGCGAAATTTTTATTAATGACAATTTAGATAAATCCTCTATTCTTTCAAAATTTCAATATTAGGCTCCCAATTTCACCCAAGTTGGAAAAAGTTCTCTTCGCCTCATGGGGTCCCCAATTTTAGACGACGGTTTTGATTCCTTTATACAGGTAAAATTTTTTTTTTTGTGAAATTTCTGACAGGCTACTCAAAATTAATATACATTCGGCTTTCACTATTATTCGATATTGTCTTCGTGTCTCTAAATTTACGCACGCATTACGGTGTTCACCTTTTTGGAAAAATCTGACTCCACTCATTCAAATTGACAAAATTATATAGAATACCCTGAGTAAAATTTTGAATGTGGCTCTGAACGACCGGGTGTGTCGCTTACAGGCGTCCTTACCTGTGCGCTTGGGCGGCCTCGGTGATCGCAAAATTACCGACGTAAGCCTGCCAGCGTTCTTGTCATCGGTCCACAGCACTGCAGAATTGACTAGGAAAATTTTAGCTCCCACACTGGTTGATTCTGAGTTGCCGTGTAAGACCGATGCCTTGAACGCTTGGAGAAATGCTTGTCCAGGAACTGAGTTAACCCGAAACTTATCCTCCCAAAGGCAATGGGATGGGCCGCTTTGCAGCATGGTACGAGAAAGCCTTCTCAATACATCGTCCAACACTGCGGAGCGTGCTAGCCTGCTAGCTGTGGGAGAATGAGATACCACTATTTGTGAATGATTACTTATTGAAATTGAAAAGAATAGCCAAGAGTTTTATTGCTCGTTCTTTCTCTTGGTTCTTTGGCTTTGCTTTGCGAAGTGGGCTCTAAATGTAAATATAGAATAACGACGTAATCTAAAAACATATTCTTGTGACAAACTGAATAAATGAAAGTATGATTTGATAGGTGTCTCTTTTATTTATCAAAACTGTCTCTACACTAGGGAGCTTTCCTGAATCTGACACGCTCGTACACTGTGACATTCCAAAACAAGTTCAAACCATAAGCGACTAAGTAGGCAAGACTGAAAGTTATTTATACGGGGAAACAGAACAATTTTATTGTATGCACGCACGTTCCTCACGTTTGTTCGCCGGCTCACCGCGGTCGCGCCACAATGCGCCACTCGCATCCTCCACGATTTGTTTGTTTCAACACGCACGATTAACTTTCCACCCCCCGATAATCCTATTGCTTTTTTTCGTGCAACCTTAATTGGCTATTATCGTATTTACACGGAATAAATGATCGTTTTCTATGCCGCCGTAATTATAATAAAGTCTTGAAATACAACATTTTGAATAGTGAGTGAAAACCCGTTAATAGCAAAGTGCACCGATACGTACGAGGAAAAGAAATTGTATGCAAAAAAGTCTGGCCAAGTAATTTGAACCACGTTCGTGAGAATATGCGCACATATTCTATACCGTCGCTTATACGTTACATACTTCTTTTTATGCTAATGTGAGGCATCCGTCTCCGTAAATTTAATATGCATATTTGCTATACGGTCAATATAATATTATAGCTACCTGTATTACTTAAGTACCCATCCGATTCTCGAATATTCGTAACAGCTATAAGGTATATTTACGATTTCTAAGAACAACACAAGTCCAAGTTATCGAACTGTTAGACTGACAAGACAATAATTGTTTAAGAAAAGTGTTTTGAATCTTGTCAAAAGAATAATTGTTGGTGAAAATGAAAATATAACCATTACGGTTTTTGAATAATTTATTTATTAATATATATAATATATTTTATTTAATTTATTCAAAAACCGTAATGGTTATATTTTCATTTTCACCAACAATTATTCTTTTGACAAGATTCAAAACACTTTTCTTAAACAATTATTGTCTTGTCAGTCTAACAGTTCGATAACTTGGACTTGTGTTGTTCTTAGAAATCGTAAATATACCTTATAGCTGTTACGAATATTCGAGAATCGGATGGGTACTTAAGTAATACAGGTAGCTATAATATTATATTGACCGTATAGCAAATATGCATATTAAATTTACGGAGACGGATGCCTCACATTAGCATAAAAAGAAGTATGTAACGTATAAGCGACGGTATAGAATATGTGCGCATATTCTCACGAACGTGGTTCAAATTACTTGGCCAGACTTTTTTGCATACAATTTCTTTTCCTCGTACGTATCGGTGCACTTTGCTATTAACGGGTTTTCACTCACTATTCAAAATGTTGTATTTCAAGACTTTATTATAATTACGGCGGCATAGAAAACGATCATTTATTCCGTGTAAATACGATAATAGCCAATTAAGGTTGCACGAAAGTGTAATTGTGTGTGTATGAAAAGGTTAAGATTATATCAAATAAACAGTCGCGCTTTCAAAGTATTCGTTCTGAAGTATCAAATAGACGATTTTACAAGGGGAAAATTACCTTTTTAAACATCATCATCATCTAATTTGCCGTCTCTATAGACGGCAAATTACAGATGAAGACTTTTATCAAGATTAGATTGTTGCCACGGTTATTACTGCCGTCAAATAAATCGCTTTATTTATCACAATTTGTTTAAGTCTGCGTTACCATTAAATTATATATAAGTCGTCTGGATAGAGCTTGAAAGTACTGTGGCAATAAACAAAGACGCCGTGTTTATTTATTGATTTTGCGGCGATTGGGAATAAGACGTGAAACTTGACGTTCAATACATTAGTATACCACTTACGGGCCAATTGTTCCATTATTAGTCTGAATCATCTACTAGACCAGACAAATTTAGACGACGATGCAGATATTGTAAACTATTAGGTACGCCTATGATTTAGAGTCTAATGTTTCATCGCAGTTTTTATAAAACGCCTTATCAGATACAAGTAAAGAAATAAAGTAATGTAAATACATTAACACTTTAAATAAGACTATAAATGTGCTTATAATTCTGAACACTTACTACACTCATTACAGTACCAACGTTATATTTAGGTAAACCGATTTACTTGTGGAAGTGTAAAATATTGAGTAAATATTTGACGAAGATCTAAGAATCAAGTGTTACGATCTGATATCGATGTTAATAAGTCAATAAAACGTCGCCGGACTGGAAGCAATCTCTTTTTATGAGTCCCGAGACGATAACTGTCAGTATTCAGGCTCTCTGAAGTACCTATGACCAATGCAATACTACAGCGAATAAAAGAAAGTCTTCAGAAAACTACTAAAGGGATTTTTATAATGCGAATGGCTATGGGATTCAGTTTTGAGATTTGACTTAATATATAAAGACTTTGCGGATATAGATCCAGTCGAACTGTAGTGGAAATGTTAAGGAATTGTTACAATAGGTATACTCATTTAAAACAGTAACACAAAGTATATCTGGCTTAAAATGTTTTGTAAAGCGACTACAATCAACAAATTAAATATTTACATCGACTATATCTTCGTGAAACAACTAAGAAAACTAATTAACGATCTTAAGTAAAGATACGAAGAAAATTATATCCTATTTCCTTTCTCGTAAAAAGCAACGTCTCTAAAGGTGATATTAATTACTAAAAAGCTACAAACTTGTTTTACGACAATCCAAAAAAATCAGTTCAATGTTGGTTAATTATAAAAGTTAAAATAATTGTAAATAAGTTTCACATTTCAATTCACGTTCACTGATTTAAAACATTCAACGACTGTCTTAAGGTAATGCCATTATAATTTCACGTTTTAATTATTAAATTCGGTTATATTTCTGTCCGTTTGAACAATACCTAGACAAAGCTTTCCGTAAATTTAGAAAGTTAGATTAAATTATACAACCATTGGACATTGGATCTTACTAAGTAAAAACCAACCCATGTGCCTCATGTACCCGTGTGTCGGAGGGTCGGGTATCGCCCAAGCATACGTCGCAACCCCCCGACGTGTATCGGCCCGCCAGATGGTTAGGCGGGCCCCGAACAAAACCCCCTTGGCGGCGGATGAAGGTGTTGGGCTCCGCCGCCAATACACACAGCGGCCGCAGAGGATAGGGAGGACGGCAACGCGACACTGCATCTCCTCTTCCTCTGCGGCCCCACCGCGACACAACGATGGTGCGCCCCCATTTGGTCGCAGGAGATAAGGCGCGCGGCAACGCAACACCGACAAGCCTCTCCTCCCGCGACCGCACCCGACTGCGAGGGACAGACAGAACTGTCCCCCGCACCCGCACCGTTGGACGCGTCCTGCGCAGGCCCACTGCCAAGCCCACGCGGAGCGTCCCCTCCAGGGATCCCTCTTAGCTTTACCGCGGGGTTCAAAGCCGCGGTTACTGAGCCCCCCACCACGACAAGGTGGATATCCCACGGGGGGATACTTCTCCTTCCTACGCACAACACCTTAATTATAATCAAGGGATATTGACATCTAATGGTAAAATGATAAAACAACCTGCAGGTTTTCTTTTAATTACATGCCTACTTCAAATTAATTTCACACTATTTCCCTTAATATCTCAACGCCATACTGAGCCAGTAATGTTGCCAAATTTATAAATTATTACTATACACCACTATTTTTTAATTAGTACAAAATCTTTAAGGACAGATTAGCGAAGACATAATTATCATATATGTGACGTAAGAATTTCATAATATCTATAAAGAGCAAAGTTATTATCATTTGTTTATTGTAAAAAACTCACTTAACCTCTCGTATGCTGGGTTACCACACATAATTATAAATCTATTGTGTCTCGTGCAGATCTGCTCTTAAGCATACGAAAGGTTAAATCATAGTCATATTTTACAATCCATTCACTAATTCATTGATAACATGCCATCCTGCTCATTCGCATTCTCTCTATCGTACTTATGATGTAGGTAGCCTTAGACAATAAAATGAAGCAAAATAATAAGTGTAGGTAGTTACTTTTTAGTTTTCATAATTCTTCCCTCTCCTTCATACTTCATCCGGGCTTAGGACCGGCAAAAATTACCGTTTCACAAGTAATTAAATACGGAGGTATGTAATTAGAAAGCAAAATAAAAATAAGTGTTGTAAACAACCAAAATTCAGAAATAAATATGTCTCTTTAATCAAATATCAAAATAAAAGAAGGTATTCTGGACTAAAAGAAAATAGTAATTTTGGCGTATTTATGAAATTAAAAACAGCTGCTATGTACAAATTTCATCATCATCATGTCAGCCTAGAGACGGCCACTGCTGGATATATGGCTCCCCCAAGGTTCTCCACACAGACCGATTTTGATCTGCCCGCATCAAATTATTATTTACGTAGGCAGGTAATTTTTACTTACAAGTATTTCAATTGTCCTTCGAAATGTCCACCACTATTGTCAATACACAAACGGGCAAGATTCATTAAATAGTTTTTTAACGAGAGAAGTACGCTTCTGTCTTTTCACTTCGTCATAAGCGTCCAATATGCGCTGTTTTAATTGTTCGACACTAACCGGCTCACTTTTGTACACCCACAAAAAGAAGTCCATGGCCGTGACAGGTGAGCATGGAGGCCAAGCTACAGGGCCGCCTCAACCGATCCACTGGCTTCCAAACTCTTCCCTGTACAAACGCACAGCTGCACTCGCGTATTATCCACTCAAAAATTACGCACGAAGCATAGCTACATACTCTCGTGATGTGAAGTGATAAGCCATCGAAAAAGCGATGCGCTCACTACCGATTACAATTTAGCTCTGTTTGTCGCATCGCGACGCGTCGCGGGCGCAGAGGGACAGGGGGGAATTTATCAATGGAGTGTTTACTACTACTACTAATTTACTCCTCATAGGTTTAGTTATGCATTTACCAATTATTACGTATTTTTGTGGACAGTTTTGAGATAGTAATATGATCAGTTAAAGATACTTAGAGCCCTGTTAATTTTTTTGTACTAATTAAAAAATAGTGGTGTATATATAGCATTCCCTATTTCTTGGAAAGACGACGTCCATTTGATTTCGATGCTACACTATTGCAAACCCACTTCAAACATGAGTATTTATTTTCTTTATATATGTGTACCGATGTTATAGTCATTGTATTTTTTTATTGGCTTATCTACTCTTTTATCTTTAACTTTTGATCTTCATTGTAAGACCAGCCAGGGCGAAGATGCCAAGGCATGTTTTGGAATGTAGGTGTCCTTTTCATATGTACACATTTTATTTGAAGTTTTCCTTGAATCTTTAGCTTATAATAAAATGTAAATGGATTTTAACTTGTCAGCATAAAATTTTACACTTCAAATATCCTCACAAAAATTAACCCAGTAGTGTCAAATAGCTGAAACACGAGTTGACACCGCCAAAAATGTCACTCACAGTATGTTACCGACTTGTTGGAAGCTAATGTCATCCTCATTAATATCATCCGATTCAGGAAGCGAAAGTATTAGATATCATTCCAAAACATCGAACACCATACTCACTACTTGGTCTTCTTCATTTTCGTTATTACTGGAAGATTGTTCTATGGTAAAAATATGTCTACAAACAACACTCCATTTTGCTAATTTAAAAAAAAAATGTTTATTTCCATAACATAACAATCAACAATATCATTTGGACTCCCTTTTTAAGCAAATGCTTGCTCGTGGTAAGGAACTCACAATTTTAAACTATCATCATCATCATCAGCCTTTAACAGTCCACTACTGGACTAGGCCTCTCCTTTGAAAGGAGGAATTGGCCTACTATACCACGCTGGCCAAACGGGTTGGTATAGGGTTTGTATCAAGTTTTCCTTCTCTTACAGTGCTGTTCTCTGCATAATATGTTCCCTCTGTCGGCTCTTACGACACCCATTTTAAACTATAACATAATAAATGTTTTTATGGCAACACTTTTCTAAACGAATACAGGCAAATGCAAATATTGAGTTAATTTGAAGATACCTTCACAAGACTTTTTTTAAGACCAGTAAAAGCATACAATCAACGGACACAAGGGACATCCGGACTCGAAACAACAATTTATGGCCACACTGTTTTGTCTCATCGGGAATCAAAACAGCGACAATTGGCGTAAAGCTTAAACCACTAGGCCATACTTGCAGTCCATAAGAAACACTACCTATATTTTTGGAGTCCTCAGGAAATGTTGTTACGAATAGGTAATATATTGCTAAATGTTATAGTAATTTAATAATATCTTCTTCATATCTTCACGCCTTTTATCCCCGAAGGGGTAGGCAGAGGTGTATTACTCACCCACACTTCGCCAGCTATGTTTCGGTCCCAATGTAATAGGGGGCGAGCCTATTGCCATCTACCGGGCACATTATTAAGCGAGCGATAATTAACATTTTTAATACACACATAACTTCGAAAATTCGGAGGTGTGTGCCCGAGGTATCTGGGGATCGAACCCGAGACCATCGTCTCGGCAGTCCGTTACGTACACCACTGGGCTACTATACTATATGTTATGTTATGTTAATTTAATAATATAGTATTGATTGGGTAGAAATCATAATTTTAAATAATTTATTTATAATTTATATATGTCGCAGCCAACTAGTTTAATCAGCCATTCATTCAAACATCCAGGCAAATTATTTGGATAACTAAATCTATTTGGAAATTTAACTATTTTCCCAGAAAAGTCATATAATGATGACATTTTCATGAACTCGAACTGTTTGTAATTCGCATAATCAAAAATTGGTATTTTGAGAATAGTTAGCAACTACATATACGAATTCCGATTATTAAAGTACCGGTTAATAAGAATTCCGAAATCAAAATAAACTATGTTCGCAGGGCTCCTATTTTTAGGTTCGGACCCACGTTGCGAGGGGCTTGTCCCGTGTCCCAGAGAGCACATCGAACCATTGGTCCCGCTTTTCATAAAGATCTTCAACAGTCGTTACTGGGAGTCTGCTTGAAATAAACTGATACTGATCTAAACCATGGAATATCGCTATGGCTTTGGGCTAGAGAAAAGCTAGTATTCTGTAACATCTGGTGCGACTAGTTAGCAGACCTTGCGTAAGTCTCGGGTACATCCGGGATAACGCTGGGACGATGATGATACACAAAGCTCACACGGACTTCATGACGCGGGCAATGGGCATAATCACCCAATGTCTCATAGCAAGACTAACAGGTGCTAAGGAAGTGTAAACTTGTTTTGAAGTTTGGTTACAATTTCTCTCTTTCTAACGACAAAAAACTAGTACATGTACATAATATGTATGCTTTATATCAATTAAGTAAGAGCCTCTAAATATTTAATTTGATTCCTTAATTACTGATCTTTGCTTGTCCCTGCAGCCATTACCAAAACCTTGAATGATCACCCAAGTAAAATGTAAAAAAATCCAAAAAATAAATAGGGATGTAGGTACAACTTACGCCATACAAGAATAAACCAATCCAAATATTTTGGTTCATAAAATGTAAGCACACAACAGTTTATTTTTACAACATAACACAACAAAAGCAGACTAGAAGTCTTGAGTTTAAACGTAGAAGCTTTGATATTCGCGCTAAACTACACTTGATCGTAGTGTGATAAACCATGAATGGAAAAAGTAAAATAAATTAGTAGCTTGCAGAATATAGGAAAAAAAACATTTTAAAACTGCCGGCTTCATAAAATCGGTCTTGGTAGACCAGAAAACGAATGAAACTAGTTAGTTTCATTCGTTTTCTGGTCTACCAACTGGTACTGGTACTTTGCTTGGTAGTTACCAAGCAAAGTACTTGCTTTAATTAAGCTTCGAGTGATAAACAATACAAACTGAAGTGTCGGTACTGAAGCGAGATCATAACAAGGCTTAATTGCCGAACGTCCAAGTTATTGTAAAACACACACAATCGTAACACAAACACAAAGATTTGATTGGGTTCATGGCGCCTACCGTGGGTACTCGAAATCACCTCGTACAAAATTTCTACTTACAGATATCATTTCTTTTAATGACTTGCCACAAAATGCTTTAAACGCTTTTAAACGGTATTCACCTCTTTTTATGTTACGTTTCTATTTGTTGTGTTAATTTTGGTTTAATATCTACCTATACTCACTTGCTCATCTAAAAATGCCTTTATAGCCATGACGATGTGAAAGCTTAGTTATAATAAGAATTTGCATCCAAATATACTGCTCAAGCTTTTTATCGCTACTTGACTTCAAGTTGCTTTTATGCTTTAATAGATTACGATTTTCTTTTATTTTATAGTCTTTGGCAATTTAGGACGAAAATACACCTGAATTGATAAACGGCAACAAAATTAGATATGTAAGCACAAGGTTAGACTGTCACTCATAAGCTGCGTCAAATAGCATGACTAATAAAAGAATATCTTGAAAAGGCGGTATCTAATATGTTCCGTCTTGGCAAAAGCTTGTTGCTGGAGATGACATTATCGTCTCGTGTCAATGGCAAAACTCGTCACACGGTTTTAGCCCAGTAATCGGAAACGGGTATCGCATTAGGCCTTGCGTGGTACACGACATCAAGTGTGCATTCAGGGCTTGTGGGGCACGTCAGCATATAGCTCATGGTCTGTGGTTATCACCGCAGACAATGAGTGCGACGGCGGCGGATACTCCGACTTATTATCACTTGGGTCGATATAAAGATAACCTGTCAAGCTTGACAGATTATCTTTACATCTGTCAATTTTAAAGTATAACTGCCGTCTTATATATATACTGCCAACTAGAAGGAAGTATTGTCAAAGTGACGCTTTTTCTCTAACCAAAAAAGTATACGTATTTTCTGCCTTAGTTTCAGGCCAAGTAGACCAACTACATACATTAGTTACGCAACTTTTGTTTATGATTGATTAGAGCTATACTACATATACTATTTATGTGAAAAGTAATTCTTTAATACCAACATAAGTAATCGTCTGGTATCCCAAGTTAAAATAATTCAAGAGAGACTCCGACCAAGTCGACTTGACGAAAGCAGTATACTTACTGAAGTAGTTGTGACAAAGATTAGAACTAAAAACAAGCGCGCCAGTACTTCTCGTCTACCTACATAATTCGTGGCATTCAATCCCAAATTATGAATGGGATTGTGGGAACACATGTAATAATGTATACACACTATTGTACGTATCCTACTTATGTATGTTGCATCGTCATTATGCACTCTCTCGCCAGTCACGGGATTGTCGGGCTGCGAGCGGGTCGCATGTTTGTAAACCAACCTTGGAATAATATAACCGTAATTCTGTGAAGGACATATTATCTTCTTTTATTTACATATCCCCCGAAACCCGTGGCTCAATACTGGTGACCCCGAATTGTTTGGACTTATTATCAAATTTTACGAAATTACATAAACTGTGAAGTGGAGTTGTGCGCGTAGAACAATGAATCCGTCGTCGGTAGTGAAGAGTGAAACAGACTCGAACGCATTAGCTCAAATTACTGTGTCCTCTAGAATTCCCGATTTCTGGAAAGAATCGCCACGTTTGTGGATTGCCCAGTATGAGGCGGTGGTAGCCAACCAAAAATTGTCGGACGAGTCGAAGTATAATTTGGTTGTGGCTAAATTGAGCAGAGAACACGTGGAGCAGGTCAGCGACATCGTGCTTACTCCGCCAGACGCGAAGAAATACGATGCGTTGAAGGCCAGATTACTCACCGTATACGAGGAGTCGGAAGTTCGACAGGTGCAAAAGCTACTGAAAGAATTGGACTTGGGCGATCAGAAACCATCGCAGCTGTTGCGAAAGATGAAAGATCTCGTCAGGAATAAATTCGTCGAGAAGACCCTTCGGATGCTGTGGATGGGGCATTTACCGACAGCAGTACAGGCAGTATTGACCGTCAGCGAGGTGACAGAGCTGGATAAACTAGCAAGTATGGCAGACAAGATCGTCGAAACAACTCGTCTTGCTGTAGTGCAGGAGGTTTCGAGCGTTCGGAGTAGCAACGACACACAGCCGCAATGCCAGCCGATGTCTTCAACGGAAGCACAGATTGCTCAGCTATCTACTCGATTATCACAATTGGAGAGGTCAAGGTCAAAGCCATTTTTTGGAGGTAACGGTAGATCTCGTTCTAATTCCTGATCGCGGTTCTCGAAGCGTAGAAACCCGTCATGGCTTTGCTTCTATCACTTCCGTTTCAAGGAAAAGGCTTCAAAATGCATGCAACCGTGCGCATGGCAGAAGAACAATGATAACGGCTCAGAAAAAAACCAGATGTGGTACCGGTGAAGGCGGACACCTGTACGATTAGTTCGAATAAACGCCTGTGCGTCAAAGATAGGAAAAGTGGATTCAGTTTTTTAGTGGATACGGGTGCGAACATATCTGTTTTACCAGTGTCTAAGTTTAAGCGTTTTTCAAGCCAATGTAGTGATTACAAACTTTATGCCGCAAATGGGAGCGAAATAAACACATACGGCACCAAATTATTAATATTAGATTTTAAGTTAAGACGACCTTACAGTTGGTCTTTCGTTATTGCAGACGTAACACAACCAATTTTAGGGGCTGACTTCTTGGCTCACCATGGGCTGATTGTAGATTTAAGCTCAGGCAGATTAATAGATGGTTTAACACAATTAAAATGTATTTGCAGCTTAGTTCAAGCGGACCAAACGACGGTGAAAACTGTGGACGATAAACATCCTTTTCAAGACTTATTACGTAAGTACATTGATATTACTATGCCCGCGTCGTATAGGGAAGTACCTACTCACGGTGTTTTTCATCAAATCGAGACGACTGGATCCCCAGTGTTCGCTCGGGCTAGACCATTGCCGGCGGACAGGTATTAAAAGGTACAAGAGGAATTCAGACTCATGCAAAGTTTGGGAATATGTCGCCCTTCTAAAAGTCCTTGGGCCAGCCCACTTCATATCGTAACGAAAAAGAATGGGGAGCTACGTCCTTGTGGGGATTATAGGAAACTTAATTCTATCTCCAAGCCGGACCGTTACCCAATACCGCGTATATCGGATTTTACGTATTTACTGGCAGGCAAGAAAATATTTTCAAAAATTAATGTAAACCGTGCTTACTATTGCATTCCTGTTTCGCCAGAACATGTCGAGAAAATGGCAATAATAACACCGTTTGGTTTATATGAATTTCCACGGATGAGTTTTGGGTTACGAAATGCAGCTCAAACGTTTCAACGTTTTATGCATCATACCGTGTTAAATGATCTAGATGAAAAATGTAGAGAAAGCATTTTTTTTTATTTAGACGGAATTATGGATTCCGATGAGATTAGCCATCGTAGGCATTTAGAAGCATTATTTAAAGAATTAAGTAAATTTAACATAACAATTAACTTATCAAAATGTTCATTCGGTAAGTCGGAAATCGATTTTATTGGCTATCATGTCACATCAGACGGGATAAGCCCTCTTGGTGATAAAGTTAAGGCCATTAATGAATTTCCTAGGCCCGAAAATATAGAGCAGTTAAGGCGATTTTTGGGCATGGTGAATTTTTACTGGTCACATATACCAAATGCAGTTTCATCTCAGTCTATTCTTCACGAGTATTTACATGGTTCAAAAAAGAAAGATAAAACACCCATAGTGTGGACTCAAAGTGCTGAGCAAGCTTTCGAGAAATGTAAATCTAGTTTGTGCGAGGCGGCCACTCTGACGCATCCAGTAAAGAATGCACCTCTATGTGCGATGCATCCGATACTTGCGTTGGCGCGGAGTGGCAACAGCGTATTGATGATTCTCGGTTTCCACTAGGTTATTTCTCGAAAAATATGTCGATTACGGAACAGAAATATAGTACGTATGACAGAGAGTTGCTAGCGATTTATTTAGCTATTCATCATTTTCGGAATATTATCGAAGGACGGCAGCTAGTTATATATACCGACCACAAACCTCTCACTTACGCTTTTTCAAAAGTCAATAGCGAAAAAGAGCTTCCTAGACGCACTCGCCATTTAATTTTTATCAGTGAGTTCACCACGGACATAAAGCATTTAAGTGGGCAGAATAATGTTGTCACAGACGCGTTATCGCACGTCGCCACAATACATTGTCCAACGGCAATTGATTACGAGGAACTCGCTCGCGACCAAGAATACGATGACACCTTATAGCAGTTATTTAATTCTGAGAATGCTAAAGATAATTTAAAAAATATTGTGTTACCTGGTAGTACTAAATAAATTTTATGTAATATAGTGAATGATAAAATGAGGCCGTATCTGACTGAAAAGCATCGACGTTTGGCTTTCGACTCTGTGCATAATCTTAGTCATCCTGGAATAAGGACTACTCGAAAATTGGTACAGGATCGTTTTTATTGGCCTAACATGAACAGGAACGTAGGCCAGTGGGCTAAAACGTGTATACAATGCCAACGTTCTAAAGTTAGTCGTCATACAACGTCAGCTTTAGGTTCGTTTCGTTCGTTTTCGTTTGATTTGAACATATTCATGTCGACTTGATAGGACCTTTACCAACGTCGGCAGAAGGGTTTAGGTGTTGTCTGACCATAGTGGATAGGAGTACGCGATGGCCAGAATATTTCCCAACGAAAGATATGACAGCGGAAACCGTATCACGAATAGTTTTTGAAGGCTGGATATCTCGTTTTGGTTGTCCGAAAAAGCTCACCAGCGACCAAGGACGCCAATTCGAAAGTCAGTTATTTAATTCACTAATGAAAATGTTAGGTATTAATAAGTCACGAACTACGCCTTACCATCCTCAGAGCAATAGAGTAGTGGAACGGTGGAACAGATCGCTTAAAGCGGCGCTTACCGCTCGCTTATGTAATACATCATCATCCTCTTGGGTCAGTGAATTACTGGCTACGTTACTCGGTGTTAGAACAGGAGTGAGAAACGATAATGGCAAAAGCGCAGCGGAAATGACTTATGGTTCCACGTTACGTTTACCACCAGATTATTATGATGAAAAGTCTAGTACTATTATCGATAAGAATTGCGATTATGTTAGTCAGTTAAGAGACACTTTAAAAAATTTCAATCTATTGAAATGCGGAAAAATATTGATAAATGTCTGTTTATTCACCCTGATTTAGAAAAATGCAATTATGTGTTTGTACGGCATGATGCTGTTCGCAAACTTTTACAGCCTACGTACGATGGACCTTTTCGCGTATTACAGCGGAATAATAAGTTATACATTATTCAATTGGCTGGGAGAAAGGTTAGTATTTCCATGGATCGGCTGAAACCAGCTCATTATATTAACGATAATAGCGACGCACCATCAGAGTCAACTACTGATATTTCTAATCGCTGTATGCCTAACACTTATACCACACGCAGTGGAAGAAGGACTAAGCAACCTTTGCGATATAGGCTATAAATAGCAACACTATTTTCTTACCGCTAATTCGTTTATTTACCAAAATGTTTTTGATTTTCGTGTTTAGGTTTTTGATGTGTTATGCTATAACTATAACCATGTTGTTTTATCTAGTGGACCAGTATTTCGACACCAGCAATTTATACTAAGCTAACTTATAAAAGGTTACTTTACAGTAGAAGCTTATAAAGTGAAAAACGTGATAACTTTTATATTAATTAAGATACTAATAATAATAATTGAAATTTGGTACCCTTCATAGTTAATTTATTCATTGAAACTTCCCATATTTATTTTTCCTTAATTATTTATGTTTTTTTAATTTAGAGCAACTTAGCCGCATATACGCGTAATTCCTCATTATGATTCCACATATTACACACGTCTTACTAATGTTAGCGTAGTGTATTACGGGAAATCAGAGTGCTAAAGAAGTGTTATTTTTATTGCGCTGTAATAATAATTTTAAAATATATTATGCTTTAACTATAACGACTGCACGGTTGGCGTTGTGGTTTAAGCGGCCGCCTCGCCGCTTGACACTGCGCCGAGTGTTGTGGGTTCGATCCCCACACGAGACAACACTTTGTGTGATTCATAAATTGTTGTTTTGAGTCTGGGTGTTCATTGTGTTCGTTAGTTGTATGTTTGTAAAGTCCCCCGCGACACGGGATTTAGTCCTAGTGCGGGAGTTGTTTTTATATTTTTTTTATAAAACCTTAGGTTTCTATATATATATACACAAAGTTTATTATTGTGACTTCTTATGTTAAATAACAAGTTATTAGAGTTAGCTTTATTTAACCGGTACAGCGTCATTGGCGGATATCGTATTAAAAGCCTTAAAATTATACATAGCATACTATACAGCGACCTGTGTCTCAAGTAAGCGTATCATTTAACTTTCCGTTGAGCTATAATATACATAATGATTTTTAAGAATTCTGGATAAAATTGTGAAAATAGTTGCAGAAACTAATAAATATATAAATAAAACAAAAAAGCATAGGTAGTTATCAACTGTTTATTGAAATTTTAGGTAAGTACTTACTTTTTCTCCATCTATTTTCAAATAAACTTATCAAGAAAATTTCTGAAGAGACCAAATTATATCAGGTGCAGAAAGATCCTAATAGCGGTTTTCGGATGTCTGAGGAGGTTGTCAGGCAAATTATAGGTGTGGCATATCTTATGTCTCTCGTCCAATTACCTAGAGTCACCAACCACTGGAGTTCCATACTTGGAACACCTCTAATACAGGAAACCATGTCGTTGAACAAATTTGAAAAAAGCTGTCAAACTTTGCATTTTTAACAACAATAGCGAAGATCTTCCTAGGAGCAATCCTGATTATGATCGCATTATCAAAATACGTTTAGTAGTGTCTCCTTGAATGAGGCATACGGTAAAGTTCCAATGGAAGAGCCCCTTTGTGTGGACGAGCAAATGAGCTCCACCAAAGCACGGAATGCGTTGAAGAGACGTAATCTGAATAAACTACACAGGTGGGGCTATAAAATGTTTGTGTTGAGTGGCGTTTCTCGCTTTGCCTAAATCGAAACAGGCAAAGAAAATACGATCTTACATGGCGAGCCAGATTTAGGCGCATCATCTAACGTCGTCATGAGGTTAGCGCGTATGATCCCAAGGCATCAGAACTTCAAACTTTATTTTGACAATTATTTTACTTCTCTTCGTCTGATGAAATATCTGGCCAAAGGAGGCATTCTCAGTCTCGGTACTGTTAGAAGAAATATAATACCGCATTGTAAACCGTCTTTTGAAAAAATAATGATCAAATAAGAAAGAGGCTATTCAGAAAAATATGTAGCTGACGTGCACGGGATCGATGTTTCAACTGTCACATGGAAGGATAACAAAATTGTCAATCTAGCTTCCACCTTTGCTGGGCAAAAATTTGAAACTGATGTTCAAAGATGGGACAAGCAGAACTCGCGATATGTGAACATAAAGCTGCCTTATGTGGTAGGAGAATACAACCGCCATATGGGTGGCGTTGATCTCCTTGAGAGCATCATGGGTATATATAAAATACGATTGCGAAGCAAACGGTGGCCCATGCTACTTATTTAACATTATTTGGATCTCACAATATGCAATGCATGGATACTTTACAAAAGGGTTGCTAAATACAAAAATCTTCAATCAAGCCGCTTGTCTTCAGCATATTTGCGTTTAGAGGTTGCTGTGACCCTTTGCAAAATGGGTATAAAGCCTAGTTTGTCTAGTCGCCGGTCACTTGAGAGCGAAGTTCAAGCCAAAAAGTACAAAGGACCTGCTCAGCATGTGCCCCCAAAAGCAGTCCGGCAAGACCAGATTGGGCACTGGCCCAATGGTCTAATAAAAAAATCAGATGCAAGTTTCCGAAGTGTGTTAGGTTTACCCATAATGTATGTGAAAAATGCGGTTGTCGCCTTGTGCTACAAGAAAACTAAGAATTGCTTCAAAAACTTCCATTTATCGTAATAAGTTATTATGTTGCAGTGGTATTAAGATTTTGACCGCTTACCTGACTGTTGCCTAAAAACAACACTCCCTATTTTTGTAATTTTCTTTCAAAATAATAAAAAATACAGAAATACGTATATTTTATTTTTTTTGTAATCATCCCCAATACAAAAAGAAATAAAAATCCCAGTTCATGAGTGATAGAGGGTTAAATCCCTTAGATATTTAGCTCGTTTTTGTGACATTTTTGTAGTAATAAAATAACACAGACAATGTTTCAAATAACTTGTAACAATGACGCTATCTGATAAACTTTTTAAAACCGAGCAATCACAGTCATGTAACACAGCGACATGTGTTGTTAGACTAATGTAAACAAATAAGCGGGGCGTCTCCTCCCCGTGCATATCCCACTTATTATAGTTAGCGTAGTTTAAATCGAGTGATTTTTAAAAGTAACTTTACTTAGCGTTGTATAAGATTTGTAACTTCATTATTTTTGTGTATTTCTTCACAATTTTTTAATTACATTTAAAAAACAAAATTTTAAGCAACATGGCATAAAAAAAAGAATTTATCAAAAATTTGAGTTAGCGTAGTATAAATTATTGGTGTCGATTTGGTACCGATCCCAAGACTAAAATGTCGCAGGGCTAGATAACACATTGTATTGAGAGTTTTTAACAATTGTATACACATACATACTTTTAAAAACTAATTTTATATAGTGAGCGCACGATATTTTTGCGCATTTAGTGCAATTTTCTCAAATGTAGGTTAAGATGTAACCATATAAGTCTTGTTCATTTTATTATGTTGTCATTACAGTCACTGATTTTTTATTTATCGAATACTTTACGTAATCGTTACCATGGGAAAGAATATCAGTAAAGAGCAAGTTAACGAACACATTATTATTGCCCAAAGTGGAGGAAATATTTCCCAGTGGGAAGAGAAGCTAGATAAGTTTTCATTAATCACTATGGTGTTATTTGTGCTATTGTCAGTAATCATAGCGTATTGCATCTATAAGAAATTGCATATTGGATTGAAAAAATGGACTCGCAAGCAGATAGCAAAGATGCTCAAGTCCGCTCAACCACCAGGCAATACACCATGTTCTTCACGGGTCGATTACGCTTGAAAGTTTTAAGTGTTTTGTGATCGTAAATAAATAAAAAACCAGTGGCAAGTGACGTCGTAGCATGTAAGTTGTATAATCTTGCATGTTTGTTTGGTATACAAACAAAAATAATAACCTTGGAATAATATAACCGTAATTCTGTGAAGGACATATCTTCTTTTATTTACATATCCCCTGACACCCGTGGCTCAATAGGATTAATGTAATTGTTTGAAATAGAATTAGTTTTTATGATAAGTCAAATCGATTATATCGATTAAGTAACGTTTAGTTTAGTCTATTGTAAAGAACAATGTCCATTTTTCTTAGAGACCCAGATGTGGACAGTCAAAAATCGTAGTAGTTGTTATTGCATTCGATAAAAGAGTGTTAAACTAGAATTTTGAGATTGATAGAGGTCCATCACATTCATCGATTTATTACAAGAAGTACTTTTATGTGCTTACAAAACATTAGGTGTGTACCCACTTTTATTAGGATAGTTAAAGTATTTCGTAGTTTTGCGTAGAAAAGAATGAGTTAATCATTTGGTAAGGGTAGAAATCCGAAAGAAAAAGCCAGAAGTCGTAAAAGATCCAAAAACATAAAAAGCATGCACAATGTGCACGAGCAAAACAATTAAGTAACAAACAAAATAAACTGAATATGACATTATTGACATTTACTTAAAAGTCAAAAAAGGGTTGCCATTTTACAGTTTTAAATGAAATTGATTAATCGATATGGATTTCGGACATAGGTTATCTATATATTTGGTTCAAAATCGAACTTATTTGTAGTTAATCGCATACACACATTTTAAATGTTTAAGGATCAAGTAGAGATTTGCTATTAACTCAAATCATTTTGAGTAGAGAAAACGTAAAATCGATAAAGAAGAAGTGATAATCGATTTAATATTATGATTTCTTTACTGGCAATTTCAGATCTATTACGTGTTGGCTATTTAGACGTTAACACATCTTTTTAAACCTATTTATTGAATAAGTTTCTCGGCACACCTTTAGTAATGCTTATAAATTAAGTTATAAATAAAAAGGATTATTCAACAACTAATTGAAACTTTATTGTGCTGTTCATAAGTTCCAAACTGGGCCAGAAATGGGCATTGTTCTTTTGACTATGGTCACACTGAACTGTTCACTTCCGCCCCCGGTAAAAAAAAGTTCTCTGGACCACGCCGTATCTTGTAATCAGGCGGTTCTTTGTAATCTTGAGTTTTTGAGTTAATTATAGTAATTAACAACCTCGCAACCGTCGCTATATGAAGTTGTCCGACGAGGTTGTGAGCGATTGACAAAAGTTAATCAATACCCACGGTTTTGTTTCTCTCTCGTGGTTTTGTAATTGAAATAAATTGTTCGCCTTTTGGAAAGCTCGTCCTAGTAGCTCGCGAAGTGATAAGGAATTATAAGTAACCTTATAAGGAACATTCTAAAACACATGTGTGAATTCCTGTTTGGTGCCCGAGGAGTTGGACTTCGCCGAATTGGACCCTGTGGTATTTATTCGATTTGCTTGTTATTTTGGCCAAAATTATGAGTTAATCTTATAGGTCCACTCAAGAGCATCATCAGGAGCATCCGTGAAGATTTGGTAAGACATTTTATTAATATTAGTTGTAATTTGGATTTCTATTCATCACTGTGCTTCCACAGTATATGTTAGACCTTTGCCTTGGGCTGAGACTGGATGAATTAATCGCTTCCACTGATCTCTGTAAACCTTACCCAATCTTAGCCCAAACTCTAGACATAATTGTTGGTAGCAGAGCGTAGTTGAAATTTAGCCGCTGTTGCATTGCTGAGTACAAACCTCAGATTGGTATAAGCTTGTATCTTATCACCTTGTAGACAGTATTGTAGTGTTTGTCATGTTAGTTTTTGCCTAAAATACATAATATTTATTTGTATATGTTGACCTACGTGACTTGAAACACATGTCATACATAACCTCAATCAGTATTTGTTTGACTTGTATTGTTGAAATCTAGCAATAACTTGTTGTTGTTAGCATTAATAAGTCAGTTTGTTTGGATACATAACAGCTGTATGTATCAATAAATTTAGTAAATTTAGTTTATTGCATAAATATATTAAGTTTGAAACATTGTGTATAGGTTTCCCACCAAGAACATAGGGTCCCAAGCCAACCTCACCTGCAAGTGGTGCACCTGTCGATCAACGGACGAGGCTCTGGCAAACAAAATATCCCGATAAGCGGCAATAGGCTCGCCACCTATTACGTGGGATCAAAACACTGGCGAAAAGTGGGCGTTTAATATGCCTCTGCCTACCCTTTCGGGGAAACAGGCGTGAGTCTATGTATGTGTATGTATGTGAAACATTATAACAACCAAATTTTTGATAAACCTTTGTTTTGTTATAATATATAGATAATATTGTTAGGTAACACATATTCTGTGCTTACTTACTATTGTATATCTCAAATAACACAGCCCGTCTGTCTGTTGCAAGTAATTAATTAACTTATTTGAAGTTTCAACTTTTGATAACTTTGTTTCTGTGTCAATATACTTAATTGAAACTATTAATTTTGTTGGACAGTAGATACCTGTCACTTGCCTGCACTTGCAGTAAACAGGCTAATACTTTGTTGGTTTCAAAGAATGAACAAATATTAAGTTTTTATTGTTAATATTATTTAACGCTTGTCCGGGCTCTTTTGAAATTTGATTATGTCAGCTATCAAGGACTTGCGTGCGACTGCTGGTGCTATTGCATCAGATTTGCGCTGGTTTGTCTCGGCCAGTGCCTCGGTGAACCGGCCTGATCGCCAGCAGGCCTTACTACAAAGGTATGAGCGGATTGATGATCGCCTGGCAAGTGTGGAACAGCAATCTCGAAGTGTCAGTTAATGATTTCACCGCTGACCAGCGAAATAAGGTCAGCGAAGATTATACCCAGGTCTTAGACCTGTATGATGCTGTCTCCAATAGTGCGAGACAATTAGTTGCCGAGAGGAATGAGCAACCCGGCTTGAAGCAGGAGCTTCCTAGGACAGCACCGGGGCTGGTGAGTAGGTTTCCTACCTTAGACCTCCCGCATTTCGATGGCTGCCTAGGAAGCTACCTGGGCTTCATTAATTTGTTTGACAGCCTGGTCAATGACAGGGCTGACCTTCGGCCGGCACAAATATTGGCATATTTGATGTCGGGTCTGGATGGAGAGGCAAAAGGCCTCATCCAGTATCTGCCCGTGTCTGACGAGGCGTACCAGATGGCTCGGGACCTAATTACCCGTAGGTACCATAACAAGCGTGGCCTCGCCGACACGCATATTGAACAGATTTTGAGTTTGCCCACGCTCACCCGGGTCTTTGGGTTGCGCACCCAACTTTTGAACCCGCTTTTGGTGGCAATCAACGCATTTAAGTGCCTTGACTTACCCGTGAACCAATGGTCCTACCTATTGGTGCACATTGTGCTCAAGAAGCTGCCTGCCGACCTGAGGTCACGTTTTGAGCAGCGTTTTGGTGGGGATAGCGCGACCCATCTGCCCGCCTTCTCTGACTTGGAGAAGTTCCTCGAGGATGAGTGCCGGGTCTTGGACAACTCCGGTGGTGACACGCCGGCTAAGTCGGAGCCACCCAAGGTCAAGGAGCAGGCTCGCGTTCACACCCGAGCCAATGTTGACCGGCGCCCTCCTCGCTTCGCAGTCACGCAGAGCCCAGCGGAGTGCTCTTACTGCAAGGTCACGGGGCACAAAACGGCCAGTTGCAGGGCATTCTTGGACCTACATGTCGCCTCTCGTAGGCGCATCGCGAATGCCCGCCGCCTTTGCTTCACTTGCTTGGGGTCCCACTACCAGCGAGACTGCCCAAACTCTCGCCCCTGTCCTCACTGTGGAGGACAGCATTTGTTCATTCTCTGCATGAATGCCAGAGAGGTGAGCCGCTTGTCCAACCAGCCGACGCCGCGCACGGGCGGGTGTTTTGAAGGTGGCAGCCGAGGCTCACCGGCGCGTAGCCGAGAGTCGCGTCACTCAATTGATCGCCACTCACCCCGCTTGGAGAACCGTAGCGTGCGCACGCCTCCTCTCTCTCGCGCACCTGAATGTGCTGTTCAGCGTCACCAGCACCATGACTGCTGCCCCAGGTATTCCCGTCCTTTGGCGGAGCGTCCCCGCCTTGACTCGCGCCCACCTCGTTTTGGGCGAGTGCGTCATTATGACCCCTCACAGATGGCGCGCGGATCGAGTCATCGCGCCTTTGAGGACTTCAAGCCGCACCCTCATTTTGATTTGCCTGGTCCTGGCCAACGGTCGCCGCCCAGACAATAATAGGTCATTGACCCCTGCCCTATAACGCCAACCTCCCCATTGAGACCGTTATCCTACCAACGGTTGCTGTTAGGGTCTGGGGACCCACGGGGACCTCTGTTGTTGTCCGTGCTATATTGGACACAGGCTCACAAGGTTGCATTGTTTCCACTTGTTTGGTAGGGCGGGTTAAATTAAATATGGGCTCTTTTCCGAATTGTATACGGGGCATAGGTGACGTAGCCTCTAACGTTGAAGGGCAAGTTAAAGTTTTGTTTGCCCCTGTTGAATCTTCACACCTGAGGATTAAAACCTCGGCTATTGTGCTGAAGAATATTTTGGGTATGCATCCACAGAAGCAGCTGCCTGCTGCTGTGGTGAATTTGACATCGGGATTAGAACTGGCAGACCCCAAATTTGACACACCGGGACAAATCGATTTGTTGATTGGCTCTGATGTCCTCGGTGGAATTTTGATTGGTGGGAAATGGGTCTTGGTGCCAAATGGTTTTACTGCCACCCCGACCATATTTGGATTTGCTTTGATGGGACCTGTACCTAGGGACCCCCTCTACCTGAACTTGATAATTTGTTGGCTGTAGGCTCTGCTCTCTCTGATGCGGTTCAGAGGTTTTGGGAAGTAGAAGAGCCCATTCAAGCTGCCCGGTTGAATCCAGAACATGAGGAGTGCGAGCTGTTCTTCCAGAACAACACTGGTCGGCTCCGTTCTGGTCGGATTATTACGAAGCTACCTTTTCTGTCTGTTCGGCCTCCGCTTGGTGAGTCACGATCTTTAGCCGAAAAAAGATTGTTAGCTATGGAGCGTCGCATGGGTCGTGATCCGGAGCTCTGACAGAAGTGCATTGAGTTCATGAGAGAATATGAACAATTGGGACACATGTCTGTGTCAAATTTGGATTGGCGTTCGGTGGAGCATTACTTTCTCCCACATCATGCGGTATTGAAGCCATCAACTGGCAAGCTGCGCACAGTGTTTGATGGTTTTGCGCAGCCTTCAACAGGCGTATCCTTGAACCAGTGCTTGCATTCTGGTCCCAAGTTGGTCAAGGACCTTTGTGACATCATCACCAGCTTCCGACGACATTAGGTTGTCTTTGTGGCCGATATAAAAATGATGTTCAGGCAGACGATTATCCACCCTGATGACCGTCGCTTCCAGCTGATCCTTTGGAGAGAAAATCCTCGCGATCCCATGGTAGTCTACGAGCTCAATACTAATACGTACGGGTTAAGGTCGAGCCCCTACTTGGCAATACGTTCTCTTTGGGAGCTCGCAGACCGCGAAGGCTTACGTTTCCCACGAGCCTCCGCCATCCTGAAGGACGATATTTACGTCGATGACATTTGCTCGGGCGCCTCCACAGCGGACGAGGCGATCCTCCTGCGGGACGAATTGATAGGTATTTTGGCCTCCGCTGGTTATGAGTTGCGCAAATGGATTTCCAACTCACCAGCGCTTTTGGAGGGCTTACCAGAGGATCATCAGCAGGATCCACATTTGTTTGAGATTGTTGACAACCCCGCCAAGATGGCTGTTCTCGGCGTCCAGTACAGACAAGTCCAAGACATATTTACGTATAACGTAGACTTGAAATTGCCTTGTTCTTGGACTAAACGTCTCGTGTTGTCTACTGTCGCCAGAACATTTGATCCAAACGGTTGGATTTGTCCTGTCATATTTTGGGCAAAATGCTTCTTGCAGAAGCTTTGGACAGCAGGATTGACCTGGGTGAACCTCTACGCGGTACTCTTGTTGAGGAATGGACCTCTTTTGTATCCTCACTTCCTGCTGTCAATGAGATCTCCTTGCCTCGTCCCATTCTTCCTCCCGGGAAGTACAAGGCGACCCTTCACGGGTTTTGTGATGCCTCGAAACGTAGTCACGCGGCCACTTGCGCACAGTTAGTGCCTCAGGTCAGGTGAGGGTTTCCCTGATCATGGCGAAGAGCAAGGTTGCACCCCTTCGAACATCTCTGACCATCCCAAAATTAGAGCTCTCGGGAGCAGCCCTACTTGTACGCTTATTAAACCTACGCCGGGACCTACGCCTGGACAGACAGCCAAATTGTTCTTTGTTGGTTGAAGGCGTCTGTCCACACTTTGGAGGTATTTGTCGCTAATCGCGTTTCCCAAATCCAAAAATCCGAAGTCAAGCAGACAAGATGGGCGGGTGGGTAAAAATTGGGAAGGTAAAAATTGGAAGGAAAGGGTAAAATAGGTAAAAAAGAAAAAATACCCTTTTTTACCGGGTATTCATAAAAAATACCGGGTACAAATTTGTTATATCTTTATATTATTTAAATGCCTTCGCCATGAAATGAATACTGTTCTTATATAATGTAATTGGCTTCGACATCAATACTACGATCTACCTTGTTAGTTTTGACCTTGACCATTGAAGATAAAATATTGATTTTAAGTAAAACGAAGTTAAATATCTTTTAAATCTTTAATCAACATACATTTTCTATTAAAATAAACTGTTTAAAATAGAAAGAAATATAATAGATTGCACATGATTGAAAGTGAACTGAATGCTGCACACTACCTTATAGAATATATAAATAAGTATCATAATTATACACATAGGATATGGACGACTTCAGTGACAAGGTCGTGGATGCTGTCTATACAACGGGCTTGAAGTTCTTTAAGACCAAAACGAAGAAATGAGCCAATAAAATCTCGGGTCCGACCCTCGAGCTCTTAGAGAAAAGGTGTAGTATGCTTCTGCTATCCTTCGACGACATGCCAAAATATCGGCGTCTCAATAGGCGGATCTCTAAGTCTCTGACTCGCGATTTCCGCCAATACAACACTAAATGTAGTCGAGAGGCGATCGAGCAGAATAAGGGTTCCAAAGTGTTCCAAAGAGATCTTTCTTTCGGGTAGAGTCAACTGACAAAGCTGAAGACGGAGGATGGCGGAATTGTCTCGTCCAAACCTCAGCTCCTGGAGGAGATCGAACGGTTCTATGGACAGCTATACACGACTACACGAACACCTGTTATTACTCCAGCCACAGACCCTAGAGCTGGATTGATCCGACACTATACCGAAGACATCCCGGACGTCAGCATGCACGAGATTAGTGTAGCCCTAGAACAACTAAAAAACAACAAGGCACCGGGTGATGACAGCATAACTACAGAGCTTCTAAAAGCTGGCGGAACACCTGCCGTGGAAATGCTTCGGAAGCTATTCAATTCCGTCGTACTTGGGGGCAAAGCGCCACAGGTATGGCACAGAAGGGTGGTAGTGCTTTTCTTCAAAAAGGGCGACAAAACCCTTTTGAAGAACTACAGACCCAGTCCCAGACTAAACTACACTTCTGAGTCACGTCTATAAGTTGTTTCCTAGGGTCATCAAAAATCGTCTCGAGAGCAAGCTAAACGACTTCCAGCCTCCCCAACAAGCCGGATTCCGTAAAGGCTATAGTACCATATACCACATACATACGCTGCGGCAGGTTATACTGAAGTGAAAGAGTATAACCAGCCTCTATGCTTAGCGTTTGTGGACCATGAGAAAGCCTTTGATTTGATCAAAACCTGGGCAGTGCTGCAGTCTCTCCAACGGTGCCAAATTGACTATCTATATTTCGAATTGGTTAAGTGTTTCTACGAAAACGCCACCATGTCAGTCCACCTCCAGGACCAGAGCTCAAAAACTATTCGGCTACAGCGAGGGGTTAGGCAGGGAGATGTTATATCTCCGAAACTCTTCACCGCTGCGCTGGAAGACGTTTTCAAGCTTCTGGACTGGGAAGGACTCGGCATCAAAATCAACGGCAAGTACATCACTCACCTTCGATTTGCTGATGATATCGTAGTCATAGCTGAGACCATGGAAGACGTCAGCACAACGCTCGATGACCTCTGTAGAGTCTCACAACAAGTAGGTCTTAAGATGAACATGGACAAGACGAAAATCATGTCTAACGTCCATGTCTTACCTGCTCCTATCCAGGTTGGGAACTCCATACACGAAGTTGTCGACAAGTACGTCTACCGGACAAATGATCCAATTAGGTAGGTCCAACTTCGAGAAAGAGGTCATTCGTCGAATCCAACTCGGTTGGGCGGCGTTCGGGAAGTTATGGCATATCTTCACGTCCGATATCCTGCAGTGTCTCAAGACGAAAGTTTTTGACCAGTGTATGTTGCCAGTGATAATCTACGGCACTGAGATGTGGTCGCTAATTATGGGCCTTATCCTAAAGCTCAGGGTTACTTAGAGGGCGATGGAGAGAGCTATACTCGGAGTTTCCCTGCGAGATCGAATCAGAAATTTGAGATCCACAGGAGAACCAAAGTCACCGACTTAGGTCTCCGAAAAGCCAGAGTGGCAGTGGGCAGGGCATATAGTACGAAGAACCGATGGCCGTTGGAGCAGGCGGGTCCGTACCGGAGCAGGCAGCAGGGGTAGGCCTCCCGCAACGTGGACCGATGATCTGGTTAAGATCGCGGTGCGCGGTTGGATGCGGGCGGCTCAACATCGGTCTGTGTGGAGAACCTTGGAGGAGGCCTATGTCCAGCAGTGGACGTCTCTAGGCTGACATGATGACACATAATAATACCATAAGATATACCATCTTGAAAACATTTCAAAACAAATAAATGAGTAACAATTACTTAGATTTTTCATTTCAGTTCAATAATTACAATGCAACCTAGACAGTAAAAATAAAATATTAAAACTGCACAATTCGTTTGAATCCCTCATTGGACAGTTATAGTGCTATAACTCTTCTCTTGTTCTAATGAGAAAACAATGTCCACGTATGTTGTTCTGACGATGGTCGCGAATAAATTATAAAATAATTGTTGTATTTTTTAATAAATATTTACATACAGGTCACTATTTATTAAAAAATACAACAATTATTTTAAATTAACCTGATTTGAATTTTTACCCGGTATAAATTAAAAATGGGTAGGTAAAAATGGGTACAAATGGGTATTTACCCAAAGTCTGGGTTTTTACCGGGTATATGCCCATCGGCAAGCTTCTTTGGAGACACGTGCCAGGTGACCTCAACCCCGCTGATCGTGCCTCGCGCGGGTGCTTGGCGCCTAGTTTTATAGGTCATTCGCTGTGGTGGGGTCCGGAATGGTTGAGTCAACCAGATATTGATTGGCCTCGAACGCCAGTTTTGAATACTTCCAATTTGCCGGGTCTACGAACACTCGCTCTTGAGAAGGTGGAATGTGCCTTCGACCCCGATTTCCTGTTGAATCGTTACAGCTCCCTCGACAAGTTGTTAGGTGTTACTGCTTGGATAAAGCGTTTTGTTTTTAACTTTAGGCACCCACAACAGAAACGACTGACACCGTTTCTCTCACCACAGGAACGATAGGAGTCCCTCACCTTTTGGGTTCGTTCTGTGCAATTGGCGCATTTTGAGAAGGAGATTGCTATCCTTAAGTCAGGGAGATCGAAATTATCGGGAGCTGTATCTAAATTGAACCCCTTTTTGGACGATACGGGTCTCTTGCGCGTTGGAGGGCGTCTCAAGAACGCCAACCTCCCTTACGGAGCACGTCACACCCTTTTGTTACCCAAAGACGGTCATTTGGTACGTTTGTTGGTGACTGACCGTCACCTTAAAAATTCGCATGCTGGTTGTAATGCGCTCTTGGCCATTTTGCAACGCGAGTTTTGGATTTTGTCTGCCCGAAGAATTATTCGGAGTTTAGTCCTTCGCTGCATCCCTTGCTATAAGCTCAAGGCTTCTGCCATGCAGCCCTTGATGGGAGACTTACCGGCAGATCGCGTAACTGAGAGCAGGACGATTGACGGTATTGGCACGGACTTCGCTGGTCCCTTTTTGGTGAAAACATCGACACTTCGAAACAGCAAGACTGTTAAGGCCTACTTGTGTGTTTTTGTTTGTCGTTCCACAAAGGCCGTACATTTAGAACTGGTCTCCTCGCTTACGACCGAGTCGTTTGTAGCCACATTTGACAGATTTGTATACCGCAGAGGGCTGCCTTCCTTGATCCGTTCTGATTGCGGCACTCACTTCAAGGGCACTTATAATTATTTGAATGATGTTGTTAATTTCCTTGAAACCAACAAGGCTGACATAGGCAATAGGCTTGCCCGACGTGGGATAAATTTGTTGTTTTCCCCACCAAATTGTTCACACTGGGGTGGTATTTTTGAGGCCGCTGTAAAATCGGCCAAAACACACTTGCGCAGGACAATCAGTGAATCTGTTCTTACATTTGAGGAACTCGCAACTGTGTTTTGTAAGATTGAGGCTGTTTTGAACTCTAGGCCGTTGTGCCCGATCTCCTCAGATCCAAATTATTTGGAGGCCCTTACGCCGGGCCATTTTTTGATTGGTCGCCCACTTGTCGCCTTGCCTGAGTATCCTTATATTGATACGAGACCTGGTCGTCTCTTGCGTTTTGAATTGGTACGCCAGATTACTAAGAGCTTTTGGAAACGCTGGAATTTGGAATATTTGCACATACTCCAGCAACGCGTTAAGTGGACCGACAATAAGGAGGCTAACCTTCCGCCATTCAGATGGCGCAGGGGGCGCATTCTTCGTTTGGTAACTGGGGCTGATGGAGTTCCTCGATTTGCTGAGGTCTTGGTGAACGGTTCGATTCTGAGGAGAGTGGTTGCAACATTTTTACGTCTACCAACCGATTAGCGGACCGGTAGGCCGGTCCGGGGCGGGTGGATGTTTGAAATAGAATTAGTTTTTATGATAAGTCAAATCGATTATATCGATTAAGTAACGTTTAGTTTAGTCTATTGTAAATTTTGACTATGGTCACACTGAACTGTTCACTTCCGCCCCCGGTAAAAAAAGTTCTCTGGACCACGCAGTATCTTGTAATCAGGCAGTTTTTTGTAATCTTGAGTTTTTGAGTTAATTATAGTAATTAACAACCTCGCAACCGTCGCTATATGAAGTTGTCCGACGAGGTTGTGAGCGATTGACAAAAGTAAATCAATACCCGCGGTTTAGTTTCTCTCTCGTGGTTTTGTAATTGAAATAAATTGTTCGCCTTTTGGAAAGCTCGTCCTAGTAGCTCGCTAAGTGATAAGGAATTATAAGTAACCTTATAAGGAACATTGCAAAACACATGTGTGAATTCCTGTTTGGTGCCCGAGGAGTAGGACTTCGCCGAATTAGACCCTGTGGTATTTATTCGATTTGCTTGTTAATTTGGCCAAAATGATGAGTAAATCTTATAGGTCCACTCAAGAGCATCATTAGGAGCATCAGTGAAGATTTGGTAAGACATTTTATTAATATTAGTTGTAATTTGGATTTCTATTCATCACTGTGCTACCACAGTATATGTTAGACCTTTGCCTTGGGCTGAGACTGGATGAATTAATCGCTTCCACTGATCTCTGTAAACCTTACCCAATCTTAGCCCAAACTCTAGACAGTAATATTAAACGAACTTATCACCGTAAGAAGGAGGCTTTATATGTATTTACTTTCTAGATATCTACTGTATCTTTTCGCTACTTTCAGCTTCAGTTAACTATCTGTAGTGTAGGTTATGCAACTTTTTATTAAAGCCCGTAATGATTGTACGTTATTTTGAATAAACTATATATATATACTTGCCATAAATACTTTAATAAACGTTGCGCGCAGTTTCGCCTGTCGCCAAATTCAAAAAAACATTTTTTTATTCTCTTGTATGAAGGATTTTTTAATATACGAATATATAAAAGAATCCTTCATACAAAATAAATCAGCGGGTCTTAATCGCGTACAATTAATTTATTTAAGGTATAAATACCTATTTGTTTCCGACGTTTCAAACGTCACCGATCCGCGACCACGATCGGTATTCAAACCTTAAATAAATTAATTGTACGCGATTAAGTCCCGCTAATTTATTTTGAATGATGTATACAAATCGCGAAAGATTAAAATCGATTAAAATTCACTTCTTAGTAGGTGCCAACGTCATAAAAGGAGCCCGCTGTCCAAATTTCATGTTCCTAGCTTCAGTAGTTTGGACAAAGAGCTCAGATATTTACATAGAGGCGCATTTCCTATGGGCGCTCTGAATACAAACTTTCTGTGACCCAAATTGCCGCTTGGCGGCGTAGCAGTCGCGCTGTGACAGCTGTCTCTACGAGAGCAAGAGAGACGAACGTTCCTCCTGTGTATCTTAACTAAGAGAGCCAGCGAGACAGAGAACGACGCCAGCGCCGCCACGGCGCTAACTACGAACTAAACTGAAGACAGTCCCCACTTGGAATCGGCACACGAAATCCTTAAGAACTACGCTTCTACGTAAATCTGTATTCATTGGTTTGGGCTTTGCGATGATATGTCAGTCAGGATAAGTAATTTAATATAATATATTATTAGAACGATACTGTATACGAAATTTATTACTTTACCAATATCAACTGTAACATGTTTCATCTAATGGTTTACCTAAACCTAATGGAAGGAAACACGAACCCACCACGCACCCTCGGATTGACCACCCCAACTATTGCGATAGAAAAAGGATGACAATACCGAACTCTTCTCTAAAAGGATAAGGGATATAGGAATGGTATGGGTTCCAGTAAGATACCTAAACAACAAAAACCTTAAAACAAACATTTCATTGATGTCAGTAGCAACATATGTAAACACATCTTTATATAAAAAAATCTTGCCTTATGACTGACTGACAGACAACGCATAGCTGAAACTTCAGAGCAAACAAAGGCGAAATTTGGCATATATGTTCCTTGGATAGTGTAGAGGAGTGCTTTTGGAAATTTTCACAGTAAGGGGTTAGTAAGATAGTCCCACGCGTGCGGAGCTCCGAGCAAAGTCAAGTACAAAGTAATGCTTAATATTTGCATGACCACAAAATATTTCGTACTTATTACAAATAGAAAGCAAACCTGTACCTAAAATTACGTATGTATGTAGTGACTAAGCAATAATGTATAGGCTTGGAACGCATTTCTCATAGTAACTGAACAGTTTACTTCAAAAGTCTTACTATCAAAGATAGGAAGGAAGCTAGCGTGGAAATAAAATGGAATACCATTTTTGGATTAGAACATTAAAACATTTATGGAATTGCAACTGGCCAAGACATTGAAAACCACAAAAAGCACCGTGCCTTCTATGCAGTTGTGTACGTCTGATATCAGAACGAGTGCGTAGCAAATTCCGTTAAAGATCAACTCAATATAAATTGAAGGCACTAAGCTATGGCCGGCATGTAACGTCACAATTGTGCAGAAGCGGGATGTTCGTGAAACCAAGCAACAGTGCACACCTCATATGTTGATATCGACAACGCAGTTAAGCTCTGTAATTAATCAAAGTGGGCATATAATTTGTCTTCGTCAAGGAGTAAATAGCTAATTCCCACACATTAGGGGCACAATAGGCCGCCCGGCGGCTCTTATTGATTACCACCTATTGTTCGCTTTCGACCGCCTTAAATGATACACTTGCCACGATTTACGAGACAAGCACTACCGTTTATAGATTAATGAGCTAATGATTGTCGTTCCAAGGGTTTTATTCTCGTCAATGAATGTTTATACATATATGCTACGATCATCATGTTTGTATACAGCACCACGGCCGATACAAAAGTACCCAGCGTTAATAACAACTGTTCAGAAGCTCGTTAAACATCAGTAATTGCCGTATGAATACTAAGCACCGCCCACGAAACAGCTTTAGTTAAGCTACCTTAACACGTACTAAAATAACTAAGACAGCGTTTATGTCTTTCGTGACTTCTGAACGATTTTATATGAGCTGAAACCGGCAAGTCACGTGACCTAGCGGGTCCCCTGAGATAAATTTTCACCATCATACCGCAAAATTCACGGCTTTCTGCTCTCGCTCTTGAATATTTTACTCTATGAATGAATCATTTTTTACTCCATGTTTTAGACTTTAACTTTCGCATTTGATCTTTATTTGATGCTCAGCTTCGTAACGTCTCTTTCATAACTTTAATTTACAAGATAAAACATGTCCAAAACGTTTTGACGGTGAATTGCGGTGAAAGTGAGAAAAATGATATCATTAATTCATTATAAAAGGTCATTGCAATGCATATTATTATTATTTATAAAATCCTTGCGTTACTGACTGACTGACAGACACGCTACAGCCGAAACTATTGGGCGCAGGAAGCTGAAATTTGGCATGTATGTTCCTTGGGAACCGTAGGGGTGCACTAAGAAGGGATTTCCCGAAATTCCCACGGGATCGGCCAAAACGGGTAATTTAAAAAATATTGCAGGCGTAGCTGCTGGCGTCCTCTAGTTATTATTATAAAAGTTCACAAAGTCCAAACTAATTTGAAGAAATATTTTGATTCTTTAAATGAACATGTTTTAGAGCTCTTAACCTCGATAAAATTATTCAAAAGCCGCAAACAAATCTATCTAAAAGAAAGCTATTTCAGTACCATGCACCACCATAACCTAGACAAAAAGACATTTATACACGTACACTTGTAAAACTTACCTAGTCACTGACTACATTTGTTTGGGGTGACTCATCTCCATATACCTGAATGTTCAGTGGTCAGACCATTGCTTTAGTGAACCCTGGTTTTACACCGAATTGGGCACTTCCCCTTTTACATTTTAACTTGTAAGAAAGCCATTGAGTATGCCACACAATTTTGGTTTTTAATATGTAGCTAAAGAACTTGAAACCACTAAATACTTCGGCGTACAAAACCCTTTGAAGTTGTTGCATATTCTGTAAGCATTTTCCTTTGATAATAAAATACATCCCTTCTAGTTTTCTAAAATATGTGACGTGTAAAACGGAAAGGTTATCATTTGCTCATATGTTAGGCCTTATTTGGCTTGTTTCTTGCTTTGTGTATTACTGAAATAATTTGCTTATTGTCTTGAATTGATTGCTATTTGATTACTTTGACCTTCTAACTAGTTTCCATCTGTGCGTTATCAGCTGATGGAATACAGTTAATTTATTTAATTTTATTATTATTCCTTCGTCTGCTATTACTAAGTGTAACTGCTGTGGAAGCTTTGGTTGCCTGTAATACCTGCTGGGGTTTTTTTAATACCAGTCTCTCACACATGGATTATCTTATAAAGATAGAATAATGGATATTTTGTATTAATATAGACAGCAGTCCAAGGCTCAAGAAGAAAATCTATAGGTATATAATATATACTATTATGTCGATTTTACATCAAGAGGGAGTACAAAGTCCGTCAAATAATAATACTCGAGTAGTTTTCTTTTTAATTTGATTACCGATAACAAGTTAAGCTTTTGAATATTTTAAATATAGAAGTAATTGAATTACGTTTGCATGGCTTTAGCAAAGATATTTGATTTGTTATTCTTAGAAATTAATTATTTGTTCATTACGTTCTTCCTCTTTTAAACTTTATTAAGCTTATATTAAAAGGTATAAGTTGATTAATTATGTTTATTTCAGTTATTCAACACTGATATTATTTCGTGTGGCCAAGATATATAATTCAATACATATTATTATTTTTGATCAAAACTACTTGCCCTAATTGTATTAGATAGTCATTATTTTCCTATGTCCCCGTAAAGCGGTCTCAACTATTTCAAAGGTGATAATGAGACGCTTGAAATTCTTTGTGACCTCTTTGGGAACTTTTTTAAGTTCTCGAAACAACTTAGTTCTATTCAACATTGCCTTGCGGCGGTGCAGACAGACTTGCAAATACATAATTAAAATAAAGTACTGGATAAAAGTGAAAGGTCAAACACTAAGTCACAAAGGTTTGTACGTGAGGAGGCAAGCGGAAGAGTTGCGGCAACTCGAGCGTGCCATTCAAACATTTTCAACACTTTACATTTCAACGGATATAAAACAGAGCAATTTACCTTTAATGATCGACCGTGTAGACCTTTTTTCCCCAATATATTTCAAGGAATCCCAAGTTTTTATGGGAAGTGAAATACAGGAGGGTTGAAACCGAGTTTTCATTGCTTTTTACGTTATAATATTCATATTGCTCAGTCGAGCAATTCCAAGTTGATAATCCAGGGTTTGCTTTAATGAGCCCAATTTTATCCCCACCGGATTAACATTCGAGCTCGCATGATGTTACATAATGTCATTGTATTACATTGCACTTTATGCAGCGCTTTTGTATCATTCAAAATGATTTATTATTTGTGTTTGTGTTGCGGGTTTAATGGCTCATGCCGAAAACAATTAACCGGCTAAATCTATTCTAAATAATGCCCGGGTCAAAATCAAATAGTTAAGCTTTTATGACTAAAAGCCTGGAAGGTGTGTTATACAGAGGCGGTAATATGAAAGTTTGGCGATAACGAGCACCATAATATAATTCACATCATTTCCTATAAGAATAATAAGAATAAGAATAATTTATTTGTAAAAAAATGTGGTACATTTATAGGTGTTATGTGTTAGTGTCGATTTACACATTTCGCCAGTATTGGCATACAAATTTAAATACAAAATTAAAGAACATAAAATTAAAACATTATTAAATGAATTAAAACCAAATTATTTTATGTCATCATCAATTCATTACACGCATCAACATTAAACTACAAAATAAAATCATTTACTTAAAAAAATGTGTGTTACAAATATCATAATTATATTCTCTCTTCATCTATTACAAAGTTTCAGGTCAAAAAATTCATTCATATTATAAAAAGTATGCGTTACAAGCCATTTTTTCAACTCAGACTTCATTTTAAATAGTGGCAGTTCGCGGATTGATTTTGGAATTTTATTAAATACTCTTATGCACATTACGTAACAGTTGTTATGAAATATGCTCTTACATGTAGGCATTAACAATCTAGTGGGGTCTCTCTTACTCATGACTGAGTTATCTCTGGCATTGTTAAATTCATGTGAGATTTTTTTCACTTGTACATATATATATTATTTATCCACTAACACTAAACGGTTGTTATTTATTTTCATTATTTTTCCAACCCTAAAGTATATTTAACTTACATTCTGTAGGTACAAAATTTTTTCGAGTTGCCTACGGGATTTTTTAAGTACGAGTAAGTTGAAGACAACTTATCTTTACTTCGTAAGCTATTTTACTCGCGGGTATATATAGGTACTTTTTTTTTTCGTTTCTGTTTGGAAAATCCTCATGGAATTCCTCCGCCCTGGGGGAAGGGCGAAGGGGACTGTCAGACTCTTACTGACTAGAAACCAACCCGTGTTCCTCATGTACCCGTGTGTCGGAGGGTCGGGTATCACCGAAGCGTTCCTCGCGACGCCCCGACGGGTATTGGCCCGCCAGATGATATATCCTAACAAGAATTATTGTTGGACCATAACAACTTTGAATATACAAGATAACTTTTAACTATTATTAAAAGGGACAATTTTTATTGAAAATAAATACCTATTTTTTAAAATATTAAGTACCTACGTAGGTATCGAGTACAAAAATTATTGATTATATGATATAATATGAGTTTAAGGTACAAATCAGGATATTCATTTAAATGCTTGATTGAGATTAATTCTTATTGTCTGAGCTTTGCGTAATTATTGTAGGTCTTTGATTATATTTATGCTTATATTTAAAATGTCGCAAACATTTAAATAGGTATATAATTACTTATCTTATTTATTTTTTGCAAAATTTAGGTATCCATTATGTTTATTTTGCTCTTGACACTTGGCTCCATAAATTAAGTTTAATAGATATTAGGTGTTCCGACCGGCTTACAGTCATAAAAAGAACTGTCAGGCTTAATGGTATAATATCTGAAATATTTCTATTATTTCTGTCAAAGAGAAAGACTTTCCTTATATTTAGTTGTTAGACATTTCTGTATACACCGACGAGAAACCCGGCTGACATGAAAAGCTATGAGCCATTATGAGGAGCTAGAGTCCTTAAATATGACGGGTCAAGGCAAAGAATCATCATCGTCGTCCCAGCGTCATCCAAGACTTGCCTTCGAACTCGATGCCCGCTTTTAATTCTAACCACGTATGACAAAATATTTGCTTTTAGCTTTGTGACTGCTGATATACTGACCCTGGTTTAAGCTATGGAATATCGCCGTTCCTTTGGGTTACACAGGTCAGGCGACAGTCGCTTTGTAGTATAGTTAATATTCAGTTAAGGCCAAGCCGCGTGCACCTGGCGGCATGCAAAGCCGGCTTTGCCGCACGAAGGAGCCGCCAGCATGGCCGCCCGGGTATGACGGCGGGCCGCGCGGGTTGCAACTTGCTACTTGTGTGTGGTCGTTCTACACGACTGTTTCCACTGGAATAATGCTCGGCGGCTTTCTGCGGCAGATGCCGGCGACACAAACGCCCGGCAAAAGTAGGCGGCCTGTGCCGCCGGCACTGTGTGTACATAGCAGCCTTTAAATCTGCAAAGACTTCGAAGTTGAGTCCGGCGTCAGCTTTCAAGGCCCTATTGAATTTTGTGACCGTGATATTATGGTCACCAATCCATAAACCAGATGCTGATGAAGGAGCTTAACCTAGCGGATCGATAGATTCTTGCGGTCGCCATTATACTACAGGCCCTTCTGTTTTATACTAATGAATATTCCCTATAAAAATAATAACCGTGCAATATACATGATAACTGCTGTTTCACGGGTAATGTCTTGGTCGCGTGAGATATTAAGGAGATTTTTCCTTGCCCCAGTAATATTTCTAATATAAGGAGACAAAATAACTTCTTACCATTAAACCTTTTCTACGCGTATTACCAAAAATAATATTTAAAATAAATGGTATGTTAAGCAACGAATACTTTTAAATTTGCGACTTATACATATAGTAATATTCTTATAACAGATCTATGTCGCGTCATCCTCGCTATGGCATGGGTTATACCGGCAGTGGTGGTGGAGAAGACTGAAATAACGTCACATCGAGGGAAATTTAAAGAATATATTATGTAGATATATTTTCAAATAATTACGCGACGTAGACCCGTTACATAAATTATTATTACTATGTTAAGCAACGTCTGTGTAAAAATATAAATCCAACCCGTTTGTGAAAGCATATTGTTAAATCTCGTCAAATTCCGAGCACGCATTTTAAGAACTTCCTCAATTTTTCAGGACTCCTTCGTCACATCATTCAAATTGCCGTGTGGTTGACGGCATAGAATACAAGTGTCACCACCCCCTATCTTCCCGTGGGTGTCGTAAGAGGCGACTAAGGGATAACACGATGCAAATACCATCTTTGCGTAGAGACGGAAAACTCGACATCAAACCCCTCGACTGCCTCGTTGGTCTCGCGGCATAAATGTGCGCGTGGGATCGGGAGGTCCCGTGTTCGATTCCTGGGTCGGGCAGTGTCATTGGGTTTTTCTGTCACGAAATTCTCAGTAGCAGCACGGAGTCTGGAAATGTGCCCGATACGGCAATAGGCTCGCCCCTTATTACGTGGGACTAAAGTATAGCTGGCGAAAAGTGGGTGTAGAAATACACCTCTGCCTACCCCTTCGGGGATAAAAGGCGTGACGTTCTGTATGTATGTATGTATGTCCTTCGTCACATCATGACCTGTTGAGTTACCCACTTGGAAAATTGAACATTTCAATAAAAAATCCAATTTGATACAGGCAAAGAGCTCAGATATTTACATAGAGGCGCATTTCCTATGTGCGCTCTGTAGACAAACTTTCTGTGACCCAAATTGCCGCTTGGCGGCGTGACAGTCACGCTGTGATAGCTGTCTCTACGAGAGCAAGAGAGACGAACGTTCCTCGAGTGTATCTTAACTGTGAGAGCAAGAGAGACAGAGAACGACGCCAGCGTCGCCAACGGCGCCAACTGCGATCTAAACTGGAGACAGTCCCCACTTGGAATCGGCACACGAAATCCTTAAGAACTGTGCTTCTATGTAGATCTGTATTCATTGGTACAGGCGTCATCGCAATGTTGCAACAGATAAAAAATATACTGACGGATTGCAAGCCTCCTCCTATTTTTTTATTTATTAGTTAAAAAGAGTTGCGTTACGTTGACAGAGTGAATCGTTCAATATATGATAGCATTGTGCTCTGTACATCCCATTGGGATCCAATACCGTTATCAATGAACCGTAATAGGTTTACAATAGCGCACTCCACATTTACCTGAGGGATACAGTCGTTGCGGTATGTTATCGTATCTATAAACTTAGTGAAAAGTTGTACTGTTTACCACCTAGTTCCTAACTATGAGCAGTGAAGCACGTAATATCTATGATAATACCATGGAACTACTACAAGTACTGCAGTTTACACTAATCGTGTTGTAAACAAATTAAAACTTTGATCTAGGGTCCTTTAAGCAGGACGTGAAAAAGCTTTTCACTAGGTCATCAAGGTTTCGATCATTCCATTATTTATATATGATGAGTTTTTCCACGAGTGCTTTAGATCAAGTGATCAACAATAAAAAAAGCAAAAACTATAAAATGCATGTTGGCTGTCATCTAATGACCTTTACGCTAAACCAGAGGTCGTGGTTTCCATTGCCACATAGGACAACTCTTGGTGGACTGTGCACGATGTTTTGTCACGTATGGTTATTACTTATCCATAATATTATGTAGTGTGAATATGCAGTCCCTTCGCGACCAAGGCCGTTGCATGTCGACCGAAACGTTAGTAAAGCATAGGTATCTTATATATAGTTAGTTAATAATTTGCGTGATTAAAACTCAAAGTATGAAATGTACATACATACATTTAGTTATTTTTATTGTAGTGTAAGTCTCTTAAGAGATGGGGCTATACTCGTTATTGTGATCAACTTTTGTTCCAAAACATTGGCGAAAATGTTTTCTTAATCTGATGTTCCATACATTT
The DNA here is from genome assembly GCA_944739405.2 of Euclidia mi. Classification (NCBI taxonomy): domain Eukaryota; kingdom Metazoa; phylum Arthropoda; class Insecta; order Lepidoptera; family Erebidae; genus Euclidia; species Euclidia mi. The sequence goes on along the minus strand of OX123184.2, from coordinate 58,409,616 downwards.
TGTCGAATTCAATGTTCTACTCGTATTTAGTACAGAATATCTGATTGTTTCTTCGCGATATCTTTTCGGCTTTGTCTAATTAAGCAGCAGATAATAAAGCCATTTTTAATTATTATTACAGTACAAACATTTTATTTTTACTGACCATATTTCCAGTAAATTCTATGAAATGTAAAATAAACTTATATAGATCTATCACAATTCAAAGTAGATTTATGCTTTAAATCCAGCTCATAATAACAGGGTTTATTGTCCAAAAGTGCGCGATTGCAATTATTAACCAAGTTAAATCAAATATTGATTTAAATTATGCGGTCAATATCATCTCAATTAAATATTCTTGCTCGACCGATCTCCTTACACAGATTGTATTTTATGATTATTTCGAAAAAAATATGAATACTACTTATATTTTACACAGTAGCAAGTAACAACAGCTCTCAATAGAGAAAGGTGGAAAGAGGGTAGGGAGGCCTTTGCCCTGCAGTAGGACAGGTTAGGCTGCAAATAAAATAATAATAACAAAATATATTTTTCATATAGTTAGCAACACAAGAGTATTATGCTCGTATTTCATGATTTTGCCCGAGTAACATTTCCGTGAACCTTACATGGGGATTTTAAAAAGTGCCTTTGTACGAGTAGTATGTAAACATACATACTAATATTATAAATAACTAGAGGACGCCAGCAGCTATGCCTGCATTTTTTTTTAATTTACCCGTTTTAGCCGATCCCGTGGGAATTTCGGGAAATCCCTTCTTAGTGCACTCCTACGGTCCCCAAGGAACATACATGCCAAATTTCAGACTTTCCTGCGCCCAATAGTTTCGGCTGTAGGGTGTCTGTCAGTCAGTCAGTAACGCAAGGATTTTATGTATTAAGATAAAGCACATACGTCTGTTATACTTTTATCTAGACCTCTGTACTGATTTTGACGCAATTTAGGCTGGAGATAGTTGAAGACGCACAGTCATACAAAGACAATTTTTTGTTCCAGTATGCAACTCTTAAGTGCTGACATAGGGAATAAATGTTGGTATGAAATTTCATACTAACATTTATTCCTAATTAGGCACAAACCCACCTGCTATATCAATTGGAGGGAAGAAAATTTATTAGAGGATAGAGAACGCTCGTACATTTTCTTTAACTGGTTTTTCTTTTCTTAGTGCATCCTTACAGTACCCAAAGAACATACAAGCCAAATTTCAGTTTCTTGCGGCCAATAGTTTCAGCTGTGCGTTGTCTGTCAGTCAGTGAGTAACGCAATGATTTTATATTATGTTCAAATTTACTTTCAATCGGTATACATTAATAGGTAACGTTTACAAACTAATAATCTGCTAACAATAAGATTGAATAAAAGCAATGTAAGCATTAGCAGCGGTTATAGAGTTTCTCATGTGGTAGAATCCGAGGCACAGCAATTTCAGTTTACACACAAACTAATGCATGTAGTTAGCCGTGTTCAAAACTCGCCCACGGCCGTAGATTACCAATTAAGTAATTACATTAATACCGTTTTAGGTAGTTCAACAATAATTATTATAATCACGCGGTCTTAGTTTGATCGACTTTTTGTTATAATAGTTTAACGTTCACTTTTACTAAATTTTGGGAATAAATCGTGTGATAATATGAAGTTAAAATTATATTTACATTTTAGCCTGCAGGTGTGGTGCGGCTGGACACTAATAGCTGAAGATTGAGCTCAGTGGCGTGCTATTAGCGAGGCCTTTATCCAACAGTGGACTACATCACTTTGGCTATGATGATACTGTAATTTTAAAAGCGACCATGTCGCCATCTACGTCGGGTGTTGTGGGTTCGATCTCCACACGGGATAACACTATGTGATCCACAAATTCTTGTCTCGAATTTGGGTGTTTTTTGTGTCCGTTGATTGGACGTTTAGTAATAACCTCGCCACACAGGATGTTGCTAATCGTTTTGGACTTGTCTTGCACAAAAAGCTTTGTAAATTTGTACTAATGTATATCATAGCTCTATGTTGATCTTCTGTAAACAGATAGCTCTACTCCAGTTGTGCCAACTTATGCACAAAAAAGGGAGCAAGACTACTAGCTACCACATTATATCCGTTTGTAATTAAAATGTCGCTACCATATTTTGAACGTGGTATTTCCGCTGATAAAATCCAATAGTGGACGTAGGTTATACATATCCGTAAAATCTACCTGTAAACACTATATATCTGCCATAGCTTCACCTATTTTCATTCCATTACATAAAGAAACGCCTTTACCCAGTGTAGAGTAACTTGGAAGCTTTTATAAGTCCTATAATGAAAGGTTGATAGACTCATAAAAGCCACCCTCCCATATAAAACGGTCGACTATTTTAAAGTTAAACACAAACAATTTTGATTTTATTTCTGATGTTAAACTGACTATAAATATAATTTACGTTTGTAGAAGGCAAAGGTCACTCAGTCGTTCACCTACTGACTAAACAAGAAATTATTTTAATATCCCAAACTGACATAGTTGGTGTCACAATCACGTCAAAAACCAAGATTTTTGTCTGTCTGTTTGTCCGGGCTAGATTGGCTGAACCGATTTTAATGAGATTTTGACTTATATAAATTGACCATGATATATAAATTAACCCGATAAGTGGCGCTGTTGTCGAGATACTGAAAATACCGCAGGTGAAACCGTGGGCAACACCCAGTTATTTAATATACGACAAACTAGCCGACTTGATTTGTTCTACGAAGTACTATAGCCTAGATACTAAAAACGAATACTACCCTAGTGCCTGTAATCATGCTTCCATAAAATGTAATTATAACTTACGCAGTAAAAATATAACTTATGATTACAATAGTGCAGTGGTTTAAGCACAAGCATATGTATTCGTATTGAACTGGTGAATGCAGCCTTCACTCTGGGCAGTTTGCCACACGAACGTGAGTTCTTTGCTATCTGTACCTACCAACTTCTTAGTATATAAATAATATAACTGCGTATGAGGTACAGTCGTTAATAAAATTTGTTGCACAGGGGATGCACATTATTTTGTAGCGGGTAAACAAAGTTGAATATGTGGTACGCTGGAGCACTTACTTTGGTGGCGTCAGTGAAACTTTTTATAACCTTTGATCGTCCAGTAGCCGACTACGCTATGCGCCCGTTATAAGTTTTGCTTTGTATTTAAGCTGGCTGAAATATATAATATAAGTTTTTCTTTAGTCTAGTGTTGTATATCGCAGTCTCACTTCCTTTTATAACCAGCGACACCAAAAATTTGCTTTAAAACAAAGACCGTTTTATACGACATTGTAATACATGAAAACTAGTTGCAAGAGGCTTTTCCACCTACCCACCCCTATCCGTCTGTTTATGGAATACGGTTTAGTCAAATAACTTTTCAATTCAAAGATCAAATACTTACCAATATTTATGTAGCTAAATGAAAATAAATACACCTGCAGCATATTTCAAATAAACTTTAATATGAATAATGTTATATGTATGATAAAAAAAAATACTTATCGCTCGCTTAATAATGTGCCCGGTAGATGGCAATAGGCTCGCTCCCTATTACATTGGGACCTAAACATAACTGGAGAAACGTGGGTGTGTAATAAACCTCTGCCTACTCCTTCGGGGATAAAAGGCGTGAAGTTATGTTATGTTATGTTATGTTTAATATGACTGTATTTATTTTCAAAACTATGACAATATTATACATATTATGCTATCGGCACAAATATATAATTATAATCTATTATGGTTCCATCATGAGAGGTAAAAATGAATATTATAAAATATGAATGAAAAAGGAGTCAATGTTCAGACGGCAACTGATTTTCATGTTTTAGTGGTTAAAGTTAATCGAGCAAAGAATTTCATCAGAATCTTCATGTTTTGACAGACATGAATTCAAGAGAAAGGCATTCTGCACCAACCCCAAGTAATATGGGAACAGAGCCGGCAGATGAAAAATTTTACTTAAAAAAATCATCACCAGCACTATTGCACTCAGGCCTCTTCTCACTATGAGCGAGTAAAGCCATAGTCCACCATACTGGCCAAGTGCGAGTTAGCAAAAGTCATCTGTGTTTCGAGAACATTAAAAAGAAAGTAGATATTTCCTAAATAGCAACCAAGCAACTTACTAATATTCCTACCTATACAATTGTTTGTACATACATAGATAGTCTCACGCCTATATCCCCGAAGAGATAGGCAGATGTATACTGCTACACCCACTTTTCGCCAGATTTATATCAGTCCCACTTAATAGGGGGCGAGCCTATTGCCGTACCGGGCACATTACCAGACTACGTGCTGCTACTGAGAACTTCCTAACGGAAAAAACCAATAACACTTTGTACGACCCGGGGATCGAACCCGAGACCTCCCAATCCCACGCGAACTTTTATGCCGCGAGACCAGCGAGGCAGTTGTTTGTTTTTTCAGACAATTGTTTGTTTGCCGAGTTATTTCCGTATCGAATATTTTGACAGTGTAAGCATACGAATCCTATTACTAAAACAAACACAAATTAGCTGTCAGTTCAGTTCGATAGATTAGTACAGCGATGATAGCTGTGTTAAATAATTTGTATTTAGACGAGCACATCCCACGAGTAATTATTGCAGGAGCTATATCTACAATCTCGACACCATGACTGTTAATTATGATACACGATTGTTGATTATGCTTTTGACAGATCAATTCGCATATGTTCGGAAAATGCTTTGAAGGTGAAAAGGAGCGTGTTTCAGTTAATTATATTCCTCCAGGCAGTAATATTAACAACATGAGATAAACCATCCTTATGTGTAACGCTACGTATCGACTTAGCAGCGAAAATAGCATATTATATTCTATATCTGCTTAATTACCTTATTAACTTACATAATTACATGCACAATATGGTTTAAGGTTTAACAACTCTTGAACAAGCCTTTGTTTATTATGTATTAGTTGAATTAATCTCGGTTTCACCTATTACAATGAATATTAAACCTGGGCACTTCAATTCTTAAAGAGCTGTCTTCGAATATAAGAGTAAATACCAAAGTCCGCCAGGATTATTCTTAGAAACGTCTTTCAAGGCATAAAGCATAACGGTCTACATATTCAGTTCAAAATATAAATTAATGTTTGAGCTTGCTTATAGCACAGTTTAACCTTTCTTATACAGCGCTGTCTTCAAAGTATAATATGCGTGTATTCACGGTCATTAAACAAAGTTTTATAACTTTGTTATGTTTGCCTAAATTCTCTTTATAAGTAACTTACTAATCGTAGGTAGGTAACTACAAAGTTAGGCTTATTTGTAATATTATATTACATTTTCTTTCGCGTCTGCTACAGACGTAGCCATATGCGGGTGCTACAGATTTTCACAAGCTACGCGCTTGCTACGCACCTGTCGTAGCTCATTTACTTCAATCCGCTTAATAGCATTATTTTAGTACGCTTCTCATTTAGAGGTAGTCTGAACATGTTAATGTTGTGGTCTTTATTAAGATGGTCTTAATCTGAATATTATTAGTTTTTGTTACTCATCTTATTTTCAAAGAGTAATAAATTGTTGTATTTTTTTATATATATAATAATAGGCGGCAAACGAGCAGACGGATCGCCTGATGGTAAGCAATTACCGCCACCCATGCACACAAGCAACAACAAAGCAAAATCAAATTCAGACAATTATGTCAGCACATCCCTTGGTTCAGATAATGGGTGTGAATATTGAAAGGGTGGAAGTAGCAAATAATCTCGGTTTACTCATAGACCCGGAATTGCGGTTCGAAAACCATACAAACAATCTGATCAAAAATTGTTTTTGGCTAAAAGTTATTTATCGTATTAGACATTTCCTCAACGTAGATATAAGAAAAAGGTTAGTAGAAAGCCTAGTTCTATCCAAGTTAAATTATTGTAACGCCCATATGGTCCATGCCTATTGTCTCGCACGGCTCGCTTAGTACAACGTGTCCACAATGCATGCGCGTGAGAGATATGCAATAATATCTAGGCTTTGGGCTGAAATTACTGATATCCAAGTGTTTATACATAATATGTAAGAGGATAGTGGCAATTAAATGACACTGACATGACGTTTGACAGTTAAACTGTCAAACGTGTAAATAAGGTGTAAGCTGGATATATAAGTCGACAGGCTCGGCTAGCTCGTCCTATTCTCCTTCGACGACTGCTCAGGTACGATATGGTTCTGACTATTTAACTGCCACTGTGTTTTAATATTCTGTGTTGCTTGTTCTTTTGTTTCATCATCTAGGAAACAATGTAAGATGGTGTAATCATTATCTTATTGATATTGTGGGTAGTTTGATAGTTTGTGAGATATTAGTAATATAGGATAGAATAATATACCTACTGTGGATCAAGTTGTATCAATGAGATTCATTATATACCTGTGGTATACATTAAATTTAGTAGATTGTGTTGATGCTACATAATGCTTATTATGTTCTGTTGTAAGAAAGACCTTTCTAGTAATATAAAACTACCCACAACATTGATATTTGATATAAATTGACTGTATAGTTGTTTGTTAATTATTAGGTACTTATTGAAAAGAATGATCAAAAGTTTTATTGCCCATTCTTTCATTTGCTTTGCGAACTAGGCTTTAAATGTAAATGTAGAATCACGACGTAATCTAAAGATATATCCTTGTGCCAAACTGAATAAATGAAAGTATGATTTGATGGTTGTCTCTTTTATTTATCAAAACTGTCTCTACACTATAGGGAGCTTTCCTGATTCTGACACGCGCGATACTGCTTCAACATAGCTCGCAGGAGTCGCATAGCACCATGTTTAAGTAAAAACAATATACTCAAAATGGCAGCAAGAAGAAAACTCTACTTGGAAAATTTGTTGTTTGGTGTTCTAAATACCGAAAAGCCAGATTACTTATTTCATAAACTGAGTTGGAGGCAGGATCATTACCGGTACCCCGCTCGCTCGTCATCGAAGCCTCTCTCGATACCCAAACATAGAACGACAGCCTTCCGAGGGTGTTTCAGGTATGCTGCCACTCATTGCTGGAAAGATATACAGCCTCTCATAATATCTCAAAACAAAAAAATCTTTTAAATTCGCCTTCAAAACATATCTTTTGGAGGAACAGAAAAATAACATAAACTAATATTCAAGAACTTTACTTACACAATGGCCATGACCTTTAGGCAAAATAGGTGTACCGAATCCTTAGTTGGTTGGTTATGGGTGGCAGTGTGGCACATAATCCACAATAACTCAAGGGAAGGCACACGAGGCTGTGGGTAAAGAAAAAAAACAAAAAATCTAAATTGTGATATTTGCGATTTTTCGGTTTTATAGTATAGGTATAACATTAATCTATTTGTAATGTCTGATCATAGATTTAGGCAGAGCTTATAGTTTCATTGATGATTTGTATACAATTGCACCTAATATTATTCTACAAAGAAATAAAATATTATGTTAAGTACCTATTATAATATAATTACCTGTAATGATGCTACGTTGTTTTCGATAACCACATATTATTATAGGTTATAACCCTTACATTGTATTAACCAATACTATTTGGCGAACTGTGGGAGTATGATTGTTGTAAATAATGTTATTGTTATGTTTACATCACGTGACCACGCTGAGCTAAATACTTGTTTATGTGACATTCGCCGCTGTCGCAGCGCCACCACCGGCCAACACGAGTAACCAAGTGGTCGGTTACGTAGAATTGTAAACAAATCACTGGCTCTTTATATATCACCTCGTACCTACAAATTATTTGTATTTCTTTGTTGTGTACGCGTATGGGCAGATTTTACTTTTTTATTTTATTTGTTAGCTAGTAGTAACTATAAATTAAGTTATAATTTTGTAACCTTACGTTTATTGCGTCACTGACGTCACTTGGGGCAGGCATTAAAAACCAGCAAGTCGTTAACGTACGCGAACGACGCAACGCTGAATGACTGCCTCATTGTCACATCGGCGGCGTACAGTTAGCTATGTATATTTTTAAACGTGGGTATGGCAAAAAGAAAAAGAAAAGTGAGAAATGTATTGATATGATTGTGTTCCTACCTACTATATTTATGTATATGTACCTAATTACTTATTATGTACCTAATAAGTGTGCGCTGTTATGATGTGATAATAAACGCATTCTATTCTATTCTATACATCGAAGAAATAATAATCCGAATACAAATACTGCGAAGAGCTCTTAAGTTTACCAAATGTCAATAAAAACTTTTACTTATGTTCTGACACGAATATGCTAAATTTATCAAATCGTACAAACATAATTTTCATAAAATAAAAAATGCGTCTATGCTTCATTGATAGACATAAATACATACATAGACTCACGCCTGTTTCCCGGAGGGATAGGCAGAGACTACGGAACGCCATTTGCAACGATCTTGACATACCTCTCTTGCTTCATTCACTCCCATCAAGTTTCTCATGCATGCTCTTCTGTTAAGGGTGCTTCTGAACTGTCCTTTTTCAGGATGTCTCCAATCTGGTCAAAGAACATCCGCCTAGGTCATCCCCTTCGTCATGTCCCTTCCACACTTGCCTTATATATCTGTTTGGTCAGTCTTTCGTCATTCATCCTCTCCACATGCCCAAACCATCTTAGCATACCTTTCTCGATGCTTGTCACTAGATCTTCTTTTACCCCACAACACTCTCATATCACACAATTCTTTACTCTGTCAGTCAAAGAAACACTACACATACTTCTCAGTGCTCTCATTTCTACAGCATTTATTCTACTTTCATGACTCTTCTGCTTTACCCAACTATCACTACCATACATAAGAGTAGGTACTAACACCCCTCTATGCACAGCCAACCGTGCCTTTTTGGACACGTTTTGGCTATTCATAAACACCTTCAGAGCTCCATTCACTCTATTACCTGCATTAACTCTTCTTTCAATATCTTCTACATTCTTACCATCTCTCGTAAACAGCGTACCTAAATATACAAACTCATTCACTTGCTCCACTCGCTGTCCATCGATCATAACATTACAAGCCGTAACGCATTCCTCCTTTTCAAAAACCATAACTTTCGTTTTACTTACATTCACTTTCATACCTTTCCTCTCTAACGCACCATGCATGATTGTTATCATCTCCTGTAACTCCTCCGCTGAAGACGCAAGTATAACCTGATCATCTTTTTCTATTCATCCTTAATCCACAGTCACTATTTTTCAAATCTTGCAAACAACTGTCCATGAAGAGGTTGAACAGCCACAGCGACGCTACACATCCCTGTCTAACACCTGTCTCAATGGTAAACCAATCCGTGTACGACCCACTTACCCTCACACAAGCTCTAGAATCTTCATAAAGGGATTTCAGAGCTTATATGAGACTGCTGTTCACCCCATACATCGACAGTACTGACCACATTTCATTCCTCACCACTTTATCGTAAGCCTTTTCCAAATCCACGAATGCGCAATAGACCTTTTGACCTTTGGCCAAAAATTTTTTGGCATCGATATATATGTACTAAAGTACTAGATGTAGCATTCAGAACATTTACTTTGTTCAAATGCTTTGCATGAACATACCGGCAAAGCAATCTAGTGACACTTTGACTTGCCTGCGGTGTGGGTCCGCTTCGTTTATTGACTTGGTGGCGACGATATATCGATTAATTTATTATTATATATATATATATATATATATATATATATATTTTATTATTTAGCGTTAGTCAATAATTTTAATTATTTATGTTAATAAAAGAGTTAAATGTATCATAATACCACATTAAAATGTATTTCTTTATTTTTATGTGACGTCATTTACGATCATAGACTAACTACTATGCAGAAATACATTATATAGAAATATATTTACCTAAAGTGACCGTATTCTACGATCAAGTTGACAGAGTTAGCAAGCGGTGTGTATATATATACCCAGACGACGTCTATTTACATATAATTTCAGAGAATTAACTTGTAGTAGGTTGTAGGAAACGGAGGTGCCAACAGGGAATTTCTCGGCGGCGTACGCATTATAAATGAAAAAGCAAAGCGCTTCATGCTTTCATAAGAATGAAATCAGTAACGTGTATCGAGTACGTTTTCGACTGTATAATCTTTTAATGAAGTCAACAAAAAGTGAAATTGAAATTGACTACTTAATAACAGTGTAGTTGAAAGTTATTTAGAAACATTAAGATTATAATGCACTTTCTTCATTATTTTCAATTTTAACAGAGATGAAACAATAATGTGTTTCATAGCAATTGGAAGAAACTAATAGTCGAACAATGACAAAGAGTCCTGTCTTCTTTTAGGTCTTTTTTTAAGCTACACTCTTCCAATCGTCTCTGTTGTGTGTCAGCTTCGGCTAATTCGTGACTCATTTCTTTGCATTAAGTGTCCTTAAAGTTGTCCACAAAACCAAAATTTAATGAAATTTAAATGTAGACCCTTACTGTTTTAAAATGCCACGTAACAATATTTTCATAAGATTTACAACATGCCGTACTCGTTTTCTTGGGAAATCGGCTTAGGGTCCATTATGTGACCAACTTAGTGCGCCATACTGCTCTTTCACAGTGAAACTGCTGTGGCTGGCTTAATGTATTTTCGTAATACTGTTATCTTTATTATCGGGAATAAAAATAAATTACAAAACAGAAAAATGCAGTCACCTATTAGTTATAAATACGAAGTTAAGCGTAGAGATATGTAAGCTTTCGTATTTAGGTTGCAATGAGGTCTAATATATATTTCTACATACCACCGATAAATTAATATCAAGCAGATATCTTTTTCAATCATCGATATATATGTACTAAAGTACTAGATGTAGCATTCAGAACATTTACTTTGTTCAAATGCTTTGCATGAACATACCGGCAAAGCAATCTAGTGTCACTTTGACTTTCCAGCGGTGTGGGTCCGCTTCGTTTATTGACTGTGTGGCGACGATATATCGATTAATTTGAATCAGAACTTGTATCTGTAGTAGCGTTAGTCAATATTTTTAATTATTTACGTAAATAAAAGAGTTAAATGTATCATAATACCACATTAAAATGTATTTCTTTATTTTTATGTGACGTCATTTACGATCATAGACTAACTACTATGCAGAAATGCATTGCAAGTGATTGTAGGTAAAATATATGACCAAGACCAGACTTCGTGAAGTTATTGGTTTTAAGAGTTTTTAGTTTGATTAATGTTATAAAACCAATTTGAAGTTGTATAACACTGATTCTGTGTTCTTTTTATTTTTTGGTAAGTTGATCGTAATGACCGTATTAACGAATATTTCAACAATTCATCATAGTACGAGTACACATTTGCAGTTATAGAAAAATACGCAAAAATTATATTGAACCATGAGACCAAAACAGATCCTGATTTCCATTATCCGACCAATAGACAAAAAACCACAAAATTAATTGTGTTTGGTGGCAATTGAATAGTTATTAAAATATATTTTTGAGCATTTCTTGCTAGAGTAAATTTAACTGCAATTCAAAATAATTTTTTTAGGCAGGGATTCAACCCGCGACCACGACGAACCGTGTCGATACCGTACCGACTAAGCTACTCAGGCCACTTCGTCATAGATTTTTTTTTAATAGTTGGTTTCCTTATGGTAGCACATAGTGACATCTGCCACATGTGTAGGTTTAGAACTCAGGTGGTCTGTGACTGAGGTCAGCAAGGGCATCTTTACAGAATGACAAACAATCTTGCCTTATATATTAGGTATATATGCTTAAGCAATTCTCATAGTAAGATAAATATAAAGTTTAAAAAATAGAATTATTCGTGAAGCAACTAAGGCAAGTCTTGAACTTACGCCCACGAATACATTTTTCTACTTTGTAATAAAAACATCTGAATAATATGTTTATAGATTCAATTTTTTACTTAAATAAACCCCCAGCAATTAATTCCTTTTATTTTCATAAATAAACTGTTCTTATTATGTTGATGAAATATTGTAGGCAGAAAACATCTCTTCTGTGAAGTAAATAATCTTTGCAAATGACAATAAGCAGCCAGTAGCGTTAGAGAGCTATTGGATACTCATTGGTAAGATGCCAGGACTTGTTGTTGTTGATTGGCTATAATAATAACTAGACACTGTAAGTCATTGGCGCTGCTTGCGCCTGCGTGTTGCGCTAGTACGATTAGACGTCATACATTAGACAATTTGAACACAATATTTATGGGGAATGCTCCGTCTATCGTTAGAGTATATGTCAATGTTTTTTGGCTATGCACCGCAAGAAAAAAGACTTGATCCGTGCACCCCATACCCTTTCGGAATCCTGCTTTTACATCCCATATTTTCTTGTCGGTTACTTCCATAACTCTTTCAATCAGTACCTTCGCATACAGTTTGCCAACAATGCTGAGAAGGCTAATGCCTCTATAGTTCTTGCATTGGTAGACGCCTCACTTAATTGAAACAAATGGAACTTTGATTGACTTACGGCCATTTTCAATATTCGAACTATAGATAGATCTGTAGATTTTCGATTCAGTTTGACTTATTTTGTATGGAGCTTATGTCAAAAACTGTCAAAAAAGAATTTAAAATCTACAGATCTATCTATATTTCGAATATTGAATTCCGTTGTTATACGTACTAGTAACATTCAACGTGTAATTTTTCAGCAACTTGTCAATAAAGAAAAAGAAATTCAAGAGATTTACTAAAAAGCCGTATAGAAACGCAATCAATCTTGATTCTAACGTTAATTACGCTATGAAGGTCATAAATATTAAACTTTGTGGCGTTTCACACGTGAATGTTTTATACAACATTATAAGATACATTGAGAGCATAATTTTCTTATAAACTCCCATCTTTATTTTACCGGTTGCTATTATTAAGGCCCGTTGAGGGAATATTCAAATCAGTTTATAGCAAAGTGTAACCAACCCAACAAAAAGAAAGAGTAATAAATGACTGCCTCGTTGGTCTCGCGGCATAAATGTGCGCGTGGGATTGGGAGGTCTCGGGTTCGATTCCCGGGTCGGGCAAAGTGTTATTGGGATTTTTCGTTAGGAAATTCTCAGTAGCAGCACGGAGTCTGGTAATGTGCCCGGTACGGCAATAGGCTCGCCCCCTATTACGTGGGACCTTTAAAATTCATGGCGAAATGTGGGTGTAATATTACACCTTTGCCTACCCCTTCGAGGATACAGGCGTGAGACTATAAATAAAAAATAAATAAATAAAACGAGAAAACAAGCAGGGGGGACTGCAATTCGGTTCAAATCGAGCGGGAAATGTTGTTTCCGCACTTTGCAACGAATAACTGTCTTGAACACGACTTCTAGTACTGTTTGCTTTGAATTCTTTTAGTTTTTCGAATAAAACAAGTCCCTGTAAACATGGCGATCACAATTGAATTTTAAACGTTAACATATTTTATATGATAACTACTTCCAAAGAAAATAAATTGAAGCATTAGATAGTACAATGTTTACTTATTTACCTAAAGTGACCGTATTCTACGATCAAGTTGACAGAGTTAGCAAGCGGTGTGTATATATATACCCAGACGACGTCTATTTACATATAATTTCAGAGAATTAACTTGTAGTAGGTTGTAGGAAACGGAGGTGCCAACAGGGAATTTCTCGGCGGCGTACGCATTATAAATGAAAAAGCAAAGCGCTTCATGCTTTCATAAGAATGAAATCAGTAACGTGTATCGAGTACGTTTTCGACTGTATAATCTTTTAATGAAGTCAACAAAAAGTGAAATTGAAATTGACTACTTAATAACAGTGTAGTTGAAAGTTATTTAGAAACATTAAGATTATAATGCACTTTCTTCATTATTTTCAATTTTAACAGAGATGAAACAATAATGTGTTTCATAGCAATTGGAAGAAACTAATAGTCGAACAATGACAAAGAGTCCTGTCTTCTTTTAGGTCTTTTTTTAAGCTACACTCTTCCAATCGTCTCTGTTGTGTGTCAGCTTCGGCTAATTCGTGACTCATTTCTTTGCATTAAGTGTCCTTAAAGTTGTCCACAAAACCAAAATTTAATGAAATTTAAATGTAGACCCTTACTGTTTTAAAATGCCACGTAACAATATTTTCATAAGATTTACAACATGCCGTACTCGTTTTCTTGGGAAATCGGCTTAGGGTCCATTATGTGACCAACTTAGTGCGCCATACTGCTCTTTCACAGTGAAACTGCTGTGGCTGGCTTAATGTATTTTCGTAATACTGTTATCTTTATTATCGGGAATAAAAATAAATTACAAAACAGAAAAATGCAGTCACCTATTAGTTATAAATACGAAGTTAAGCGTAGAGATATGTAAGCTTTCGTATTTAGGTTGCAATGAGGTCTAATATATATTTCTACATACCACCGATAAATTAATATCAAGCAGATATCTTTTTCAATCATCGATATATATGTACTAAAGTACTAGATGTAGCATTCAGAACATTTACTTTGTTCAAATGCTTTGCATGAACATACCGGCAAAGCAATCTAGTGTCACTTTGACTTTCCAGCGGTGTGGGTCCGCTTCGTTTATTGACTGTGTGGCGACGATATATCGATTAATTTGAATCAGAACTTGTATCTGTAGTAGCGTTAGTCAATATTTTTAATTATTTACGTAAATAAAAGAGTTAAATGTATCATAATACCACATTAAAATGTATTTCTTTATTTTTATGTGACGTCATTTACGATCATAGACTAACTACTATGCAGAAATGCATTGCAAGTGATTGTAGGTAAAATATATGACTAAGACCAGACTTCGTGAAGGTATTGGTTTTAAGAGTTTTTTAGTTTGATTAATGTTATAAAACCAATTTGACGTTGTATAACACTAATTCTGAGTTCTTTTTATTTTTTGGTATATTGATCGTAATAACCGTATTAACGAATATTTCAACATTTCATCATAGTAGGTACACATTTGCAGTTATAGAAAAATACGCAAAAATAATATTGAACCATGAGGCCAAAACAGATACTGATTTCCATTATCCGATCAATAGACAAAAAACCACAAAATTAATTGTGTTTGGTGGCAATTGAATAGTTATTAAAATATATTTTTGAGCATTTCTTGCTAGAGTAAATTTAACTGCAATTTAAAATATTTTTTTTAGACCGGAATTCAATCCGCGACCACGACGAACCGTGTCGATACCGTACCGACTAAGCTACTCAGGCCACTTCGCCATAGTTTTTTTAAATATTTGGTTTTTTAATAGTTGGTTTCCTTATGGCAGCACATAGTGCCATCTGCCACATGTAGAGGTTTAGAACTCTGTGGTCAGCAAAGGCATCTTTACAGAATGACAAACAATCCTGCCTTATATACTAGGATATGTTTAAGCAATTCTCATAGTAAGATAAATATAAAGTTTAAAAATTAGAATTATTCGTGAGGCAACTAAAGCAAGTCTTGAACTTACGCCCACGAATAAATTTTTCTATTTTGTAATAAAAACATCTGAATATGTTTAGATATAAATTTAGAATAGATTCTATTTTTTTACTTAAATAAACCCTCAGCCATTAATTCCTTTTATTTTCATAAATATTGTAGGCAGAAAACATCTCTTCTGTGATGTAAATAGTCTTTGCAAATGGCAATAAGCAGCCAGTAGCGTTAGAGAACCATTGGATACTCATTGGTAAGATGCCAGGACTGGTTGTTGTTGATTGGCTATAATAATAACTAGACACTGTAAGTCATTGGCGCTGCTTGCGCCTGCGTGTTGCGCTAGTACGATTAGACGTCATACGTTAGACAATTTGAACAAAATATTTTTAGGGAATGCTCCGTCTATCGTTAGAGTATATGTCAATGTTTTCAATTCATTCGTCATAAAAAATTGAAATGACGTTTAAGTTGAGAAGTAACGAAATTTTTAATTTCAATCTCTAATTATACACGACGCGGACATAAATCTTCGCATCCAAATTTATGCAAATAAAATGAACCATTACGCTTCGTTACACAGTATCAAGCATCTGAGAAGGATTGGCAAAAGTTAACCGGACGGATCTTTAATGGTTGATTTTATTTTTCATTTTACATAAAATTCAATTGAAGTTTAGCCCTATACCAATGGAAGTATTAAATATGTTTTCTCAGACATCAAATAGAAAATAAAGGTGCGAAAGAAAAATGTTATCTTACGTTGATCTCTTTATTTTTATTGTCAGTTAAGTCAGACAGATTTAAAAACACAACATTTTCGCTCGTAGTAGGTGCTAGAACGTATCGTCGTAATAAAAATTCGTCGATTGAGGTACTATTAGCACATCTTCTTTTAATATTTATCTGTCAGAAAAATAGCACTACTTTTATCACATGTTACTTTTTCATGTAGCGAGGTCAAAATGGGTTTAGAATTTAACGTTACGTACAAAGCAACTCGGTAAATTATACCCGAAGTCACGTAGTCATGTGTTTTATTTATCCATCACTGTGTTTATATTACCATCCAGCTTTTCTATTATTCAATCAAAAAAGCATTGCTCGTTGTTTATAGCCTCTTCCCCTAAATGATAGGCGGCTATCGGATCGATCGTACTTCGGGGAAAAACCATGAGTCGTCGTTATAAATGACAAAGAAACTTAACTTATTTGCCTACTCACGTATATTACTCGGAAATGTTTGTATTTCGCCACCAGTTTAATTGGATTTCTGAGTTAATTTACTTATTGTTAAAAAGTGTAAATTAAGTTTATTGAAGTATAAATAATACATACCATAATTAGTGGCTAATTAACTAATACAAAATATTTGAAAGATGTATTACTTATTTAAAATAGATAAGTAATACCTTTTGCGATAATTATGGCCAACAAGCAAACGAATAATAGAAATTTACTACTCAAAATACGTTGAATCAAATCACGAATAGAAACTCCAAGAGATAATTAAAAGAAACAATGGCTAGTGATCCGAATCGGTCTCGAAGGATATCAGTATTTGCTCTCTAAAGCATATTGTCTACTTTTTGTTGGACTCTTGACGAAAATACTTAGAAATTGATTCCGAACCTCGGTTTACAGAACTGTCGAAGAGGCGACCGATAGCGGTCTACACTATCCATATGACAAGTGAGTGCTTACCACGGGCGCCGTCCTAGAGAGTGCTATTGTGATCCGTTACGACCGCCGCGAATGTTACCGACACTGCAAATTGTGTACTTTACATTATTATTGTTTCGGTTAATAATGTCCGCAAGTTTTCGTAATAAAATAAAATATTTGTCACACAAAAAACAAGCACGGTAACAAAAATTTACCATTATAATATATTCAGTAGATATAATCAAACAGTTCGTACAACCTAGAACATTTTATATTGCCTTAAATGACTGGAGGTTCATCTTGCCCGAGCAAATAATACCGTTGGGATTCAAAAACTGTTTCTTATGCTAAGCGTCGACTGATCGGCATCGTACGCATCGGACGCATTGCATTTTTTTTCATACTGCGTCCACTGTATCGGCAGCGATCGGATTGCCGACGCAAGTACCAGTGATCGAACATGTATTTGTGAGAATGGAAGAAAGCGAAGAAGAACAATTTGTCGTTATTGCTTGTTTTGTTAGTAGAAGAGGAAGAAAATGCAAACACATCTAAAGAAAGAAAACAAAATGTCTAGATACTCGATATTCGGCATGACGTCATCGGCACGCATCGCAAAAGTTGCCTCTCGGAGCATCCGTGTCGGCATTGCCGATGTGCGATCCCTAAGATGCGGATCAGTGGACGCACTTGTATGACTTTCTATACAAAGAATATTACGATCCGTAAAATGCGATGCGTCCGATGCGTACGATGCCGATCAGTGGATGCTTAGCTTTAAGGGATTCTCTCGACATTCATTTGGAGGATATTGCGGAAAGCTGCCTCTGAATGTAGTAATGGTGCAAGTTATTCGTGCAAACCTAGTTTCGAAGGTATCTTCACGAATTTTAAACTGGTCCCAAAATGTTGTTTAACTTTCGTGAATGTACAAATTGCTGGCTTTGCATATTTATGCTCTTAAGATTTAAATCAATTTATTAGATGGCATCTATAATAAGCAGGTGAGTTAAATAATCTGTAAAGAATATTTTTTACAGATTATTTAACTCACCTGCTTATTATAGATGCCATCTAATAAATTGATTGTTGAACGAACGTTCACTTATACACCTGAGAGTTGTGTTACGAGAATAATGTGTATAGATTATTGATGAAAGCGAATGTTACTTTTTAATACATAAATATTTATGTATTAAAAAGTGGGAAAGAAACGCGTACGAAAATGAAAACTATCAATCGCTTAGTCTTCAAAAGAACATTCACTATATTTCTGACTAACATTCGCTTTCATCAATAATCTATACACATTATTCTCGTAACACAACTCTCAGGTGTATAAGTGAACGTTCGTTCAACTTAAGAGGATTCAAAAGCCAAAAGTGGTATAAGTCTTGGGGCCTTTTAAGAAATCTACAGAAATAAAGACATTCCCAACAAATGTTACTCGTCTTATAGAATGGTGAATTTATTTGCATAATTCAGCAAACCTAAATCCTTTGTCCGCGGCCCGCTGCTGAAATAATAAATTTACTCCATGTTCTACACCTCAAATGTTCTATATGAACAAAATTATTTAGCTATTTGAATGCAGCCTCTTTTAAATTATACCTACATACAATTTACACGCTGCTGGAGCTAAAACTTCGCTAACCGTTTCTTTCTTACACTTCGACAGAGCTTTAGCGCGGGTTTTATTTGAGTGTGGCTTTATATTTATTTTCGCGTGGTAACGCCGTAACATACTATCTTTTATGTAAGTGGCATTGTAACTGTAAGTCTCTGATATTTCACCCTATCGCATTGAGTATTCCGATCGTACGCTACTCGGGCGATTCTGCCGCGAGCACAGTATGTGTAAATTTAAAAAACGTTTTCGGCACATTATTACTTTTAGGGATTTTCAAGAAAATTGCCTTATTACCTTTTTGAGTTCGATTCCGAACTAGGATTTAATGCGATTTAGAATACGATTTTTACAAAATATTGTGTTTGCTTAAGTGTTATTACTGTAATGTTATACCCAATATCATTATCACCAATATTACTCGACTTATAGTTAAGTAAATTATGGACGAACGGTATAGTAAGTAGTGGCAGTTTTAAATATGGTTTGGCTATTCTGTTGCTATTAAGTAAATGTACATTGTAACAGAAATATAAGTAATGTAAAGTATTGGCTATTGAGATTCATTAAAACATTGGTTCAAAATGTTAATCTGGTTTTAATCTTGTTCTCGAGTGTTATACTACAAAATTGGTAACAGCATCAGAACATAACTTGTAAATATTTATATTTAGATATTAATAAAATAAAGTCGACATTTTGTGTGCATTTTTGGTTCGTCGAGCTTATGAAAAGAGAGATCTAAAAATTAAGAGAAAATGGTTAACTTTCTATTTTTATTCCAGTTGATATTCAATCATCTTTTTTAAAGGGGAGCGTTTTTACGTTCTTAGCGCATCGTACGCACGAAGAGGTGTGTGACATCTATACTATCATAATGAAAAATATATTGGAGTTGAAATTATGGTCTAATTTCGACCACTATGGGAAAATATTAATGTATATATTTAGTAAATAGATGTCAAGAAAGTAAATAGGCGCTTGCGGTACATTACACGATTTTTTTTTCTCGTTATATTTTCTTTTAAATAAGTGCTAATGAGAATAAAATGATTTCCAACGGTGCCGGATTGACTACCGATATATCGAAGTGCTGAAGTGTTTGTATGAAAACGCCACTATGTCAGTCCGCCTCCAGGACCAGAGTTCGAGACCTATTCAACTCCAGCGAGGGGTGAGACAGGGGGATATCATATCCCCGAAACTGTTTACCACTGCACTGGGAATGCTTTCAAGCTTCTGGACTGGAATGGACTCGGCATCAACATCAACGGCGAGTACATCACTCACCTTCGATTCGCAGACGATATCGTAGTCATGGCTGAGAGCATGGAAGACCTAGGCACAATGATCGATGGCCTCTGTAGAGTCTCCCAACAAGTAGGTCTTAAGATGAACATGGACAAGACGAAAATCATGTCGAACGTCCATGTTGTATCTGCTCCTATTCAGGTTGGGAACTCTACGCTCGAAGTTGTCGACAAGTATATCTACCTGGGACAAGTAGTCCCATTAGGTAGGTCCAACTTCGAGAAGGAGGTCAATCGTCGAATCCAACTCGGTTGGGCAGCGTTCGGGAAGCTACGACATATCTTCTCGTCCGATATCCCGCAGTGTCTCAAGACGAAAGTCTTTGACCCGTGTGTGTTGCCAGGGATGACTTACGGATCAGAGACGTGGTCGCTCACTATGGGCCTCATCAGAAGGCTCAAGGTCACTCAGAGGGCGATGGAGAGAGCTATGCTTGGAGTTTCCCTGCGAGATCGAATCAGAAATGAGGAGATCCGCAGTAGAACCAAAGTCGCCGACATAGCTCTCCGGATAGCCAAGCTGAAGTGGCAGTGGGCAGGGCACATAGCTCGAAGAACCGATGGCCGTTGGGGCAGAAAGTTTCTGGAGTGGCGGCCACGTACCGGACGACGCAGCAGAGGTAGGCCCCCTGCAAGTTGGACCGACGATCTCGTCAAGATCGCGGGAGGCGGTTGGATGCGGGCGGCTCACGACCGGTCTGTGTGGAGAACCTTTGGGGAGGCCTATGTCCAGCAGTGGACGTCGTTTGGTTGATGTGAGAGATATGAATGGTTTAGAAGCAAACGTGCCACAAAATAGCCCAGTTTTGGTCATTCTCCTTTTGATTCCTGATTACATTAATGTTTTTCACAATCTTTTTCATTGAAATTAAAATACCTATACCTACTCGTGAAACGTCTGACCCAATTCACTGGTTACGTCTAGATTATATCACCTCATACCAACATCATCACTGAATACTATGCCCGACCACGATGCGCTGTAATAAACCGCCCTAATAGACTAACACTATAATCAAAACGCTTGTCAGGTGGAGTGCTGATAAATCTCGCCCTTTATCGATGAATGCTGATCCTATGACCAGACGGTTATGTGAGGTGTAAAGGGGGCTTATACATGTGTCTTTAATGATACTGACCAATTGAGTAGGGGACTTATACTGTGTATTGGTTACATATCTATACTAATATTGGTTACATATCTATACTAACATTGTGAATGCGCAAAATATTTTTGTTTGTTTCACTCTAAAGGCTTAACTGCTTGCGTAGTTTCGGTGGGATGGATCGTTCGAAGCTCTGCGAAGATGCGAGTAAGCTTGATTGGAGTCCGTTGTTTGCCTCAGACTGCATAGACACCAAAGTGCAAATATTTACAGACAAATTAATTCAGTTGTACGACATACATGCGCCTATCAGAGCCATAAAGTTAAAACATCTTCCATCGCCTTGGCTGACTGATGATATCAAAAACATAATGTCTAAAAAAGCTGCAGCTAAGGCGCGGTATAAATGTCGTCCAACCCCTTATAATTTGGAGAAATATATTAGTGCAAGAAATCTCTGCAATAAGGTGTGTAGGAAAGCACAACGCCAACATATTCACAACTCTGTTGAAAATGGAGACCCAGTTAAAGTCTGGAAATTCCTTAGAACGATGGGAGTTGGTAAGTCGCGCAATGACGCAATCCCCAAAGACATAAATTTTGATGCACTCAATGCACATTTCACTGCTTCGTCCAACTTTGATGGGACAACTAAAACGAATACTTTAAAAGATCTTTCACTTATCCCAACTCCCAAATATTCACCTTTTGTTTTCGAGCAATTTCCCGATTGTGATGTTAAAAAGAGCATAATTTCAATCTCATCCAATGCTGTTGGTAATGACTGTATCAGCCGAAACATGATGCTACCCATCCTTGATGAAATCCTCTCTCACATCTTAAATCATTCAGTTGCTAGTGGTATCTTCCCATCAGCATGGAAAGATGCACAAATAATTCCGTTGCCAAAGAAACCCAAACCCTGCTCCTTCTCCGACTTCCGACCTATATCCATACTACCATTCCTTTCCAAAGTCCTCGAACGTCTTGTATATACACAACTAAGTACCTTCCTGTCCAAAAATGCTCTCCTAAATCCCTTTCAATCCGGTTTTCGTCCTGGTCATAGCACTACCACGGCATTGGTTCACATCACCGATGATATTAGGTTGGGTATGGATTGTGGAAAGCTCACGCTTCTATCTTTACTTGACTTTAGCAATGCTTTTAACACCGTGGATTTCCACATCCTGCTTGGCATAATCCGCTCTATTAACATATCTCCAACGGTAATTGACTGGTTTCGTAGTTACTTGTTTGGACGCCGTCAGCGTATACGCGTTGAAGAATCATACTCTTCATGGTGTAATGCGACTGTCGGTGTACCACAAGGTGGCGTTCTCTCTCCATTACTTTTCGCAATTTTTATAAATTCTATCTCCAAACATTTAATTTCGTCCTACCACCTTTACGCAGATGACCTGCAAATATACTCACAGGCACCATTAGAATCGATATCTAATGCGTTTTCTATTATTAATACGGACTTGGCGCAAATCTGTGATTGGAGTAAAAATTATGGACTTAAGGTTAATCCAACCAAAACTCAGATCATTCTGATTGGCAGTTCCAGGATGATCTCTAAGATCAATTGGTCACTTCTGCCTCAGATTCTATTCGATGGAAACATTTTACCAGTTGCAGATAATGTAAAAAATCTGAGGATTTATCTGGATAGAACTTTATCCTGGGGCCGTCAGATGCAGGAGACAAGCCGTAAAGTATTTGCTTCAGCAGGGTCATTACGTAGGCTGCGGAACTTTCTTCCCATATCCACCAAAACTGCGCTTGCACAATCTTTGCTCCTTCCAATACTCGATTATGCCGATGTCAGCTATCTTGACCTTAATGAGGAGCAACTTGATAAACTTGAGCGCCTCCAAAACTTTTGTATAAGATTTATATTTGGTTTACGCAAATATGATCATGTATCTGAATTTCGTAGCAGGCTCAAGTGGCTCCCGATTCGTCTTCGCAGGAATACTCATATTCTAATCTTACTATACAATGTATTGTTCAATCCTAATACACCCATGTATCTCAAAGAACACTTTAAGTTCCTTCATGACACACATTCAAAGTTCCTGAGGTCGTCGGAGGATCTGAGATTGCAGATGCCACCGCATTCCACGAACTTCTATGATAAATCCTTCTCTGTTCAGGCTGTGCGTTTGTGGAATGCGCTGCCAGTTGAGATTAGACGAGCAAGATCACTAAGCATTTTCAAAAATGCATTGAAGCAACACTATTTGTCAATGTAATTGCGTCATCATTCCTCAAATCCCTATATGATTATATGTGATTATATTTATATATATTGAAATATATAATATATATATATATATGTTTATATAGATATATATTATAAGTATATATATTTTTTGTATTTATTTGTATATATGTATATGTTAAAACAAATGTTATGTTTCATCTGTCACTACACCATCAAATCACGTTTTCTTCTTCTAAGGTTAAGGTTATGTCCATCATAGTCTGGTTGCCTGGAAGAAATTGCTGTTTGCGATAAGGCCGCCAATTGTGCATCTATTGTTAAAATTATTATTATTTTCTTTTTCTTGTATTTGCATTTTTGTGGTGTACAATAAAGAATTAGTTACTTACTTACTGCTTGATCGGTTTTGATGAAAAACATGGAGAAGAGCCGAGGTAAAAATATTTTTCAAAAATTTAATTCTATGGCGGTAAAGTAAGGGCGTAAAAGAACATAGGCGGTATCACCCCCACCTGTCAATAAACATGAAATATAGCTTAATCGATATCACGTGGCAAAATTATATTTATTGTTACTAGAGGACGTTGCCCAAATGCGTTTGTTCTCTTAGTACGTAAAAGAATCGTATTTATTAGACACAGGGTTAAGAGATAGCTTAAGACATACAAGTGGTGCCTATTGGAGGTACCAACAGACTGCCATGCAGACTAGAAGGTATCGGGTTTTAATCCGCGGCGCGCACCAAAGACCTTTCAGAGTTATATGCGTATTGAATTGTTAATTATCGCTTGCCCCGTGCCTCGGAGTGCACGTTAAGCCGTTGGCGTCGGTCCCGGTTGTCATAAAGATCTTTGACAGTCGTTATTAGACGTCAGTATCTTCTAAATAAACTGATACTAGACTAAACCATAGAATATTGCGATATTCTAAGGTGTAGACTAGTGTCAGTTTATTTAGAAGGTTTTGGGATTCAGCCATATCCAGTTAGACCACTAAGCGGACCCCAGGTTGCAACTGGGATAACGCTAGGAGGATGATGTTAAAATAACATACAATTACATAGTGTAAAATTAAATTATTATCCGTTAAATTCGAGAGTCTAAATATTTTGTCCGTAGCCCTTTGTTGTCTGCTTTAATCATCGGTAGAAATTCCTTGTAAAGACCCACGTGGGTGAAACTGCGGGCGAAAGCTGATTCCTTTTGTAACTCATCGTTCGTGGCATATACATAAGCGAGTAAGCCACTTCACCCTAAAAACATTTAAAGAAAATTAAGAATCTACAAAAAAAATATAAAATTTAAAAGTCATTCAATTTAAACTGAGTTATACAAAATAAATTAGCGGGTCTTAGTCGCGTACAATTAACTTATTTAAGGTATAAATACCTATTTGGTTCCGAAGTTTCGCTCGTCTTGCACCGAGCGTGGTCACGGAGAGACTGATGAGAGCTCAGCGCCGTCTTGTGGAAGTGCGGGTTCCGGCAACTACCCTCACTTGGTCTATATTTAAGTTCGCAATGTCGGTACTTCGACACACTACACTAATGACGTCTACACACTGTTGAGATTTATCACTGCGGCGGTGTCTACACTTGCTGATGAATAGATTCCAAGTAGCCGATAATCTATATCCATCCTCCCGGTTGAAATTGTTGTTTCTTGATTTCTACCGCTTCACGTACTATCCTGGAGTAATAGTGACGATCGGTGGATAAGACTTGTGGTTGATGCAGTTCTATCCAGTGGTTTGGTCCAGATTCCAACAAATGTTCAGCTATCGCCTACTTATTAATATGTCGGTTTTTTACAGCTGCGATATGTTCCTTTATTCTTTCAGCGATTGTACGCTTAGTCTGCCCGATATATTAACTAGCACAGCTGCAATCAACTTTGTAGACGCCAGGTGTTTGGAGAGGAATGACATCCTTTGGGGTACGCAGATTGTGTGCAATCTTAGAGAGCGGACTGTATCTCATAAACCGTGATAGCTAGAAAGCTGAACTTTTCACAAATTATTTATTTCGGTTGCCGCTATAACAACAAATACCAAAAATAAAAAAAAAAAAATATTAAGGGGGGGTCCCAAACAAAAAACGTGTTTTTTTTTCGTATTTTTTACTCAAAATTACTAACTGTAACAGGTAGACGCTTTAAATTTTCACAGAATATGTAGTTGTATATTACCTTTTAAAATAAATAATTGAATTTAAAAAAGTAAATAATAAAGGAGGACTCCCACACAACAAACGTAATTTTTAAGCAATTTGTTACTCGATCATAATAAACAGGTAGAAACTTAAAAAGTATTTAAGTTTATACATACAACGAACGTGATTTTCTTTTATAGATGATGGTACGGAACCCTTCGTGCGCGAGTCCGACTCGCACTTGCCCAATTTTTATTTATTCAAAATGATTTCATGGTATTCGGTGATAGGGTGCGATATTCCGCAGCAATGAGACTACATATCAGTATCTATCATTCTTAGAATTCAGTGAACATTGTTAGGCAAATGACCAACTGCGCTTCAAAGGTGAGTGAAGGGCACGATAAGGTCGCATTCATGTCGCGTGTATAGTTAGCCGCTGAAAGTAAGCGTGAAAGAAATCTACGGCAATAATATAACTGTGTACTGATTGTACCTACTTTTATATCTAAAAAGTCAATTAAGAAAATTCTTTCGATTAACGCTTGTCAAAATATTTATGGTAATTTTCTATCGAACTGGTAATCCCATAATTATAATAATTAAACTTTGAATGTATCTTATAATGTTGTTTAAAACATTCCCATGTGAAACGCCGCAAAGTTTAATATTTATGACCTTCATAGCATAATTATTGTGAGAAGAAAGATTGATTGCATTTCTATCTGGCCTTTTAGTAAATCTCTTAAATTTCTTATTCTTTATTGACAAGTGGCTGAAAGATTATACCTTGAATGTTACCTAACTAGTCCGTATAATTTAATCAAAGTTACGTTTGTTAAATTAAGTGAGGCATTAGATCAAATAAGCCAAAGCGCATGTATTTTTTTATGTATGTACAATTGGATAAATTAAGCCTACTCGGCCGTGTCAGAACATAGATAGGTAAAAGTTTTTATTGATATTTGGTAAACTTAAGAGCTCATCGCAGTATTTGTATTCGCTTTATTATTTCCTCGTCGTGGGGAACAAAACGTAAGCAGAGGGCAATTTAGGCCCTTAGCAAACATAACAGATACAATGTAAAATATAAAAGCGAAACTGCTTGGGTCGCGGGTGAAACGAACACGAAATGGTTGGAATATCATACCTTGTACAAATCTGGACACATGTTGTATCTTTTAATATTACTTATACAATGTTATCTTAGAGAAATATTAAACGTGTTAACTTGATATATGAAGTCTCGCTCAACAAATGTATTGTTAGAGACTTCGACTACATAAGCTACATACCTAAATGTTTAACGGCCATTTTCAATATTCGATCCACACATGGATTCTGAGATTCGAAATTCGTGTTTGACATATTTTATATGGAGCTTATGTCAAAAACGAATCTAAAATCTACAGATCTATCTATAGTTCGAATATTGAATTTCGTAGTAAGAGTGATATAAGCTTTACTCGATCGGAGTAATTTGGCCTGCATGGATATCAGAGAAATCATCTGAATTTGATAAATATAAACAAATACCTAGTCCTGAACCTAAATTCAGTAGTAGAATAAAGTCTCAAGGGTATAGAAATATTGTAGATTTATCAGTTCCTTGGTGATAAATTTTATAGTACTGTTCCTAATGAACGAAAAGAGAAACTAAAACTTAACATGTAACTGACCAATAAATAATGCATTATTGGCCAGTTACAGCTGGTGTCCATCACTGTGTAATATCGTGATATCAGAAAAAGTTAAAATAAATATAGACATCGTAAAAAAATATATCCAAAATATTTTACGAAGGTAAATAATAATGTTGCGCCATATAGGCGTGCGATAACACAGCACACTTTTTTTTAATTGAGTTTGCAGTGCACATGTTACGCTTCTAGCGATAGTTAGTTGTACCTAAATAATATTAGACGTCAGCATGCCACGGTAGCATCTACCAAACTAAAATTATTTCTTATTTATTTATTATATACTGTACTGTACACCTATAAAATTATTACAAAGCAGAAACTCAGATCATAAGAAAAGTAAGTACAGTGGGCGGCCTTATCGCTAAAAGCGATTTCTACCAGGCAACCTTTGGATGGATATGGTTTGTAGAGGAAAATAATGGTGGTTGTAGGCGTACCAAGTAAATACATATAAATAGATATTTATAATATATACATAAATACATAATAATATTATATCAATACTTATATTCGAAAATTTTAATTATATTTTTATAATAAATACCTATGTAACTAAACATATACACCGCTATTTTTTAATTAGTACAAAAACTTTAAGGACATATTAGCGAAGACATTATTATCATATATGTGACGTAAGAATTTCATAATATCTATAAATAGCAAAGTTATAATCTTTTGTTTTTTGTAGAAAATCTCACCGAAATCGTAGACATATTTTACAATCCATTCACTACTTCATTGATAGTACTTACTTTCCGTCCTGCTCATACCCATTCTTTCCGTCGCACTTGTAATGTAGGTAGCCTTAGACAATAAAATGAAACTAAATAATAAGTGATGTAGGTAGCTACTTTTTAATTTTCTAAATTCTACCCTCTCCTTTACTTACTTTCCGTCCTGCTCATACCCATTCTTTCCGTCGCACTTGTAATGTAGGTAGCCTTAGACAATAAAATGAAACAAAATAATAAGTGATGTAGGTAGCTACTTTTTAATTTTCTAAATTCTACCCTCTCCTTCATACTTCATCCGGGCTTAGGACCGGCAAAATTACTTTTTTACAATTAATTAAATACGTAGGTAGGTATGCAATTAGAAACGAAACAAATATCAAGATAAATTAAGGTATTCTGTACTAATAGAAAAGAGTAATTTTGGCGTATTTATGAAGTTAGAATCAGCTGCTATTTACAATAATTATTTACATCTAGGTATTATTTACTAAACTTACCTGCAAGTATTGCAATTGTCCTTCAAAATATTCACCACCGTTGTCAATACACAGCTGGGCACGTTTCATTAAATTGT
The DNA here is from genome assembly GCA_944739405.2 of Euclidia mi. Lineage (NCBI taxonomy): Eukaryota > Metazoa > Arthropoda > Insecta > Lepidoptera > Erebidae > Euclidia > Euclidia mi. The sequence continues at coordinate 58,381,063 of OX123184.2, read as the reverse complement.
TTTTTAATGAGAGAAGTACGTTTCTCTGTGTTCTCAATTCGTCAAAAGCGTCCAATATGCGCTGTTTTAATTGTTCTACACTATCTGGCTCACTTTTATACACACGTCTCTTGATTTCACTCCACAAAAAGAAGTCCATAGGCGTGAGGTCAGGTGAGCGTGCAGGCCAAGCTACAGGCCCGCCTCGATCGACCCACTGGCTTCCAAACTCCGTTGTGAGAAATTCACGAACCGCGCTATAGTAGTGCGGTGGCGCGCCGTCTTGTTGGAACCAAAGACCTCGTAAGTGTGCTATTGGGATATCATCCAACATTGATGCGATCATAGTCTGAAGTAAATTTAAATAATTCTCTCCAGTCAGACGTCCTTCTATGAAGTAAGGGCCAACGATGTTATCATTTACTATTCCTGCCCACACATTTACACTAAATCGGTGTTGGAAAGAGTGCTCCTTTGTTAACATCGGGTTTCGAATTGACCACCAATGTTCGTTATGTTGGTTAAATCGTCCAATACGTGTAAACAAACATTCGTCGGAAAATAATACATTTGCTTCGGTATTGTTTAGTATCCAGGTGCAAAACGAAATCCTCGCTACATAATCAACAGTGGTTAATTCTTGAGTTTTTCGGTAGTGATATGGATGTAATCCAGACTTATTAACAATATTCCAGGCACAGAACTGGCTTATGTTAAACCGTCGAGCAGCGTCATTCGTACTCCGCCGGAGATCCTCTTCAAAATACGCTACTACATCGTCGTACAGATTTTGTGACAACGTTGGTCTTCCGCGTCCTTGACTATGTGATGGTGCGTGGAATGAACCGTGATCAAGTAAACGCTGGTAGGCATTTACCACGGTTCGCACATTTGGCTGACGAGCGTTCGGGTACTGTTCCCTGTACAAACGTATAGCTGCACTTGCGTTTTCACTACTCAAAAAGTACGCACAAATCATAGCTACATACTCCCGTGATGTGAACTGGTAAGCCATTGTGTTGGGAAAACGTAAAGAAACTATTGCGATGAAAAATAGCACGTACTCACTTCGACTAACAATTTAGTACTGTTTGTCGCATCGGGCCGCAGCGCGGGCGAAGAGGGAGGGGAGGGGCTGGCGAGCTTTATGAATGAAATAGTGCCATACGCAAGAAAATTACTATTGATAGTACTACACATTTAGTTATGCATTAACCATTAATTATTACGTATTTTTGTGGACAGTTTTGAGACAGTTTTGGAACATAGTATTTTTTTTTAACTACATAAATATGATCAGTTAAAGATACTGAGTGCCCCGTTAATTTTTTTGTACTAATTTAAAAATAGCGGTGTATACATACATCTAAATAATCATACTATAATATATAACAACACAACTTATCTTCTTAATATATAAAATCCTTGCGTTACTGACTGACTGACAGACACGCTACAGGCGAAACTATTGGGCGCAGGAAGCTGAAATTTAGCGTGTATGTTCCTTGGGGACCATAGGGGTGCACTAAGAAGGGATTACCCGAAATTCCCACGGGATCGGCCAAAACGGGTAAATTTAAAAAATTGCAGGCGTAGCTGCTGGCGTCCTCTAGTAATGATATAAATTAATATACTAGAATGATAGCTTAACCTACAAGGACAGATAGTGTTCCTTTACCATTGCTTTAAATCTCGTTACTGTCTGAGCCTGTCTAATAGGTAGCGGTAGAGCATTCCACAAACGTACAGCAGTAACGGCCTGGCCACGGACAATTCGCTCCAGCGAAAATTCGCGCGACGCGACCGGCGACGCGACTTGCGACTAAATCAAAAGTATAGAAATGTTTTAAGCATGCCAAGCGCAGCGGCGACCGGCGACGCGACCGGCGAATAGCACCGAGCGGTACAGCGGCGTGTTGCGCGACACGTCGCGCAACCAAAACAAATGTATGAATTAGTACGGCGCACGCCACGGCGTCGAGCGGTAGTCGCGGCGACTAGCGTCGGAGCTGAGTCAGTATAAAATTTTTAGTTTATTTCTCCGCGAGCATGATATTATTTTTGAATTTTTAGTTAGACTAGCTATTTGGAACCACTGGATTTTATCTATATCTACATAAATGTATACAGTATAAATAAAGTTGAATTGTCTGTTTGTGATTTCAAAATACCTAAGTAAGTTTTTAGAAGTGCATATAGGTACCTAGTTAGTTAGATCACACTTACCTACATAAGCTTTTCCGTATTTTAACTCAAAACGCGAGTTACAATACCTACAAGCGTCGGCTCAGTACTCATTCAGTAGGTACCTACAGAATGTATACCGAAGCGCCTTGAGTTTGGTATGCAGTAGGTTAGGTGGGTACCGAGCCTGACGCTTGTTAAATGGCGTTCCGACCGTTTGTATAAAGATAAAATACAGTACCTATAGTTTTCAATACCGTGGTTAGGTACACAATATCAAGTCTGCCTCTGTGATCTTACGGTAGTGTAAGCGGATCATGAGGTCTCGGGTTCGATTGCCGGGTTGAAACAAATGTGATATTGCCTCCAAAGTCCGTACAATGTCGAGCTAAATTTCATAAAAAGATCTCAGCTAATGTCGTCTCGCTCCTGGTCTACACTGGTCGCGACGGCGAACGCGTGTGCCCATGGCATGTTTTTCGCGTCGCGCGAATTGTCGCGTCGCTGGTCGTGTCGCAGGTCGCGTCGCCGCCGGTCCCCGTGGCCAAGCCGTAACAGTAAACGACTTATCAAAAAAGCTCGTGAAATGTCCCGGCATTTTCGGTTTTAAATTTTCTGATGACCTCAAAAACTTATTATGTGTATCATGTAGGTACTTAAATCGACCTTTAAGCTAGGAAGGAGTTGAAGGGTTAAACAATACATTGTACAGTAAAGTAAGAATGTGATCATTCCGGCGATGACGTATGGGTAACCACTTGAGTTGCGTTCGAAATTGTGAAACATGATCATATAATTATGAATGCATTTGTTGTGTTTTTACGCAAAAACTACGTACTTAACCAAAAAGAATGATGTTCATATTATGTTGTCTAAAGTATATCATAGAACCTAGAGTACCTAGAGCATTCTGTGCGGAAAAAAAAGTTTTTAAACTAGTATGTGAAGTAGTCGTTTCCATTGTAAGACACCATAAAACATCATAAGACCTGCTAAAGAATGTATATTATCAAATTTAAATTCAAATTCCAAATCCTTTATTCATTTGGGTCACAATAAATTTATAAAATAATTACTTATAGACTCTACATTTACATTTACTGCCACGTTCGCAAAGCAATAGGTAGAACCATGAGAAAGAACGGGCAATAAAACTCACGGTCACTCTTTTTCATCGCCAGGTTTTGCATAATACACAATTTACATTTTGTAAGGTGCTTCAACTGTTACACCTTCTATATCACTTGTGTATATTTACTGTACATAATAATACTCAAGCATAATACTTTTGGTTAGCCTCCTCAGAATAGATATGGTGAAACAGGAGCATCCACTTACATTATATATACCTAATAATGCAGGCAATCCGCGAAAGTGATCAGAACTATGATGGAAATGATGCAATTAAATATTAAAATCTAATACCAGCCCGCAAGACCGTCATCGACCAGTCATGGCAAGTATCATGGCTTCTATGTACATACATGAACAGAACTGCCCCTTGAATTTCCTCTTGTGATATTTACGGTGTAGATATATTATAAACTTGAACAAGGGAGAGTCTGAAATTAAGAACATCAATAATTGGTGGATTACACACAGGTAAATAATTATTTTGTCCAATGGTGAGATTGAAACCACAACACTCGGCCCGGTACGACGTACCTACCTATAATCTCACCCAGGACAAATATTTGTGTGCTAAGGACGATGATTAGTTTTGTATGTGGATATTATTTATGAATAATTCAAGTATTGAAGAATATTCAAATTTTTTCATCGGTTCTCTGATTGCTATAATACAGGCTTAACGGGTTTACAATCAGAATTTATGAGCGTGCGTGGAATATCCCAGGATATTCTATTATATAACGTTCCGTGTAAAGAAATACTTATTGTTAATACAACAATACACACAAATATAGCCATGGAATGTTATAAATTATTTGTTTAAGCACTGCAGTATTGAAACTCTAAAATAATTCTAAAATTATTATACTGATATGCTTTGAGCACACGGTTAATACTTGCGTGCTTAGAATTATTTCACTTATTTTATATTTTGAACAAGCTTATCAAGTTTTCAAAACAAATGGATTATAGGAGGTTAAATTCAAATGCTTCACGCAGAAGCTTAACACAATTAATTTTTGATAAAATATAGTAAGCACTTGCTAGTTTCTGATTAACCGGGGTTTTTAACCCTTACAATACGAAATATATTTTAAACGAACATCGCTTTATAAGGACTCATGATCTCAATATGAGATAACATAGTAAACGGCACCAGATCTGAGCACGTTTTTAAATGATCTTGGCCTGTATTTTTTGAGCTGTGAAAAGTTGCTGTGCAGCATTTTATGAATCAACATATATTTTTTTATTTTTGTGTGAAAATAAAACAATTTGAACCATTAAGGAAAGTTTGCAATGAGAAGAGTTTAAGAGCCTTTTTCTAAGACTTCCTATACACAAAAGCGAAGCTGTGCTATTATTACTCGTACCAAAAGACGCGCGATTTGACTGCAATTGGCTTCGGATGACATATATGTATTTTGTGAAGTATATAGTTCTAATGATAGTTGAAAATAGCTCTCTTTGGCACAATTACTACATCATTAATAAGCATTTTTTTTTGTTCAATGACATGACTACTAAAAACATGCTTCAAGGATCAATATTTTATTTTTTGCTTTAAAATTATAGTTATATAATCGCTCGTTCGGCAGTGGGGGCGTTGTGGCCATATACTTGCGCCACCAATTTCCTTTTAAAATAGTCAGTGTGTCCCCACAACCACCACTGTCGAATGCTGGCGAGCATCTCTTTTTAGAAATACAACTGCACCACATAAAATACTACTAGGTGTATACTATTCGCCCTCTAATCGTATCAATTATTTTTCGTCGTTTGAAAAAATCCTGGAAGACCTGACTCCTTTATATGACTGATATTATGGGTGACTTTAATATCTGCCTTCTGAAACAAGATTCACGTGCTACCAGCTTTCGTCAGGCTACAGAGTCATGTAACTTGTCAATTTTAGAATTAAATGCAACCCATCTATTTCCGAACTTTACTCCTTCTTCACTTGACCTTATTTTGGTGTCTTTTCCTAGCTTTGTTTATCAGCATGGTCAATGTACGGTAGATGCATTCGTTAACCACGACCTTGTATTTTTATCATACAAAATACGCCCACCTAAAACAAAGCTGAAGGTAATCTTGCAGCGGAATTCGGTGGCATGGATCACGACAAACTGCGTAAATGCTGTTAATATAAACTGGGAACCCCTTTATTCTGCAGAGTGTATTGATACTAAAGTGCATATACTAACAACTAGGCTAACGGAACTGTATGACGCGCATGTGCCAATCCGCGCCATTAAAATGAAGCATTTACCAGCTTCTTGGTTAGCAGAGGATATCAAAAAGATCATGGCAAAGAAAGCTGCCGCAAAGACAAAATTAAAGCATAAACCGACTCCCTTCAATCAAGAAAAGTACGTGGCTATTAGAAATCTCTGCAACAAG